>CATIUR010000001.1:208202249-209452249 GCA_949592205.1 Helichrysum umbraculigerum
GCCTACATACTTCAGAAACTTTCTTCTCTCCCACTTCTACAGTTGTTTTGGATTTATCTAGGGTAATCAATTATATTGAAGCTATAAGCATTATGAAAGCAATGACATACAATGTAACAACTACTAACTTCAGTTATCAATAGAGGTGGCAAAATGAGTGTTACTTAACAAAATGTAACCACACATGTAATTACCATAAGGGTCAAAACAAGCCAGGTTGGGTTGACCTGAAATACATCGTCCCAATTATAATAATTTTAATCAACAATGGGCATGTGTCGTATGATTAAAGAAATGTATATTTTCGATTTTTCGATAATAATATAATGCATCAATGAATCACTTCCAGTGACTCTTGACCCATTGACATGTTTCCTGTTTACCTGTTTTTTATTTACCCTTTGTGATATAACATGATCCAAGGCCCATTTAAATATAAATGGGTTGAAATTCTGACCTCTATGCAACAACGTTAGTTAAATGCAGAAATCTTAACATCAATAAGGAGGCAGTGAAGCATAAATACCAGACAAAGGGCCCGTGGATGAAACAAGATGGACATCAGATTCAAGAGGTTCACTGTTGCTGTTATTGTCATGCAACTCGGGAGTTCGTAAACCATCAGAGACACTTGGTTTGCTTGTTTCTTCTTTGAAGTTTCTAATTAACCCGGAGAGCTGAGATAAACAAGGATCTAGTTCCACAGACTCTATCTTTGGTTTCTTTATAACTTTATCAGCTAACTGTTCTAATTTGCAAGCATCTTCACAAATATTTGAAGCTGGCAATTTTCTTTGATCTATTATCTCTTGACCTTCAGGTAAAAGGAACAACGGGGTCTTTAGTGACAACAAATATAGACACAGTGGCATGTCCCAGTATGCAATCATAAACAACAACCAAAAAAAAACCAAGAATCGGATCATACCAATTTTCAAGTCGTTACTTGTATTTACATTTGACAATATGCTTTCACCAGGTACTTTGGTCTGTTGATTTCTATCGATAATCGAGACAACAACTGCTGTCTCTCCTGCATCAGCAACAGATACAGACACATTCATGGAAAAGGTAGCATCCACTGTATGCTCATGGCTAGAACTTTCAAAACCATTAGGGTTGCTTGGGCCCAATTCCAACTTTTGTGATGTCTCGTCAACCAGACACCTGTATAAACCAATGAAGTTCAGTAACCTTATATAATGAAATGAATATTTTAATTTTTCATCAAACTTGTAACGTATAGAGATTTGCAACCATATATTTACTCAGATGGAAACATGTCAAGTACAAAGCTTAGATATAGTACCTCGGGCATAGCCATGAATTCTCACAACTCCCCTCAGTATCAAACCCAACACAGATGGCATGATACCTATTACCATAAAGTCAAAAATCAATTAGCAGACACATACAATAGACAATATCATGAGAGAATATTGTTAAGTGAAAGTCCAGTTGGTCGTTTCACTATGACCATACCACAAATCACATGAATCACAAGCAATAGATGTGTCGAGATCTGGATCTTCTTCAACATTTATTGACTGGCCTCGAATTTTGCAGCTGTCTCCTTCCAAACAACTGACTGCCTAAAGATAATAAAAGCAAAACGAAAGATGACCAAAAAATAATGTGGATGTAGATAAATTATAGACAGTATGAAGTCTGATGAAAGAAGAAACTAAATCAAAATTTCTAAAATCACACTGAAAGTCTGAAACGTTATCCTTGGTGATCAGATAGCATATAGAAGTCCAAAATGAACATATTCGGAATGATGTTTCATTACTAGCCTCAAAAGCATTATATACAAAATTTCAATCAGTATGCTAAAACTTTTGGATGTTTTGCTTATGTTTAAGTCACCAAATTATTATATTAAAAATACAATACAACTTCATTCCTTTTAGTTAACTATTGACAGCACATTTGATAAGTTAACAGAAAGATTTCTTCGAACAAGACTTACATTTTCATCAATATAGTATGATGGAAAAGAAAGAGTATTATTATTTCCTTCAACACTCCAATCGTCATCAATGTCTTCATCTCTGCATTGGAAAGATAAAAGGAAGTCAAATTAGATATTGCTGCAAAACTAAACTATCAGTGGTTACATATAAGAAAACCAATAACACCAAATCTTGACATATCATTGCTAAAAAGAAGATGGCATCTTGCAGACAGTGTTCCTAAACTCATCATAGTAAAAATTCATGCAAGAACTTAAAATGACAAGAAGATGAAAAAGCCCTCAAGTAGATTAATTTGAGGCCAAATACAGTCTTGTGGCACTAAAGTCCTCTATAATGCCAGTAAAGATGTAAATAACCCATGAAAGGGGGTACCTTGAATCTGAACCATCATCGGGCTGGGCGCCTCCGATAGTATCGTATACCTTCATAATAATCAAAATCAGGAGTAAGCATCCAAGATATCCATTCTAATCATTCCTTGCATTTTAATACTGTTTATTTTATTTTTTTACATAAGAGAGAGAGAGAGAGAAGGAAGAGACAAAGAGAATGTCACAAAATCTACATGTCTGGCTTGTCAACAAGTCCTGCAGCCTTAATGTTACTCTCTCTTAAAGCTTGTTTACATAAGAAGTGAATAAACTGGTTATAGGAGTAAGAGAGCAGTCACCCGAGTAGTGGAGACAGTTACGTACTTACCCTCTAAATATCCTATAACACACTCAAATATGAATATATGTCAAGATAAATTCATGAGTCGCATTTTTAAGAAAAAGAAAACTGATTTGGGCTTCAACAAGTGCCAATGAAACAGAGTGGCAGATTCTTTTATAGCAGACATATTAGCGAAAGCGGAGAGGTATTATAATTAACAGTTCTAAAATGAGCAGGCAGCCATAGTATAACAGAATTAGAAAGTGCATAACTCACAGGAAGACAAGTGATCAGTTGAAATTCACTCTGGCAAAGTGGACATAAGTTGGTGATACTTGCCCAGTTGTCGATGCAAGAAAAGCAGAACCTATAATTTAGGAAACGGAGATTTTAGTCACAGAAAATCTCCGACGAAGTAACAACAATGTCAATCATGAGAAACAGGGATATTACACTATCATATTAACTCTCAAACGACAACCATAAACTCACGAATTGATAATATAAGTTGAATATAAGACGAGGTATATACCAGTGTTGACAGCAATCTAAAATTCCTCTATCAACAACGACGTCCATACAAATCCCACACCTTTGACCTTCTTCATCTCCTTCAACCACTAAATTCTCCTGCATTTTATAAGAAGACTATAACTCTATAAGGCACACGTACGCAAAGCGGATTACATTCTAACCTTCATCTCATTAACAATCATACAAGTACAAAAATACTCTTCAAAGATAAACTTATCTACCATGCCACATTCCAATAGTCACATACAATTATTTAAAATCGTGTATATACTTGATCAAGCATACCTACATATAGACCTACCACATAATTACCAATAGTAAATAATTGAGCTCTCAACACAAAATAAACCTAATAACTAAACCTGAAATGATATATACTTACATTATCTATATATTCAGCTCCAAATGTATAATCATCCTCAACGCACTCATTGAACAGTTCGAAATCCATACTGTGTCATACAAAACCTGCAAAATTCAGCAATCAACATAGAACGACTTCATATTTGTGATCTTCAGCATTGTTATCAGATATAAAATATTTTGTTTAGTTATCGACATACCTAGGGTTTCTGAAATCGGTTAGCATACAAATCAACGGAGATGTATCCGCTTCGCGATTCGATTTGAAGATATAGTTCGATAAGTTACGTCGTGTTTTGGGGAAAAATTGTAGAAAATGGATGCTACGTAGTACGTACACGGTACATCTGATTGACGCTTTGATGAGACGAAATTTTAGTAATGTATCGTGAGAAACTGAGAATATATCATATCGAAACGGGTGACAATTGACCAACCCGACTCTAATCAAAGTTAGTAATATATTTTTCGTGAAATTGTACAAACGATGAGTTGTCACTTAATTTTTATTTTAATAAGAGACATATCTATTTTATTGATTAGTATTCCTCAATTAGTTTCAAAAAGTATTGAGAGAAAAGATAGAAATTAAAGTTTAAAGTGGTTATGAGTTTTTGTTGATTTCTCTCTTCTCACCCACAAAGTATTTTTTAAAAATTGATCGAGAAATACTAATTGATTAAATAGATATGTTACTTATAAAAAAGAAATCCGATGACAACTCATCATTTGTGCAATTTCAAAAAAAACATGTCTATAACTTGATTACAAATTGAAAGTTCCATACTTTAAAATAAAATTTCTAAAGTTCGGTGCTTTTTCCTATTGCAATTGCAACATGTGCTATCAAACATGACCATTCATGTTTTAGAACGTCAAAATTTAAGGAATCTTCTTAGACCACAAGGAGTGTGGCGGTGTGGGGAGACATGGAACCTCCACAATGTCACCGCACTCGGAATAGGCAATGTGATGTTGCGGCGTCGTGATGGCTACAACGGAACGCGGTGTGGGGAGATACGGAACCTCCACAATGTCACCGCGCTCGCAATAGGCAATGTGATGTTGTAGCGTCGTGATGGCCACAACGGAACGCGGAAGGTATTTTCGTGGGGCTCGTAGCTTTTTTTCTGTTTCTTTTCCTTTTTCTTTCTACACTAAGGTATTAAAATGGTAGAGCATGGACTCCATGACATAGTGTGGTGTAATTTACCATTGCAGGTGTTATCCCACCCATGCTGACGTGACATTCAAAACCTCACCACCATGCCCGTGACCATTACGTTATTACAGCAACTCGAATTCAAAACAAACGAATGTTAACTAGGATTTCAAGACCAAAGCCATATTCTTACAAGTTTAAACTTTAGATCTGAGTAATTGAGTTAGTTGTTTGTTTTCAAAATTTGGTGTTTGAGGTTAAAACAAAAGCCAAATTTAACGGCTACAATCCCTCCCTGCTTTGTACCTGATAATAGACACAATTCTATTTTCAGTAACGATTTTATAAAATCTGTAAAAATATTCATCGTCAATCCGTTCTCCTGATTCATATAAGTTGAACATTCTATCTAATTTGGCTTTTGATTCTTTCCAAATCAGGTAAGAATCCATACATTTGGGAAAAAGGTTTCCACCTTCAGAAACACCACCATTTTATCAAATTTATTCCCCATATATGATATCCCCAATCCTCTCATTTTCCTCGATTTTTCGGAATTGAATCTTAATATTCTGATCAAATCTGCTTTAAGATTCAAAACTCAAAAGTTCGAGTAACGAGCATTTTGTTTTGAGGTTATTTGGGGTCTTTCTACCAAAAGGGCATTCAAGTTTTGCTCTTTTGTGTTTCTGAAATAGAAATTTACAATAATTGAATTGTTACCGATCGATAACTTCATAATTTCGTTGTGTATATATACATATATACATTGTGTACTATGTACCAATCGCTTGGAGATTTGAACATCATTGAGCTAAACTCCATTTGATTTGTTTAAATATATATATGTTACATAATATTAGTAACTAATAAGAAAGAAAAAAAGATAGAACAAAGTTGGTGTAAAAGTCATAAAATGTCAGTAGCAGACGTTGCTTTGAGCCCGATTCACAAAAAGTGCGGCAGTGGTTGTTCGAGGAGCGGTGAATCCATTGTGATTTACCTAACCGTTGCTGGTTCTTTAATTCCAATGAGTATCATGGAATCGGATTCCATTGCCACTGTTAAACTTAGGATTCAAACATGTAAAGGGTTTGTAGTGAAGAAACAAAAGTTAGTTTTTAGAGGGAGAGAATTATCAAGAAATAATTCTCTTGTAAAAGATTATGGTGTTTCAAGTGGCGATGTTCTTCATCTTATTCTTAGGGTGTCTGATGTACTTGTGATCACCGTTGAGACCGCTATTGGGAAATTATTTGAGTTTGAGGTTGATCGATTTAGAAATGTGAGGTATTTGAAGCAACTTGTTTCTGAAAAGGCTAAAGGGATCGGATTCATTAATGTTGAAGATCATAAGATTTTGTGTCATGGTGAGAAGCTTGATGATCAGAGGTTGATTGATGATATTTGTAAGAATCGTGATGCTGTGATTCATTTGGTTGTTCAAAAATCAGCACAAGTTGCAACTAGTACTTTAGACCAAAAATATCCAGAAAAATATCGTGAAAGAATAACCAACCCAAAGAAACCACCCGATATTTATTCTCCGTTGCAACCGATTATTGTGAATCGGGGTTCTAAGTTGTCTCCTAGGATATGGAGTATGCTAGATTCTGCATCTGAAGGGCTGCAAAAAGGAAGAAAACCGATCAGGTCATCGGAGGGCACAGGTGGAACTTACTTTATGCAGCATCCATCAGGGAACAGGTATGTTGCAGTTTTCAAGCCAATAGATGAAGAACCAATGGCTGTTAATAACCCTCAAGGGCTGCCCGTATCGTTAAATGGTGAAGGGTTAATGAGGGGCACAAAAGTAGGTGAAGGTGCATTGCGGGAGGTTGCAGCGTACATATTAGACCATCCGAGGAGTGGACGACGGGTTTTTGGTGACATGGAGATGGGTTTTGCCGGTGTACCGCCAACTGTTATGGGAAAGTGCTTAAACGGGGAATTTAATCATCCGGAAGGGTATGATGGTGGACCAGAAAACGTAAAGATAGGATCTTTACAGATGTTTATGAAGAACTGTGGAAGTTGCGAGGATATGGGTCCTAGAGATTTTCCGGTAGAGGAGGTTCATAAGATCACCGTGTTTGATATAAGAACCGCTAATGCTGATAGGCATGCCGGTAACATTTTGATGAACCGAGAATGTGACCGTGTTGTACTTATCCCTATTGATCACGGTTACTGCTTGCCTGAAACCGTAAGAACTAATGCATTATCAAAATGTTAACATGATACTTGACAATTTGTGCATCACTCTGCATCACTTTTTTATACATGATGCACAAATTATCACATGTCATTTCCATATTCCGTCTTAGTTATTATACGTTAATGTGTGTTTTACATGAGCAAGCCCCATGAAAACGATAGACCAACTAACATGTTATTTATTTATTCATTCGTCAATTTGACATTTATGTGAATCACTCACTAACGGGTCTGTTTTCATACTCTTTTCAGTTTGAAGATTGCACATTTGATTGGCTCTACTGGCCACAAGCCCGTGAACCATTCTCACATGAGACCCGAGACTACATCCAATCGCTAGACGCAGAGCAAGACCTAGTGTTACTCAGCTTAAATGGGTGGGACCTTTCACATGAGTGTGCACGCACCCTTCGCATCTCTACCATGCTTCTGAAGAAAGGTGCAGCGAGAGGACTGTCTCCTTATGCCATAGGGCGCATTCTATGCAGAGAAACACTTCATAAGGAATCGATTATTGAGAAGATTCTTCAGAAAGCCTGCAAAACCAAGCTTCCTGGAACTAGTGAAGTCAATTTCCTTAAAACTGTTTCGGACCTTTTAGATATTGAGCTTGACAAGGTTTCAGGGAAACATCTTTGAGGTCTTGGGTTTGTGTAGGTATGTATATACACGATGTAAGATGTGGATAACTGCTACTTTGTCAAATTTATGGCATTTTTACTAAGAACTAACTGTCGAGCAACAAGATTATACAAATAACTAATTTTAGCTTAGCAAATTACATTATGTCGATATTGTTGTTTAAGGTCTCATTTCCGAAGTTATGATTTTTATCATATCACATGTTCAAATCATGCACAATAAGGTGTGGATGACTACTTAAGTTATGGCATTTTAACCAATTTCAGTTTCATTTTGTCAATTCATGATTATATACACAAACATTGTTTTAGATATAATACACTCATACATGTAATTGTTTTAGATCTGTAAAGTTGAAAACCAAATGATCATCAGAAACAAGTGTTGGACATGAGGTGGTATTTAGAACTTAATGATCCAAGGTCCAAGTTGAACGATAGCTTGCAGCCCTGCACATATATTATCTCTTTATTAATCAAATAACACATACTCATATTTCTCAGCAACATTTGGTTCAAAACATCAAATCTTGAAACATGGTGAATCAATCAGAGACAAGAATCAGGATTTTCTAACCACAAATAATCATATTTTCTAATTACAAAAGCCAATAGGTTTGACCTCAAAACACAAAGAGGTCAAAAAAATTACCCTTTAATGAATAAATAGCATTTATTTTAACTGTAGACTCTGGTCTCCAAATTCTGATCACAGCTCCACCATTGATGAATGCCATGAGCATCCTTAAAATCAACAGCAGGAGTCAAATTAATAGTCAACTTCGCAGAAGGAAGAAGATGTAGTGCTTCATGAGATTCTTTTCCAATCGCATTCAAGAAAACACCTGAAATAGAATGTTGTGTTGCCAACCGTTCGATCCCACCAGCTCCTATCTCCTCCATCTTTTTACGGTGTTCAAAATATCCAATATATTCTGAACAAATATGATCCATTGGGTTCACGTATAAACATGGGGACCATCCAGCCAATGCAAGAAATGAATCTTCTGGCATGTTGTTTCTTTGCTGATTTGCATTCTTAATCTTTGCAGCGACAGCAAGACCTGCAGTGAGAAAGCTGCTAGCGATACGAATCCCGTGTTTGATATTTGGATCCTTAATGTTCTCAAGTGGGGCCGAAATGAATGGTGGATTGAAAAGATATGAATCAAGAAAGACCCCATTTTTTGCCATTCTTTTTCCTGCTAGTAATGCCATGGCTGATCCTAGCGAATGACCCGTTAACCAGATGTCTGACTTTGATGTTTGACTTGCGACCAAGTTTCTGATAGCTTGTATGGCGATCTCAAATCTTGATGTTTGATGCAACCCATTTTTTATAATGTGGATGTCTAGTTCTAAGTCTCGAGAAAATGCATTCCCTTTGGTTAATGTGCCTCGGAAAGCAATGATATAAGATGGGTTTTGTTGTGAAGGTGGGAGTTTGGATTTGTAAATAGCACCAAAGACGCATGAATCAGCATCATCGATGAGTTGACTGTACAAGTCAAATTGAAAGAACTCCCACCAAGGTGGAGCAAGAGCTTCTGATTGTTGTCGGTTTTCCTGGCGATCTCGCTCTATTATATAAACGCCTTGAACCAAGCACGCAGCAACAGACCTCCGGTGATCCGCATTAGTCCTGTTGTCATTAGACAGCAAGATTAATTTATTTTCTAGGAAAGTAACAAGAGGTGCTTATGGCAAGAGCTGGCAAAAATGAGCAGATGGGTGGGGTAGCACGTCTGTCAGGCAAAACAGGTCTCAGGTGTGGTTGATCCACAAACATTTTCTTATCAAAAAATGTTGATTCTGTATGCATATTCAATATGTTAAATAATTGCTAAAACTATATTATTACAATGACAACATAAATTTGGTTGAAAATACCACTCTGTTTATGCTATAACAAATTAAGGGTGTGAATCATCAAACACAACTTCAGAACATGCACATAGATATATATGCATACTTGCATGCAGAATTTGAGCAACGATAATAACCAAATAAGCGGATGCCAAAAGGAATTACCAGTCAATGCTAGTCAAGTGCGAGGGCCCTGAAAGTTCAAAACTTTCCCTTTCCGAAAGTATGGCATCCAAGTTCTTCGTGCTTGACTCTCGACTCTCAATCTTACTGAAATTAATAAAACAAATAAGCACCCGTTATACCTAATCATTCCATTACGCAATGCTCATTGTCTCTACGATAATGTACAAGCCACATATGCACAAAAGCATAAATGCAAATTGCAGAATCAGATCACAATCCGAAAACTTTATCACGAATAAGTACAACCAGCGAATTAAAACATTCATACTGAAACAAAGTTAGGGATTCATAATGGATCTGTCTAAGATCAAACTTATATATAAACAACAATTACAAAGCCTTGTAATGTACAACCCTCAAAACCATTAGAACATCAATACAAACAGCATTTTCCCCCAAATTAAATGTATAACATTTCTTATTCTCAAGGCTTCAAAACACAACAAAACAACATAAATATATTACATGTCCAAAAAAAAAACCATCAAACGTTTCAGTTCCGAAAGATGGAAAAAGGTTCTAACTTTTATTATCAAACACTATTCAAATAAACAATAATCAAATTAAATGGAGTAATGTATAGCCTAGATCAAGATCGTTCACAAATTTGATGTAAAGTAAGAGGAAATGTACCTAATACTCATGAGGATAAAGATCTGCGGAAATTTTGCAGAAATCGATTGTAATCAAAGAAATCGGATTTTGACCGGTGTCGATCTTCGGTCGCTTGAAAATTGGAGGATGGAATTAAGGTTTGATTTTTTGAAACGATTTTTTTAATGGTGTGACGTGTGGGTGTCATAACTTATCAAATTTTACTTTTACTTTTACTTTGATTTGATTGATATTGATATTTAAATTTAAATTTAAATCTAAATATATAGAAAAAAATATAAAACCCAAATATAAAAATGATGATTTATATTTTTACTATTATTGAACTCGTCCGACTGACGGTTAAAAATATAAATTATTAGTGATAAAAACGTATTAAATAATAAAATGAAAAGTTGATAATATTTGCATTAAAAATAAGAAAATGACAAAGAGAATAGTTTATTAAGAGAATATGAGAAATATAAGTAATTAAAAATCTCGAAGGACCTCCTTGAAAACGACATTTGTCGTACGATCAGTATATCAATACATTCAAACTGGTCCGACTCTTTACACGTGAAATAGTAACGTACAATTGTCCATGGCTGAAATGAAAAGAGAGAATTTGAATAGAATTTGATATTATCAAGATAATTGCTAATTTTTCCAAATTGCATAATGATGACATATTGATTTTTGAGTATCTTGTTTAGATAACAACACATCAAAGTCATGAAGAAATTGACTGAAAATAGTGCACTTAATTTTACAATGGCTGTAATTTCCATTTTGTTCCAATGAAATTACGTCCATATTTTATATCATACTTCCCTTATAAATTGTTTAAGCCTTTTCTTTATTAACTTAGAATTTTAAAGAATGCTAATGACACAAATGCCCCTATATTTACTAAAATGGACCAAACTAACCTTTCATAATCAGAAAAAGTCCATATAACTTTTGTGCATGAATAGCAATGAATCTATTTAGAAACTACCATTTACTATTATTTCTATATCAATTAGTCCTAAAATAATTTTCATACTAACCTTCAAATATTAGGTTGAAATCCATTGTAGATAGATTAATCAAAACGTGTGGAGTTTGTGTATTATGATTTCAAATAGTATATGATTTTGAATGAGTCTTCAAACGGAAAAAAATGACAATGTTCTAGAATAAAAATGACAACTCCCTAATGAGGCTTGAGATGTTGGTAATTTTAGTGATGCCAGGAAGAAAAAAGACAGATAAATTTAAACCTATCTATCTATATATAATATAATATTCTACAATTAATATTTCATCAATTTCTATATGTTTAATTGATCTCCATTTTAGACTCAAACTTAGTAAATTTAAATTTTTTTACCCATAATTCATACTACTAATTTACTATTTATTCTTAAAATTAAATTTCTTTATTTTTTTCTCAACAAACCTCATCTTCCTTTATAGTTAAACTTTTTTATACCTACTTTACATTCTAAATTCAATATAAAACTTCATCACTTTATATGGGTCAACAAATAAACTTTTATGCGAAAAATAAAATTATATATCTACACACCTTATAAATTGTTTATCAATTTTCTTTATAACCTTACAACTTTAAAGAACTAAAAAGATGAAACTACCCCTATCTAGAATTAAAAAAAGACAAAACTATCCATAACTAGATTAGACAATATAGATTTAGAAATAACCAATAATATCTAAATATGATCCATAAATAAAGATATATAACTATAACTATGAAAATAACGAACAATCAATCAATAAGTAAATAGATATTTAGACACTATATATATCCTTATTATACACATAATATCGTAAAAAATAAACTTTAACCGACACAATTAACAATTTAATCATCACCGACACCCGCTGCAATGCGCGGGCAATTGCTAGTACTATATAAAGCATTTCATACTTTTATATTAAGGAACTTTTAAGAACAAAAATTTTAAGACTCAACATTTAATTAAAGATCTTGTGTAGTTTTAATAAATCAATACATTCTAATTTTACTTTCTCCGTCATTAAATTTCATTTTTAAAAATTTGACACAATGCTAAAACTAGAATTAAACGGGATACCGATAGTTAACATACATTGGAAAAGAATAGAACTTGACATAGTACTAAGACGATTCACTATTAATAATATATTTTGTTTTCCGCTGCATTGGGCGGGTATTAGCTAGTACTTTACATAGATGTTCCAAATTACGTTGAAATGATAAGTGTGTGATAATTGACAATGTTTGTCGTCAAATAAAAATGGATTTAAAAGTTATTGGGTTTAAAAAACAAAAAACTTATTATTCTCATTTTAGTCTCCTTAATTCGTTATCCATCGTTTTCACTTTGATTTCTCTCCTTAATTTGTTATCCGGAAAAGTTATAGCTGCAACAGTGAAACCCTGCCAAAATATTTTGCATTATCCATTCTACATACTCTTCTGTTTTCAGCCTGGATTTCCATTCCTTTAGCAAGTGGGAAGAAAAGCTCCTTTAACTTCCTGACAGATCTTACACAGTAACAAATTCGTCACGGTAGTGACACGAATTACCGTACAACCTTCAAGTAAAACAATGCATCATGACGCACTTTGTAAATATGTTAGTCGTGAGATCTTTGTGGATTTATCTCATTGTAATCTCATTTTGTGCTTTATGTGCAGAAGTTCAATGAGCTCTTTATTCTCACTTCTTTGTAGATTCTGAATGAATCCCAACAACCATTTTCAATCATGATTATAATTTCAACTAACTTCTTTTTCACTATGGAGCATGGCATTGCCTATAGGTTGGTTAGATAACTGTTTTTTGATGATGTGAAGCATCTCCTTAAAAAAAGAATCTTGAATTCAACAGACGAAATCACAAGACAAAATGAGCACTCCGTAACTATCGTTTACTTATAATAAAAATTGTCGCTGCATTCAATAAGAAACTCCATTTTAAAGAAAAAACTTGATATGTATACATTATTAGTTGATGAGTTTACTTCTAGCACATTACTAATGTCATGTCTCTTCTATGAGATAACATGGAAAATGATACAAAAAGCTTGGGCTTTTAGTTTTCACACAGAAAAGTAACTCAATCCGTGACTCACAGAGGAATGTTGTATTGAACAATCAACATTATAAATGCAACCGGCATACCCGAGTGAAGATCTTATCACTCACATTTATTGAAAATATATCAGAATGTCATGTACAGGAAGCTATACTACATAAGGGGAGGGGGTTGTTGATACGAACGTCTAAGTACTTTTTAGTTCTAATAAAAGTTTTTTAAAAAATTTCAGGCTATATGCAAATGAACCACCAATAACATGTTAACATATGACTTTTCTTTCATTGTGTTTTTTCAGTCTGATAGCCGTAAGGGTTGTTGCTGGCCCAATTCCATTGATCTCTGCACATATCTTCTATTCCATGCTTTGCCCTGCAATTACGACCCCAAACATACATAACCAAAACCTCAAAGATAAACACATATATTCTTTGTAATGGTACAATTTACGACCTATTTACATATGAATGGGTATTTATGAGTTATACTTTATATCTAAGAAGTCACACGTATCGAAAGCTGCCCAAAATGTAACTTTAATGCTAGTACCTCCAGAATCATTTTATTCATTATATATACGGATTATTATTATTAAACTAAAATTTTGTAACCATATCTGTCACATTTTGTATTTATAAATTAAATTTTGTGTGTTTAAGATCAACCTGACCCGACCCGACCCCTACCAGTTTTGAGTTTTGACAAGGTACCAACCCACCCGAACCGCCCATTCTGCTATCTCTAAACCTAATATGAGATTATAGATAACAAAGGACAGGATCACTTACTTCCAGTTCAACTCACGCTCTGCCTTCGCCGTTGACGCATATACAATTTCAGCATCACCAGGTCGTCTGCCAGTTTTTACCAGAGGAATTTTCTGAAGCAACAATAATATGATGTGAATATTTCACATTATCAAGAGATAAATAATTATAATGTCCGATCTTTCGTCGCCGTCTAAAATAACTTCCAACAAAATCAAGTGAAGAAATATTCCAAAACCCAAATCAGCATATTTTAGCAGGCAGTTTTAACTTGCACAGATAAATTGAAATGTTGCACTTTTCATAGGACACATAGAGCATATCCAAGGGGAGAATTGTATTTTGACATTCTCAGATATAGAGATGGCCATATTTGACTATTTGCATCTACTTCTAATGAAAACGGGATCACTTGCATGTGAACTTGCACTGATGCATGGATTTGATATATCCGTTACAACCATAATATACTCTTAATTGATATCATATGTGCATTAAAACATTTGAAAAGGCAGTACCTTTCCTGATTCCTTTTCAAATGCAGATACCAACTCTAAAACAGAAGTCCCTTTTCCCGTACCTAAGTTGTAAACTTCACAACCTATGTCACAAAAATCCAACATTCAGACAACGTCACGTGTAACTTAAGTTTTGCATACCAGCAATAAAAAATGGCAAAAGACAGACCAATTGTAGGATCAGAGAGTTTTTTCAATGCAGCAGTATGCCCATTCGCCAAATCTACAACATGGATATAATCACGTACCTGATTATATAAAAAAAACACTTAAATAGATAAAGATAACCATTTCAAATGAACAATGCCCTTTCAAGCTTAATTATAAGACTATTTCTAATTGAAGTCACAATAATCAGTTTTGATGTCTAAAAAACAAATTATGACACACGTCAGCTAATTATCGAAGGATAATAATATGTACCCATGAATTTAACTAAACTTGAGGGGTTATTAATATTACTTTACAATATGTCTCCCATCTTCTTTTCACAAAATAAATTAAGCATTAATTAACTATCTGATTTTAACAACATAAACACACCCATACACTATTTTCTGCAATCCAATTTATTACACTTGATTATCTGTAATTCTGTATTCAGATTATTTAATATCACATATTGACTTCTAAGTGATTAAAAAGCGACGGAAGACAAGCATTACCCCAGTTCCATCTTTTGTTGAGTAATCAGTTCCAAATACTTTGAGTGCAGGTTGCCTGCCAACAGCTACTTGCTGAATGAAAGGCATAAGATTGTTTGGGATTCCATGAGGATCCTCGCCTATTTGGCCACTAGGATGTGCACCAATTGGGTTGAAGTACCGTAACAATATAAATTTCCAATTGGAATCTGAAGCGTATATATCACGGCACATGTCCTCAATCATGAGCTGAAAGGATTAAATATATTGGTCCATACATAAATAGACCTTAGTGACTAAATCAAACCATAACTAATACACTGAAATTAAAACGCAATATCACTGTGGTGTCAGCAGTTAGTATATAGGTAATGTGGTTGTATATAGGAGGATCAAAAAAGAAGGAAATCTAGGGAGAGAAGAGAGAGAAGCATATTGATTCAGTATTTTATTTCTATGATTCAATTTATATTACTATAATTATAAATTTTATTGTTTTGGTTCAATATTTCATAAAATAGACTTAGTCTTTTGTTTTTGATTCAAAAGTTATAGGTAATAAAAATTTGAATCATAGTAATAAATAATGAATCAGTTTGCTTCTCCCTCTTCTCTCCTTAAATTTTCTTCTCCTTGGAACCGACTCCTATATATATATAAGAAGTAATAAGTAGCCAATGATGAAAATAAATAGTTCTAAATATATAACAAGAATAGCACACCTTGGTCCGTCCATACGGGTTGGCTGCAGATAAGGGAAACTCTTCTGTGCATGGTACCTCCTTCGGCCACCCATAAACTGTAGCCGATGATGAAAATACCAGCTGAAATATTTAAAAACATACAACTGTATCTCACTAAGATGTTTGCTTTCAAATAACCAATTTCACGGTTGTTCCATACATTTATGAACATGGTCTAAAGTACGAACCATTTAAATGCTCGCTTGTCCCTTTAACTATCCATGTAGCAAGAGATGGCAATGTTGACCCATTTACTCATAAATGGGTCAAATTGTGTTATGTTCATCTTTAACGGGTCAAACATGTAGATATCAATATTTAATTATGAAGAAACAGGTTCAACGGGTTAAAGTTGCCCAGAGTGAGTTTTCTATAAAACTCCATACAAAAACTACATAATATTTATTTGCGATGATACATATTGGACAAACCAGATGTAACTGATCATAAATTTTAGACAAAAAAGTGTTCGAAGACAACCGGCAAAAAATATATCTATCCACCCCCCTTGACCCGCCCATTTACCACCTCTTCATTTAATTATTTTAACACACATAATACTTTGTCTTAAAAGGGTGTCACAAAAATAAAGATGCAGGTGTGGATCCAATATCTACCTAATTTAAGGCAAATTATAACGGGAGCCACTAAACGGAGGCAGATTGTGCAATAGGAAAATACCAGAGTAACAACTCGAGTTCAATTAGCAAGTGAGAATAGAGATACCTTCTTGCATCCATAGGCAGCCATAACTTCCAAGAGAGTTATAGTACCAATAATATTGTTATTGAAGTACATCAAGGGCTTCTGCACACTTTCACCAACTGCCTTTAATCCAGCAAAATGTATAACAGCATCAAACCTACATCATTACAAGAATATGAACATAAGTTAGATTCGGAATCATAACTAATCCACACTCAGCACTCCTTTTTTAAGTTATAGTTGGCGAATACTAAAAAGTTTAAATTCTATCTACATTACATAAACAAAAGATATAACTATATTGGTTATAGATTGATTTAGACAAACAGAACGCGTGTAAAGATATTGATTTTCCAAGAACCCCTACCAGTCCACGCCATGTTATAAATAGTAGTAATGAAAAGAAAAACTTTACTTTGTAGAGGCAAAAAGCTGCTGTAAAGCAGGCTTATCTCTTATGTCCATCTGCAGTAGAAAATAAAATACATACAATAAAGTATTTACATTAGTAATCAAGGATGATAGTTACGTATTTCTATAGCAAACACTCTCATGTCTCATACAGCCAGGGGCGGAGCTAGAATGGAGGCAGCGGGGGTAGCTATCCCCACAAGAATTTTAAAATTGTGTAAAAAAGAAATTTTTTTAGGATATTATCGTCATTTTAAAAATTTTGCCCCCTCAAAACTATAAAAAGAATAAAATAATTTTGTTTTTGCCCCCTCCATGTAGATTTCTAGCTCCGCCCCTGCATACAGCTGTTGCCATAAACTGGTGCAGTGATGAATGATTTGCCCCCCACACACACACAAATAATAATACATAAATAAATATATAAAATCCCTGCTGAAATGGAGATAATAGTGTGCAACATTCAGGATGAAACTGTGATAGTGACAACTTGTATTAGGGTAAAGGATACCAATTATAACAACAACAAAAAAGTTTGGTCGACGAATTTTACTTTAGTCAGACGACATTACATTGACGAAAAGTTAGACAAAAAATTCGTAGCTTAAAAAATTACGTGCAGTCCACAGTAAGATTTTGAGACCGAACCCCGGTGTTATGCACCTACAGACATATTGTACTGTATTTGCTAGCAGGGACGGAGACAGGGCGGGGGCAGCGTATGCAGTCGCCCCCACAAGAATTTTTAAATTACGTAAAAAAGAAAATTTGTTAAGGTATTAATTATATTTTAAAATTTTCGCCCCCACGAAACTATTAAAGGAAATAAAAAATAATTTTTTTCACCCCCACTATCGAGAATTCCTGGCTCCGTCCCTGTTTGCTAGTAGTTACAAATGAGAGGTGATGTGCATCAACTTTTAGAGGCTGTCCCATGAATATTTTTTAATAAGTAATGATACCCGGCCTAAAATAATGCACATCCAGACCCATATGTCACCTCCATTTCATGTTAATTACTACGGTACTACCTAGTAATTACGGAGTAACTTTTAAAAATAGAGTAATGCTACGCTCACAAATTTTTAACAAACACAAGCGGCACTAAATAGGAAAAGAGAGTTAGACCACTTCCAATGGTGACTAAAACTGACTGAGCCACGTCAGCGCCACATCAGCTTTTGAAAAAACTGACTGAAACTGACGGACCTCTGCCATTAGTACACACACAACAAAAACAAAAAACAAGGAGACGTCGGATTTCTGGCGAGGAAAAGTGACAAAGCAAAGTGACGAGATGGTAACATCCGTGTCACTTAAGTGACGCTCGTCAGTTTGAAATTGACGAGAAGTGATGCCATTAGGAGTTACAAAAATTCTTTAAAAATTATTTGGTTGGATTTGCGTATTTTCTCTAGGTTTAGTCTCCGCTTCATATTTCGTCGACCAATCTAGAATAATCGCCTATTTTTTTTGTTATTTACTTAGCAAAAAGACGGATATACCTTGCTGTAAATCTGAACAAGGTCCTGGATAAGTAGATAACAAGTGTTGAACCAAAACAAAATATTTTTTTTCATGTTCTTAAACAGATAAAAACAACAGGGGTAATATAATAATTTTAATTCCGTCTCAAATGCCACATGTTAGGAATATTCTTTCAATAAGAATATGCAAGTCTAAATCTATATACATCAAAAATAACCAACCAGTTAAAATAAAAAAGATATTTTTACGGTGATAAAAAAAAAGTACTATTAAATAAATAATACGCCACAGACGGATACGTAACATTGGTTAATTGAAAAAGAGGGGGCAATAATAATAAACCTTGTGAAAAGTTAAATTATGGGCACGATCAGCAGCAAGTTGTCGAACTCTGGCGATAGCAATTTCCGATGAATTATCCAGATTATCAACGACCACCGTTTTATTACCATCTAACAGCAACTGTAACACCGTGTGACTCCCTATATATCCGGCACCACCGGTCACCAATACACATAACGGCACCTCCATTCTTCTTCTCTTTTTTTTTTCGCCAATTAAAAAATTAATAATAATAATAATAATAATAATAAGAGAATTGAGAGGGATGTTTATTATAGTAGTGTGATGGAAGAGAGAAGAGTTATTAATGGATAATGTTGACAGGCAATAGACCAGGGACTGACATATGTGAAAATAAAAAAGTCGCACTAGGTTAATTATTAAATAATAAATAAATAATAGTAGTGCCTGCGTGTGTGTTTATATATGCATTGATGGATGATTGAATTTGATGAAAGGAATTGAAATAGTAGGGTAGGAGATTAGAAGGATGACATTGTTATTTTTTACTCCCTCCGTCCCATTACAAATGTCCACTTTGACTTTGCACGTAGTTTTAGGATTATCCACTAACTACACTTTTCACCAATCAAATATTAAATCCACCCACTAAAGTCTTTTTTGATTAGTTAAATATCAAAGTGGACACTTGTAATGGGACATCCCAAAATAGCAATGTGGACATTTCAAATGGGACGGAGGGAGTATTTTTTATTTTTTATTTTTATTTTTTAAGAATAATAAATCGGTAGCTTGTGGAAGGGGTCGAGGAGAGAGAAGTTGATTGGTCGAGTTAGTAAGATAAAAAGGTTGAAATGTTTGGAAATGTAGAATTTTCGGGAATCTTGTTGTGTTTTCTTGAAATTGACAACGACAGCATAGAGAGGGAAAACTCCAAATTGAACACGATTAATTATATAATTGTACCATATCTGTTTTTGCCTTTGGCTAAACAAAAATATAGGAAACAGATCCTTTCTTTGGTTACGGGGAAATATACTCGTATCCATTTATAAATTTTGTGTATTTTAAAAACTAATGAAAATTCAAAAATACTGTTTAAATATGAGGGATAAGTTTTTGTTTTTCAAATTATGAAATGTAGAAAATCAATACTCTGTATCATTTATTTCATTTTCTAAGAAAACTTTTACAGAAGATCAACAATGGAACACATGTAAGACATGTTCTAGTTTTTCAGTTTTTTTAATAAAAAAAAATGAAGTTTTTCGTAAATAAAAAAAGCCCTAAATTGGAAAAAGTTTATATTATATAGACCCTCTTCATCTTAAAAAAATTACATTTTAAATATGATTATGTCTTTTGTCAACATGTTCATCTAACTTGTTTGTAGGTCGAACCTTATCTCATTTCTCTCCCTTCGATCATCAATGTCGGTTCGTTTTGAGGCTAGTTAGAATGTGGAAAAGTTAACCCTTATCTCATTTTCTTCCATCGGGAGAGGTAATGTCGGGTTGTGCTAGCTCGAACAGTTGTTAGCCACTATCGTTTCCTTACTCGAACAGCACAACAAGTTACAAGCTATAAGCCTATAATGCTCGTAAGAGAACAGGCTTCTGACAGTTGCTTACGGCTATTCAAAAAAGGTGCATATTGTGCTACTCCCCTAGAAACACTCGATTATATATTTTCTGACGCACTCCCCCTTGAGGGTATCAAAACTCAGAGAGATTTTGATTACAACATAAGTTATTAAACATCTACCTTTTTAATGAAAGATCAGATGGACTGATGATCGAGCTACAACCTATGGTTATGATCGAGATCCAAATGTGCTTACAAAGACGCTACGCATTATCAACACATTTTCGTTGATCAAAAACATAGAATTATTAGATGTTAGTATCAAGATAGGCGTCTTAACAACCTATGATTTCATATACACTTGCAAGAAAAATAAATGTTAGAAATATCTCATATAGGTTGTCAAAATTGTAAATTTATCCCCTACGTAATAAATATAAATATTTTATATAGCTAAAGTCACCAAAGATTAACGGCAACCATACAAGGGACAATAATAACGTTTTATTTTATCAATTGTTTAGTACGAGTAAAATTTATGAGAACCATCTATTAATCGGAACTTGTGGTAATGAGAGAAAATAGAGGAAATAATTAGATGAATGGACAATACCACTTTTATATCTGAATCATTTACTTGGATCATATTTCAGATTATCTGGGAATTGATTGAATAAGGAAGAAGATGTAAATCATCTTTCATTTCTTCCTCTTAATTCATCCATCTAAAAGTTATCATTTAATCGAAATTTCAAACCAATGGGTAAATACAGTTGTATGTTGGTACCAACGATGGCGATGGTGGTGGTCATGATGATGACCACCAGCAACGCTACACCTCAAGATAGTCCATTTTGTCAATTCGCAAGGTTAAAGCCGTTATGCAACAGAATGGTGCGTGGTGCAACAACTTATAACGACGCATTAAGAAACTCCTTTAGGTTAACTCTTCTTCTCAATCGAAGGAATTCAAAGAGGCTTGTACCTTTGCTCACCACTATGATCCAAAAAAAGAAATCTGCATCATCTTCAGCAAATATTTTAAAAACATGTCAACAAAAGGTAACCGATATTGCTAGTTATGTTAAGGATTTAATTGCAGCCATTGACGAAGATAACAAAGATATGATTGAATATTATTTGCGTACGGGAGAAATTACATTGAGAGATTGTGTTGATAGTATTACAGAAGTTGATATTACAGTACCTCCTGAAATTTCAAAGATAGCACAAGACGTTGAAGATTATAAGGAAACCTCTTTGATTATTTTCTTGCAAGCGCCAATTGAAACCATATACAATAAACCTCTGCCTGCTGATTATGTGGGATGATTATGAGACCTATATTATACACGGGCTAAAGAGAACGTCGTGTTCAACTGCCTGGCGAACAAGACACCCCTCATTTTATTGATTTTGTTCTTCAATAGACGGATTATAATTTCCTTTCTATTTATTTGTATAGGTTTGACAGGATAACAGAGCAACCATGTTTGTTAAATTTGGGCATATAGAAAATATAGTGTTAACTGAACTATAGTTTTGATGAGGGAAAAAAAAGAATGTTAAAGTGTATATTTAGACATGTTATTGAAGATATAAACTATTCAGATGCATGTATGTTTCTAGGTTAACATAAATAAGCCTGATTCTTTAAGGTTGCATCAACTTTTGGATCAAAATCACTCATATCTGATCTAATCCTATTTGTTTGTCACCTCTTATGAATGATTTGAAATAAATAGCATGTAACTAGAAGCTAGGATCAGTCGTCCAATGAGATCAATTACAGAAGGTACAATGAGCGGTAAGAAAACTTGGGTAAATGGTCGAATCTTGTAACCTTATATTGCTGCACAAACATGTAGACCAAAATTGACTCACCTGCTGCTAGTATAACACGAGATCATGCAACTGTAGTTGCGAGAACAAAGATGGAATCACCTTTGAGTTGGTCAGAGTATCTGAGGAGGAAAAAAGAAAGTAACAAAACTACTCTAAGCAATGGAATAGAACTAGAGATGTTTTATTGAGTTTTCTGCAAATAAAGCAAAGCGAAACTATAATAAGCAGATTGACAGAAAAACACAAACAGGCCAATTTCAGGGCACAAATAGAGGATAGTCTCAATGTGTACTTTCAGGAGAATGATGTATCCGATTTAAATTTACTGACCCTAACTCGGTTAACTCAGTGTTCGACACATTCGTCCAAATCAACAAAGAATCATCCCCACTCGGTATATCAATCTCCTTGTTAACATCATAGTTGCAAGAATCTTCGACTTTGACATCATAATCATCAGCAGATGGGGCACAACTTTCTTCATCTTGATTTTCAACAGTATGATCCAGCTCCATATCCATCGCATTTGAAGTTGACAACTTTTCATCAGATTCGTCTATATTGTTGTTGGTCATATCGTCAAAAATAGGATTAACATCAAGTTTCTGTGGTTCATCAGCTTCTGCACCCTCAAGAGCCTCCATTAATTTAGAATCATCAACAGAGCAACTTTTCTCATGATCAGTAGCTGAAATGAAAGGTACCTTATGCTTTGTGTAAAGCGACATGGCTTTCTGCAAAGTAAATGACAAGATACATGTCACGTGTGTATCTCACGAAGATAATGAAATGGACCAGAATTGGCTGATTCCGTTTCTTATAATATTACACTTAGACAAATCAGGTTACTCAAATAGCATGTTATAAAAGCACCTTAGAAGATAAAATAAATTTCTTTAACAATATTATCTGAAAATAAGCCCATGAAAGATATAATAATGGTTCATAGCTCAGTCATGGACTCAGCCACTATCCCCGGCATGTTCTAATTCATAATTCATTTGGTCCAATAAAAGTTTTAAAATTTTCAAAATTTCAGTTTAGTTCGGTTTTTGGCTGATGAACAGTCCTAATTATAACTGTAAAATCATCAAAGTGAAGATGTTCATACTTCATACAAAAAGAAGCAAAAAGATAGAAGAAATTAAAACCTTAAAAACAGAATCATCTATAGCAGGAAACAGTGAAGCCACTTTAGTACTATCATCTTCTACACTCTCCTGTTACACACAGAGAAAATAAAGAAAAATGAGCAGGCAGTTTAGAGGTATAAAACAGTTTAAAAAGGTTTACTCGTACTGTTAGAAACAGATTTGTTTAGTTGACCCAAAAACATTTAACTGTCTATTTCTAATATACAGTTGATGCATTTTGGTATCAATAGAAGAAATACGTTAACACAATCATGATCTAACTTCTCAAATAAAAGGATATAGGATGCTGTAAGCATTATAAACATACTTTAGGCAACTTTCAATCCATTTGACCCATTTCCCTTTCCCTAAGCATTTTATCTGAACCATTTGACCAATTAGGGATAAACTAAAGAGTTAACGGCCTAAAACCACTATGTACTTTTCATTTTGAAACAATTTGCTCTTCATCTCCCACAAACCCAACAGAGTCGTTTTGAATCATTCTGTAGCCCCGTGACCAAGTTCATTGCTTCTTAACTGGAAACCTCTCATTTGACTAGTAATTTATGCGCTCGAAAGTTTGACATCTCCAGCACATGTGATTATATATCATTCAAGACACCTCTACCACATGGTTTTATCCTTGATCTACTAAATGCTTAACAATTTTGGGAGAAGGATCAATTAAATCATTGTGCAACAATGGATTTGGTTTACAGGGCTACACAATGGTTAAAAAGGGACAAAAGTTGAAAGCAGAGAAAATATATATTGGTTCAAAAGGGACAGAATAAAAAACAAGTAGTGGTTTTATGCAATTAACCATAAACTAAAACCCAACCCATTCAAATAAATGGGTCATAACTGACACATATAACTACAAACAATGAGATCATAACCATATGCATCAAGAAAACATGTCACATTACCTCAAAGAACATTATTTTGCAATCCGATTCATCGGAGTCTGATGCTTGATTCAAATCCAGGATGCTTCTGCACTGGTCATAAAGATCAGGCCTAGTAAGATCTTTAGAGATGTCAATCTTCGAAAGGTAAGCCCGAGAAATTAAATTATCATCCTCCTTTGTGACCTTCCCAATTTCTGGGGCATTATTCATGGTCTCAGCCTGCATATCGGGTTGGCCCGTGCCACTCCTCCCAGACCAAATGTCATTGGTAGGCCCATGAATCGAATGACCAATTTTCCGGGCAGCAGATTCCATGTCAGTACTTTCCTCTAATATTTGATTGTTTAATTGAGATGCACCATGGTCCCAATTCCCATATCCATGAAAAGGGGGTGGAATTGATTCTGCCATCTGATTTCTCCATGCAAAGGGATTTTCATGGCCATAGAAAGGCATACCAGCATGATTCATATTCATTGGGGGTCTACCATAAATCGGAGGCAGAAACTGTGGCACGACTGGGTTAAAAATTGGAGGAACTTGGTGGAAGGGGAGGTAACCACCGTTGACTATTGGGGATGACCAGTTGGGGAAATTGTTCCAATTGGTTTGACCATTTGACAAAAATCCCATGCTGAGGTCACCAGATCTCTGATGTCGGTTATTTAATTCATCAACAGCAGGATTCCTCCTAACATCTTGCCCATTCAAATCCCTGCGTTCGTTACTTCTTGATGAAGGGGAAATGGTGGATGAGCGCACATCTGATCTTGGACCTTTTTGGACTGATGTATCATCAATACGATTTTCATCCTTCTGAGTAAATTTCTCCAACGAATGAGAAGAACTTTTATCATCTCTGTTAGAGTTAACATTATGGCGAGCTCTCTCTTCTTGGTTTGAAACCCTATTCAATGCAAAAGATACAAAATTGCCCATCAAATTAGTGCATAATATCTGTAATATTAAATCATACAGAATTAAAGAACAACAACAACAATACCCAATCCCGCATATGCGAGGTATGGGGGAAATACAGAATTAAAGAAATGGCAGCTAAAAGTTTAAGAAACACACCAACAACCTAACAAGTAACATTGTTCCATTAAGAGCAATTTGATAAAACATGTCGAATGATTCAAAGGTTCTGTACGGACTTTATTTTGAATGAAAAAATAAGTTGTTTGATAAGTATTCCGAAAGAAGAATTTGAACGATATACAAATTTAGCTTCGTATACGAGTTTAATAGTATTTGATACAACAGACTGCGAACCTCCTAAACTTTAATCGAGCTCTTAAAATCTACATCCTTATAACCAAACCCCCCGTTTACTCTATAAACAAACACCCAGCACAATGACCACATAAAACATACTACACACTTTCAACACACACACACACACACACACTATCATCCTGTGATTCCTGTGATTCCTGTCTTCACCTCTCTTATACCACAACGACCACCGTTGTCGCATTGCACCGGTACAAGATTAGTTAAACAGGCTAAGCAAAGCATAATATAATAAATTACAATTATCAGAAATTCAGAATAATGTTAAATAGAACATAATAATATAGCAAATAACATATTCTCCTCAAGCGCACTATAATGGTACCTGTAATGATCTCTTGAAGGGTGATTATTGCCATCGGGGGAACTCATGTGACGGCTATGATTGGCTGTAATATCCAGGTCATCATGAGCACCAGCCCTTCCCCTTTCTGAACTTGGGTCTATTTTAGCATTGCTCACAGACCTCTTCTCTGATTCACGGGATCTATAATCTTTAGTCTCATCTTTATTTCTATCTCTTCTCCTACCTTTACTATCTTTATGCCTGGCAACCCGGTCATCATAAATCGGGCTTCCACCATGATTATATTCTTGCCTATGACTATCATCCTTCGAATGTTTGGTCTCCAAATCACTAGAGTGGTCTCTTGACCTCTTTCTTCTGTAGTCCCGCTCATAATCTTCCCAATATCTCTCTTCCTTATGCCTATAATCTCTATCTTCACGAAACTTATCTTCTCGTTTGTTATCCTTCTCACTTTCTCTTCGGTGCTTAACATCCCTACTCTTGCTACTACTTTCTCGATGTTTATACACTTCATCCTTGTGACTATCCTTGTCACTGTAGCTTTCTCTTCTCTTCATCCTCGTTTCGAGTTCCTTCTCTAACTCGATGTTCCTTAATTCTTCTTCTATAGGCCACTCTGAAAGCAGATGAAAAGATTTAAAACACGGTGAGGTATAAACTCATTAGTAAGGAACGTCCTTTAAAGATATACATAACTAACTAGTGGGACATAAATAACACTAGTTGCACGGCAAGAATAACAAAAGAAACACAACATTTCATCCAGCATAAGAACCAACAGTACATTGGAATCTCCATATAAGAGATTTCCTAGTACATACAAAATCTCAGAAATCCACCCGAGAACATCCAAGCATTGTATTATGTATCGGTGTTCACAATGAGTTAACCGGTTTTAGTGGTCTGATGTTCTCATGAACCTAAACCTAAGCCACAAGAACTGGTTTTGATTATCTAATTAACCATTTATCTGTTTACTATTTGATAAATGCATTTTCAACTAGCAAATGCCAGTGATCAAAATCCTACAACTTTGAAAGTCCTAATATGAGAAGTTGCAAACTAGGGTGGAAAACTAGAAATTTATTAACAAAAGCGGTTCAAAAATCCAACAGATCACGTTTTTCATGAGAAAATAAGCGTAGATCTTGACAGCCAAACTCAACAATACATTAATACATATCTAGCAATCAAACATTGCATTTAACATACAGAATACCTTTAGAGGAACTATGACTGAATCAACAATGAATATTAGATAGGATCTTAAATATAGAATCAATGAAATTTCAAACTCATTTAATGCTATCAAAAACTCAATCAGCAAAGACAGCGATCTTAGATCTCAAAATCAATACACAAACTCATTCAATGTCTGTAAAAGACTCGATATGCATTTATGATTTCCTGAAACCTGATTCATAAACTCAAAAAGCAATCAAATAGCAAAATAAACTTATCAACATATAGGAAACGTTACCAAAATCCTAATCAACGTCATGGAAGGAGGATGAACCACAACTAAGTAGTCGACGGCGAGATTGGTGTGGAGTTCGAAAACCCTAATCGAACCATTGAGTTATATAGTGAAGTACATTGATGGGTATCAATTTGTTTTGGGCTCTCAAAATGGCACGGGATATTATATGGGCTAAGTATTTATTAATATATTAGTGGGCCTACGACAACAAAAGTAGCATCCTAATAAAATTTGTTTGGCAGTTAACCTTTACGGTGAGGTTCGATAGTTTCCTCGATTTTTACGAAGTTGTGAACACCTCCTCCAACATTCTTCATGCCAACTCAAAATGGAATCGCCGTTCAAGATAGATGAAATGGTTAAGAGACACAAGTAGAAAGAGGGTTCAAGCTTAACGGTTTCCTAATGAGAAATGTAATCGAACAGTTTCACCCTAACATAAAAGATGACTAAATAGATCACATCTGCTTGGCGATTACTCGTATAACAGATAAAGCAACAAAACAGAAATATATACATGGCAAAGCAAAGAACAGGCATAGAACCTTTTAAGTGGGAGAGATGAGTTATAAATTCTAAAGGCAATATATCTAAATGTCTAATGCACTAAAGGATTGTGTCCAGTCCATTAATCTCAGATAACATTGTCTAGCATTAACCTTACTCCTAATTCTCTACTCAGATATCATGCTTACAGATCTTAACAAACATTGGCAATCAACATGAACATTTGCGGCACATAAATATAAAAAGGAACGGTGCATAATCAAAAATCATACAATACAAATCATTCGAGCAGCAAATGTACAGTGCACTATGGTTTAACTAGTCTACTATTTCATCAAAAATAATAAAAACAACAAAGTTACCAGTATCTTCTCTTCCTCTTTTCTTTGCTTGATTATCAACTTTCTTTTCCTTTACATACTTATTTTCTTTAACTTGACTTCCCTCTTTTCTCCCACTTTCTTTAATATATTTATTTTCACCTTTTTTCGATTCACCAGCATCTTTCAACAAATCTCTTGACTTCAACTTCTTAACATCTATATTCACAACCTCGCCATCATCACCACCAATCTTGTCTTTTCGGCGCTTCGTAGTTTTCGAAAACTCATCATTCCCATTTGCATTCCCATTCTCAAAAAGTTTCCTTTTTTCACCAGAAATCAAAGAATCATTAGAAACCCTAATATCAAAATCATCATACTCTCTTGAACTATGCTTGCTTTCTTTGTTTGATTTGCTTCTCGAACTACTTGGCATGATCACTAATTATAGAAAGAATAAAAAAACAAAACCGCTTGCAAGAAATCCCTAAACCGAAATTAGGTCAAAACCCTAATAGAATGAAATTTGGCAACTACTATTCAAACATTGAAGATAGAATGATAGATGATAGAAACAGAACCAATTAAAGCAGAATGATCAATGTAATGTATAAATGTATAATACACAACACTTTCAGATATACAGAGATATAAAGGGGAGATTAAAGTACGAAACCTGAAGGAGAGTTTTTGCAGCAAATGTAAATTTGAAAAGATACACAAAAAAAATTGTGGCGTTTGTTGGTCAAATAGTGAATTCACATTAATACCCCTGTTCAGATTATTGTACCTATTTGTACTTTCGAAGTGTGCTTTGTTAGAAACAAAATAAATAAATAAAGTTATAAAGAAAAGAAACAAATTATTTCTTGTCTTCATAAATGGAGTAACTAAATAAGATACTATGTTTACATCTTTTATAAAAACAGAAAATAGATATGCTATGGTGACTTTTCAACTTGTAATTATATCATATATCACTTTATAACTAATAATATGTCACCAAAATACATACAATGTACAAAAATAAATAGTTTCGTAAATAAAATGACAATCAATTTTGTTACATGCACGCAATGAAGATCAACGCATAACTATGTATAACTAAAAAACACTTAACCCTAACGTGTGTGTGTGTGTGTGTGTATATAGGGTAGTGATCAAGAGGGAAGTGCCTTTTTAGGGGGAAGTGAGAAGCATTAGTATGCATCAAAAGCATATTACAATTATCAATCAAAATGTCAACAAAAAATTATTTTTATTGGTAAATAGTTTTCAAAATCGATGCTATGAAGAATATTTTAACGAATGAATTTTATTTTTAAGTCATAACATAAATTGATGAATATTTATTTAATAAATTGTTAATATGCAGTGTGATGCATATTAACTAATATGCATCGCAGTGTATATTAAAACTTCATATTATTTGAAAGATATTTTTATTGTTAATATGCATCACAATGCATATTAACTGATATGCACCGCGATGCATATTAACTAATATGCACCGCGATGCATATTAACTGATTTGGATCTAATATGCATATTAACGGATGCATATTAACGGATTTGGATTTGCTCAGACTTTTTGGGGGGAAGTGGGAAGCCTGGTTGGGAAAGTATTTCGCTATGAAAGATCTTGGAGATGCAGCATATATCCTTGGTATAAAGATTTATAGAGATAGGTCAAAACGTCTCATAGGACTCAGCCAGGATACGTACATAGATAAAATATTGAAAATATTCAATATGGAAAATTCTAAGAAAAGGAACTTACCCTTGAATCATGGCATTAAGATCAGTAAGGATCTGTGTAACACCCCTAAATTTGATGGTTTGCGGAAGCGAGTTTTTGGGTGTTACTAATCAATAATCACAAGCACAAAGGATACAGTGACCGACTCTAAATGAGACGTTCGAAAAGTTATTACATTAATACATAAATAGTTCAAAATACAAGCTCGAGTTTCGAGTAAATTCCTAGAGATTCTAATACATAACAACTAGTACAAAAGTAATGTATAAAAATCTCCAAGCTTGTAAATGCCTGCGACTCGAGCTAATAAGCATATCCTGCTGGGCATTCCTACTGATGTTGTGTACCTGAGAAGCATTACTAAAACGGTCAACCAAAATGTTGGTGAATCTCACAGGTTTGTAAGTAAATAGTTTGAACACACAAGTAACAGTTATATTTGTAAATCATTAGCCAGCCAGTAAGTAAGTGGTGGTTGCAGGTCATGCTAACCGTTTGATACCCTTGCCATGAGCCACCATAGTTGAAGCTTAACGTACAGTAAATATAGTACCCCCGTGAATGTTAATCCAAAAACATTCATATGAAACGAGTAAGAAACGCCCGTTTCTACAGTAACGGTTCGTGGTAGTGCGTGCTACCCCGGGCGGGGATTGTCAGTCCCATATGGATCCATATACTAAAACTCGCGCTTATCCCATAACTAACAACTATGATTAGGAGGCTTTCATTGGATTAGTCGAAACTCATGCAATTGGCGTATCCGTAATTCAGTAAAGTAAGTAAATCATGCCAGCAAGTAAGTACGTGTGTTCATGTAAAACAGTAATGCATCTCACCCCTGAGTGAAAACAGTAAAATAGGGGCTGTGAGACTCACCTGAGTCTAGCAGACAATGCAGTAAGCAAGCAAAGTAGTATCCCGAACTAGCAACCCTTAGCGTCCTAATACGCATAAGGTTTAGTAAGTAAATGGAATACTTGTAAGGTATCCATGCTAGTTGTTCCCAAACTAGTTAATGTCCATTTGTTGTTTGTACGTTTGTATTTGTTTGTAAGTTGTAGTTTGTAGAAAAGTTGTACGGCCCGTTGGTATCGGCGTGTAATAATAATCTCATATTATTATTATGTATTTGTAGAAATTGTATAGTTGTAATGTACTTTGGTATTGCATTGTGTAACGTTCAAGTAATGTAAATCCGAGTGGATGTAATCTTAACGTGTACGAGTGAAATCTCATGGGTGTTCGAGTGTAAGCTCGTACTAGTTTGAGTGTAAACTCATAAGTCGGTATCGAATGTAATATCTGGTATGTGCGCGAGTGGGATCTCGCGTTTTAGATAAGTGTAATCTTATTCGTATTTGAGTATTGGTGTGTACTTCCAAAAGTATAGTGTTTTCATGTATAAATCGTATCGTATTTGATTTGGTTGTTGAAAAGTGATTTTTAAACACTTAGAATGTTTTTAGTTTCTGTTTTTGGGTTTTTGCGACACTAAATGCGACACAGTGCTTGTGTCTTATGATTTATGCGACACAACGCTTGTGTTCCGCAACACAAGGCTTGTGTCTTATAATACGCAACTTAATGCGACACAAAATGCGACACAGTCCTTGTGTCTTATGGTTTATGCGACACAATCCTTGTGTCTTATGGTTTATGCGACACAATCCTTGTGTCTTATGGTTTATGCGACACAACGCTTGTGTCTTATAGATTATGCGACACAACGCTTGTGTCTTATGTTTTATGCGACACAAGCCTTGTGTCTCATAGATTTTTGGTCTGATGCAACACAAGGGCTGTTTACGTTTTTGGGCTCGATTTTTGGGTCAAACGACCTCGGTTTGACCCGAAACTTTTACACTAGCTTTATTATGTTACAATGAGTTTATAAAAATTATTGGTTGACGTTTTTAGTGTTCGAGGTGTCGTTTTCTTAAAAGTGACCAAAACCGACATTTCCGTTAACGTGTTCAAAAACGAGTTTAAATTATATATTTGGACATTACTAAGCTAAGGGAACAATAATCTAGCAAAATAATTGAAATCGGAAAAATTCGAGAGTCGCCAAAAAACTTACAAAGTCGTCGGATCGAGAAACCGAAAAGATAGGTTGGTAGCTCTCGTTGCGGTGAACACTTTTCTCCAAACAAGCTATGTGATTTAGGGAGTTTTTGTGGTGTTTTCTAGAGAGAGAGAGAGTGCCGATTTAGAGAGAGAGGGAGGGAGTGATATTAGAGAGAAAATGGAGGTGATGGGGTGTGGGTTTGGTTTGTGTGTGTAAGTGATCAAAGGGAGGTAGGGGGTTTGTCCCCTTGCCTTGGCCGGTTTGGTGGGGTCCACCATGTGTGGATCTCACCAAGTTTCGTATCCTCGTGTACGCGCTCCGTGTGGTGTTCGTTTCCCCGGTCGTTTAAACGTTAAAATATTTTTATACGCGTTTAATTATACGTTTTAAAATACGAAATATTATTCGATAATGTAGTCGGAGTATCTTCATCAAAGTGCTTGTTTTGAAGTTACAAAATATAATTTTGTTTTACTTTGTCGGTTGGTCGAGTTTTCGTAGAATTCGGTAATGTTTTAATTAAAGCGTACGTGTCCGTTATATTATAAATATAATATAAAGTAGTAGTTGAAGTAATTAAATAATTCCACATTATTTAATAATTATTTTACCAACGTCCGTATGTTTGTATAGTTTGTAGTTTTATACGATTTGAACGAATCGTATACGTGTGTATATATATATATATATATATATATATATATATATATATATATATATATATATTGTAACGCCCCAAATTTTTGTAAGTTTAAAATTATATTATATGCATCTAGTATTTAATTATATGTATATAATTTTATGTTCTGTGAAATAATTGTTATGTGTTAGAATTAGTTAGTGAAACTAACTATGTAAAGAAACTTGAGTTAGAGGGTAAAAACTGTCATATTAGTAAAGATGAGGGGGTTTATGTGATAATATTGTAAATAAAAATCCTGCATCTTCTTGTTTCTTCTACTCATTTGCAGAAAATAGAAATCTCGTATAGAACTTTTAGAGAGAGAGACAAAAATCGAGTTTAGAGAGAGAAGCAAGAAGAAGAGGTGAATCAAGCTAGGGTTTGTGTAATTAAAGGTTTCTAATCTTCAATTCATCAATTCTAAGGTATGTGTGATCCTCTAGCTTGTTTAATTTGAGTTAGGGTTTAAGTTACATAAACCCTAAGTTAGTGATTTTGATGGGTAATTGGATAATTGAATGAAACTAAGTTCCATACATGTTTATAAGTTAGAAAGAATGATTTAATTGTGTTAGTTATGTTGATAATCTTATAATCATGTGTTTAGTGGGTAATTGAATTATTATGAGTATGTTTGATCACTAGTTAGTGATGTTTATGATGTATGAAAGTGTTAATGATAAGAATTAGTTTCAATTACCCAAATACATGTGATTATGTAGTTATGTGTATGGAACTTATGTTAGATAATTGGAGGTTATGGGATTTAACTTATAATCTACATGTGAGAAGTAAGAAAGAGTAGTTAAGTGTGTAATTGATAAGTGTTTATGTGATTATGTGAATAGGTGATCAAGTGTGAAAGAGTTCAAGTTATTGTTTGTGCAAGTAAAAAGGTAAGTATTTGGACATGTGGAACCAAGGAGTGATTTATCATTCGCTTGGTGGTATCTAAGTAATGACTTTGTCATTAGCTTAGTTTGATGTCAATTCTTCAGAATTTGGCATGTTAGATGTTATGGATCCTTAACTTGTTGCAGATTTTGATTGTTAGAGTCCATTTACTTACTAAGCATTTATGCTTATGTGTTATGTTTAACATGTTTCAGGAAGTTCCAGTAAGGTAAAGGAGGAATCGGGAAAGAAGGTTATGGAAAGCTAGTGGTGGAGCTCATTGCTTAGTCGGTAATGAGTTTTATCCCTTTTGATCATGCTTACGATACAATAACACCCCCGTTTGTAAAGTTTAAGATTTTAGTCAAAGTTTGTAAAAGTTAGTAAGTCTCACTTGTGAAAGACATATGGTTTGATGAAGTTTAATGTTTTGGTTAAAGTTAGATTAGTGAGACTTGAAATGTTAAAGCTTATGTACATATGAATGAAAAGTGGTTGTTTTGACTTTGTAAAGTCAACTGAGTAAAAGTGTAGGTGATGGGAGGGTCAAAGATTGAAATGGGTCAATTTGGTACCCAAATGGGTCATTAAGTGCTTAAGTGTCAAAATGGGTCAAGTTGGTCGAAAGTCAATGGTTTTGGTTTTCACAAGTTCTAAATTCAAGTTGAAATGTGTAGTCAAAAGTTGAAGGTCAGATTTGCTTTGGTTTAGAATTTGACATGTTAACATTTCTGGTCAAAAATGGTCGAAAACTAGTTCATGTGTCAAAATGGGTTAAAACGAGAATTTTGAAAAAGTGAAAGTTGAGTTATGTTAATTTGACCATTTGAAAGATGTCTGCAAAATTTTACAATCCCAGGTATTACAGATTAAAAGTTATGCGTTGTCAAAGTTCGAGTTTTGGTATCAAAATGTGCAGACTCTGGATTCTGCTGCTGGAGCTGGGAATCCGGCGGATTCATGGGAATCCGGCGGATTGCCATGAATCCGGGCGGATTCCGGAGCGTATTCAAAACCGGATTGCTTAGTTTCAGTTCTGGTCAAAAACTGGGTTTGAAAGAGTGGGGAATCCGGCGGATTCTCGTGAATCCGGCCGGATTCAGCCAGTGTTCAGAAAAATTTAATTTTTGTTAATTAAATGAGATATTGTTATGTAATAGCCAATGTTTTGGGACCATAATAAGTAAGTACAAATAATTAGAAGTGTTATGTTTTAAAAAAAAATTTGTTCACGTTTCGGGGTGTTACAAGTTGGTATCAGAGCACGGTTTAAGGGATTCGGGTATTCACCATTAGTGGGTACTTGATCTTAGACCATTTAAATTATTGTATTGAGCATGATTTAGAACTGTTATGTGTATAAGGTTATGTGTGCTAATGATTTTGAATCAAAGTGTGTCGTGTAGACCTTTGATATGTTATATTGTAATACGGTAATTAGTGAGCTTGGCCAACGCAATGATTATCTATAACGCCCCAAAATTTACAACCGGTTTTTTTTTTTTTTTTTTTTTTTTTTTTTTTTAACTCGGAAGCTTAAGTCCCTAAACATATATATATACATAAAATGACATGTCGTCATCTTCCATTACCTAAGTTCTAAGTATTGATTATTAACGTTTACAAAACAATCCTATATATCCTGGGCATTATATAAACACACATTTAAAACTGTATTAAATAAATCAGAGAAATCCTAGTCAAACATTCTTCAGTTACTCCTTGACCCGCCCATAACAATAGATATTAACCTGCAAGGAGTAAACAACGAGGGATTAGCACGAAGCTAAGTGAGTTAACTCATCACTAACAATACAACTTAGTTTAACACTATGAGTTCACCACATTTAACACTTTGACTCAACATCACCAGAGGATCGGTGGCCCTTGTGGCGCCCTCAGCCGCGGTGGCCCACCAAGCGACACTTACACCAACTGCAGGCCAATACAGTGGTTAACCGATAACTGTTTGTTACCTTTAGTCAACACAAGCCTTACTCACAACGAATGTTCACAACCCTTGTGTTGACTAACCTGTAACAACACAGTCCAACATAGTTGACCTCTATTAACACTGTTACCATATAGGTCACTTAACACTTAACACTTTAACACTTTAACACAATTCAACTTAACACAGGAATAACACTTAACACTTGAATATAACACATAACACTTGAAGTAACCACAATAGTGATCACTAAATTATAGTGAGAGATCAAAGTCCACTCACCGACTACCATAGTCGCCCACTCAGTAGTCTAATATCACTGAGTCTTCTCCATATCTGGAAATACAACAAAATACACAAGTCAGTTACTTGTATCAAATCTACATAACATTACTCCAATAGATTTATACCAACAATCTCAATTCATATGTATTATCACTATCGTCATAAACATCAAGTTCATACTTCTTGAATTGTTTCTTAATCATGATTAGATATCATGTTAACCACTTTTCAACTATACATCAATTTAGTTATCACTTGTAGTAATTTCACATAATTCATTCCATAAATATGAATTTTCACTATTAACTTCATTAGTTCACTCTCACTTAATAAATCATGATAATTATAATCAACTTGTCACATAATTCACATTATCATATTAATCCAACTCAATTATAGCTAATTAGCATAATTAGACCATTAACCTCATCTTAGCTTAAATGAATAACAACTCATATAATAACTCATCTTTCACTAATAACACTATTACAACCTTTTGTTATTATCAATCAAGGTGATTAACACTTAATCATCACACTTTCACAAATTCCACTTGAATTATAATCACACAACTTGATTAATTCACACTTTCAACATTAAAGCTACTAATCCTCTTATTAACACTTATTAACACCATTTCAACTAATACCAAGCTTTAGTTTATGATTAATACCATAAACCCATCAAAATCCCATGAACTCATCAAATCATTTTATCACCTTCTTCATTTCTAACTTAGGGTTTACATGATAATCATCATTTAAACATCAACTAACGAGAATTTAATCACTACATCTCTAAATTTTCGGATTATAATCAATAACCCATCAAAATCATCAAAAACTTAAGAACCAAGATTAATTTACAAACTTAAGCTAGAATCTTGCTAGATATCAACAACTATAAGCTTAACTAACATCAATTTCACATAATCAAAGCTTAATTTCGAATTATCACCAAGAACATCAAAACCCCCAATTTCTAGGGTTCATGATTCAAAGATTAAGAACTTACAAGTTGAAAGGAAGGATTAGAAGATGATAATCTTCATGTTAGAAGCTTGAATCCGAATTATGAAGCTCCAATTTTGATGATTTCTTCATGATTTTGGGTTAGGGTTTGTGTTTGTATGTATGAATGTATGAATACGTACGTATGTATGTGTGTGTGGGAATAAAACCGATTTATTCCATAGATTTTAGCATATAAGTGTGTAATTTTTATTCCCCGTATTTATTATTGTCTGGAACTTAAAAACCATTTACGGGGAAATACAATTTTATTTTACCGTCAACTAAATAAATTTAAAACAATCAATATTTCACTAGCCACAATATTTCCTGAGGCTTATCGACCTATTAATTATACAATCAAACACATATAACAATTTTAAATCGCATTTAAAATTTACAGAAAATACCTATTACTTCTAGGCCCAATTTGAGGATGTTACATTATCATATTACTATATGGGTATCCATGGAAACCACGAAACATTAGAGGATAAGTTATTAGTTATTGTTAGTGTTATGTGTTAGAAGTACAGATAAAGTAGACTTGTAAATGTTAAGTAAGATGAGTTAATCATAACGTGTTTACTTTCAGAAAGATGGATGAGCGAGAAATAGATCTTACACTTGGATTTAACCCGGGTAACAGAGCTCAAGATAATGAGGTAGGAGGTAGTAATGAAAGACCAAGGTCTCCTATTCCTGACACCGAATTGTCTTGGGAAGGTATAAAATCCCTTGTGTCTAAAGAGATTAGTCAAGCTCAAGAAGCATCTCTTCCTTTCTTAGTGACGACGATTACAGACACGGTAAGAAAGATTGTAAGTGAAGAAATGCAGAAAGGGAGAGGAGAAGTAGTTATGCCTAGACCAGGAGAAATCCCACAAGTTAATATTCAGGAAGAGCATAAAAAGATTAGTTATAGAGATTTCTCAGCTTGCAACCCACCAGAGTATGATGGCGATCTAGATCCAATCAAATGTTACCGTTGGATCTCAGAAGTAGAAGGGGCATTCGCCACTGTGGATTGTCCCAACAAGTTTAAAGTAAGGTATGCAGCTAATCTTTTGAAGAATCGTGCTAAGTGGTGGTGGAATGTACAGTGTAGAACTAAAGGTGATGAAGTTATTAGCAAGTTAACTTGGGAAGAGTTTAAAGTAATGTTTGAAAGCACGTATTCTCAAGATGCAGATTTGAATAGAATTCGTCAAGAGTTTCTTGCTATGGAGCAATCAAATGAATCAGTGAATGAGTTGGTGGGAAATTTTCTGGATAGACCTCGTTTTTGTCCAGAGTATATGGATAATCCAAGGATGCTTATGAATCATTTTCATAAGGTCCTAAAGGAAGGAAATCAGAAAGTATGTACTTCCAAAGAGATGTCAGACACTAGAAGAGATGATAGATGAAGCGCGATTCCAGGAATTGGAATTAAAGAAAGATGAACAAGTGGCAGCTGCTAAAAGAAAAAGTGAGCAAAGTTCCGGTTCATCAAAGAAGTTTAGACCGAGTGGGAGTACAAAGAAGGATGATAGACCGGTGCCAGCTGAATGTAAGAAGTGTCATCGAAAACACTTTGGAGAATGCAAATTTGGCACCAACGCATGTTATCAATGTGGACAAGAAGGTCATTTTGGCCGAGATTGTCCAAACCCAATCCGTGTATGTTATAATTGTTATGAACCGGGACACATAAAATCAGAATGTCCGAAACTTGGGAACCGGCCTACTTCTTCAGCACCTCGAAGAACTTCAGAAAAGAAAGCTGTAGAAGTTCCTAAGTCTAAAGGCCGTTCCTTTCAGATCACTGCTGAGGAAGCTCAGCGAGCCCCCGATGTCCTGACAGGTACCTTTCTTGTAAATTTAATGCCTGCACACGTATTATTCGATTCGGGAGCTTCGCGATCTTTTGTGTCAGAAAAGTTTAGTCAGAAATTCTCTGTTCCCCTTAGTGAGTTAGACACTCCACTGGATTTTGAGGTTGCAGATGATAGAATAGTTTATGTTGCTAATGTATTCCGTGGGTGTCAATTACAGATTAGTAATGAATCTTTTATTATTAATCTCATTCCAATGCCAATGGGTGAGTTTGATGTAGTAGTGGGTATGGATTGGCTAGGTAGGTATAATGCTATAATTCAGTGTGAGAAAAAGATTATCCGTATCAATACTCCAAGTGGGGGAGTGATTGATATTTATGGGGAAAAGAAAAAGCCTTCCTTATCCATATGTACCTTCGCTCGTGCCAAACGTCATTTGTCACGTGGTTGTCAAGCCTTTTTCGCCCACGTGATAGATCTTCAGAAAAGTGTTCCAAAACTCGTGGAGATTCCTGTTGTAAAGGAGTTTCCCGATGTTTTTCCTGACGAGCTACCGGGTATTCCACCCGATAGGCAAGTCGAGTTTCGTATAGATCTTATCCCTGGAGCTACTCCAATTGCTAAGACTCCGTATAGGCTTGCCCCTTCTGAAATGCAAGAATTGATGAAACAGTTACAAGAATTGTTAGATAAGGGGTTTATTCGTCCGAGTAGTTCCCCATGGGGTGCTCCAATTTTGTTTGTTAAGAAAAAGGATGGTACAATGTGTATGTGTATAGATTATCGGGAATTGAATAAAGTTACCATCAAGAATAGGTATCCCTTACCTAGGATTGATGATTTGTTTGACCAGTTGCAAGGTGCCTGCTATTTTTCTAAGATTGATTTACGTTCTGGTTATCACCAACTCAAGGTTCGAGAAGAGGATGTGTCTAAAACAGCTTTTAGAACCAGATATGGTCACTATGAGTTTGTGGTGATGCCATTTGGTTTGACTAATGCACCAGCCGCTTTTATGGATCTTATGAATCGGGTATGTCGTCCAATGCTCGATAGATCTGTAATTGTGATTATTGATGATATTCTCGTTTATTCTAAATCTGCTGGTGAACATGAACTTCATTTGAGGCAAGTTTTGCAAATGTTACGTATTGAAAAGCTTTATGCCAAGTTCTCGAAATGTGAATTTTGGCTTCGTGAAGTTCATTTTCTGGGTCATGTTGTGAACAGTCAAGGAATTAAGGTTGATCCTACCAAAGTCGAGGCGGTGATGAAATGGGAACCCCCAACCAATCCGACTGAGGTAAGGAGTTTTATGGGTTTAGCCGGGTATTATAGACGGTTTATCCAGGATTTCTCCAAAATTGCTACTGTCACACCCCCAATTTCATGCTTTGCGGAAGCGATTGTTTTTGGGCGTGACTAATCAAATATCAAAACACCAAAGTACAAGCAAACGACTCTAAATGAGACGTTGTAGAAAATATATTACATTACATAAGTTTTCAAAAGTAGTACAAAGTTTAAGTCATAAGTTTGAAACATAGTAGTGAGTTCGCAAAATGATTTCAGAAGATTTTAATACATAACCATTATACAAAATATAATGCAAGAAAATCTTCATGTCTAAATGGATGCATGCGACTCGTGATAGCTAGCTTATCCTGTAGGCCAGTCCTACTGTTGATGAGCACCTGAGAATACAACACTAAAAGGTCAGCTATAAAGCTGGTGAATCTCACAGGTTTAACAAAAACATTGATGTGATCAATATGATTATCCGACGATAATAACCAGTTATAAATGAATAGTGATTTAAGCAATTTACTCAAACAATGATTTTTAAACCAACGCAGGTTCCTAAACAATGATTTAAACCAACGCAGGTTTTCTAAATGGTGATTTATCAATTAAGCTTCAAAACAATGATTTAACCATTTCCGGTTACTAAATAATGATTTGAACCAACGCAGGTTCCCTAAACAATAACGAAATCAACTAGGATGAAACCAACGCAGGTTTCGGAACATTGAACAAACCAACGCAGGTTTTTGAACAATATGAAATTAGACAATGATGAAACCAACGCAGGTTTTGTAACATTGAACAAACCAACGCAGGTCTTCGAACAATGTGCAATTAAACAGTGATGAAACCAACGCAGATTTCGCAACATGGAATAAACCAACGCAGGTTTACGAACAATGAGAAATTTAACAATGCTAATCAGTACCAAAGAATGGTAGCCAAACAATGTAACTAATATAGTTAACTGAACTAAATAATCATTTAATTCCCTGAGTTAATAATCATATTAACTAATCAAATAACATATGATCACGAAAACAAGTAAGCATTGTATCTCACCCCAATATTTAAAACAGTAAAAATGGGGCTGTGAGACTCACTTGTAGAGCGAGCAATCCTATTGTGCGTACGTATCCCAACAGTAATCTCCTAACGTCCTAAACACGCAAGATTGTATGTTTGTAAGTGTACGCGTAGTAGTTCGTTTGTTTAGTTGTTCATGTGGTTGATTACTTCTAAAGTATTTGTTACGTGTTACATTCGATGTTTCAAAAATACGCGGCCCTTTGGTGGTGCTTCGGGATTATATTTTGAAAATATAATATTGTTTGTTTTGTATAAACTCCTTTCGTACATTTGTATACCGTGTCGTTTATCCTTATTTGAAAACGTATAAAGTTAATTACTTAGTTTGTAAAAAGGTACGACTCGTAGTCGTCAGGTTACAATTATATTTCAAAAATATAATTAAGTTTGTTTCATGTAAAAATGTTTATTTAAACGTATATTGTATCCATATAAATGTTTGTATTCGTTTTAGTTAACATTGAAATCAGAAAACTGGGCTGGGCTAGGTACTCGCCGGGTAGTCGAGGTACCCGCCGGGTAAAACGGTAATGGGTCGAATCCGCCGGATTTAAATCAATACGCCGGATTCAATGGATTTCGAGGGGAATCCGCCGGATTCACCCGAATCCGCCGGATTGGGCTCAAAGTTTGGGGAATACGCCGGATTCCCTTGAATCCGCCGTGTTCATGTTTTCTGGGTAGGAATCCGCCGGATTCATCATGAATCCGCCGGATTCACGTAACTGGTTCGACTCTGTACGCACAGAAAACATACAAAACCATTTCTAAATCCAAATTCCGCTTACAACAACTTAATACAAAGCTAATACATGTAATATAACATACTTAAACACGAAATTGAAGAGAAAAACGAATTGATTCCTTACAATTTTTGAAAACGAACTGATGTTGATGATGATGAAGATCACGATGGTGATGATGATGAAGTAGCTAGATGATGATGATGATTATGTTTATGTTGTTGTTGTTTGAAGATCAAAGCCGAGAAAGGGAGGGAGCAAGAGACCGAGAGAGAGTGATCAAAAATTGTGTGCGTGTGTGTGATACAAATAATTGAGGTCGGGTATTATAACCGGCCTCAATTATTGAGGTAGTTGGAAATTTTCGACCCGTGTTTGCGTACCCGATCGTTAATTAATATAATATTTTAAAATGATAATTTTCTAAAAATGTAATCGTATACGTTTTCAATCAAAGTATTTTGTAAAAATACTTTTAAAGAGATATAAAAATATATCTTTGTTTTACTCAAAATGTACGGATAGTTTTCTGTATCTAAAATGTATTTAAATTTCAAAGGGAGTACATAGTTATTATTCTCAATAATAATACTTTGTTTAAAACTGTTTTTCACCAAATCTTATTTTGGGTTTCTACGTTTTGTTTGGTTCGTGTATTTGCGATTATTAATTTATCGTTTCGGTTTATATATATACATATATATATATAATACTTGTGTACTTGAGTATTGACACGTATGTAATTACGTGTTTTAAAAGTTTAAATTCGGTGCTAATTTTGGGTTATTTTGACCGGGTGTCACATTCTCCCCTTGTTAGGAGAATTTCGTCCCGAAATTTGTTCGTAGTATTTATCGTTGTATTTAAGTTGTAGATTGCGTGTTATCTACGTAAGTCTGACAACACCTATCTAGAGTTGTCTATCTCCCCTTGTTGAACTAGTGCCCTTCCGGCAACTAAGGAGTTCGAAATGAGGTTTCAAGATGTTTTAACTATTGTGCCTACATGATCAGTCCAGTCGATCACTAGGGAGTAGCTACAATGTGTACTAGTAGCTTAAAGTAATTCAGTAAATCCTTGATGGTTTGGTCGGTAGGACAAAGTTTGTCGTTTAGCCAATTGCTTGAGTACAACTACTTTTTGCACTAGTAGCCCACCTTAGACTCTATCAGTCTCCTATAGAAACGAAATGATTCAGCCTACATTAGCTTTATATGGGATGTGACCCATTGTTTTCATAAAAATATTAACCGGTGTGTTTTCCGGTATAAAACAATGTAGGATTTGTTATCCCAACACTTATGCAAGCTAAACCTCGTCTTATAAAGAAACTATAGAACCTAAATTGTCACCTTGCCCTAACCCTATCGTACAGTTAGGATCTAGGGAAAACATAAAAGATATCAAGCAACAAGTAATATCTATCCATGTAAACAGTGTAAAGCAATTAGGTCATGTATGAGTGACCATACCAGTGTTGAGCAAGTCAATGAGTCTAGGGTTCTGGTCGTCATCCCTAGTTCTGAGTACGTAGGCTCTTCCTCGAGCAGGGCCGATGTTCTTGTCCTTTAGATTCGGACAGTCATTTCTGTAGTGACCTACAGTTCCACATTCAAAACAGGCTTTCACACGGCAATCTTTAGCAAGATGCCCAAAACGCTTGCACTTCTCACAGTGGTCGCCACAAGGCCCATCATGATGGCGTTTGCACTTTGAGCAGAAGGGCTTGGTTCCAGCGTACTCTTTCTTGTTTTCAGACCCAGAGGTGTTGGCCTTGATGGTTGCAGGCTTTTTGGTAGCCGGACTTTGGTTATCAGGATTTCCCTCAGGTTTTCTCTTGTTATCACTAGGGTGGTTTACAGTACTCTTGACAACAGACGTTCCTTGGCGAACGATCTGTGCCATCAGCTTATGGGCCATACGCACAGTACCATGAAATGTAAGAGAGTTGGATGAAGTAACCATCCCTTGAATTTGTGGAGGAAGTCCCCAGACATAGCGCTCAATTCGCTTGGATTCTGTATCCACCATAGATGGACACAGGTGCGCCAACTGATTAAATCGAGAGGTGTAGCTGGCAATGTCGTTCCCTTGAGTGGAGAGATTCCAGAATTCCGACTCAAGCTGTTGAATTTCATCCCTAGGACAATACTCATCCTTGAGCATTTTCTTCAGCTCATCCCAGGGAGTTTCCAGAGCAATGTCTTGGCCTATGGAGTCAGCATAAGTGTTCCACCATGTTAGAGCATCGTCCATGAAAGTGTAGGTGGCGAACTTGACCTTACAGTTCTCAGGGCAGCTGCAGATACGAAAGACTGCCTCTGTCTTCTCCAGCCATCGCAACAACCCAATGGCACCTTCTGTGCCTTTGAAGCTCAAAGGATTGCAGTTAATGAAGTCTTTGTAGGTGCAGGGTTTCACTACAGGGGCATTTGGTGTTGTTTCGACACTTTCAGATCGTTGTCGTTCGGCAAGTACTGCATCAGCCACTAGTCGGTCAACCTGAGCTTGAGTGAACTGGCGACGTGGAGGCATGTTCCTTCAATAAAGATAAGGGACATGTCAGAGTTTCGTACAAGAATATGATCATCGTAGTTGCATATATAACAGTAATATATTACAACACAAATGACAATCAACGGTGTAGAATAAAGAAGATTGTAATCATCCAACTTGCGAGTTCAAATGATTACGAGGATTAAGGTTTTCAAAAGTAAAAGGGATATTACATCCGTACATGTATCAGTAGTTTTGCGGAATGTGATAGGAAAGCAGAAAAGATTTGTACTTAGAGGAATACTGGATTCGAATGTTAAAACTGATAGGTGAATGAAGGATGGTCCTCTGATGACCAGTTGGTGTAGAATAAGGTATTGAAATGTTCAATTTTACCTAGGGTAAGCCTATTTCGAAGAGATGACCCTCTAAGCGTAGGCACATCCCGGTACTATTTTCCTGACTCGATCAACTTACCATAGGCAAATTCTAAGATGTATCTATTCATTGATTATGTTAACAAGTATCTGAGGCGTATTATTATCCATACTATATAATAGCCTAACTGTATAAACCATATATACATATCGTCCACCTAGTCGTGTCTAGCATAAAACAATTATGAGTCCCGGTTCTCTCGTGATCAGAGTCAATTAATGCATTCCTGTTCAACATAACCTCTTTCAGATCTTACATCATCTTTATTTAATTGTACATAGTTGATCAGGCTATGTTAAATTAAACTTGTATGATGAAATCCCTGAACCAGTTATATCTAATGAGGAATACTGCCTAACGGTCATAGTCTAGGCCCACTACATGCAACCTAGTTCGCTATAACCTTAGGCTCTGATACCAATCTGTCACACCCTCAATTTCATGCTTTGCGGAAGCGATTGTTTTTGGGCGTGACTAATCAAATATCAAAACACCAAAGTACAAGCAAACGACTCTAAATGAGACGTTGTAGAAAATATATTACATTACATAAGTTTTCAAAAGTAGTACAAAGTTTAAGTCATAAGTTTGAAACATAGTAGTGAGTTCGCAAAATGATTTCAGAAGATTTTAATACATAACCATTATACAAAATATAATGCAAGAAAATCTTCATGTCTAAATGGATGCATGCGACTCGTGATAGCTAGCTTATCCTGTAGGCCAGTCCTACTGTTGATGAGCACCTGAGAATACAACACTAAAAGGTCAGCTATAAAGCTGGTGAATCTCACAGGTTTAACAAAAACATTGATGTGATCAATATGATTATCCGACGATAATAACCAGTTATAAATGAATAGTGATTTAAGCAATTTACTCAAACAATGATTTTTAAACCAACGCAGGTTCCTAAACAATGATTTAAACCAACGCAGGTTTTCTAAATGGTGATTTATCAATTAAGCTTCAAAACAATGATTTAACCATTTCCGGTTACTAAATAATGATTTGAACCAACGCAGGTTCCCTAAACAATAACGAAATCAACTAGGATGAAACCAACGCAGGTTTTTGAACAATATGAAATTAGACAATGATGAAACCAACGCAGGTTTTGTAACATTGAACAAACCAACGCAGGTCTTCGAACAATGTGCAATTAAACAGTGATGAAACCAACGCAGATTTCGCAACATGGAATAAACCAACGCAGGTTTACGAACAATGAGAAATTTAACAATGCTAATCAGTACCAAAGAATGGTAGCCAAACAATGTAACTAATATAGTTAACTAAACTAAATAATCATTTAATTCCCTGAGTTAATAATCATATTAACTAATCAAATAACATATGATCACGAAAACAAGTAAGCATTGTATCTCACCCCAATATTTAAAACAGTAAAAATGGGGCTGTGAGACTCACTTGTAGAGCGAGCAATCCTATTGTGCGTACGTATCCCAACAGTAATCTCCTAACGTCCTAAACACGCAAGATTGTATGTTTGTAAGTGTACGCGTAGTAGTTCGTTTGTTTAGTTGTTCATGTGGTTGATTACTTCTAAAGTATTTGTTACGTGTTACATTCGATGTTTCAAAAATACGCGGCCCTTTGGTGGTGCTTCGGGATTATATTTTGAAAATATAATATTGTTTGTTTTGTATAAACTCCTTTCGTACATTTGTATACCGTGTCGTTTATCCTTATTTGAAAACGTATAAAGTTAATTACTTAGTTTGTAAAAAGGTACGACTCGTAGTCGTCAGGTTACAATTATATTTCAAAAATATAATTAAGTTTGTTTCATGTAAAAATGTTTATTTAAACGTATATTGTATCCATATAAATGTTTGTATTCGTTTTAGTTAACATTGAAATCAGAAAACTGGGCTGGGCTAGGTACTCGCCGGGTAGTCGAGGTACCCGCCGGGTAAAACGGTAATGGGTCGAATCCGCCGGATTTAAATCAATACGCCGGATTCAATGGATTTCGAGGGGAATCCGCCGGATTCACCCGAATCCGCCGGATTGGGCTCAAAGTTTGGGGAATACGCCGGATTCCCTTGAATCCGCCGTGTTCATGTTTTCTGGGTAGGAATCCGCCGGATTCATCATGAATCCGCCGGATTCACGTAACTGGTTCGACTCTGTACGCACAGAAAACATACAAAACCATTTCTAAATCCAAATTCCGCTTACAACAACTTAATACAAAGCTAATACATGTAATATAACATACTTAAACACGAAATTGAAGAGAAAAACGAATTGATTCCTTACAATTTTTGAAAACGAACTGATGTTGATGATGATGAAGATCACGATGGTGATGATGATGAAGTAGCTAGATGATGATGATGATTATGTTTATGTTGTTGTTGTTTGAAGATCAAAGCCGAGAAAGGGAGGGAGCAAGAGACCGAGAGAGAGTGATCAAAAATTGTGTGCGTGTGTGTGATACAAATAATTGAGGTCGGGTATTATAACCGGCCTCAATTATTGAGGTAGTTGGAAATTTTCGACCCGTGTTTGCGTACCCGATCGTTAATTAATATAATATTTTAAAATGATAATTTTCTAAAAATGTAATCGTATACGTTTTCAATCAAAGTATTTTGTAAAAATACTTTTAAAGAGATATAAAAATATATCTTTGTTTTACTCAAAATGTACGGATAGTTTTCTGTATCTAAAATGTATTTAAATTTCAAAGGGAGTACATAGTTATTATTCTCAATAATAATACTTTGTTTAAAACTGTTTTTCACCAAATCTTATTTTGGGTTTCTACGTTTTGTTTGGTTCGTGTATTTGCGATTATTAATTTATCGTTTCGGTTTATATATATACATATATATATATAATACTTGTGTACTTGAGTATTGACACGTATGTAATTACGTGTTTTAAAAGTTTAAATTCGGTGCTAATTTTGGGTTATTTTGACCGGGTGTCACAGCTACTCCACTCACAAAGCTTACTCGTAAGAATATCAAGTATGAATGGAAAGATGAGCATGAACAGGCCTTCAGAACCCTTAAATTAAAGTTAAGTCAGGCACCTATCTTAGTACTTCCCGATGGTACTGAAGATATGGTTGTATATTGTGATGCTTCTTATAATGGATTAGGTTGTGTATTGATGCAACGTGGAAGAGTAATAGCTTATGCCTCGAGACAGTTGAAAGAACATGAGAAAGGGTATCCAGCACATGATTTAGAACTTGCAGCAGTTGTCTTTGCCCTTAAGATATGGAGGCATTATTTGTATGGAGTAAAGTGCACTATTTATACTGATCATAAAAGTCTTAAGTATTTCTTTGATCAGAGAGATCTTAATATGAGACAAAGACGTTGGTTAGATTTGGTGAAGGATTATGATTGTGCAATCCTTTATCATCCTGGAAAAGCGAATGTAGTTGCAGATGCTCTCAGTAGAAAGGTAATGCATCATGCCTTGATTGTTAGATCTCTTCGAATTACAGTCTCTCCAAGTTTGTTAGATCAGATTAAGGAAGTGCAACAGAATGCTTGGCAGAAAGGTGATTGGAAAGTAGAACGTATTAAAGGCCAGATTCAGAATATTGTTGAAGATTCCCGAAGATTAAAGACTTGATATGGCAGAATCTGGATTCCAAAATCAGCAGAGTTAAAGAAATTATTGCTTGATGAGGCGCATAGATCCAGATATTCTATTCATCCTGGTGCCACTAAGATGTATCATGACTTAAAAGCAGATTATTGGTGGCCAGGTATGAAAAGAGAGATTGTTAAATATGTCGAGCAATGTCTAACTTGTTTACAGGTGAAAGCAGAACATCAAAAGCCAATGGGAATGATGCAACCCATGGATATTCCTGTTTGGAAGTGGGAGCATGTTACTATGGATCTGATCACCAAATTGCCAAAGACCCGACATCAGCATGATACAATTTGGGTGATTGTGGATCGGTTGACGAAAAGTGCTATATTTCTGCCAATTAAAGAGACGTATACTTCAGAAGCTCTTGCAGATTTATATGTTCAAGAAGTGGTGGCACGTCATGGAGTACCTCTTTCAATTGTTTCTGACCGAGATAGTAGATTTACTTCCAGGTTCTGGAACAAGTTTCAAGAAGACTTGGGTACTCGTGTTAATTTGAGCACAGCTTTTCATCCGCAGACTGATGGTCAGAGTGAAAGAACTATTCAGACATTAGAAGACATGTTAAGAGCTTGTGCTATTGATTTCGGTGGTAATTGGGATGAACATTTACCTTTGGCAGAGTTTTCATATAATAATAGTTACCACGCGAGTATAGGTATGCCACCATATGAAATGCTTTATGGAAGGAAATGTCGAACTCCAATTTGTTGGGGTGAAATTGGTCAGCGAGAATTGGGTAATACTGATATTGTACAGAAAACAGCTGAAAAGATTGATCAAGTCAGAGAACGTTTGAAAATGGCACAGGACCGTCAAAAGTCTTATGCCGATGTTAGAAGACGCCCAATTGAATTTCAAGTTGGAGATAGAGTGATGTTAAAAGTATCTCCATGGAAAGGCATCATACGTTTCAGAAAACGAGGAAAGTTAAGTCCTCGGTTTATCGGTCCATTTAAGATTCTAGAAAAAGTAGGAAAAGTAGCTTATAGACTTGAGCTACCGGAAGAGCTAGCAGGAATCCACAGCACTTTCCACGTATCATACTTAAGGAAGTGTTTGGTGGATGAGGCTTTGTATGTATCTTTAGAAGAGATAGAGATCAATGACCAATTGAACTATGTAGAACAACCGATAATGATTCTAGAAGAGAAAGTTAAGAGATTGAGAAATAAAGAGATTAAGTTGTTCAAAGTTCAATGGAAGCATAGAAAAGGGTCAGAATTCACGTGGGAGCCGGAGCATGAAATTATTAAGTATTATCCGGCTTTGTATCAGGAATGGATTGTGAGGACACAATCCTGAATAAGTGGGGGAGAGTTGTAACGCCCCAAATTTTTGTAAGTTTAAAATTATATTATATGCATCTAGTATTTAATTATATGTATATAATTTTATGTTATGTGAAATAATTGTTATGTGTTAGAATTAGTTAGTGAAACTAACTATGTAAAGAAACTTGAGTTAGAGGGTAAAAACTGTCATATTAGTAAAGATGAGGGGGTTTATGTGATAATATTGTAAATAAAAATCCTGCATCTTCTTGTTTCTTCTACTCATTTGCAGAAAATAGAAATCACGTATAGAACTTTTAGAGAGAGAGACAGAAATCGAGTTTAGAGAGAGAAGCAAGAAGAAGAGGTGAATCAAGCTAGGGTTTGTGTAATTAAAGGTTTCTAATCTTCAATTCATCAATTCTAAGGTATGTGTGATCCTCTAGCTTGTTTAATTTGAGTTAGGGTTTAAGTTACATAAACCCTAAGTTAGTGATTTTGATGGGTAATTGGATAATTGAATGAAACTAAGTTCCATACATGTTTATAAGTTAGAAAGAATGATTTAATTGTGTTAGTTATGTTGATAATCTTATAATCATGTGTTTAGTGGGTAATTGAATTATTATGAGTATGTTTGATCACTAGTTAGTGATGTTTATGATGTATGAAAGTGTTAATGATAAGAATTAGTTTCAATTACCCAAATACATGTGATTATGTAGTTATGTGTATGGAACTTATGTTAGATAATTGGAGGTTATGGGATTTAACTTATAATCTACATGTGAGAAGTAAGAAAGAGTAGTTAAGTGTGTAATTGATAAGTGTTTATGTGATTATGTGAATAGGTGATCAAGTGTGAAAGAGTTCAAGTTATTGTTTGTGCAAGTAAAAAGGTAAGTATTTGGACATGTGGAACCAAGGAGTGATTTATCATTCGCTTGGTGGTATCTAAGTAATGACTTTGTCATTAGCTTAGTTTGATGTCAATTCTTCAGAATTTGGCATGTTAGATGTTATGGATCCTTAACTTGTTGCAGATTTTGATTGTTAGAGTCCATTTACTTACTAAGCATTTATGCTTATGTGTTATGTTTAACATGTTTCAGGAAGTTCCAGTAAGGTAAAGGAGGAATCGGGAAAGAAGGTTATGGAAAGCTAGTGGTGGAGCTCATTGCTTGGTCGGTAATGAGTTTTATCCCTTTTGATCATGCTTACGATACAATAACACCCCCGTTTGTAAAGTTTAAGATTTTAGTCAAAGTTTGTAAAAGTTAGTAAGTCTCACTTGTGAAAGACATATGGTTTGATGAAGTTTAATGTTTTGGTTAAAGTTAGATTAGTGAGACTTGAAATGTTAAAGCTTATGTACATATGAATGAAAAGTGGTTGTTTTGACTTTGTAAAGTCAACTGAGTAAAAGTGTAGGTGATGGGAGGGTCAAAGATTGAAATGGGTCAATTTGGTACCCAAATGGGTCATTAAGTGCTTAAGTGTCAAAATGGGTCAAGTTGGTCGAAAGTCAATGGTTTTGGTTTTCACAAGTTCTAAATTCAAGTTGAAATGTGTAGTCAAAAGTTGAAGGTCAGATTTGCTTTGGTTTAGAATTTGACATGTTAACATTTCTGGTCAAAAATGGTCGAAAACTAGTTCATGTGTCAAAATGGGTTAAAACGAGAATTTTGAAAAAGTGAAAGTTGAGTTATGTTAATTTGACCATTTGAAAGATGTCTGCAAAATTTTACAATCCCAGGTATTACAGATTAAAAGTTATGCGTTGTCAAAGTTCGAGTTTTGTTATCAAAATGTGCAGACTCTGGATTCTGCTGCTGGAGCTGGGAATCCGGCGGATTCATGGGAATCCGGCGGATTGCCGTGAATCCGGGCGGATTCCGGAGCGTATTCAAAACCGGATTGCTTAGTTTCAGTTCTGGTCAAAAACTGGGTTTGAAAGAGTGGGGAATCCGGCGGATTCTCGTGAATCCGGCCGGATTCAGCCAGTGTTCAGAAAAATTTAATTTTTGTTAATTAAATGAGATATTGTTATGTAATAGCCAATGTTTTGGGACCATAATAAGTAAGTACAAATAATTAGAAGTGTTATGTTTAAAAAAAAAAAATTTGTTCACGTTTCGGGGTGTTACATATATATATAATAAGTAAGTAACGTATTTAATCCTATTTCATATTAAATACAAGTAATAAACATGTAATTAGGGAAATTTTAAATTGGCCCCAAATTTTGGGGTTGTTACAATCTGTGTCCAAAGTCTGAGCAAGAATTGGACAGAATGAGTCGAATCCCATATGCTTCGGCTATAGGATCGATCATGTATGCCATGACGTGTACAAGGCCTGATGTCTCATTTGCTTTGAGCTTAGTGAGTCTACATCAGCAGAATCCTGGTGAAGGTCATTGGACAGCTGTAAAGAACATTCTCAAGTATTTGAGAAATACTAAAGGCAGGTTCTTAGTTTATGGTGGAGAAGAGGAACTTAGAGTAATGGGTTATAGTGACGCAAATTTCCAAACAGATAAAGATGATTGTCGTTAACAGTCTGGTTGGGTATTCCTACAGAATGGGGGAGCGGTGATATGGAAAAGTTCTAAGCAAGATACAGTAGCAGACTCTACATGCGAGTCTGAGTACATTGCGGCTAGTGAAGCGGCAAAGGAAGCTATCTGGATGAGGAATTTCATTGGAGATCTTGGAGTTGTTCCAACAGTACAAGATCCTATTGCTATATTCTGTGATAATGAAAGTGCAGTCTCCTTGAGTAAAGAACCCAAGGATCACGGAAAGTCAAAGCACATTGAAAGGAAATACCATTTTGTTCGAAGGAAAGTCGAAGAAGGACATGTAATTGTGAAGAGCATAAGATCAGAAGAAAATTCAACTGATTCGTTCACAAAGCCTCTAGGAAAGTCCAAGCACGATGAACATGCTAGGAGCACAGGTTTAAGAGATAATGTAAAGTTTTAGTTGTTGGTTTGAATTTGAAACGTTATAAACGATGACGGGAACTGTAATAGACTTGGTGATTAATAATGGAGATTTTTAATTGGAAGGACCATTTACTATTGTTTGTCATTGTGTTTCAGTTTTGCATGTTTAGTGTAACATCCTCTCCAGTGGTCTGGTAATTCCTTATTTTAATTTGATTATTTAATGTTTTTAGGAATTATTTGATATTAATTGTTTAATTGCGAAACTTAGATAAATAGGTCTAATGACTTATTGTGAATAGTAAATTATTGTTTGTTTTAATTTACTCTAGTTGACGGTACTATAAAGTAAGTTTCACGCAATTAGTATTTAGGTTTCAGACAATAGATTTAAGATGGGTATAAATTATACCACTTGATATGTGAAGTGGATTAATGAGTCGGCCTAAATTACTTCTCCTTGATAACTCATTTTCTTCTTCATTTCATAAGCATCAAACACAAGAATCTTAAACTTATAAATTGTAATCATATTGGTTGAATTGAAGCTGTGATTACTTCATTACAATCATCATCATCAGTTGAATCTTTGCTTTGAATTGAATTTGTAAGTGTTCTTATAACTTCATGAAATGGGTTTTACATGAAATTGTGAATTATTGATGTTTAGGTGAATTGGAAACTTGAAAGATGTTTTAGTGTATGTATATAATCATTATTGGGTGTTTGATAACTTGCAAATTCAGAATTGATGTCATTTTGATGATGATTAGGAGTTGGGGTTCGAGCTGATCTTTTGCAGGTCTGATCTTGAGTTGTAATAAGCTCAAACGTGATCCCGAAACCCTAGCCAGGATCGCGTTTGTTAGTTAAAACCTGATTCACCCGGATTTTGTTCTTGGGAACGCGATCCCAAACCCTTTCTTCCGGATCGCGTTGCCAAGTGCAAATTTGTTACATAATGTTTTCTAAAGGTGAACGCGATCCAGCCCACCCTTGTCCGGATCGCGTTTGCATGAACAATTTTGATGAGTTTTGCAAATTTCAAAAATGCATAAGTGTTTAGTAGTGTTTTTACCCACGAAAAATTTACAAATTTTCTTTGAACATGGATTGGGCTAAAAATTACATGGTCACTCGGAAACGGCCCAATGATCAAAGCTATATAATAATAGCCTAGTCAGTTTTTGGCCATTCGGGGCCATCTAGGGGTCGAAAATGACATTTTTCAGTTTTAAAACGTCAATTCGGGATTTTCTGATTTTATTTCTGATTGACTTTTTGTTCGCCTAGACTTCAGGGATTTACCTGCTTGACTAAATATGTTAGAATGATGATTATAGAACAAATTACTAACTTGTGTATTATGTGGTGTTTCAGATACTCCAAAGACTCAGTAATATAAGACTGCTGAGTGTGGAATCTATAGAGGTATCGGTGAGTGGATTTATAACTCACCTTTGATTTAGTTGTAACTATTTGGTTGCAGCAAGTAAACGTAGATTGATTATAGATTGTTTAGTCTTTGTTACTGATTATAAATCTACGTGATATGTGAATCTATGTGTACAGATTATTGCGGTCAACGCGTAGTTGGACTTTTTGGTTATTATGTGAATTACACAGGTTTTGATTCATCTGTTGTGTTTGAGATCTGTGTATGAGTTTAATAACCAATAGTTATCGGTCTATTCTGTAATGGCCATACAGATTGACGTTAAGTGTTCTTGAAGAATCCCCGGGTATTATGATATCTCCAGAGCCACCGATCCTCATTGAAATTGAAACAGAAATGTGTTTACGATTATTTGCTGTAAACAGATTGTTATGCTAAGTTGAATTGTGTGTGATAAATTCATTCACTTAGCTTCATGCTAATCCCTCATCCTACTTCCTGCAGGTTTTTGATATATATATATATATATATATATATATATATATATATATATATATATATATATATATATATATATATATATATATATGTGGGTGTCAGGAAAGGATGCTTTCGCAGGGAATGTTTGACTGCTCTGTGAACTCTGATATGGTTTTTGTTATAAACCTAGTTTTGTAATATATAATACCCCGACATATGTAGTCTTTAAACAGTTCTAAGTTGGTGTGTTTGGAATTTGTAATTGTGTATGTACATTATCTTACTGTACAGTATATAAATATGTTTTAAATTTTTACGCTTCCGAAGAAAATAATAGAATATTATTGTATAAAAAAAGGGGTGTTATATTTAGATACCACTTCCAGAGTAATATGTTCTTACTCAAACCTCCTCAGTCGATCACACTATAGGAAGTATGTGGTGAATCAAGACTGTCATGGAATGTTAGTACATGTCTATGGAGATTAGACATGGCATGGAGATTGTTGTAAAACTCATGGGTACTTAATAGGGATTAAGTATAGGAGAAACCTGCACTTAAAGAGATCACTTTATGGATTAAATCACGAGTGATTTTAAGATGATAATATCTTCTATTCTTAAAATGGAGATACATGAGTATCTAGTTCTTCAAGTTTGTTATACTTTGGTCTATTCAAACGCTGTGCGTAAATTCCAGTTATAAAGGGTATGCTATGTATGATATGATGAGTTGACTAGTGCTATGTAGTCGATATTTATTTGTTCCTTTTGCCTAAAATGGAAAAGAGATATCATGGGCCCTCTGATGATTAAAGTTTGACTTAAAAAGTGCTAGGCCTGGCCGAGACTAAGTTGATAGTTCAGTAGTCTCATATAGTCAATATAATCGGAAATCAGAAAATGTATATGAATCTTGAGATTGATTATAATCCATGTCTCGATTCATAAGATATCGTGAAACAAATGAATGGTTGATCACTTATCTAAAGGACTAACTCTAAGATGAGATTCAGAGTTTTTAGGCAGTTGCTTGGATGACACACTTTACAAAGTTAATAGGATAGAGATTTAGACCAATAATAGTTGATGATTTGTCCAAGTGGGAGACTGTTGGAATAGTGTCCAATATCATAACTAATTGGTGAGACTATCATTAATGGTAAAGTCCTTTTTAGGTTGCCCTCATGAACAGTCAAGAAAAAGATGAAGGGATAACATTAATTGGTATTAATGTTATATTTAATTAGTTGATTTATTAATTTATGGATTAAATTAATTAGAAATTAAAAGTAATTAAATTGGCAAAAGATTCCAGAAACAGGATCCAACCGCCGGTTGGATAGTTCAACCGCCGGTTGGGATTAGGGTTTATAAGGCGGTGGAAGTCGCAGACTTGGAGTCCAAAACTGACAGCTCCAACCGTCGGTTGGAAGGTCCAACCGCCGGTTGGGAGTCGAATTCAGGGTTTCTTCCACAACTATAAATAGGGGCATCCTATACCTTCATAACATACGAAGTTAGGTGCGAATTTTCAAGGATTTCAAAAATTTGACTTTCTCTTGGGTTTTTGGGTGTGAAGCATTAGAGGTATTCTACTTTGGGTACTTGCCTCCAAGTTACGAAGCTCTGCTCGTTGGTCTGTGCGCGAGAAATAGGTTTTCTCTTAAGGTTAGTGTTTTCCATATTCTCTTTATCCAATTTGTTTATTGTACTATGTTGTTAAAGTTAAAGATCCCTTAGGGTTTTAGTTTCCTAATTGCCTTAGAATATTTTAAGTTCTGCGTGTATAATAATCTAGTTAGGGAATAGAAAACCTAACATTTGCGAACTTCCTGATAAAAGCTTCGGCACTTCGTAACGAGGTAATATGTGTCCACATTGAAGTTAATGTGAACGAGACATTGATTTATAAAGTAAAAACATTTGATGTGCAATTTAGTTTGGTGAGTGAACCAAACCTAGATGGAACAACCAAAATATATATAGAGAAGTCTACATCTAATTGTTACATACTTACACCAACCAAGGTACACTTTCACATTAGAGCTAATGTGAATGAGATATCAATTCGGAAAACAATATATATGATATTTAGTTTGGTTTGTTGAGTTTGATTTTTGTTCCACATTGATAGGTGAACAGTAAACTAAATCTAGATTGACCAACGAAGGTAAATATTATACCTTGATTGATCCATCTAGGTTTAGTTCATTTATCAACGTGGTAGTAACTCAAACTCACCAAACCAAACTACACATCAAATGTCTTATTTTATGAATCGATATCTTATTCACATTATCTCTAATGTAGAGGTTTACATTGGTTGGTAAGTTATAATGAAGGCTAAGCACCTCTATTTATATCTTGGTTGGTACGTTTATGTTATTCACCCACCAATGTGTGACAAATCAAACTTGAAATCAAATATCATGCTTTGTGAATCGATATTTCATTCACATTAGCTCAATGTGGACACATATTACCTCGTTGCGAAGCTCTCATAACTAAATATGTACATATAGCACATGCAAATATAAAATTTTGTGTCCGAATTCAGTAGAAACAATTATTGGTGCGTTCAATTACGGGAAATTATCTACATTTTGTGTCCCTTGAAAAATAGAAAAAATCTTTGAAATCGCGTTCAAATGTAAGAGATTAATTTTGTATTTTCTAAAAGAGTTAATTACACTGGTCGTCCCTGTGGTTTGTCCAAAATTTCACTAGTCGTCCTTGTAAGTTTTTTTTTTTTTGCATTGGTCGTCCATGTGGTTGCTAGTTGTTGCACTCGTAGTCCTTGTCACTAACGGCCGTTAGTTTTCTTCGTTAAAGGACCATCCGTGTAATTTTTTTTCCAAACTTTTAGTTTATTTAAATTTAATATTATTTTTAATTGTACTTAGCTAATTTATTTTTTGAATAATCTAATCAATTTAATTAAATTATTTTAATCAACTTTTTTAGTGACAGTTAATTTATTCTATTTTTTTAAGTGTCCCGATCTATATAAACCCACTAAAAATATAATAGTTTAAAAATATAATATGTGTCGGTTATTTGAAAAAAAAAACACATAATGTTCAACATATGGAGTATAATAATACTATACGCTACGTAGTTATTGCAGTTTAGTATTTTACAATTTTTTCTTCAATTAACTCAAAAACGAATGTTACATGTTGATAATGTGCAATTTGAGTATGTTCATAATATACAAAACTATTAACAATATATATGTAGGCATATAGAATTGTCTATACGGGGTCATAAAATCGACGATGATATGCAAAATTAAGAGTATAAACTATTTAAAAAAATATTATATTTTTAGTGGGTTTATATAAATCGGGACACTTAAAAAAATAGAATAAATTAACTGTCACTAAAAAAGTTGATTAAAATAATTTAATTAAATTGATTAGATTATTCAAAAAATATATTAACTAAGTACAATTAAAAATTATATTAAATTTAAATAAACTTACAATTTGAAAAAAAATTACACGGATGGTCTTTTAACGAAGAAAACTAACGGCCGTTAGTGATAAGGACTACGAGTACAATGTAACACCCATTTTATTGGCCTAGTAATAATTGGGTAATTTCCTGACTTTAAATAATCATTTAATGTGTTAGAAAATTTAAATTGTTTATTATGTCAAGTTTATTGTGAATGGTTAGTCAAAAAGTCAAATGATTTATTGTGACTAGTAAATTGTTGATTGTTTTAACTTTATATAGTTGACGGTAAAATAAAATAGTTGTTCTTGCAAATGGTTTTCGGGTTCCAGACAATAGGTTTAGAAGGGGCATTAAATTATACCAATATTGGAAAGTCGGTTGATGAGACCGACCTATTTATAAACCTTCCAAATAAGGAAAGTTATTCATTTCCTTTGAAAACTCAAACATAAACCCTAAGTAGACTTTAAACCCAAATTGAAATCAAAAAAATTGAAGTTGTGACTTGAGCTAAGCTTTATCATCATCACCATCAAATTCCTTGCTTCATGTAAGTGTTTTTAGAATTTGATTTTTAATTGATTTTGATTGAATTAAATGGGTTAATAATTTAGGAATGAGATTGATGTTAAAAATGATGTTTATATGATGTTATTTGGCTTTAGAAAGCTTGTTAGATCGAATTGATAACTGAGCTTGATGTTTAGTTGAGTTTAAATTCGGATTATGGGGTTTTGAAAAAGTTGCAGGTTGCTGGGAGCCGGGTACCCTTACCCGGCGGGTAGTCATGCTAAACGGGTATCCGGCGGGTAAAGGCCTACCCGGTGGGTAAAACGGGTTTTTATGTTTTGCAAATTTTGAAAACGCGCAAGTGTTTTCAGGGTCACGGATAAGTGTGGTCACTCGAAAACGGCCCAATGATTAAAGCTCTATTCTAAGAGCCTAGGCGGTTTTAGGCCGTTCGGGGTCGTTTAGGGGGCCGAAAATGGCATTTTACAGTTTTTGGACCTTGTTTCGGGACTTTTTGATTTCATTATGAATTGGACTTTTGTTTTATTAGACCTTAGGGATTACCTGCTTGGATAAATATGCTTTGATAATGATTGGAACTGGATAAATGAGTAAATACTTATATAAATGAAATTGTTATAATTTGACTAAAGTTGATAGGGGCAAAGTGGTTATAACTGATAATTACAACTTGGTAATTGTTTGTCATTTCGATACTATGTATTAAAATATGTTATACGATTATGGAATGAGTTACTAATTCATTATTTAATTGTGTTCTCAGATATGGAGAAGGCTTAGTAATATTAGACTTCTGAGCTTGCAACTGAGGTAACTGTGAGTGGATCTGTAACCCTCAGTGTGATTTGGTTGTAACAATTTTGGTTACAACGGGTAAACGTAATTTACTGCTTTGATATACTGTTTAGTATGCTACGCGATTCATATTAGCTAGCGACGCGATTAGGGGGTTATTGCGACGCGATTAATCCTCTATTGCGACGCGATTTCAAGTTCTAGCAGCCCAATTTCCTGTTTTCCATGTTCAATCTTGCATACTATTAATGTTTTAGTTTTGATCGAAGTAAGGAGACATTATGTTAATGAATTTGAACTTATATCTTAGAATATATGATATTACATAGAAATTAAGTAATGAAATTGTCGATCTTATGTAACTTAGTTTTCATAAAAATGGATGCTTGTAATCTAGTAGATGTTATTAGATTAATTGTTATGTAAATACATATATGATTGTGAGTTATGTATGTTTTGTTAGACACATGACTAATGTGATACAATGTTTAATAGATAGACTTTATATACTTACGAAATGAGTATATTATAGAACATGTAATGTTAATTAATCGATATTAGTATTTGATGTATTATTGTATACAATTACCTTATGACTCCATATTTTGACTAAAGATATATGTGTTGATGTACATGACATGGATATATTTATTTGTTAGACACTTCGCATATAATATGATGAGTTTGATATGGTTAAGTACTTTAATGTCTACTTATTGATTATTGTTGTTGATGTTATATGTGCTTATATCAAGTAAGTTATATATGATTGAATTGAGTTACTAACTCAAGTGTTTTGTTGTGATTTCAGATCCATCAAAGACTCAATAAAATAAGAATTTTGAGTGGAATTTGCTAGAGACAGGTGAGTGGACTTGTACTCTCAGTGTGATTTGGTTGTAACATAACTGGTTACAACAAGTAAATATAGTTTATTATTGTTGATTGTTGATTTATGAAATACACGTGTAATAAGTGATGAGTCGCCTTCGGGCATTTGGTGATTTGGAGGTTAACAATTGTTGGACTGGGATTGCTACAGGTTAGCCAACATAGGAATTGTGAACATGTGTTGTGAATGGAGCTTATGTTGGTTAAAGGTAGCAAACAGTTATCGGTAAAAATCACTGTATTGGCCTGCAGTTGGTTATAAGTGTTGCTTGGTGCGTCTCCCGGGTCTGTGCGGCGTCACAAGGACCACCGATCCTCTTGGTGATGTTGTGTCAGTGTCTATGTGTTATTTGCTGTTAATCGATACTGTTATACTGAGTTGTACTGATAGTGACAGGTTGACTTACTTAGCTTCGTGCTAATCCCCCACTACTTCTTGCAGGTTTCTTTCTGTATACAAAGGGTTGGCACAAGAAGTATAATTCAGTATTGGAATGTTTGATGACTGCTTACTCTGATATATTTTGATAACCTAAAACTGTATTTTGTATTAAATAACATCCGGACTGATATGTTATGTTTTTGTATATTATAACGTTATGTATATTATAAATGTGTGTTTGGGACTTGCGCTTTCAATGTAAAAAAAAAAAAAAAATGGTTCACAAATATTGGGGGTGTGATAGTGGATTCCGTGTACATATCGTCCATAGGAACCTTAGTTGGATGAGAATAGCATTAAGTTATCGGTGATTCACTGTATTGGCCTGCAGTGAATCCGAAGGGTTCCTGCCCACTACTGTCTGGAACCTAAAACCATTTGCGAGACAAACTGTTTTATTTTACCGTCAACTGTAACTATTTAAACAAATAATAATTTACTAATCACAATAACTCCTAAGGCTTATTTACCTACTTTTCGCAACCAAACATATACAATAATTTAAATTGCATATTTAAAATTAAGGAAAATACCTGTCACCACTAGACCCAATTTAAGGGTGTTACAATATATACCCTATATTCCACAAAAATTTCCAAGCTTATGTAAATAAAATACAAACGTTTGCAAATAATTTACCATTCATTCACTTCAAGAATGCTATGAGTATTATCATCTAATATCAATTACAAACTACTTATGAATAGTAAGTAGTTTGTTCTTTTGTGATTTAAAGACATTTAGTATTAATGATAAGTTATTTTTAAAATGAAAGATAAAACAAAAAACTAAAGATGGATAAGTGGTTACTAAGTTGGAGATTAAGTTTTGTGGCTAAATTTAACCCATGTTCCATTCTTGGTGACTTCATTACTCCTTACCATATATTGATAAATTATATTTTTGTTATTTGCCTTACAATTTTTGAGTTTTAAATAAATTTTGTTCTTCAAAATATAGTAATCTCTAAATTTGTCATACGTAATATGATTAAATAAGTTGGAGTTTAAGTTTGGTGGCTACATTTGACACATGTTATATTTACTCCTTAGTATTTACTGGTAAATTAGATTATTTTATTTACATTTCATATTGTGAGATTCAATTAAACTTTTTTTTTTTTTCAAACTATAGTAATCAGTAAAATTGTCATACATAATATGTAATATGACTATGCATATATATTAATGGTTTTTAATATGTGGCCATATCATCACAATTACCTATTTAATTTAATTTAACCAATATAATTATATCATAAATAATATATGATGAAAGACGAATTCAATATATTAGTTTGATAACTTGGACCACATAAATATATACTAAATGAGTTGAGATAAAAGAATGATACATTATATACAAACTCACTTTCATATCAATATAGACTAAAAAAAGATATTATTATAGATATGTACAATTATAAATATTTTACTTTTGTCATATAAATTGTAACTTAATAAAATTTAGTTACAAACAAAATTTAAAAAAAAATCGTTAAGATACACTATTTTGATAGAAACAATGTTTAGAAATTGCTTATATGGTCAAGAATTTCGTGTTAGATACAAGTTTTAAGCGAAATGATGTTATCATTTCCTGAACATGACAACATATATATATATATATATATATATATATATATATATATAGTGACATGATCCAGAGGGAAGTCCATTTTTTGAGGGAAGGGGGAAGCGTTAGTACGCATCAGGAAGCATATTACCTTCACCTATACTAATCTCGAAAAAAGCAAACTGAAATTTAGTAAATGTTAATCAGAATCGATGTTATAAATGTTAAGCTTCCTTGATAAATTTTTTCTTCAAGTTATAGTATCGATTTATGAATATTTGATCCAAATCCGTTAAGATGCATCGCGGTGCATATTAGTTAATCTGCATTGTGATGCATCTTAACAATAAAAATATTTTTCAAATAATGTGAAGTTTTATGATGCATCACGATGCATCTTAGTTAATATGCATCACACTGCATCTTAACAATTAATTAAATAAATATTCATCAATTAATGTTATGACTTAAAAATGAAATTCATTCGTTAAAATATTCTTTATAGCATCGATTTTGATTACTATTTACCGATAAAAATAATTTTTTGTTGACGTTTTGATTGATAATTATAATATGCTTCCTGATGCGTACTAACGCTTCCCCTTCCCCCCAAAAAGACACTTCCCTCTTGATCACTACCCTATATATATATATATATATATATATATATATATATATATATATATTGGCTACAATACGTAGTACCAACCGGAGAAAGACACATATACTATTTTGTGATAATGTACACTAACTATGAAGTGATTATTGTTGTTCTTATGTTAAATTCAGTATGATAGTTGTTATTGTTAAATATATTGTTATCATTTATATTACTATTTATCTTAAAATTCCTTTTTAATCGTACTATATCATAAAATTACGAGTTCTTTTTTTTTTTTTTTTAAGTTAACCAGACTGTATCAAACTATAGCTTTATATATAATGTATAATAAATATATTTTCAAACCCGTTGCAACGCACGGGCATGATAATTATAGTTTTATTTAAAATTGGGAGTAACATTGAGTAAAGAGGGTAATGTTAGGTTATGATAGGTATTTCTTAACTTTGGTGTTTTGATCATTTTCTATTTAAGCGTTTACTTCTCAGCTCCTTTTCCCCCCCTAATCTTAAATATAATATAAAAAACATATTATGATGTCATAAAAAAATCAATTAACTAATAGGATTATTTAATTTTGTCAAATTAACCAAAATTAAGAAAACTATGACATCATAAATCTTGATTTTCAAAATTTACTAAAATAATTTAATTATCTTACAGTAAAATATATTAATTAATTTGGAAAATGCTATTGACAGCCTTTAGGGCTGTCAATAAGACACATTCAATGCATTAATTAAAGTTAAAACTTTCCTTATTCAATCGGGATTATATATAATTTAATTTATGTTTACATTTAATTCACTGAAACTTTTCATTTATTTGTGATGTATCAAATGATATATTTGATTAAAAAGGAAACTTTAATTTTAATTAATGCATTGGATGTGTCTTATTGACAGCCCTACGGGCTGTCAATAGCATTTCCCAATTTATTAATATGTAGTTTAAAAAGAACACAATTGTATTTGCTTTCCAATATTCCATACCAATAAGTTTCATTAAAGGACTTTTATTTTATTTGTTTTTATTAATAATTAATTAATTGATATAATACAAGTTTTCCAATAAAATTGACGTGGGAGTATTTATAATTTTTGGTTAATTTTATGTTCATTAAAGATTTTTGAATAAAATTGACGTGGGAGTATCAATAATTTGGTGGAGGATGATAGGAGAAGTGGTTATTTGAGGGGAATGAGGAGAAGAAAATTTATAGCTATTATATCAACTTTTGATTTAGATCGATGGTTATAAGAAGTGACATTATTGTAAATAGTTTGCAAAAATACCGCTTAGAGATAAAAAAAAACATAAAAAAAGAATTTACCACATACCCCTTCCACTATTTTAATCTTAACATTTTAGCCCATTTACTTACTCCTCTTACCTTCTTGTTCCCTCAACTCCACCTACCACCACCCCACCACCTCCATCACAACCTGGCTGCCGCCAGCCACAACCGATCGCCGGAATTATTATTTTTTTCAAAAAAAAAATTATATATAGTATTCCCTTTCTACTACATTTTTAATAATATAATAAGTTTTTTTACCTGCATTTTATAAAACAATAACTAACTATGTACACAACTTTATTTTTCACTCGTTCATCGTGACACGTGAGGGTTCTTGATCGTTAGTTTAATCATATACTATTGTTCGATGCCATATATTACACTATTACTGTAAAAGTTTTAAAGGATACGACTTGTACATTTTACGATGTTATAAATAAAATACTATTAGTATTATTTAACTTGACTATTTAGTATATTTATTATTGAAAAAATCATGTATACTTCTAGGCTTCTAGTGATACCAAAACTTAAGTGAATCAAACTATAAGAGTATAAGGAGTCGTTGACATTATGTTTGGTGTTCAGTTGAACATTGAAATTTAACACTGGTACGATTTTAAGGGAAGTGATTCAATGTTCAATTCAATTTTCAAATGGTCCTCAAAAGTTGTTTTAAATCAATCAGAAAATAAGAGAAGGAAAATCGTTTGCAATCATCGTTCTACATTGAACATTGCACTTGAACGTCGTGAACGCTAAAGGTTGCCTTCCTCAACACTCTGTGCCATAAGTAAATGCCTAAATGGTAAGCCATAAGCATCTACAAGACTACAAGTAATCAAATTGCAGAGAACAAAGTGCAAGTGTTTCTATTAAATTTTGATGTAAAAACACCTAACTTAGGCTTCTAAATCTAGCAGCATATATGTCAATCTCGTTTACTATTTAACTGGTTTTTAGTTATCCGTTAATAGTTAAATCTTAATGGCTTAATCTAATAATAAACGTTCTTCATATCAAAGCTTACTAAAAGATGCTCAAACTTATGTCTTCATTTACAATTACATTTTCGAGTTCAAATCACGAATGATCATTGGAGGTCAACAGGCTTGATTTCATCATATAAAGATAGTTAATGGTCGAATTATAACTTAACCAAAAGTCATCAACTTAACATGATGTAGTAATGTTTAACTTATTCATCTTCTTAATCTAACAATTTGTATACGATTTTCAAACATCACCAAAAACCATTCAAAACCACCAATCAAACACATTTTCAAGTCTTGGCCGGTAATTAGTGTCTTTCATTGCATTTATTCAAACATTTCCACGTACCTTTCTATTTGAACCAACTCTATTTTAAACAAAACAATCAATTTCACGCAATAAAAAAATCACACTTGAAAGCAAATAAAATAATTAATTAAAATAATTAAATAAATTATTATCTAAGAATATTTTGAAAAGCCCAACTCACCATTCACCAATCGCCACCATAAAATACACTTCCTTTTTTTCATTTTTTTCGTTTAACGCCACATGGAGAAATATCACATTCTACACCTAATCTTCATCTCCTTTTTATTGCTTAAACTAAAACTAATCTCCGGCGCCGACAATGACTGTTTACCGGCATCCTGCGGTCCCGGCGAACCTGAAGTACGATTTCCGTTCCGTATCTCCGGCCGACAACCGTCTCAGTGCGGATTCCCCGGTTTTGACCTCTCATGTAACAAACAAAATCAAACAATTATTCAACTTCCGTCATCTCATTCGTACACCGTCACCAGAATCTCCTACGTTTCTCAGGTCAGTTTTCATCCTAATTTTAAATTTAGCATCCAGTAAGAAGCTAATTATAGAAATATATCAATGAAATTAATGAATATACATTATAATTTAGCTTACTTTCACGGCCATTAGTTAAAGTAGTATTTCAATATTACTTCATAAAATAACGTGATTATAGTAATAAAAATTAAAAAATTGTTAAAAAAAGTACTACGTAATTCGTTATATCAAGTACTCACAAGTTCATAACAGCTGTTAATCGGACTGGCAGGTGCTATATATAGATCCAGAATTTTGCCGGCCAAATCGAATTACCGATTTCAATTTAACAGACACGCCGTTCGATTTCAGTAGTGTACGGAGCTACACATTTTACAACTGTTCTTTACAGAGTTTCGGTTTTATGTATCCGGCGGTGCCGTTTCCGTGTTTAAGCAGTGTAAATTACTCGGTGATTGCTGTACGGACGGGACTGTTTTCTCCGGGAAACATGCCGGCGAGCTGTGAGGTGATGAAGACGATTGCGGTGCCGGTGCGGTGGAACGGTGATATACGAGAGGAATTGGAGTTGATGTGGTTTACACCGTATTGTAGATCTTGTGAAATGGAAGGTAGAGCTTGTGGATTGAAAACTAATGACGGTGGACAGACGGTTTGCCTCGGTGCTACTCGCGGTTAGTTATTGTTTTTTAAATTTAAAATTTAAAATCTTGTGATATTTCGAGTATATATCTTTATGCATGATGTACTAGTGATGTAGCTGGAGTAGTCTGGTAGTTAAGAGTGATACCTGATGTACATATTTTCATGCATGAGGTACTACCAGTTAAGCTAGAAGCATCGATCTATTTTTTCTCTCCTAAATTTAATATAAAAAGTTTTGTTTGTTTGAATAGATGAGCTTTATTATTTAGGTAAATGATAACAAGAGCTCTTGAGTTTAATTAAAACTCTGTATACTTGGAAAATGATAACAAGAGCTCTTAAGTTTAATTAAAACTCCGTATACTTTTGAAAACGTAGTCTTATGCATTCGATACTTGTGAGGATGCTAGGTTAGTTTTGTTTGATTTAGATTTAAGTACATGCGTGTTTGGTGATTTTATGAGTATGATTTTCATTAAGGTAGAAGGTAATGTTAATGATCTTTTTATTTTATTTTTCATGATGGACAAGTGACACTTGTTTTTTCCTTAAAGTCGAGCATGTATTTAAAAATGTTTGATTATTTGTGTCGGTCAAGTTGACAACTAAGTGGTAACTAATATACGAAATTACATGATTGTTTCAAGTCTCTAAAAGTAGCTGATGCGTGTCTTTGACTGAAATTGAATAATTAGTTTGAACATTGATTTTTAACTACTTTGTATTAGACTTTTTTTTTTTTTTTCTCCGGTATAAGTAATGGTTGATTTTATTTACATAAAAATGAGTAAGTATTATTGTTAAAATAAACATTTAATGAAATTTCTGCTACGTTGTTACTTTGCCATGTGGTGGTTAGCCGAAAAATAAGTAGTAACATCAGTGAACCATATCGGATATCAATGAGCTTTTATGGAGAAAATTAGTATCTCTGAACATAATCTATTGCTTGAGGAAAAGTTGACAATTATATAAATAGATGTGACATGTTAGGTGAAGCGATAAGATTACACAATAAAATTATAGGTTTGAGGGATTTTATATAAAATTTAAATATTAGTAATGTAGCAAGAAAATAATAGGTCCCAAACAAAACATACCTCTAGTATATTAGACATCTCCTCTTTCTAAAGTCATAGAGAGTTTATATGACTTGTTAGTCATTACTCCTTCCGTCCCACCACAAGTATTCACATTACTATTTTGGATTGTCCAAAATAAGTGTTCACTTTCATGTTTCAACCAATCCAAAGAGACTTTAATGGGAAGATATGTTATTTGATTGGTAAAAAGTGTAGTTAGTGGAGAATTCTAAAACTGTGTGCAAAATCGAAGTGGACACTTTGACTGGGACGGAGTGAGTATTACAAGATTAGGCATTATTGATTCAATTTCCTCCCAAATTTTCATAACCTTTTCATTATACTATTAGTATCATTAATCATGGGCTATACAATTTTTTCTCTCTCATATTGACAGTATGACCGGTTGATAGGAACCATCCCAGGGTCACTTTTACCTTTTCTAGTATCCCTTTGACTATATACTCCATATTTGGGTCTGTTTGGTAAAATAGTTGTAGGTTGTAGCTATAGGCTGTAGCTGTAAGTTAGAGCTCTAAGCTATAACTTTAAGTTGGAGCTGAAAGCTGTAGCTTCATTTGTTGTATAAAACTATAAAAGAAGGTGTCAAAATATTAGTAAATATTTTGATTGAAACAATCAGACGGTTTAAAATATGTAACAAAGGCCCACGATAAGTTCGAGTAAAAAGAATTGGTATGCATGAGATTTCATAGGGGCACTTTAGTAAATATAGGTAAAAAAGCTTCCAAAAATTTTCAACGCTACTCTCCTTGGCGTTTCAAATATGAGCTTTGAGAAGCTTTTAGAAAATTGAAAAGCTCCATATTTTTACATCCAAACGCAACTAGAAGTTTTAATTGTGAAACGAAAAGCAACCAGAAGTTTTAATTGTGAAACGAAAAGCTTAAAGCTTTCAAAAGCTCTAAAAAGCTCTTCACCAAACAGGCCCTTAATTACAAAAGGCTTTATCATATACTTTCTTTGTTTTCTCATCTTACATGTATTTCTCTACCATTTCTAGAAAATTGAGTTACTTAAAAGATACTATATGCTTATTCATTTGCATTTATGTTCTCTTTTCATATGTTGTTTAGATTCACCGCCCGTGTAACACGAGTTTCTAATCTATCTAGTATCTAATATAATGCTCAGGATATTATCTAACAGATTTAAATCTATTTCTCATAACTGAATATTTTTCTTCAAAGTATTCCTACGTGTCTAGTACATCAAACTTCTTTAACTTGCCCTTTGTTTATGGTGAAAAATGAACACCTTGCTAGAGTACGTAGTTGACTTCTTCTGCCACGAAAGTCAAAATAGGCTATTTTGACTTTAAATCATGTACTCATTAATCCTTGAATTATTGCCTACAGGACTTCCAAGGGGTGCTAAGTACGGATTAAGCATAGGCATCGGCGTACCTGCATTAGTATGTATAGTTGGACTAATATGCTTTGCGGCTTCTAGAGTGCGAAACTATAGTGAAACTCACCAACAACGTATTGACCTTTTCTCTATTGCAATCATCCCACAACCATCCTCCAGAACGGGCTTAGATGGGGCCACAATAGAGTCGTACCCAAAAACCGTGCTTGGAGAGAGTTGTAGATTGCCTAAAGATGATGCCATTTGTTCTATATGTCTTTCAGATTACAAGCCCAAAGAGTCATTAAGGACAATCCCAGAATGTAATCACTACTTTCATGCGGAATGTATAGATGAGTGGCTAAAATTGAACGCAACTTGTCCTGTATGTAGGAATTCACCTGACAATTCATCATTGGTTACACCGTGTACATCAGCATCATCATCATCCTCGACATCAATGGATTCATCGTAGAATCTTGAATTTTGATACCTTTTAGTTGTATATTTGTATGTATGTATGTATGTATAAATACACCATGATAAACACAAAATTATTATACGATGTACTTTATGGTGAATAGGGAATGCAAATGACAAGGTTTATAGAGTTTACAGCCATGACAATATTTCCCTCATGAACCTAACCATCTTAATAGCATATTTTTATGTTGATTGAATACCCATATGGAATAGAATATATATGGTAATGTTGTTATAGGTTCATGCATTCTTGGCATAGCTGTTAGACTCATACGAGCAATGGCGGATCCAGGAATTTGTATCATGGGGGGCAGAAAAAAAACTCAAAAAAAACTGCATTCTAAAATGAAACTAAAAAACGAAATGCAAAAACAATAAAAACTACATAAATTACCATAACAAAAAAATTAACTTACAACGCTTATATGTAGAAGCCAAACTGCACACTTAAAGCACCAAATCGCAGCAGAACTGCACACTTGAAGCATCAAAACAGCAGCAAAAATGCAGCTAAAACAACAGGAGCAAATCAGCAACTAAACTGCACCAAACAGCAGCAAAACAGCACACTTGAAGCACCAAAACAGTAGCTAAAACAACAGCAGCAAACCAACAACTATACTGAAGCAAAACAGCAGCAAACAACACTAAAACATCTTAAATTCTGCAGCGAAAGAACTGCTAAACTTCATCACCAAACCAACATTTAAATATTACCAAAACATCACGAAATTAATTCATTTATAGTAGCAAAATATAGGCAGAAGATACATTAAGACAACATCATGACAACAGGAAAAAAAAAGCCTAACAGCAGTTAAAGGACAAAAAATCTGCTTGCGTTCAGTTTTAGTATGTTAGACAAATTAGATCCTACACTTTTCCTTTACGATCACGCATCTTTTGGAAACGTTTAATTACATCTTCATCCTTAACGTTGGCGAGTGCTTCTCTTTCTATTGCGGATATCACACAAGCGTTCAAAAACTCCTCCCCGATACGATTGCGTAAATTCGACTTTACAATTTTCATCGCCGAAAAGCATCTCTCAACTGTTGCGGTTGCAATGGGCAAAACCAATGCTAGCTTCAACAGTCGATAAACCAAGGGATAAGATAAATGTTTCCTTGTTTTTACCATGACTCCAGCAAGTTCGGAAATACCATTCAGATTAGCAAATCTTTGATCTGTTCGGACATTGTGTTGGTACATGTCAAGTTCTTTCTCAAGATCAATCATCTCCACACTATCAAAATCTTTTGGATATAGCTCACTCAATCTTATTAACTTCGTAGCATCAAACATTGAAAATGAATCACGCGGACTCAAGGCTGCCATATTAATAAGTAACTCGGTACTAGCTTCACCAAAACGATCACCAAACTCTTGAATTTTCATATCCACAACGGTGTTAAAACACTCAACCTCATAATAATGTTGATTAGTGATCTTGTCCTTTTGTCTTCTTGAATTAACACAAGCTTCCGCCATCTTCAACATTCGGATACCATGATTGTCACAAAAAGAAGACATTTTCTTTAAAAGTGGTTCAAACCCAATTGTTCTTAACTCTTGCAATTTTTCTTTGGTTGTATCCACCAATGAAACCGCTTCTAAAATGTCTTGATCTTTTCTTTGAAGAGCTTGTGACAATATATTCGTGAACCCTAAAATATGCAACATTAGATGCAAATAAAATACAAAATCGAATGATTTCAAATACTTCAAAAGACCACGTGCTTGATTTTGGCTAGAACCATTAATTCCTTCCTCTTTAACATATTCAAGGACCTTAATAACGGATGGAAACAAATCAACCAAACGCAAAAGTGTTTTATAGTGAGAATTCCATCGTGTATCTCCGGGTCGTATAAGAGAAAGCTCTTGATTTAGCCCTCTTCCCTTTTCAATTATGCCACTACCAATTCCTTTTTCTACCCTCTCTTTCTCCGTGTCTCGCAAAATATCTTTGCGTTTACAAGAAGCACAAACCACATTCATCAAAATCGCTAACTTGTCAAAAAAGTTCATTATGGCTAAATGTTTTCTTGCAACCGCCACAACCACTAATTGAAGTTGATGAGCAAAGCAATGAACATAATATGCCGAGTTATTTTCCTCCAAGATTTTAGCTTTCAAACCATTGAACTCACCTCGCATGTTGCTTGCTCCATCGTAACTTTGACCTCTTAATTGTTTCAAACTCAATTTATGTTTAGCAAAGAAAAAATCAATGGAAGATTTAAGAGATAAAGAAGATGTCTCCTTTACATGAACAAGACCAACAAATCTCTCCTTAACAAGTCCAAGTGCATCAACATATCGCAAAACAATAGCCATTTGTTCTTTTTTAGATACATCACTAGACTCATCAACTAACAAAGCAAACACATCATCACCGATTTCCTTGAAAATAGATTCGAGTACTTCTTGTTTAAAGCACTTAACAACATCTTTTTGAATACATGGAGACACCAATTTATTATTCCCCGAAGCTTTCGGTAGTTTACGGAGTTCCTCATTTTGACTTAAGATCAACTCCATCAATTCCAAGAAATTCCCTTTAAAAAGTGATGATTCTGTCTCATCATGACCACGAAATGGTAATGCACATTTCAAACAATACCTACAAGCATAAACGGTAGCACTTAATCGAATTCGATTATGTGTTTTCACAATCTCATCTTGTTTATAGAAGGCGGCAAAAATAGATTGTTTTAGTCTCATCAAATTTTCACATCTTTGTAGTGCATTATTATGGAAGCTATTAACCAAACCCACATGATCTTTAAGTCTCTCCGTCTTGTTCCAACCATTAAACCCATCCTTCACAAATGCATCATTACCACCTTGATTTCGAATATGATCTCTAAATAAGTAGCAACATAAGCAAAAGGCTCTATCCGCCTTAACACTATACTCTATCCAATTATTGTATTTATCGAACCAAGCTTTGACAAAAGCTCTTCCCCCCTTTCTTGGAAAATCATGACCACGTGGTTGACAAGGTCCTCTAAGCCAATATTGTCTTCTTATCTCATCTCTTTGATTAGGGTTATACTTCAAAATCCTTGGCCTATCATACGGATCCCATGGAAGATCGTCCATTTCAACTACATTAATAGGCGTTGAAGAAGATGGTTCTTTTCTTTTGAGAAGGTTTGCCATATCTATCGATTAATAACATTGTATTAACTTATTAAGAACATTATATTAGCAAGTAACACACTAAAATCAGAAAAAAGGAAAAAAAAAAAAACATGAAAAGCTACTGGCCTACTGACCCTACGGTTATTAAGTTACCAACAATTTCACTTGAAAAAAAACAAGTGAAAATATCAAATAACAAATGTGGTAACAAATCAACAACTAGAACATAATTATTTAAAGCAATTAAAAGTCTAGAACTACATGATATCACAGTATATCTCATAATTTTAACAAAAAATTTGCAAACCCTATATTTAATTGATTGAATAGATTACCTGAATGAATCACAAAGAAACTTGTTAAAACTTCAAAATTCCTTGTAGCAACAAGCAAGCGAACTGAGATGTAGAAAGAGTCTTGAATAATTTGAGCCTACTTGGCTACTTGATTTGAGATTGAAGATGAAGAACATTGCGTATGAAAGTATAAAATATGGGTTTCTGATTTCGTATAAGAGTACGTAAAGACAAAAAAAAGAAGACTTTTTTTAACCCCATAAAATCTTAATAGGGATCATAATCAATTTTTTTTTAATGTGAGTGGGGCTTTTTACTTTTGGGCCGATGGCAGTTTAAAATTTGGGCTGAGGGCAAACTAATAATATTTGAAAAATTAACCTTAAAACTATGAGACCCATCGAGGGCATCTGACCCCGTTTGCATTCACTTGGCACCGCCCCTGCATACGAGTCGCGCGAGAGTCGTGAGTTGACGAGTTGACTCATACGAGTCGCGACTCGTGAGTTGACTCATACGAGTCGAGTTAGAATGGCTGGGAAAAGGTTTGACTTGGATGTTGACTTCTAACTCGGATATTGACTTGGAAATACTCTGAATTGTCAGACTCATGACTCAGAAAAATACTCTGAATTGTTACATCCAGTTCATCTTGTTTATATCTTCATCTTTGGTAAAACCACGATTTTTATCTTCACTCAGCTTCATCTTTTGCACGTTAGCTCGTTCCTGTGTTTCTATTACAGGACTTGAAAGGTTTCGTTGAACATTCAGGGTAACATGTTATATCATGGAGGAGGGATTTAATCTAAGTTGAAGAGTTCCGAAGAGGGGTTTTAATCGTATTGGGGTTATTAGTTTTGAGGGTGGGGTTCAAATGAGAATAGAAATTTGTGTGAGAATGAGGGAACCAATGATATTATGCCATGTGTAGAAAGAGAATGCTCCACATGTACAAAACCCATTTACCCCCAACATCAATTATCTCACAAACGACAAATCAAAAAATTATGAAAATTGCACCATTAAATTCAGCGTTTTATCCTCTTCGATTTGCCGTCCCTCAAGGCATACTTTTAACAACTTTTATATATGTAAGACAAAAAGGTAGGTAAAAAATAAATGGTAAAACTGTGTTCTTATCAAAAAGTAAGAGAGAGGGTGATATTTTCTTAAACTGCGTGTTTTTTGTCTGGGGACAATAAAATTGGGACGGATGGAGTATAAAATAAGGAGTATTTGTGTTATAGAGTTTATAAAATGGAAAGAATAGAAAAGAAGAGGAGAGATCCTAGTAAAGAAGGAGAAAAGAAAGTGATAGTTTTTGTGCTCTAGATTCTCAAACTTCCAAATGGCTCCAATTTGGGAGGGAAAATGGAGAGAAAAAAAGTGGAATTCCCCCTCCACTTCACTTCGTTTATCTTTTAAAAAAACTCTTCTCTTTTCTTATATATAATCTTTCTTATTCTTTTCAACTCCTTTCCTTTCTATCCAAACTAAAACTCTGGAACACACAATTAGTGTTTGGCCGGGATACTAATGAACCGCCCTTGTTCTTGAATGTCAATTGAATATTACGGTGAAGCTTAGTAACTAGGTTTAATGGTTTAAAGTCGGTAACTATATCGAAATTTACATATTTTACTATTATATACAAGTGTGTATTTAAATTTTAATACTGTCTATTGTATGTATATAAACTTTCTAGTACTCCGTATATTTACTTCTAAACAAGGTGTTAAAATTTTACTTTTAACATTTTATGTGCTTTGTGTCTTGAGTCGTACGAGTCGCAAGTCGACTTGTATGAATCAAACTACTATGGGAATTGATATAAATCTGAATGGATATAACAAAATACCCCCTCTGTATGCCCCATAATAATATAATCAACGGGTTAGTACATATAAGGATGTAATAAACTATAACTTAAAGTCTATCGCATATATCGAACTCAAATTTGGTATTAAATTTTTAATAATAGCTCTTTTGTGTATCCGACCGCTTATTATTTGTAATTGATGACGTGATGATGATGTGATAAGTGACGTGTCAACTTATACGGTTTCTACATCGTCGATAATATCTACTATCGGATGAATAAGTTATCAGTTACACATCATAACAATTACCGAAAGTTTGATACAAAATGAAATTTACATTCCAATCACTAATCTTTATAGTTAGTTAAAAAGTTAACCTATAATATTGAAGTTAGGCTTGATATAATTAAAAAAATTATTTTCCTAGAAACTAATTTAAATTTAATTTTATTAATGAAAAGTGTCGCAAATTTCAACAAGTGTCATGAGTTTGTTACAAAATCAAACTTTATCTCAGGAAAAAGTTTGTTATGATGAGAAAATTTCTCCCCGTTAACCTCTTCCTCCATCATCACCAGGCGCCACCTACAACCACCCTGCATTAACTCTATCCGCCACCGTTGATCATCTTACATATATATTTTTTTTGATCAAAATCTTACATATATATTCAAAACTGAATTGATACATATGGAGCAGAAGACTTTTATAGTTGAAGTTGAACCGGCCATCGAAGCCAAAGATGGACGACCATCCATGGGACCCGTTTATCGTAGCATCTATGCGAAAGACGGTTTTCCATCACCCATTGATGGTTTGGATTCATGCTGGGATGTTTTTCGGTAAGCCTTTGTCTTATATATTATTGTTTGTTGCTTTTATATTTATTATGTATTTATTAAAATCTTGTACATGCTAGAACTAGTTATCATTTGTTTGTAATAAACTGATCAAATTGATCAATGTGATAATGTATGTGGGTAATTTGTTATGATTTTCGTTTTATATTCGTATTTTTGAGTGATCGATATTCGAACCATATTACCTTGCTTTCATGGTTATATATTTCAATGTTTCAAAATGTTCAAATATATATGCAAAAAAGGTTCAAAAGTCAATCATTTGTTTTTCTTGGTCAATATATAAATTTTGGGTCATTAATGTTGTTGTGTATATCTTTATTAATGATGTTGCATATATAATTTAAATTGTTTGATCATGTTACAGCATATCAGCAGAGAAATACCCTGATAACAAAATGCTTGGAACTCGTGAATTTGTTGACGGAAAGGTATAATGATGCCTCATGCCTGCAATACGTTATGCAATGATAATATCCTTTATCTTTGTTTGGAAGTGTGTTTATGTGTTTTGTTTTACTATTGTATGTTTACATGTATTTCTACTTGTTGCAGCATGGGAAGTATGTGTGGTTGACTTATAAAGAAGTATACGATAAAGTTATACAAGCGGGGAATGCCATCCGTGCTTGTGGAGTTGAGCCAGTAAGTGACCTTCCTGTTATAACCACAGCCAGAAAAAAACGTTGTTTGAATTTGTAGTTTATTTTTAACTGTCACATGAGATAATCTTTTCTGAAACCTTGATGGGTATCTTTTGGCCTACGAAAGATGATTACAGAAAATAGAAATCAGACCAAAGTTGATAAACTTAATATTATTAGTCTTTCTTTTTTTTTTATTAACTTAGCTAACCATGCTTATTGACAAACATCCTTTGATGATGTTAGGGAGGAAAGTGTGGTATTTATGGTATCAACTGTGCAGAATGGATAATGAGCATGGAGGTACTTTGTTGAACTTCAATTCCTTCTACGTTGCTAATAATCACTGCTTGCTACTGCAAGCTATATGTATTACAACAACCAATTTTTCAGTACTCATTATGACATATCAGTGGAGTCGATTGGTCCTTATATTTCATATAGTTAACCCTTAGAAAATATTGTTTCTAATACTCATAAATTGATTCAGGCATGTAATGCTCATGGCTTGTACTGCATACCATTATATGATACCTTAGGTAAGTACTAGATTGGTTTAAGCTCATTCTTTCTTTACATGGACTTTAAATATCTATAAAGATCCAGCTGTATATTTGGTTTTTTAATCTATACAAATTTGTGTTATAGGACTGAAGTAATGTGCTTTTCTTATGATCTGTTTCATATAGGTGCTGGTGCAGTAGAATTTATCATAGGCCATGCTGAGGTTTCAATTGCTTTTGTAGAAGAGAAAAAGATCCCCGAGGTAATTAGTACTTTTTACTTATTTCTTCTATTTTTGTTTATTCATTCATTAGGATTCTTATTGGTAATCTGTAATGTTCAATGATTTCTTTTGGTTGTTTAGTTGTTAAAAACATTCCCGAAAGCTGGAGAATATCTGAAAAGTAAGTTACTGTTTCACTGTCTGTTTTTCAAATATTTACCGCATATACTTATAACCATACTTCCTATAGCAATTGTGAGCTTTGGACAAGCTACTCCTGAACAAAAGGAACAAGTCAAGAACTTTGGATCGGCTATATACTCATGGGATGAGTTTTTATTATTGGTAAGCTAATCATCCTAGTCAACTGTACTTTGACTTACACGATATGTGCGATTTGACTATTGACTTTCATGAAATGTGTATCTTTCCATCCATTGCAGGGCAAAGACAAACAGTTTGATCTGCCAGTGAAGAAGAAAACTGACATTTGTACTATCATGTACACAAGTGGAACCACCGGTGATCCTAAGGGAGTTCTAATATCTAATAACAGCATTGTGACACTTATAGCTGGTGTTCGCCGCCTGCTAGACTCTGCTAATGAGTCGGTTTGTTTCATACCCTTCCAATTGATTTAATCCATGCTTAATATAAACACAGTTAAGATGCAAGCTTGCTATTTTACAGTTGACGGAAAATGATGTGTTTCTCTCATTTCTTCCCCTGGCACATATATTTGGTCGTGTGATTGAAGAGTGTTTTATACATCATGGTGGTTCAATAGGATTTTGGCGAGGAGTAAGATCACATGTTCTTGTTTATGAGTTTATCTCTCAACAGATCTACCATGTTATTAGTTGACTAATAATATATATCCAGGATGTCAAATTACTAACTGAAGACATTGGTGAGCTGAAGCCTACCATTTTCTGTGCTGTCCCTCGGGTCTTAGAAAGAATTTATTCAGGTAAATATATTATTTTTGTCAATGATAACATTCCTTCATATGTTAATTGTTTATCTTTTATGTGAAGTACAAACAGGTCTATAATGTCTTCTATGGCTAAGTGTATTCATTTGATCAGGTTTGCAGCAAAAGATTAATACGGGGAGTTTTCTCAGAAGTAAATTGTTTAATTTAGCCTATTCATAGTAAGTTTTCCAATGACAAGGTTTATTTTTTCTTATAGAATGCTGTTAAACATTTGGTTATCTATTTTTGTTTTATGACATTGTCTAATCATACGCTATATCAGAATGAGATAGCTCATAGAAGTACAACACATGAGTAGCATGTAAATTATAATGAAGCTTTTATCCTTTTATAATTGTCATGCACCTCAATTTAGTTACAGTTCTTTTCTACTTCAAATAGTACTTTCATCCACTGAATTATTGCACCATACGCTTGGATTTTTTTTATTCTTTTTGATCGATTTGGATTTGGTTGTGAATGATATATGCAGTAAGTTGCGTAATATGAAGGGTGGAAGTAAACATGAAGAGGCATCTATTTTAAGTGACAAACTTGTTTTCACTAAGGTTGGATACCAATTTATATATATATATATATATATATATATATATATATATATTATTTTAATTTTTATTTGTTTATATTATAATGGCAATAGGTTATCAATCTAAAAAAAGGTCCCACATGTCCTCTTTTTTGTCTTATATATGTTAGCTAGAGGTGGAAATTTCGACCCATTTACTTATGAATGGGCTGATTCGTGATGTGTTTTATCTCTACGGGTTAATGGATAGAATGAAAAAGTAGCTATACAGGAAACACATCAAACTGGTCGAAAGTATATTTTTAATACATAAAATGTTGGGTGCAAACCCATATCCTACATCGGAAAATAAAAGAAAATAATGTCTTCATATAAACTCATGAGATGCTCCCTCTATCACCAATCGGTTTAAGGTGGAACCTCATATGGGCTTTATATGTTGGGCATGCTGTTGGGCTAATTATCAATACTAACATGAAACCCCACATATCTTTTTACTCATGAACTTATAAATTTTTGCTATCATATTATAATGTATTTAATAACCCGACCCGACATGTGTCTTCCCTTACCAAGTCCTCCAATTTGAACGGAACCAGTTTTGGTCTGTTAACCAACTGGCCCGACCCGTCCATCTTGCTACCTATAATGCTGATGTGGCAGGACTCTCAGTTTGTTGTTTGATTATGTTCAGGTGAAGCAGGGGTTAGGTGGAAGGGTACGGATTATCTTATCTGGAGCTGCTCCACTTGCTCCACATGTAGAAGGTTTTCTCAAAGTGGTCGCATGCTGCCACGTCCTCCAAGGATACGGTACAATCGTCCATTTAGTATTAAGTTGTATATAGATATTTTAATATTAATGTTCTAGTTATGATTACAGACACTGTATTATTACAATACGGGATTATCTAACTTTAGCCCTTAGGGCACATGTTAAGACTCATTAATTATAATAATATGTGGGCGGCTGGTCCGCATAATGTTGATTCTGTAAAACACGTTATAGGCCTGACTGAAACCTGTGCTGGATCATTTGTGTCGCTGCCAAATGAGATGAACATGGTGGGTACAGTGGGCCCACCGGTACCAAATTTGGATGCCCGTTTAGAGTCTGTTCCGGAAATGAATTACGATGCTCTTTCGAGTACACCACAGGGAGAAATATGTATACGAGGGGATACTTTATTTTCAGGGTACTACAAGCGTGAAGACCTTACGAAAGAGGTCTTGATTGATGGCTGGTTCCATACAGGTCATCATTTATTAAACTGGGCCAAGATTATAATTCTTTTAATTTCACAAAGAACGTGTATCTCATCTTTATTATGTTTCAGGTGATATTGGTGAGTGGCAACCAGATGGAAGCATGAAAGTTATTGATCGCAAGAAGAACATATTTAAGCTTGCACAAGGAGAATATGTTGCAGTTGAAAACTTGGAAAACATTTATGCACTTGTTCCTGCTGTTGATGAAGTACGCCTTGATTCCTTATAACAATATCATCTCATCCATGAAAACTATTATGAATGTGCATGTGTTTGTGTTTATGTTCTTGCTAATGAATGGATAGAGAGAAATTATTGGCCATTAGTAAAAATTGTGATCAGCAATACCTATACTTAGTATTATCCTAATCATCAATATGAAAAGGAACTTTATTTGTTTATATGTACCATTAGGTCTTTGTTTATATCATGGATTATGCACCATATCACAATATTGTTGGGAAACTGTTCTCCTGACCCTACGATGGTTTTATCGTATTATGTTATTCTTGCTTCTGCACATGTTATTACATTTTTGCTCTTATGACTAAACAGTATGTAGCAGTTTCTGGATGCCTGTAATGTTATTTCCCATGTTAGTCTATTTTTTTGTGCTTATAACAGACGTGAAGTAATGTTTCTTATTCGAAATCCAGATATGGGTATATGGGAATAGCTTTGAGTCATATCTTGTTGCTGTTGTAAATCCAAATAAGCACGCCATTGAAACTTGGGGCCGTACAAATGATGTATCTGGGGATTTTGATTCCTTATGTCAAAATAGCAAGGCTAAGGAGTACATACTAGCAGAGTTGAGTCGAATCGGGAAAGAAAAAAAGGTTAGCCTTTTTTTTTTTTTTTTTTTCCTATGTAAAATCGCAATGAGATAGGTGACTAATTGCTTTCTAGTGCTTGAAAGCTGGGTGGATTGGATTATGAGTCAAAACGCGTTTGGGTTGAATCAAGTCTATAATATGTGCCGAAACAGGCCTGGTTGGGTTGGATTGTGTGACCCATAAATACTTTTTGTCTTCTTTTAAGGAAAAAACCATAAACATTAGTGTTAATATTGCTTAAAAAAGATGACTTAATTATAAATTCAAAGAAATTTAAGAGGTTGTATGCATAAAAAATAGACTTTGGGAAACTTTTCAACCCGTTTGATCCATTATAACTGGGCAGAGATTCATACCTATAGTTTTCTTTTCTTTTTTCCAACTAACTGCAGCTGCAATGTAGATCGTTTCAGGCCCACTGTAAATAAATTTTTAAGCAAGCTTTCACTGGCGACTTGTAACTGTAACCATCGTTTTGCAGTTAAAAGGCTTTGAGTTCATTAAAGCAGTTCACCTTGACCCTAAACCTTTTGACATTGATCGTGACCTTTTGACCCCAACATTGAAGAAGAAGAGGCCCCAAATGCTGAAATATTATCAGGTGTGTATTCTGTTTAGGAAATAATCATATACGTTGCTTTGGAATTTATTAAATCTCTCTTCTCCAAGCAATAATTTGGTAAAAAGATAATCTTTATGTTATGATTACTCATAATATGTTGTGCATTTTGGATCTTAATATGACTGGGACTGTTATTATATAAGATACAAGTGGTTATTGCATTTCTATCGTTTTTTTTATCGTTGTTAACATATCTTTGTTGTTGACAGAGTACAATTGATGATATGTACAAGAGTTTGAAGCAGTGAAGAGGAGGCTTCCATTTATTTAAATAACATTTCTAATTTCTTGTATTTGCAATTCATTCTTTTGACTTTTTGTTTATACAACTCATGAACCTATCAAAACTATAAATCTTGTTTTCCCTCATAGGAGTGTAAGTTCTTAGGTCCATGGAGAAATGGAAGACCGAATTCTTGGTTTAGAACAATTGAATGGGATTCTCTATCGCCCTGCGAAATGAACGCTATAGAAATGATGTTACTGGCTTCTGTAGGTAACCTAAATCATTTGTGAATCTAGCAAACAAAAATATTGATTAACAAATTCGATCAACACATAAGCTTTTATCATCAATATCGAAATTGTCCAACACGCAAGAAATATGTTCATTTTGTCTTCATAGACTGTTGATTGATTGTCAAATTATAAGTAACTTATCTAATGTATCAGTTAAAATGAAAAGAACTATTTGAAATTTGTAATTTCGATGGTATAAATTAATAAGTTCCCACACTTGATAACTGTATATCTCGATGGAAGTTACTGATGAGAAGGGGATGTATGCTGCTTGTTCGTTTAAGCCAGTGAGTGCCGATCATGTTTTCTCTCATTGCATGCCAATTCGTTATGGCGTGAAGTTGTTGCATCTTGGGGTATTTGCTCAAAGCCGTCTACGCAATCATGTTCTTTTATTCGGAATCTAAATCACTAGCACATTCTGACCCAGGGTACAATAAAAAGATTAAAACTGCCGAAACTTTACAAAATAACGTCATATCTGCTGCTTTCACGTCCAAATTTGTACTTCTATGGTAATTAATAATTATGGAGAAGAACCGGGATACAAACATGTAATTTCTCTTTTAACAGTAAGTTTGAACCGCACCTATACTTAATTTCTACTTTTTCCCACATGGGTGTAACACAACTATATCATTACCGGGGAGTTCTCTTCAAAAAGCATTGTACTTAACTTTGATTGCAATTTTCATCATTGTTCTTACAGTTATATCATCGAAAACATATAGGAGTAGTTTTCAGTAATAAATGGTCTAAAAAAGACTGTTTTATCAAAGTACTAAGTGGCCTCTTTGTCTAAAGTTGCTCATTTTAGTAGCAATCATAGTTTGTCTACAAAAATAAAAGTACAGCACAACTGTGCGCATATCATCATTCATAAAGGTTGACAGTCACAAAAGCCGACAACGACAACAAAACATCTCTATAATCACTATACAGCCACATCTCTACTTGGGCGACATATCCAGATCAGTAGGAGGAACAACCAATGTAGATGCGAACTGCAGGGATAGTAGTTCTGCTCTGCTGTACTTCAACCTCTGATCTGTTATATATCATCAGTATAATATATCATGAGATTGTATAGATTGAAATTATGACAAAATGACTACAAGTTTAGTGTTTGCATATGAAAAGTTGGGATGTTACAGGTGGTGCTAGAGCAAAGGTCCAAGAGTGGTCAAATATTAGAAAATACCTAAGCTTAAATAATGTTGTGATGCATTAGGCTAAGCTCTAATAACAATCTTAATGTATTATTTGTGACAGGAAAGCAATCAAGAATAGAAAGAAAATGATCACCACAATGTTTAAGTTAAGGAACAATGTATATCTACCCAGCGTGTTAAAATATATATTTGATTACGAACATATTATTCAAGTAACGATCTCCTTTCAGAAATATAATGATATACAAGGTTTTATGCAATAGAAGTACACAACGGGTGAATTTCTATCCATTCAACACATATAGCTCGTTCCTTTTATTATATGTTTCAACATTACCTATTTGACCCATTACGAATTAAGTTAAAACTAATCAACCAAATCTATAAAGTTAATGGTAAAAAAAACTGGCACCTCTATTTAGTACCTAGATAGCTGGTTAAACAACCTTAGGCAGGGTAACACAAAAATGGTGGTGTTTATCGTTTCAAATCAACATATATCAACTTAATAAGTTGGACCCAAAACAAGCAATTTGCATACCTAGAATGGTACTCATCTCAGATTTATGTGGCGCTGATGAAAATCTTCTCTGCTGTGAAGTCTTCCTACTTGTTCTCAATGGAGAAGCATATTTGGTGTCTTCACTGTCAGATAAAGAAGTGCTTACAAGTTCATGCCTAATATTTATCTGTGGATGGCACTGAAGAAATGACAAAAGAGCATCCTTGGTTAATAGCCAACACCCAGTCAAATCCAGCATTTGCAGTGATGGTGGAGGACTAAAAGAATCAATTCCTGCATTTGTTAAAACAGCATCTCGGATGCTGAGAGTGATCAAATTTGGGGTGGATGACATGTGTTGAAGTGAAAAATCTGTTAGGAAAATGCTTCGGAGTGAAAGATGAGTAAGTTGTTTGAAGTTTGATATGGGGATGATCGCTTCATCCCTAAGTGGGGTTTCTTCCAGATCTAACTTTTTTAGATCTTTAAGATTTTCAAGTGCTGTCAATGAGGTAACACATTCTGCATCCGTACCATTCTGTTGGATCAGACCTGGTCAGTAAATCAATGAAGTTAGATATCATGTAAACAAAGATGGTATGAGAGAGTGACAGACTAGAAATATAATCGAATTTAAGCTTTGGTATCCATGGGGTCTGTTTAATTGACTGGTGAAATACTGGAATGATAGAGGGATGTAATAGATTATAGAAAAATACATTCTGTTATCAATTTTGGTCCGCCTGTTGGAATCGAATGGGGTTTCATATGAATTTTTCATGCTAGACATAATCTTATAGAGACATACCTCTATTTCCTACATTATTATAATACATGTTAGTGAATTTCTATGTACAAATAGTATGGATTCAACATACTAAAGCTCATTCAAACATTAAAATGAAATTATAACCTAAAGAAGAAGCTGTTTCCGGAAAACCAAATTAGTTAATTCAACTGATGTTTTATAATATTTCAAAGAGATTCAATTTATTAAGGATTACATATATACAAGGGTTTATATTGTAATTCTTCATTCCCTTCCTGCTCTGATTAGATTGAATCAAACACTATATCAGTCTTGTTTTTGGATTGCAAACAGGAAAAATAGAAAGTATTATATAAGATGAGAGGATACCTCTAACATTTGTACCCTTCATGTTGACAACTTGTAATGAAGGTATCATGCCAATGTATGATATAGCAAGATCATCAGTTGGTGTGCAATCCAATGATATAATTTCAAGTTTTGGAAAATGCCCAGTAAAGATACCAACTCCTGCTGAGCTCACTCTCGTATTGCTTAGAATTAACGTTTTCAAGTTTGCACCTACAGATGCTATGAATTCAACTGAATCGTCCCCAATCACATTACCACTGAGATCCAAATATTCTAGGGCATGCATCCATGACAAAAAGGACAGGTCACGAAGGGAGGAGTTTGACAGGTCTAAGAACGTTAAGCAGGTTGAATCAAAGTATAAAAAGGCTTCAGTAACATCCTTGAACAAAGCTCCAGCAAGAATAATCTTTGATAATCGAGCCTTGTCGCCTTCTCCTTTTAATATGGAATGTATAGTACAATTGCTCATGTTTAGACATGTAACGGAGCTCACGTTTGGCAACACTGTCACCTTAGTCCAAGCTAGGTTTAAGAAGTTCAAATTTGGAAATTTCATAAGAATAGATGCGCCTTGATCAGATATATCACTTCCCCAGAGATCAAGGTGCTGTAAGTTTGTCAAAACCTGATATGAACATAATAGATATGAGTTACAAAGAAGTAATTATCAACATTCTCAAGGAACCTTGTGATGCAAAGCAAACGATACAACTTTGAGATGAACAGACTTTTATAAGAAAAGTACTATACATGATTTTCATATGCTAGTTGCTCAATTAGATTAATAGCTGTTGAAAACCAAAAATCTTAAGGTTGTTCAAATTTGAGTTGTGCAACTCATTATACAATTATTGCGACTTTAAGTCATCAGAATAAGATAAGATTTGCTTATTTCTATTAAGGGTAGAATCAAACTTGCCTATTCTTTAAACCTAAATCCAGAGATTTTTACTCTCATTTCACAGAACCTCTGTAATTTGTAAACAATCCATTTCGGCCATTATATCTTTTCATATCTAAGCTAATCAGAATTGCAAACACTAGAATATATGATGACTGGATCACTATAACTTCATATAACAACAGCACATCCAAACACTAGCCCAGCTGGTTATCTAATTCTAATTATCAATATGATATAACCAATTTGGAACACGCATTCAAACATGAAACACCCCTAATTATGTATTAAGCAATATGACTCTGATTGCAGATACTAAGCATGGAACATGAGAAAGAGCAAAATGCAATTAATTATGCCACATATGGTAATTGTTACAGAAAGGAAAAGCACAGAGAACGTATATATACGATATTACGATCAATACATATAATGCCCAAAGAGAGACAGATTTACCTAAGCAATACATCACCACAATTATAGGATAAAAAACAATAAGTACTCCGTAGTTAATAGAAAAGAATACCTGCAGAGATGCTAGGGCCATATCACTTACAAACAAGCCTCCCAAATCTAGCGTAGATAGTCCTTTAAGTGAAGAGAGATGTGCAACACCATCACTGGTGACACTTGTTTCTGAAATCCATAACTTTTCAATAGTTCGAATAGACAGAAGATGCTTAAGACCGGCATCATTAACTTTAGAGCATCTAGATAGGTCCAACTCTTTCAAATAAGTCATACCTTAAGAAAGATCGCAAAAGAGGAAAACAGAGTATTTATGAAACTTTAATCAAATACAGTATCAGCACCTTCCAGTAAAACTAAAAAAAAAAGTTATGACATAAAGAAATGTGTAGAACCTAGTGTTTACAAACAGCTATAAGAAACAAACAACACAATGTGGACCACGTTTTACAAAATATTAAAAGGCATACCTGAAAGAGCCCAAACTGCGGAACTGTTGATTCTATGACAATCAGAAACGTTTAAAGAATACAAGTAGTGAAAAGCCCCTATATATGCCATCCATTCTGCATCAACAGAGCTCTCACCTCTCAGATCAAGCTTCTCTACACTGTATTTGAATACTCTACACAAAATACACAATGTGAATTCAATCGTGTTGATCACGGAGTGATGTAATGAAGCACGTATACAATAACTAACTGTAAATAGTACTCCGTAATCTATAATATTACAAATTTACAATAAATGCTAAGTCGTAGACAAGTAAGAGCTTACATCAGGCAAGAATTTTAATACTACTAAAAACAATAGATCCGATAACTAAAATTTTCATTTAATAGAATTCTAAACCTATAATCACCGGTCATTACTCCAAGCATTTCAATAGTACAACGATACTTTGTAAATTGTGCATTTTAACAGGAATATATCTTTCAAATCGAATAGTAATCATATAAAATTGCGGTCCTAACTTGATAAAATAAAAGATATAACTTACTCAAGAAGAGATGGATATAAAAGGCGGCGGTTGAGAAGACGATGAAGTATAGCTCCGGCAAGCTGAGACGGCAAACGTTCGAGAGTTCGCCGCTGTCTCCGCCATGACTCCACGGCGTCGGCGCTTTGTGTGGCGGTTTCGATACACAGACGAACAAGAGGACTCTCGAATTCACATCTTTCTTCCATAACTATTTTGTTGATTTGAATTTTTTTTTTTTTTTATTATCGTATTGGATCTAAAAAAATTGGGGAAGACCGACTATTTTTTTTTTTTTTCTCGTGCTAGCAGAAATGAGAAATGGAAATGGATTGAGACTTGAGAGTGACCGGTTAATCGGTTATTACCAGATTTGGTCCATTAACTTTTTTGAAGTTGGTTAAATAGTCCTTGTACTTTGTCTTACTAACAAAAGGGTACGGTTTATATCATTCTTATTCTAAGTTCGCCCTTTTTACGTTTGATTTTAAAACCGGCTAGAAGAGGAGTTCTAAATCAAAATTTAACAGCTCAGTTTCTTTTATATACGATTATGCAAACCTACGGATTTGTCTATATACTTAGACCTCTGATGCTACCGTAATTCACACCGGGCTTCGTAGATGTGGATCTAGTGCTAGCCTTGGTAACGAACCCGTCTTGAACCTGATAACATTCAACAAAACAAGGAGGACGTCGTGAGTATACGGGACTTTATCTCCGTAAGACACTCCGACGCTCAAGTCAGATTTGGAACCTTAAGTAATGTATTAAGAAACACAGTTATAGTAGAAGAGATTCAAGAATGTTGTTGTACCTTGAATGAACTAACTAGTTCTATTTATAGGCAAGGATAATATCAAATATATTGGTAATATAGCTTTGCAACTTGAGAGTCAGATGGAAGATTGAATCTTATCTGGAAGATTGATATCTGTCCCGCTGTCCGGAAGATTACTTCTGTTCGGAAGATTTGGTCTCTGTGCAGAGGGTATACAGTTGAGGCTATGTACGTGAGTAAAGTATGCTAGCTAGTCATGGTATGCACTATAAGAGCACAGGGTGTGGTGTCGGTGTTCTGGGACAGTGTTCTGAAGAATGTTGAAAGTGAGGATTTTGTGGTGTGGTGAAACTGAATTCTCAGTGTTCTGGACAGTGTTCTGGAGTTTTTTATTATTTGTTTTATTTGATTTTTTAATAAAGATAATTGTATTAATTAATATATAAAAAAACAAATTGTTCGTACATGTTTAGTGTCTGTCAGTTGGTCTAGCTCGTAGTTTGTAATTAAAATTAGCATTCCTGACTCCTGCGACGTAGCGTGCAACGTCGCAGGTGCGACGTCAGGTTTTGGGCCTGCGACGTAGTCTACGTCGCATGGGCTTGGGCCTGCGACGTAGCGTGCGACGTCGCAGGTGCCAGATTTTGTATAAATTCGTTTTATGTTTTCTGTTTTAGGGTTGACGAAACCCTAAACATCATTAGTCGAAATCTCTGTAATCTGATTGACTATAATCGAATAAACAACGTTTTGATTCGTATTCTTTGTGTTTGATTATTCGTGTGATTGGTTAGTGATCTAATTGTTATTTCCGCTAGCGATTAGATTGACTCGGTGCCGTAAGATCCAAGGTTTGGGACAAACAACTGGTATCAGAGCAGAAAGTGCTCGTTTTGGCGATTCGGATCGAGTTAGGGATTTAAAAGGACGTGATATTCGTGTGTTTTTGTGTTTATCACGTTTGTTTTGTGTTTTTACAGGTGTTCGATCAGTATTACTGGGATAATTGAAGGTTTCTGTCGTTCGGCATTCGTGGTTTTGGTTTTTAGGGTTAAAAATTCGTTTTTAGGGTTTGTGGCCGCTGCTCAGCGCGTTTTGCGACGTACCATTGCGACGTAAGCTGCGACGTCGCGTGCGATGTAGTGATTTGGACTTTAATTAGTCTGTGCGACGTCGTGTTGCGACGTAGTGTGATTCTGCGACGTTCTCTGCGACGTCAGCTGCGACGTACCTCTCAACGTCGCATATTTCTGATTCTTAATTGAATCCTTTGCTTTTGCGACGTACCTATCAACGTCGCATAATCTTGGTGCGACGTACTCACCTACGTCGCTAAGATCAGAAGTTTGTTTTTCGATTAAGTAATTACAATGGCAGCTGATAAAGAGGATATTAGAGGTCTAAGAGAAATGATTAAACAAAGTAATGACATAGGTTCAAGTAATAAACCTCCATTATTTACTGCGGACATGGATTATGTATACTGGAGAGACCGAGTTGAACAATACATTGATTTTCATTGTCCAGAATTATGGGGACCATTACGCGAACGTTATGTACCTCCATTAGCTGAAGGAGAATACCGTAATATTCGTCCTGCTAAGACCTATAAAGCGATGTTTCCCGAGGAGAAGAAAGATTTTGATACTGAAAGAAAATCTTTTTCAATGATTAAAATGTGTCTAACCAAGGATGTTCTTTGGCTTTTCAGAACTCATGAAACAGCCTTTGATCTGTGGAAGGCAATTGAAACTCGTTGTGGAGGAAATTATAAGTACAAGGAAGCCAAGCTCGAACTGATTAAGAAACAGTACGATATCTTTGACATCCTTCCAAATGAAGACACGACTTCGTTATTCACTAGGTACTCACGGTTAGTTGGTGAGTTGTTTGAAGGGGGTTATACTTTTCCTTCAATTGAAGTAAATAAGAAGCTACTGGATGTGTTGCCAAGTTCTTGGGATGTTAAAGTTCAATTTTTAAAGGAAAATGAAGAACTTGCAAACATGTCTTTGGATACGCTGATAGGGGATCTTCAAGCTCACGCGATGGAGATTAAGAAGAAAGAAACTAGGTCTGGTGCTGCTGTTCAGAATCCTAGTGTGTATGGTGTTCAGATCAACTCTGGGAAGACTTATGGATCTGGAGTCGCTTTTGTGACAAATACAAATGCTCCATCAACTTCTTCTTCTGCTTCCGATGGGATTCATTCTGTTTTCATGACTGGACCTTCTTCAAATCAACAACAGGTTCAAGTCTCACCTGCTATTCAGGAACAAGCTGCAATTTATACAGCTTTCTTAAGCTCATACAAGGATTTGGTTACTCAACCGAATCTTACTTTGGAGCTGACTAAGGAAGACTATGCTCAGCTTGATGAAGATGATCTGGAGCAAATGGATTTAACTTGGAATGTGGCGATGATCACCAGAAGAATTCAAAAGTTCTTGCAGAGGACAGGGCGTAAAAGCTTGGAAGGTGATGGAAAGACTGGCTTCGGATTTGACAAGAGTAAGGTCCGATGTTACAATTGTCAAAATTTGGGTCACTTCGCCAGGGAGTGCGAGAAACCTAAAATGCCAGCATCGGGATTCACAACACCATCTACTCCTCCAAAGGCCAAAGAAATGGAAGTTTCTAAGAAAGGGCTTGCTGATAATGCCCTGATTGCCTTTGAGCCTACAAGTCAAGATTGGACGCCAGTCTCCCAGCATTACCAACAATGTTTGATGGCTCACATCGTGAATGAGGTACCTGATGAACCATTAAATTGTATCTCATGTATTAAGTTAACCGAATCTCTAAAGGCATTTCAAAATGAAACCGTAGAGTTGAGGAAAAAGAATGAAAAACTAACCGAGTCAAATAATTTCTTAAAAGCTAATGAGAAACTTTATGAAAAACATCTTGAGGCTCATCGGTTAGATACTCAGAAATATAAATCTAAGGTTTTTAGTCAAGAAGATGCCATTAAAAGCTATCTTGTTGAAATTGAGTTACTAAATAAAGAACTTACAGATTTAAAAGCTGAGTATGAGAATTATAAGAGTAAAATCTTAGGTTCAAATTCCTCAACGGTTGTTTTTAATGAAATTCTTAGCAAGCATGGTACTAAAGGGAAGAAGAATGAGGGATTGGGATACAACTCAGTCCCTCCTCCTACTACTCACTGTCCCCTGCCTGTTAAGGAAGGCTTTGAAGAGATTCCAGTTGATTGGTCCAAGCTTTATAGTTTAAAAGCTAAAGATGCTAAAGAGACCAAACATAACAAACCGGCAAAGGAGAAAACCAAGCGGCCAGAGTACCCCTTGCCAACGTTTGTTAAGTCTGTGCATGAATCTCCTGTTAGTGTTAAGGAGAATGTTGAGTTAAAGAATGAATCTCCTGTTATTATTGAGGAGATTGTTGAGATTGAGGACATTACGGATCAGGAGTATCCTGAGGTTAAGAAGGTTGTGGTTAAACCTGAAAAAGTGATTTCAAAGATTGAACCTGAAATTAAGGTTCAACCAAATAAGGGAAAAGCCAAGGTTTTTAATTCGAAACAACAAACTTTACAGTCACCTGTAAAGATTTTGCAAAATAAAATAGTAAATGAAAGAGTTTCGTATGATAAACCTTCAACTTCAACCTCTCAACCAAAACAAACACTTTCTAAAACATGTACGCATTGTTCATGTTCTAGAAATGTTTCTCCACCTCCTGTGGTAATTCCTCAGCCTCAACCGTTTGTTGAGACTCGTTCTTGTTTCTACTGCAAGAAACAAGGACATTTAATCCGTGAATGTCCAAAGCTGTCAAATCAGCGATATGGGAGAGAGATGCCTAGGACATCTGTTTATAGAAACTCTTTTTCTAAATCTCCACCTAGGCGTTACTCTACCTCTCCCAAGCCTATTTTGAAGCCTGTTTCGAAACCAAGTAATGTTGAGCAAAAACCTTTGCCAATTCAAAAGCCCAACATTACTTCTAATACCAATTCCGAACCTTTTAAAGTTTGGAAACGAAAAGAGTCTGATGTTGACTCTTCAGTCGTCAACAGTAACACATCAGATAAAAATTTTAATTTGTTTAAAGATAAAATCCTATCTGACGTGCTTATTGTTGATGACCACGGTCGACCTAAGTCTGTAAAGGCTTGGGTCACCGTTTCTCACTAATCTCCTTCGTTTGTGTGTTACAGCAGTCAGAACGCGTTAAAGATAGTGAATGGTATTTGGATAGCGGCTGCTCGCGACATATGACAGGCGATGTATCTCTTCTTGTGGATATTAAACCATACGCAGGAGGATATGTTGCTTTTGCTGGAGATACTGGGGGAACCATTTCTGGAAGAGGAACGTTAACTAACGGCAATGTTAGTTTTGAAAATGTGAACTACGTGGAACAGCTTACGCACAACTTGCTAAGTGTTTCACAGGTCTGTGATAAAGATTACACCACTGCGTTCACAAAGACAGAGTGTGTGATACTGAAGCCTGGGTATGTCATTCCGGAAGAATGGGTGTTACTGAGAGCACCAAGAAAGAATGACACATACATTCTGAATATGAGAACTGTTGAGACCTCGAACGAGTATACGTGTCTCTTGTCTAAGGCTTCTGAAAAGGAATCACTGCTTTGGCACAGACGAATGGGACATATTCATTTCCGAAAAATGAATTTCTTGACTAAAAATGACCTAGTGCTAGGAGTTCCGAAACAGTCATTTGCTCTAAAGGATGACTGTATCTCCTGCCAAAAAGGAAAGCTACGTAAGAAGTCCCATAAGTCTAAGCAGGTGAATTCTATAAATGCTCCATTGGAACTACTACATATGGATCTTTTTGGTCCAGTTTCTACAAAGAGCATTGGTGGTCGGTCTTACTGCTTGGTAGTTACTGATGACTACTCAAGGTTTTCGTGGGTTTATTTTTTGACCACAAAGGGGGAAACTCCTGAGATTCTGGTGTATTTGTTGGACAAGTTGGCAAATCTGTGCAACTTGAAGGTGAAAAGGATACGAATTGATAATGGAACTGAATTCAAGAACTCAACTCTCGAATTGTTTTGTGCTACAAGAGGTATTGAGCATCAATTTAGTGCTCCGAGGACTCCACAACAGAATGGAGTTGCTGAAAGGAAGAACAGGACAATCATCGAGACAGCTCGGACTATGTTAGCTGACTCCAAGTTACCAATCATCTTCTGGGCTGAGGCAGTTAATACTGCCTGTTATGTTCTCAACAGAGTACTCACGGTTAAGAAAAAGAACAAGACGTGTTATGAACTTTTCAATAACTGTAAGCCAAATCTGCAGTTCCTAGAACCATTTGGGTGTCCATGTCTGATCATGATAACAAAAGATAAGGTTTCTAAGTTTGGTGATAAAGCTGTTGAAGGGATTTTTCTTGGATATGCAGTCAACTCTCCGAACAAAAGAGTCTTTAACAAATCAACGAATCAGATCGAGGAGCATTTTGAAGTAAAATGTTTAAGGTATACGGAACCTCCTCAAGGAATGGGTCCGGATTGGTTTTTCAACTATGGAAACCTCTTCAACTCTTTCAATATTCCGGAAGAAGATGAAACGGAAGAATTGGTTTCTATACTTCATGAGCTTGATCTTACTCAAGATACACCTGTTATTAATAAACCATCCAACCCAAATCCCAATGCAACACCCGCACCTCCACCAACTAATCCTACACCTCCACAACCTACACCTACACCTTCACCACCACCCACACAACCACCCACACAACCACAAACAACTACCAAATCACCACCATCAACACCATCTCCTACTCCATCATCTTCGGCTGCTCCTTCTAAAACAGTTTATACCTACACAAAGGAGCTCCCATATGATCCAAACATGCCTCCTTTAGAGGAACCTCAAGAAGAAGATGAAATGGAGGAAACAATGGCCTACTCTCACTTATTTTCTCATGAAGATGAAGTAGAAGAAGAAGAGTTAGCCTCTCCTGAGTCTGCTGCTACTCATGAAACTGAGGGAGATTTGAACAATCTGGGTGTGGATCTCGTGCCAGGTGCCATACCAGAAACTCGTATACATAAGGATCACCCCATTGATAATATCATTGGTGATCCTCATGCATCTGTTCAAACACGACAGCAAGCAAAGCAGACTTCAGCTCAACAACTTTTGGGACTTATAGCTCATATCGATTCATGTCATTTGTCTCAAATTGAACCTAAAAAGGTTGATCAAGCCTTAAAAGATCCATCTTGGGTCGAGGCTATGCAGGAGGAACTACAGCAAATAAACAAGATGAATGTTTGGGAAATTGTTCCTCTACCCAAGGGTGCTCACTTGACGGGTACTCGTTGGGTTTTCCGTAACAAAATGGATGATCGTGGGGCTGTTATTCGAAATAAAGCCCGTCTGGTAGTTCAAGGATATAGTCAATTAGAAGGTATTGACTATGATGAAGTTTTCGCTCCTGTTGCTCGTTTGGAATCTATTCGGATTTTTCTAGCCTATGCTTCATTTAAAGGATTCCGCGTGTATCAACTTGACGTAAAGTGTGCTTTTCTATACGGAGATGTCGACGCAGTGATTTATGTGTGTCAACCTCCCGGTTTTGAAGACCCAAAGCATCCTAATCATGTTTGCAAACTGAAGAAAGCTTTGTATGGTCTTCATCAATCTCCTCGACTTTGGTATAAGCGACTTGCCAAGTACTTGCTGAAGAATGGTTTTGACAGAGGACAGATTGATAGCACGCTTTTCATCAAACGGGAAGGAGCGGATTTGTTACTTGTGCAGGTCTATGTGGACGACATAATTTTTGGATCAACTAATGATCAGTTGTGCAAGGATTTTGAAAGACTGATGAAATCTGAGTTTGAAATGAGTGCTATGGGAGAACTCACGTTCTTTCTGGGACTACAGGTTGAGCAATCTGACAAGGGAATTTATATCCACCAGTCAAAATATGTCACAGACATGTTAAAGCGGTATGAATTGCTCAACAGTAAACACTACGGCACTCCAATTGAAGCAAGACACAATCTTGGACCTAATGAGGACGATGAAGATTGCAAGGAGAAAGACTATCGCTCAATGATAGGCTCTCTCATGTACCTGACTGCCTCAAGACCAGATATAGTGTTTGCTGTTTCTCTCTGCTCACGATTTCAAGCAAATCCGAAGGTGTCTCATATGAAGGCAGTAAAACGCATTTTTGGATATCTCGCTTTTAGGCCATCTCTGGGTCTATGGTATTCAAACGAGAAAAACTTCGAGTTAACTGCCTATTCGGATTCGGATCTTGGTGGCTGCAAGATAGATATGAAGTCAACTACTGGAGGATGTCAGTTCCTTGGATCGCGCTTAGTTTCGTGGCAGTGCAAAAAGCAGACTGCGGTTGCTATTTCCACAGCTGAAGCCGAGTATGTTGCTGCTGCAAGTTGCTGTTCTCAAGTTCTCTGGATTCAGCATCAGCTGCGTGATTACGGGTTCAATCTCTCTATGACTCCTATTTATATAGATAATACAGCTGCTATATCTATAACTCACAATCCCGTACAGCACTCTAAGACCAAACATATCGAACTTAGGTTCCACTTCATACGGGATTGCTTTGAGAAACACCTTATAGATGTCGTACATATAGAGACCCTTAAGCAGTGTGCGGACCTTTTCACAAAAGCCTTTTTGCGATCACGTTTTATAGAACTGGTCAATCTGATAGGTTTAAGGTTCTTTCAGTCAAAGAAATGATTTGTGACTTGGATTTTTAAGTTTTTTTTTTAAATTCAATTTAAAAAAAAAAAAAAAAAAAAAAAAAAAAAGACGCAACAGCCACTCTTTATACTCTTTAGTACTAAAGAAAACGCAAGGTTGCTACATTTTTAAAATAGACGTTGAAGTTGTGTCTGTAAACAACTTGGGATATGATAGTACATCGGGTGACATGCACTAAATGGAATTTTAAGATTTATCTTGGATGTGTCAGTAGGTTTATCTGACACACTTAAAACAGTTTTTATCTAAATTATCTTCATCATACGATGTATTGGTAGGCATGGTACACACCGGTCTCTGAGATATTAAGAAGTAATTTTAATACTTGTCTATTACTTTGAGAAAAATGTTATATGATGTATGACATAAGTCTTAATTGATAAATGGAAGTACTATCATACACTGTCATAATTATGTAAATGTAAAATGGGCATATAGTGATAATATGATTATTCGCCTAACTAATGGTGACTATTGTTGTACTCACGTACAGACCTGAATCCATTAGTTATGCAAATAGTCTCAAACTTGTTATGTTCATACTAAGGGACCCTCTGTTGTACTTTGTACAGATCTGGGGCCACTAGTATCTTCATAGTCGGTTTGATGTATGCCTAAATATAAATATCAAGTGTATGTTACGAGAAAACCGAGATAAACTTGGTCTTGTAATCTCTACCTTGTGTGAATATGCAGTGTTTGTTTTACTGAAGTTTATCAGTATATCATATAATAGGTCTCTCAAAATTAATATTCATACTAACAATAAAAGGTTAACTCACAGACACGGATGTAACGTGTTTAGGTGGACAAACAATACCAATAATTGTCTTGAAATAATTTTTATAACAGGTGTTTTAAATGTGCCACGTAAATTTAAAGTGGAAAAATATACCGATGATCGAAATAACACTTACTATTCCTAATAAATGCATGTTATTCCGATATGATCCCTAATCAGACAACTCAACTCCGTCACCAAAAATAGAGTGTTAGTAATTTTATTTTGTTAATTTTTTTTTACTTTTTGTAAAATTAAAGAAAATACCAAAAAGCTTTTTTAGCTTTATGCTTTATTTTTATTCTGAGTTATTTTTCCAAAGTCACGAGTTATTTGGAAATTATTTGCTAAAATAACGAGTAAACGGTTTGAAAAATTCAAAATTTGATCAAAATTGTTTCCTGCGACGTCCCATTCTACGTCGCCTGCGACGTCCCAGTCTACGTCGCATCTAGGGTTCGACTATATATAGTCTCAACTGCGACGTAATACGTCACACTATTCACTATTCACGTGCGACGTAGCCTGCGACGTACCAGTGGCGATTTGCGACGTAGCAATTTTCGATCGATTTTCGTGATTTGTAGCCGTTTTCATTCCGATTCACTTACGTAGTTTTGATCTACTCGTTATTCCGCACACTTAGGTACCGATTTTACCATTTTTAACCGTGTATATTATGTTTAATTGCTATGTATGTATTACGGGTTAAAAGGGTTTCGGGTTTCGGATAAATTAGGTGGTCTATCGTGTAATTTACTGGTTATAAATCATGTTTTCGTGATCACCATCGTTAGCCGCACCTTATTGTGTGATTGATTTTGAAAACCCCTAAAATCGAAGGTTAGGGTTTCTGGGTTGGGGACGCCTGTTCGTCAGTGCGACGTACGCTGCGACGTCGTGGCCTACGTCGCTTTAATTATTTATTATTAATTTCCTACGTCGCCCTTCCCTACGTCGCTTTTACTGCGACGTCCGATGCGACGTACCACTCTACGTCGCTCTTTTAATTAAAGTGATTAAATTCACAATAAATTGCAAAATGCGACGTCCCCCTTGACGTCGCTCGAATTTTCTGCGACGTCAGGCCTTACGTCGCTTTCCAATTTATTTTGAATTTTAGCGACGTACAGTTCTACATCGCTCTGTGTTATGCGACGTACGGGGCTACGTCGCTAATTCCAGGGAATTTGAAAAGGTTTTGTTTAAAAACTGTAACATTGTTGCTAACCTTTTTCGAGTTGCAATCTGTTTCTGTTCTTGCAGATATGGCTTTGATTTTCGAAGCTCGTCACAATACGGCTGCTTACCTTACTGACACTTCTGATAAAGCTGCACCGTATCGTCAGATGATCGCGTTTTTGAGACGTTCAAGGGTATTCCACGCCATTTCCGATAACACTATGGCGTTTGGAAATCTGATCAACCCTTTTTGGAGAAACGCAACTGTCGTTACTGAAAACGACGTTAGACGCTTGGTCTCTACCGTTCTGGGTACGGAGATCACTATTACAGAACAGAGTATTCGGGAACTTTTACAGCTAAATGATCAACCGGATATGCCTGTCGGTTTTGATCATATTTTCGTTACCGGAGCTATGCAACGGATAGGATATCCCGGGATTCCCTCTGATCAGTATCGAAAAGCGAATCTCACACGCGTCTGGAGATATTTGATGCATGTGCTTATTGTTTGCTTGGGGAATAGGAAAGGTGGAACGGATGGGATGAGCCGAAGTCTGGCTTCTGCTATGTTAGCGTTGGTATATAACAAGCCGTTCAACTTCTCGGGATTTATCTTCAAGGCTATGGTTGATAATGCAAATGCCGGGGATTAGAAATGGATTTTATATCCGAGATTTGTACAGCTGCACATCAATCGTCATCATCCGGAGCTTCAGGCACAGGGTGATATCGATCATCCGCTAAAGATTTCACCGATGATGAGTCGGATTTTCACCATTTGTGCAGGGTATGAGAAAGGGGTCGAGGCACCAAGGGATGTTCATTTATTCGGTGCTATTGTGGATGAAAATTATGTACCGCCCCCAGATCCTCAGTATATGGATGTTCCAGCACCACAGCAACCGCATCAACCACTCATGAACGTTCCTGTTCAGGCTGTGGGGGAGCATGTGGAGGCTATTTTGGAGAACATTGAGCAGTTCGGGCACGTTGACTCGGACAATCCTGCATCTCATGAAACGGTCGAGAGTTCTGATTCTGAAGAACCGGCCAATGTAGGTCCTCAGGATGGGGGTCCGACGCCTGAGCACTCGGATGGTACTGTTCCGCATCCCTCTGAGATGGAACGTATCAGGCTTTCCGATTCATTCAGATATCTGCGAATTCAGCGTCGGATCCGGGCAGGACGTAAGTATGTACCTCCAAGGGATAAGGGAAAACGTACACGAGACGGTGATGATCCTGCTGATGAGACTTATCAACCGAGACGTCGTGTTCGTCGCTCTTCGTCAACACGAGCTCCAGTCAATCCACAGCAGCAGGATGCTTTTGAGATTCAACCGACTCCAGCTTTCATGCAAAAGATAATGGAAGATATGCAGCAGATGAAGCAAAAGCTGGAGGCTCAAGACGAGAAGATTGCTGAACAAGCTGCGTTGATCGAGGTTCAATCTAAGGAGCTTGAAGAAACGAAGCTTCGGGTTAATGTTTTGGAAGGCAGGTTACTTGCCTCGGGGGAGTCTGGGTCTGGGATACCCACTTTAGAGTCAAGTGAAACTGCGTCTGTAAATCCCAACCCTGTAATTGAAAATGTTAATGAAAATATTTCTCGTTTGGATTATTTTTGTGTTGATGATATTCCAGGGCAACCGAGACCGCTGGCTGTTGACTATTCATTTGCGGACTTGACGTTTATTCAAAGAATGGCTAGTGGAGTTGGCTCTGAGGAAGAAACAGAGAATGTTTTTGAGATGAACGAGGATGTCTCGATTGAAGAGGAACAGTTGAATGCAGATGAAACGTATGATGATGCACATTCTGGGGAAGCTTATGATGATGCACCAATTATAGAATCTGATTCAAGTGAAGACGAGAGTCCTGATAAAGCTCAACATGGAGAATCAAGTTCTGCTGCAACTCCAGCTTCAGAGACACAGGCACCGGACTCAGCAGCGAAGAAATTAACTGCTGAAGAAAAGAGAGAGAGAAACAAGAAATGGTGGCCTAAGGGACGAAATCCAGTCCCTATTCCAGTTAAATGTCAAGTGTACCGGGTTAGTCGAAATTATACCGGTGTTATTAAAAGCTGGAAGTGTCAGAGGAACCTTTTTCTGATTAAGAGAGAAGATGGAGTTCAGTATTTCAGAATGCGCTTTGATAGATTGAGCACGTTGCCAAAAGGAGAGATTAATCGATTAGCTCAGCTTAAATTGATTAATCCTTTCGAGAATGATTATGCTGAGTTCATTCAGAGAAATTTACGTCGGGAAGTGTTATCAAAGACTTATTCGAAATTGAAACCGACGTTGGGAACTCGGTATACGTGGAAGAAAAAGATTGATCCAGTCACCAGGAAGCCTATGGTTAAAATTCACTATTCGCCTGCTAACTGTTTGACTGAGATACCTCTGGAATCAGTTCCTTATTATTTTCTGGGAAGACTTGTAAAATGGGAACTTGATCCACAGACTGGTGAAGCGGTTATTACTTTCGTTCCAGATTCTGAACCGTGGCCAGAAGTTGGAGGTATATGGAATCTGAGGCAAGCAACGTTTAGACTATATGATCCGATGAGTTTGATTAATTTTCATGAAAAAGATTTAAGAAAACTCTATGATAATCGGATTCGTGTTGGTCAGAAGAATGAATTCAACAGACGTTTAGCACAGCAGTTTTACAATGTTGTTACTGTTTGTGTGGCTAATGGAATTCATGCTGACGGCCAGTTTCCTGCGGGCTGGGTTTAAAGAAGATTTTTGAAGACCAAGCTGAAGACACGGGGGAGTTTGTTAGTACATGTTTAGTGTCTGTCAGTTGGTCTAGCTCGTAGTTTGTAATTAAAATTAGCATTCCTGACTCCTGCGACGTAGCGTGCAACGTCGCAGGTGCGACGTCAGGTTTTGGGCCTGCGACGTAGTCTACGTCGCATGGGCTTGGGCCTGCGACGTAGCGTGCGACGTCGCAGGTGCCAGATTTTGTATAAATTCGTTTTATGTTTTCTGTTTTAGGGTTGACGAAACCCTAAACATCATTAGTCGAAATCTCTGTAATCTGATTGACTATAATCGAATAAACAACGTTTTGATTCGTATTCTTTGTGTTTGATTATTCGTGTGATTGGTTAGTGATCTAATTGTTATTTCCGCTAGCGATTAGATTGACTCGGTGCCGTAAGATCCAAGGTTTGGGACAAACACAAATAAATTAAATAAACAAGAAAACAAATGAGAAGAAAACAAAAAACAAAATAAAAATAGAATAGAAAGAAAACAAAAAACAAACCATTTCTGCATGAAAAATAAATAGAAAAACAAAAAAAAACCTTGAACGTTGTTTTTCCCCAGCGTTTGCATACGAACGACGGCTTCAAAATTTGGCGAGAACGCCGGCCCGGGCTGACAGAACGCCGATGCCCGACGTTCTCGTCGTAGAACACTGATGCCATGTCACCCGATACCGTGTGCTCTAATAGATACTCCGTATAAAATTGTTATGTGGTGTAGCCGTGTAGGGTCATATGCCATAGATATGTTTGTGGGGCTAATATTATATACTATTTAATTTAATTATGTATTTAGTACTTATCCTAATAACTAGCAAGCATGCATGTAGAGGTAATATAATATAATTGTAGTATATGTATTTAGTAGTCATCCTAATAGGGTGGGGTTCTTGGGCGGAGGCCCATTAATGTACACAGTGTATGCAGTCCGTTCTTTTCATTGATACACAATACACACCATAAAGTTGATACACAATACACTCTATACAGCTGATACACAATACACACCATACACAATACACATCCTATGATACACAATACAACTGATACACACTACACAACATACAAATTTTAATAATGTTCATTGTGTATCAATTTTTAGTTTTATATTTTTTAAACATACTCTAGGTTTTCAGAATGTTCAATGTGTATCACGTATTTATTTTAATCAGGTTTTCAAAAATGTTCATCGTGTATCACTTATTTATTTGTGCTTTTTGGTTTTCAGAATGTTTATTGTGTATCATTTTTATTTTAATCTCTAGGGTTTTCATACAAGGAATGCCTTAACAATCAACATTCTCATATGGAATTGTGGATTCTAGAACAAAGGTAGATGTAGACATTGTAGAATTAAGGGTAAAAACGGAGTAATTAACGAAGAATAAAGGAAGAAAGTAAATTGGGATTTAACGGAGTAATAAACGAATCGAATAGCATAGGAGAAGAAGGTAAACGAGATTGGGTGAAGTTACCAATTTATGTGGAGCGGTCAACAAAGAATTGAACGGAGAAGAAGGACAGATGTCAGATTTTGATGACTGCGTATGTTGCGTACTTTAAAACCCTGCGTACGGGAACCCCTGTCCATCCTAATAACCTCCATCGAGAATATGTTAAGATTTGCAATACAATATTGTGCATCTTATCTTAAATTATATATAGGAAGCGGGTGATGACATCATCAAAATCCCAATTAACCAATTAAACTATTTAATTTTGTCCAATTAGCTAAAAGTAAGGATGAGATTATGTCATAAAATACATATATTAATTTATCAATATAATTATTATTATTTTAGGTTCCTAAATTCATTAGGACTTGCACAAAGAGAACTTTAACTTTAAATAAGTAAGTTAATAAATAAAATATAATCTTAATCTTAAACTTAATACTTTGTATTTAATTACAATTATTAATTAATATACACAATCAATTTATTATATTCCTTTTGTGTAAGGACTTTTTTAACTTCATTCATATCTTTTTTAACTTTTATGAAATGATAGAGTTTTAACATATAAATAATTTGCATAATTATAAAAATTAAATACACATTCGATGGCCTGTGTGTATACACGGGTTTAATGTCTAGTAATTTAATATAATTCTGAGAACGTCATTCATTTCACTATCGTTACGTATTTTCTACATCCCAAATGAATTTGTTAGTGGTTCAAAGACTAATTCCTCAGAGAATTCACCATCGAATCAGAGTTTTATTCAGCATTCACGATACTTTTCATGGACATTGATGTTCTTTAAGTTATTAAAGTGTACACTAGATAAAAACATTATAACAAATTGCAGCAGTCAATGTAACTGTTAATCTATAGAATCAAACTACCCGCCGAAAGTAAATCTCCATCTTAAACAAACTGCCCAAAACCTTTTACTGCAGTATCTATAAACGATCAGATTGAACTGTCAATTTTGTTTATAAATGTTGCTAAGTGCTAAGTCATAAATCTTAATATCATCATTCATATATTGAAGTACTAGTGAATCGACCCGTGGTTGTACGGGTTAGTTAAAATTTTAATAAATAAAAAAGGAATTGATTATTAGTTTTCGTAAAAGAAAAAATGAAAAAAAATTGGAACGATCAAATTGTATACTAAATATGTTGATAGTAGATTTTCCGCTCAAATCAATTAAACATCTTTTAAATATCATTGTCGATACTATATAACTTGGATTCTTATAGTATAGAGATTTTCTATATAAACATTAAAGTAATAGTAGCAGTAGAAATAAAAACATAGTAATGATGGAAAACATAATTTCTTAAATTAAAATAATTTCTTTGAAAAAAATAACTGGGACATAACATTAAAACTAAGAGTAAATTACATTGCCAGTCCTGTGGTTGTCTCTACATTACAGTCCCAGTCCCCGGATCGGGTATTGTGCGGATATCATCTCTTGACCCGGATTTTCATTTCATTACCAGTCCCTCGTACACATAAATTGACTAAACTACCCTTTTTCTTTAAATTTTAATAATAAATAAACTATTTATTTTTCACTTCACCAGATGTTAAAATATTTGATTGGTTCTTATTAAACTCTTTTCATTATATGCTAAAAAATCATCATATACATATAAGAAAGATTATCATCATCATGTATGCGCAGGAAGTCCATTCCACTCCGGCAAAATTTCCGACAAATACACCGGCCACCCTTTTTATCCACACATCTATTATGTTTTCACTCTCTTCCTTGCACCGGACAAGCCATCAATTGTTGATTTCTTCCTTTTTAAACCACCACCATATCGGTGAAAATCAAAATAACCACCGTTGCCGGCGAACCTCGAAACGTCCAAACCTCCGGCTAGTTCCTACGTCACATGATTTGAGTTAATTTACGTTTCTGTTCTGATCGTATGAAATTAACCGCTTTGTGTCGTTTGTTCGGTGTTCGCCGGAGTTTGGACTAACTTATCGCGGGAGAACACAACTTGGGGATGTAGGTTGCCCCTTTGGATTTCTGGTTTAGTCCAATTTCCGGTTTACGTATTTGTATATGTTTATTGAAATCAACACATAAATGGTTTGAATGAGTTTTGAGTGTTTGGATCTGTTTATGATTTAAGTGTTTGGATCCAATGTCGAGTGTTTGGATGGGTGGTAATGAGACATGCAGTAGTGTGGAAATTTATGATTTAAGTTTATTTTTCTTTAAAAGAAAATTTGGAAAAGAAAAGGAAACATAAATGACTATTTTGCCCTTTTTAAAGTTGGACGAGGGACCGGTAATGAAGCGAAAATCCGGGTCAAGGGATGATATCCGCACAATACCCGACCCGGGGACTGGGACCGTAATGTGAAGACAACCACAGGGACTGACAATGTAATTTACTCTAAAACTAAAAGCAAGATGAATGAGTCATCCTTGCAACACAAAAATTAAAACCAACATCTATTAAATATACATTAACTAAAAATAAAGTTTCTAGTGCATTCTTTGTATTATGGAAATAAAGAGTTCTTTTCTCTCCTAGGTCTTTTCAAGAGAGGTGATGAGCCTAGAAAAAACAACAATAAAATGTCCTTCAAATTTTAAGGAGTTCACAAAGAGAATCTAGACAAATATCCTTAAGATCACACTACGAAAGATTCTCAAGATCCCTAATGAGAATTCGAGGGTGCTCAAAACTTTCTTTAATACGCTGAAACATATCCTTGACTTGTGCTCCATGTCGAATATCATTGTTGCATTCAGAATTAACGTTTTGAATAATAGTACTGGTCTTAAATGATTTATAATCCTCCATTGTCTACGAATGATAAAGGAGAATAAGTTTTTTTTTAAGTATACTATTGTATGAGTAAGTAGATGATAGATGTGTAACAAAGAATTGGTTTACATAACCAGCATGAAATGTTTGATACAACATGATTAATAGTTATGCATGCAAGGGACATAAACCCAAATGGTCCACATATCAAAAAGACTAATGGAATAAGAAATGTGACAAATACAAAAAGACGATTAATCTTACGGAAGAAACATGCAGAGACCATGCATTTGAATGCATGAATTTGTATGTGCATGTCGTTACCTTAGGCAACAAACATTATTTTGCATGTATTTCGTTTGTGCCAGCCAATTTCTTGCAAATATAATCGATATTTATTGAATAATCTTACAAGTATGATTATTGAATAACTTCTAAAAGATAAATTTTGCATGTGATGGGCTTAAAAGTAAGATTATTGAATAACTTCTTAAAGATTATTGAATAAATTTTGCATGCAAATTTTACTTGGGATGGGCTTAAAAATAATTTCTTTATTATTTAAGCCCACTGGGCCTAATTATTGTTTCCGAATTTTAGAATAAAAACAAAAGTCGAAAATTATCATCATTCATCAATTTAAATTGTCCAAATTGAATTTATAATTAAAATTTATAACAAAAACAATATCAAGGTAAAAAAACAACAACATCTAGTCTAGTATTAACATTATAACAACAAATACATAGATAATTAAAAGGGAAAGTTGATAAAAAAGAAAAAAGAAAAGATGAGGAACAAAAAATTAAAAATAAATCAACAATTATTCACCTTTTCAATACCATCTTTCTTTCTTTGAATACGTTGATCAAGAACAAATTTAATGTCATGAATATGAGTCAAATGGAGAGCGTCTCGGTAAAAATCATCAGCAATAAAATAGATTTATATAGAAACAAAAAAGTAGAAGTTGAGGAGTTCAAATTTTTCATCATAAATTTTTTTTATAAAGATTTATAAAATTAAAAATAAGATAATAGTAATAAAATGGTAACATGCTTGGCTTTATATAGAAGAACTACAAGGATATTTTTGTAAATTTGACATGATTAAATTATCGTAATAAAGAAATTAGGTGATAGTTGAATGTCATATATGGAGAATAAAGTAGAGAAAAAATTAATCGATTTTTTCTTTAAAAAAAAAAAGAAAGTCAATAAAATAATTGTAGTAAGATAACTGTTATAAATATATTGTGATAAGCAAGCATGATATTGGTTCTTGTGAGGAACTGAGGAAGAGGTTTAGGGAGGGAAGGGAGGGAAGCAAATAGGGAGGTGACAAGTGTCCTCCTCCATTTCTCCACCTCCTTCATTTCTCCACCTTCTTCATTTCTTTACCCTTATCATTTCTCCACTTTTTTTCTTAAAATTTTTCAGTGTTTATTATTTATTTATTTATTTATTTCTTATTATTAATTTTTTCTTTTTTATTAATTTTTTCATTTTTTAAAGTTCTTGTTATAAAACTTTTTTTTTTACATTTTTCAACCTTTTCACAACTTGTTTATCATTTATTTTTATTTTTTAAAAGGTTTTCAACCTTTTTTTTTTTGTTGTTGTTTACCTCACGTTATTATATGTAAATACAATTTTATATATAGTATTATAGAAAAAAGCATTTACGTGATGTACCATATTCATACCTTGAATAAAATAAATGTCAATATAACAAAATTATAACTTCAATGCATCGTAAAATTAAAATTATGATGCATCAAATTTATAACTATGATGCACCAAGATTTATACACAAATAATGAATATCGTATATCTAAAAGTTGGATCGTCATATATATATAACTATGATGCACCCTGTTTTATAACTATGATACACCACTTTTAATTCAATAACGATGTTTTATAGTATATTTTGAAAGTCGATACATGATATTTTAAACACTCGATGCACCATGTTTTATAACTATGATGAACCATGTTTTTATAACTATGATGCACCACTTTTTAATTCAATAACTATGCTTTATAGTATATTTTGAAAGTCGATTCATGATATTTAAATACTCGATGCATCATATTTAGAGAAAATTAATGCATCATAGTTTATTATGTTAGTGAACAATAATAATTTACTTTTATTGCATCTTGTTTTTTATATTCATCTGCATCATAATATATAATATATAGTGCATCACAAATGTGAAAATGATATAAAAAAGAAAAAAGTAAACAGTTGTAACGCCCCAAATTTTTGTAAGTTTAAATTATATTATATACGTTTAGTTATTTAAATTATATGTATATAATATTATGTTATGTGAAATAATTGTTATTTGTTAGAATTAGTTAGTGAAACTAACTATGTAAAGAAAATAGAGTTAGAGGGTAGAATTTGCCATGTTAGTAAAGTTGGAGGGTTAAATGAGAAATATGTAGATAAAATCCTGCAACTTCTACTTGTTTCTACTGTAAATCAAAAATCACGTATAGAACATTTTAGAGAGAGAGAGATAGGCGATTTAGAGAGAGAGCAGGGAAGAATAAGAACCAAGCAAGTTAGGGTTTGATTAATTGAAGTTTCTAAGCTTCAATTCAGCTTTTATAAGGTAAGACTCAACTCTCTAATTGTTTAAATTGAGTTGGGGTTTAAGTTACATAAACCCTAAGTTAGTGAAATTGATGGGTAATTAGTTGTAATTAAGTTCCATACATGTTATTAAGTTAGAAAGAACATATAATTCATGTTAGTTGTATTGATAATCTCTAATCATGTGTTTTATGGGTAATTGAATTGTTTATGTATAGGTAAGATCATTAAGAAGTTAAGTTCTTGGTGATTTGTGATAGTAATGGTAAGAACTAATGTTAATTACCCATATTACATGTGATTAGATATTAATTGTATGAGACTTATGTTAGAAATATGGGTGTTATGTGATTTAGCACCTAAGTATTATGTGAGAAGTAAGAAAGAATAGTTAAATGTGTAATTGATAAGTGTTTATGTGATTATGTGAATAGGTGATCAAGTGTGAAAGAGTTCAAGTTATTGTTTGTGCAAGTGAAAAGGTAAGTATTTGGACATGTGGAACCAAGGAGTGATTTATCATTCGCTTGGTGGTATCTAAGTAATGACTTTGTCATTAGCTTAGTTTGATGTCAATTCTTCGGAATTTGGCATGTTAGATGTTATGGATCCTTAACGTGTTGCAGATTTTAATTGTTAGAGTCCATTTACTTACTAAGCATTTATGCTTATGTGTTATGTTTAACATGTTTCAGGAAGTTCAAGTAAGGTAAAGGAAGAATCGGGAAAGAAGGTTATGGAAAGCTAGTGGTGGAGCTCATTGCTTGGTTGGTAATGAGTTTTATCCCTTTTGATCATGCTTACGATACAATAACACCCCCGTTTGTAAAGTTTAAGATTTTAGTCAAAGTTTGTAAAAGTTAGTAAGTCTCACTTGTGAAAGACATATGGTTTGATGAAGTTTAATGTTTTGGTTAAAGTAAGAATAGTGAGACTTGAAATGTTAAAGTTTTTGTAATATGAATGAAAAGTAGTTGTTTTGACTTTGTAAAGTCAACTGAGTAAAAGTGTAGGTGATTGGATGGTCAAATATTGAAATGGGTCAATTTGGTGCCCAAATGGATCATTAAGTGTTTAAGTGTCAAAATGGGTCAAGTTTGTCGAAAGTCATTGGTTTAGGTTTTCACAAGTTCTAAAGTCAAGTTGAAAGGTGTAGTCAAAAGTTAAAGGTCAGAGTTGCATTGGTTTAGAATTTGACATGTTGATATTTTGGTCAAAATGGTCGAAAACTAGTTCACGTGTCAAAATAGGTTAGAATGAGAATTTTGAAAAAGTGAAAGTTGAGTTATGTTCATTTGACCATTTGAAAGATGTCTGCAAATTTTTACGATCCCAGGTGTCGTAGTTTAAAAGTTATGCTCGTTTGAAAGTCGAGTTTTGGTCATAAAAATGCAGGTTCTGGTTTCTGCTGAAAGCAGTGGGAATACGATCGTATTCCCCTGAATACGATCGTACTCCCGTGAGTACGCCGTACTCCTGAGTCGTATTCCTTAAATTTAGTTCTGTCCATGAAAGTGAAGGGGAATACGATCGTATTCCTGTGAATACGATCGTACTCCAGCGAATACGATCGTACTCCCAGGAATACGATCGTATTCAGCCACTTTTCAGGAAAGTTTGTATTTTGTTGTTTAACTTCAAATGTAAAGTAATAGCCAGTGTTTTGGGACCATTATAAGTAAGTGTAAATAACTAGAAGTATTATGTGTTAAAAAAAAAAAAAATTTGTTCACGTTTCAGGGTGTTTCAAGTTGGTATCAGAGCACGGTTTAAGGGATTCGGGTATTCACCATTAGTGGGTACTTGATCTTAGACCACTTTAATTATTGTATTGAGCATGATTTAGAACTGTTATGTGTATGAGATTATGTGTGCTAATGATTTTGAATCGAAGTGTGTCGTGTGGACTTTGGATATGTTATATTCTAATACGATAATTAGTGCGCCTGGCCAACGCAATGATTATCATATTACCATATGGGTATCCATGGAAATCACGAAACATTAGAGGATAAGTTATTAGCTATTGTTAGTGTTAGATGTTAGAAGTACAGATAAAGTAGACTTATGATTGTTAAGTAAGTTGAGTTAATTATATTATGTCTACTTTCAGTAAAGATGGATGAGCGAGAAATAGATCTTACTCTTGGATTTAACCCGGGTAATAGAGCCCAAGATGATGAAGCAGGAGGCAGGAATGAAAGACCAAGGTCTCCTATTCCTGACACCGAATTGTCATGGGAAGGTATAAAATCCCTTGTGTCTAAAGAGATTAGTCAAGCTCAAGAAGCATCTCTTCCTTTCTTGGTGACTACGATTACAGATACGGTAAGAAAGATTGTAAGTGAAGAAATGCAGAAAGGGAGAGGAGAAATAGTTATACCTAGACCAGGGGAAATCCCACAAGTTAATATTCAGGACGAACAGAAAAAGATCAGTTATAGAGATTTCTCAGCTTGTAACCCACCAGAGTATGATGGTGATCTGGATCCAATTAAATGTTATCGTTGGATTTCAGAGGTAGAAGGGGCATTCGCTACTGTGGATTGTCCCAACAAATTTAAAGTAAGGTATGCAGCTAACCTTTTAAAGAATCGTGCTAAGTGGTGGTGGAATGTACAGTGTAGAACTAAGGGTGATGAAGTTATTAGCAAATTGACGTGGGAAGAGTTTAAAGTGATGTTTGAAAGCACGTATTCTCAAGATGCAGATTTGAATAGAATTCGTCAAGAGTTTTTAGCTATGGAGCAGACAAACGAATCAGTGAATGAGTTGGTGGGAAATTTTCTGGATAGAGCTCGTTTTTGTCCAAAGTACATGGATAATCCAAGGATGCTTATGAATCATTTTCATAAAGTCCTGAGGAAGGAAATCAGAAAGTATGTACTTCCAAAGAGATGTCAGACACTTGAAGTGATGATAGACGAGGCGCGATTCCAGGAATTGGAATTAAAGAAAGACGAACAAGTGGCAGCTGCTAAAAGAAAAAGTGAGCAAAGTTCCGGCTCATCAAAGAAGTTTAGACCGAGTGGGAGTACAAAGAAGGATGATAGACCGGTGCCAGCTGAATGTAAGAAGTGTCATCGAAAACACTTTGGAGAATGTAAGTTTGGCACCAACGCATGTTATCAATGTGGACAAGAAGGTCACTTTGGCCGAGATTGTCCTAACCCAATCCGTGTATGTTATAATTGTTATGAACCGGGGCATATAAAATCAGAATGTCCGAAACTTGGGAACCGGCCTACTTCTTCAGCACCTCGAAGAACTTCAGAAAAGAAAGCTGTAGAAGTTCCAAAGTCTAAAGGCCGTTCCTTTTAGATCACTGCTGAGGAAGCTCAGCGAGCCCCCGATGTCCTGACAGGTACCTTTCTTGTAAATTTAATGCCTGCACACGTATTATTCGATTCGGGAGCTTCGCGATCTTTTGTGTCAGAAAAGTTTAGTCAGAAATTCTCTGTTCCCCTTAGTGAGTTAGACACTCCACTGGATGTTGAGGTTGCAGATGATAGAATAGTTTATGTTGCTAATGTGTTCCGTGGGTGTCAACTTCAGATTAGTAATGAATCTTTTATTATTAATCTCATTCCAATGCCAATGGGTGAGTTTGATGTAGTAGTGGGTATGGATTGGCTAGGTAGGTATAATGCTATAATTCAGTGTGAGAAAAAGATTATCCGTATCAATACTCCAAGTGGGGGAGTAATTGATATTTATGGGGAAAAGAAAAAGCCTTCCTTATCCATATGTACCTTTGCTCGTGCGAAACGTCATTTGTCACGTGGTTGTCAAGCCTTTTTGGCCCACGTGATAGATCTTCAGAAAAGTATTCCAAAATTCGAGGAGATTCCTGTTGTAAAGGAGTTTCCCGATGTTTTTCCTGATGAGCTACCGGGTATTCCACCCGATAGGCAAGTCGAGTTTCGTATAGATCTTATCCCTGGAGCTACTCCTATTGCTAAGACTCCGTATAGACTTGCCCCTTCAGAAATGCAAGAATTGATGAAACAGTTACAAGAATTGTTAGATAAGGGGTTTATTCGTCCGAGTAGTTCTCCATGGGGTGCTCCAATTTTATTTGTTAAGAAAAAGGATGGTACAATGCGCATGTGTATAGATTATCGGGAATTGAATAAGGTCACCATCAAGAATAGGTAGCCCTTACCTAGGATTGATGATTTGTTTGACCAATTGCAAGGTGCCAGCTATTTTTCTAAAATTGATTTACGTTCTGGTTATCACCAACTCAAGGTTCGAGAAGAGGATGTGTCTAAAACAGCTTTTAGAACCAGATACGGTCACTATGAGTTTGTGGTGATGCCATTTGGTCTGACTAATGCACCAGCCGCTTTTATGGATCTTATGAATCACGTATGTCGTCCAATGCTCGATAGATCTGTAATTGTGTTTATTGACGATATTCTTGTTTATTCTAAGTCTGCTGGTGAACATGAACTTCATTTGAGGCAAGTTTTGCAAATGTTACGTAACGAAAAGCTTTATGCCAAGTTCTCGAAATGTGAATTTTGGCTTCGTGAAGTTCATTTTCTGGGTCATGTTGTGAACAGTTAGGGAATTAAGGTTGATCCTACCAAAGTCGAGGCGGTGATGAAATGGGAACCCCCAACCAATCCGACTGAGGTAAGGAGTTTTCTGGGTTTAGCCGGGTATTATAGACGGTTTATCCAGGATTTCTCCAAAATTGCTACTCCACTCACAAAGCTTACTCGTAAGAATATCAAGTATGAATGGAAAGATGAGCATGAACAGGCCTTCAGAACCCTTAAATTAAAGTTAAGTCAGGCACCTATCTTAGTACTTCCCGATGGTACTGAAGATATGGTTGTATATTGTGATGCCTCTTATAATGGATTAGGTTGTGTATTAATGCAACGTGGAAGAGTAATAGCTTATGCCTCGAGACAGTTGAAAGAACATGAGAAAGGGTATCCAGCACATGATTTAGAACTTGCAGCAGTTGTTTTTGCCCTTAAGATATGGAGGCATTATTTGTATGGAGTAAAGTGCACTATTTATACTGATCATAAAAGTCTTAAGTATTTCTTTGATCAGAGAGATCTTAACATGAGACAAAGACGTTGGTTAGACTTGGTGAAGGATTATGATTGTGAAATCCTTTATCATCCTGGAAAAGCGAATGTAGTTGCAGATGCCCTCAGTAGAAAGGCAATGCATCATGCCTTGATTGTTAGATCTCTTCGAATTACAGTCTCTCCAAATTTGTTCGATCAGATTAAAGAGGTGCAGCAGAAAGCTTGGCAGAAAGGTGATTGGAAAGTAGAACGTATTAAAGGCCAGATTCAGAATATTGTTGAAGATTCCCGAGGATTAAAGACTCGATATGGCAGAATCTGGATTCCAAAGTCAGCAGAGTTAAAGAAATTATTGCTTGATGAGGCGCATAGATCCAGATATTCTATTCATCCTGGTGCCACTAAGATGTATCATGATTTAAAAGCAGATTATTGGTGGCCAGGTATGAAGAGAGAGATTGTTAAATATGTCGAGCAATGTTTAACTTGTTTACAGGTAAAAGCAGAACATCAAAAGCCAATGGGAATGATGCAACCCTTGGATATTCCTGTTTGGAAGTGGGAGCATGTTACTATGGATCTAATCACCAAATTGCCAAAGACCCGACGTCAGCATGATACAATTTGGGTGATTGTGGATCGATTAACGAAAAGTGCTATATTTCTACCAATTAAAGAAACGTATACTTCAGAAGCACTTGCAGATTTGTATGTTCAAGAAGTGGTGGCACGTCATGGAGTACCTCTTTCCATTGTTTCTGACCGGGATAGTAGATTTACTTCCAGGTTCTGGAACAAGTTTCAAGAAGATTTGGGTACTCGTGTAAATTTGAGCACAGCTTTTCATCCGCAGACTGATGGTCAGAGTGAAAGAACTATTCAAACGTTAGAAGACATGTTAAGAGCTTGTGCTATTGATTTCGGTGGTAGCTGGGATGAACATTTACCTTTGGCAGAGTTTTCATATAATAATAGTTACCACGCGAGTATAGGTATGCCACCTTATGAAATGCTTTATGGAAGAAAGTGTCGAACTCCAATTTGTTGGGGTGAAATTGGTCAGCGAGAATTGGGTAATACTGATATTGTACAGAAAACAGCTGAAAAGATTGATCAAGTCAGAGAACGGTTGAAAATGGCACAGGACCGTCAAAAGTCTTATGCCGATGTTAGAAGACGCCCAATTGAATTTCAAGTTGGAGATAGAGTGATGTTAAAAGTATCTCCATGGAAATGCATCATACGTTTCAGAAAACGAGGAAAGTTAAGTCCTCGGTTTATCGGTCCATTCAAAATTCTAGAAAGAGTAGGAAATGTAGCTTATAGACTTGAGCTACCGGAAGGGCTAGCAGGAATCCACAGCACTTTCCACGTGTCATACTTAAGAAAGTGTTTGGTGGATGAAGCGTCGTATGTACCTTTAGAAGAGATAAAGATTAATGACCAGTTGAACTATATAGAACAACCGATAATGATTCTAGAAGAAAAGGTTAAGAGATTGAGAAATAAAGAGATTAAGTTGTTTAAAGTTCAATGGAAGCATAGAAAAGGGTCAGAGTTCACATGGGAGCCGGAGCATGAAATTGTTAAGTATTATCCGGCTTTGTATCAGGAATGGATTGTGAGGACACAATCCTGAATAAGTGGGGGAGAGTTGTAACGCCCCAAATTTTTGTAAGTTTAAATTATATTATATACGTTTAGTTATTTAAATTATATGTATATAATATTATGTTATGTGAAATAATTGTTATGTGTTAGAATTAGTTAGTGAAACTAACTATGTAAAGAAAATAGAGTTAGAGGGTAGAATTTGCCATGTTAGTAAAGTTGGAGGGTTAAATGAGAAATATGTAGATAAAATCCTGCAACTTCTACTTGTTTCTACTGTAAATCAAAAATCACGTATAGAACATTTTAGAGAGAGAGAGATAGGCGATTTAGAGAGAGAGCAGGGAAGAATAAGAACCAAGCAAGTTAGGGTTTGATTAATTGAAGTTTCTAAGCTTAAATTAAGCTTTTATAAGGTAAGACTCAACTCTCTAATTGTTTAAATTGAGTTGGGGTTTAAGTTACATAAACCCTAAGTTAGTGAAATTGATGGGTAATTGGTTGTAATTAAGTTCCATACATGTTATTAAGTTAGAAAGAACATATAATTCATGTTAGTTGTATTGATAACCTCTAATCATGTGTTTTATGGGTAATTGAATTGTTTATGTATAGGTAAGATCACTAAGAAGTTAAGTTCTTGGTGATTTGTGATAGTAATGGTAAGAACTAATGTTAATTACCCATATTACATGTGATTAGATATTAATTGTATGGGACTTATGTTAGAAATATGGGTGTTATGTGATTTAGCACCTAAGTATTATGTGAGAAGTAAGAAAGAATAGTTAAATGTGTAATTGATAAGTGTTTATGTGATTATGTGAATAGGTGATCAAGTGTGAAAGAGTTCAAGTTATTGTTTGTGCAAGTGAAAAGGTAAGTATTTGGACATGTGGAACCAAGGAGTGATTTATCATTCGCTTGGTGGTATCTAAGTAATGACTTTGTCATTAGCTTAGTTTGATGTCAATTCTTCGGAATTCGGCATGTTAGATGTTATGGATCCTTAACGTGTTGCAGATTTTAATTGTTAGAGTCCATTTACTTACTAAGCATTTATGCTTATGTGTTATGTTTAACATGTTTCAGGAAGTTCAAGTAAGGTAAAGGAAGAATCGGGAAAGAAGGTTATGGAAAGCTAGTGGTGGAGCTCATTGCTTGGTTGGTAATGAGTTTTATCCCTTTTGATCATGCTTACGATACAATAACACCCCCGTTTGTAAAGTTTAAGATTTTAGTCAAAGTTTGTAAAAGTTAGTAAGTCTCACTTGTGAAAGACATATGGTTTGATGAAGTTTAATGTTTTGGTTAAAGTAAGAATAGTGAGACTTGAAATGTTAAAGTTTATGTAATATGAATGAAAAGTAGTTGTTTTGACTTTGTAAAGTCAACTGAGTAAAAGTGTAGGTGATTGGATGGTCAAAGATTGAAATGGGTCAATTTGGTGCCCAAATGGGTCATTAAGTGTTTAAGTGTCAAAATGGGTCAAGTTTGTCGAAAGTCATTGGTTTAGGTTTTCACAAGTTCTAAAGTCAAGTTGAAAGGTGTAGTCAAAAGTTAAAGGTCAGAGTTGCATTGGTTTAGAATTTGACATGTTGATATTTTGGTCAAAATTGTCGAAACTAGTTCACGTGTCAAAATAGGTTAGAATGAGAATTTTGAAAAAGTGAAAGTTGAGTTATGTTCATTTGACCATTTGAAAGATGTCTGCAAATTTTTACGATCCCAGGTGTCGTAGTTTAAAAGTTATGCTCGTTTGAAAGTCGAGTTTTGGTCATAAAAATGCAGGTTCTGGTTTCTGCTGAAAGCAGTGGGAATACGATCGTATTCCCCTGAATACGATCGTACTCCCGTGAGTACGCCGTACTCCTGAGTCGTATTCCTTAAATTTAGTTCTGTCCATGAAAGTGAAGGGGAATACGATCGTATTCCTGTGAATACGATCGTACTCCAGCGAATACGATCGTACTCCCAGGAATACGATCGTATTCAGCCACTTTTCAGGAAAGTTTGTATTTTGTTGTTTAACTTCAAATGTAAAGTAATAGCCAGTGTTTTGGGACCATTATAAGTAAGTGTAAATAACTAGAAGTATTATGTGTTAAAAAAAAAAAAAAATTTGTTCACGTTTCGGGGTGTTTCAACAGTAAAAAAAGTTTTTAAAAAATGTTAAAAACTATTTTTTTAATTGTTATAAATGATAATTTTTTCTAAAAAAATGTTAACAAGTTTTATTTAATTATTTATTTTTGATAAACGTGTTATAGAAATTCTTACAATTTAAAAAAAAAATTAAGTTCAAAATTTTTTTTTATAAAAAAAAATTAACAAAAGTTTTTAGAAAAAAAAAAGGGAAGTAGAAAAAAAGAAAGAAAAAAGAGAGAAAGAAATAAAGAGAGGAGAAATGGATAATAAATATGGAGAAATGAGAAAGAAGGAGAAAATGGATAAAAAAAGGTGGAGAAATGAGAAGGACATTTGTCACCTCCTCATTGGCTTCTCTCCCTTCCCTTACTTTTGTCCCTTCTTTCAGGAACCTCACTCAACATATAATGTAATAAAATATATTTAGTAAAATATTATATCTAGAAACTATAAAATTAAAAAAATTGTAAAGGTGTAGGTGGTGGTGGTTAATTTTTTCTACCAAGTAACATATTATATTTAGTTAAAAATATTTAGACAATAAATGTAGAGTGAAAGTTATAAGAGACTTTAATTAATGGTATATATATACAAATAAATGATTTGCATGTTGTTAGGATTTAGGTACATAATAATTAATAGGGAGATAGACCTTATGCATTGTGTTTGTGGTGTTTGGTGTGTACAATTGTTTGTGAAAAGTAACGAATGTTACCGAGAAAAATTAAAGTAAGATTTGACAAAAACAGTAACATTCAAAAATGGGCGGTGGAAAAAAGTTATTGGTTAACAAATCGGTGATACTCTGTTTTTTTATGGTGTGAAAGGTAATGCTTTTTAACAAATTATTATTAAATTAAAAGAATATTTCATAGCTTCCTAATAATGGTTAAAAAAAAACCGTACATAGATGTTCTATATAAACATTAAATTTAAATAGTAGTATAGTAGGATAATTAAAGAACATTATATAAATAAACATTACAGAACATTCGATAGTTAAACATTAAAGCATAAGACTTGATAACATTTTGGAACAGATGGACAAAATGGGAGGAAAAGGGGAAGTACAACATACTACATATTTAAAAGTAAATTGAAGAAAAACGTCATTTTTTTCTTTATTTTCAGCAATAGAGTTGGAGACCTCCATAAAGATATTAATGTAAAACTCTTACATTCTCAAATGTTCATAAAGAGCTGCTAGTGTACACTTCTTGAAAGAACATATTGGTAATTTATTAACTTGAAGAATATATTCCTCCACATCTTTATAAAACTTTTTAACATCTTCAAGAATCATTTCGACCAGGGTTTTCCTAACAACTTCATCATCAAGCATAACAAGAACCTTTGAAATAAAAACAGATTTAATATCGCTGTTTGAAGATATTTTCTGGAATCAGTGTAATTAATATGAAGAGAATAGAAATAGAAGTGATATAACAATGAAAAATTGGAAAGGAAATACAATCTATATGTAGTAAGAAAAATTGGAAAAAACAAATGTGTATGGTATAGTCAAATTAAGACGTAAACTGTGTTATTACACTCTTTTCAACATAGGATGAATAATGTCCACAGGTTTACCTCGATTCCATAATGGTTTACCTACATATAGTATTTGACTCAATTACGATCACATTTTTAAATATAAAAATCTTTTTGTAGGAAATGGAGGATTACATTTTGAAAAGAAATTCACTTATTTAACCTCTGCTTTTTATTTCGTGAACCATGTTTTGTAATGCCACAAAATACATCAAACATAACATGCACGCAAAAAAGGATTGGTTATGGATACACACAAACAATCCTTCAAACAATATATCACAGGCATGCAAAACACATTTGTTTCATCATACACTCACATGCGTACATCCAAACACAAAAAAAATATTTACATTCAGTAATAATTAAATTACAAAGTTACAAAGACATCTATATGCATACACATGTAAAACAATTAGGACATTATGATATTGGAAAACATTATATGACAAAAAAAAAAGATGATAAGCATATTATTATATTATTTTGGAAGATTGACCGGTGATTACACGGGTTAGTCGAAATATATAATTAAAATTATACCATTCTAAAGTTTACTATGTAATGAGATTTTATAATTTAATTTTTTTTAACTAATTATCAAAATTTAAAATGTGAATAGGTCCAAAATTTCTTCATCTATCCTTTTTATTTTCTCGGGAAACACTTGCATACACATTTATTTTAATTCATTCCCTTGTTTCTTTGAAAATGTAACAAAAACCAATGTGATCTAGTAATGACATATTCATGCAAATATCATATTTTAGGAAGTTGTCTTTTGCATTTGCATGACATCAGATGAGAGAAGCCATGAAAGTCTTCGACTGTGAATTCTCTTGCATGACATCACATGCACATACCCCTCTCTCTCAAATGAGAAAAGTCAGCTCACTTTTGCATGATATTGCCGTGTAATCCACTTGCTTTTCACTTAAAATAAAGATGGGTTTTGCATGTCTCTGGCTTCGTGCATGTCAGTGTAGCTTCAAATATATTTTCTTAACAAAAATACACAATAGAAACTCTATTAAGATCAATACACAATAGAAACTAAAACCAGTGTTCTAATTTTGTACAAAGAAAACAACGTCAAAATAACGAATACAAATGTCAATATTGCTCTCTCAATGCTCCGTTGTAAACAAAGGGTGTTGCCTATTCTCACCTTAGACAATCACTCAAAGTTCCCTGCATAATAAAAAAAAATATGAACTCATAATAAGCTCTAATATTTTTCCCGTCGTCGTATCCTAATTACAAAGTATTATCCTCAAGTTCCCAAGATAAAAAAATAGTACCACATGCATGAAGCCTATGAACAAAAAAGTAACTGTCATAATAGAAGAAAACAGAAGAAATATATAATTAATATCGATTGCCCATGATAATTTATTCTTGAAATTCACAAAGGATAGAAAGACCACATATTTAAAAAAACACCACAGCCCATGATTTATCAAAATATCATATTAACCTGTATCCATAAACATTTGAGTAGTCCCAAACCATATAAAGGATCACTTATAAATACAAATGTTCAACTCTTAATAGTTGATTGGCTTACTCGGTTTTCACCAACACATTCTGGGCACAGAAAAAATATATTATATCCACTGCAAGAACAAAATGGCAAGAAGGAATAAAAATTTAAAATAACACAAATTGAGTAAATTCAAAAACTTGAACATTTTTTCAAGAAGAAAAAAATTTAACAATAAATACCTCAATTAACCTAACTTAGTGAAAATGCAAACAAATAAATACCTAAGTCAACTGTATAAACTTTTAGAACCCTGTGGATTGAACCCAAAACCTGCATAAAGCATACTAACAAAAAATTAGTGAAGAATTAGAGGAAAACCCTTATATATATTTGTAATTATTTAGTTATTTTCAATAAAAAAAAAATGATTCATATGATTGAGTGTAACTATATCCAAATGTATGTAAACTTGGTGATATATTTTCTCTAACAATTATATCATCTATAAAAGCATTGATATGGATGGTTCAATTCTTCATAAACTCATTCATGATGTAAACATTTAAAAATAACAACATCGTCAAATTTGAATGATAATCTTTTTGGTTTAAAATAACTATTGAATTAAAATATTTGCAGTGTATTATATCGCATAATGAGTAGAAGATGCTCATAAAAAGTTAAAAAAAAAAAAAAAAGATGATGCTTGATAATGGATTATTATAACATGTGATGACAAAGCTATTTAATACTACGTAGTACTCCGTATAAATTATGAATGTGATAATAGAAAATTAAGGTAAAAAATAATATTTAAATATAATCTTATAATGTTGAATATAAAAGTAATTGGCCAAATTTAGTTTGGTTGTTGTTCGTGGTTGAAGAATTAAAAAAAAAATATCCATAGTATATTATTGAAGATTTAAGAGTAAAAGATATTGTACCATATTTTATCAAATGCTACCACCATAAGCAACCAAATATAATAATCTGGTAGTTTTACCTTTGTGATCATGACAGATTCCTTCCACCTTTTTGAAGCTTGCCCCATGTTTTCTATTTTCAGTAGCTAGATTTTTACAATGCCCACACCGGCAACTTAATACAAGTCAAATTTACTCCTATAATCACATATATCGTGATGAAAAAAGCTTAGCAAACACTTTAAGATTTTAATTTAAAACCAAGTGATCAGTCCCGTACCTGGCTGGCAATGAGTTTTCACTATACCTTGTATCAAAATAGAAAAACAAAAAAGAACCCGACTTATTTTGCTTTGTCGCAAACATCTTTGTGCAATATGCATCGAACCAAACTAACATTATACAAATGAGCACCTTTAGCTTCTATGAATCACTTAAAGTGTCAACATCATATATGAAATTAAAAAGCTTCAGCAATGGGTACTTCCATTGAGTAAGGTGAGAGAATGTCATTTTAAGTAAATGTATCATCTGCCTTTTATAGTGGCCTTTTGAAAAGTATGGATGGAAGAAAATAGTGGATCTGCATGTAATTTTAAGTACAGGACAAAATGCACCTCTCAAAATGCATGTGCTTTTGCTTAGATACAAACGTTGTGGATGTTTGTTGGTTACTGTGTACACAAAAAAGGACAAAAGATTGTATGTGCATGCACCGATTCATAAACCAATGAAATAATTAACATGCACAATCGGTCCAATGTATATTTGTGTATTTGTTGCATTTTAAAAAACCAAAATTCGGAGATAATTCCTCAAAGGATAAGGCATCCACGTATATGAATTCACAGCTCACGATTGGGGGATGGCTGACGAATGACGTCAGCTTAATCCCCCGTTTAATATATATATAGATATAGATACTTGGGACAGCTCCAATACCTATATTTTTGAATGAAGACTACTTCAAACAGATTATATTAGGCTTGAGTTTGTATTTTACTTAGTGAGCCAATGATATACCAACTATCTATTAGCCATGTGAAATCTCTCCTAACTTGCATATGCTTAAATAACTCGTAAGATATAACGTTACTAAAATCAAGTAATGATAAGAAACAAGTTGTGTCCAGCAAACAAATAATCTCTCTATATATATAAAAGAAAACCTTGGAAGAAATCTCCCCCTCCATTAAAGAGCAATCCTTCATTAACCAACCCTTGGATCAGACAATGATGTCATTCTTCCTATTTTTTGTGTTACAAATTACTAAAATGCCCCTTAATCATATTAAATAAGCTTCCTCTCTGTCATTACAGTAGTAGGTTTCTTCCCATTCAATTTCGTATAAAAAAAATTGAATAATTCTCCGATCTAAAATCCTAATTCATCTCCAATCTAAAATCATAAATCAAACATATGTATTCAATTGTTCATCACCCATGTAGATCCTAAATCGACAGAATAGATTGGTTTTTCAATGCGAGAGATGCAGATGCATTTAGCATATGCGAACCCTAATTTCAGCGAAAGTGAAATTATATGATCTTCTAGGAAAGGATCAATGGTCGAGACAGTAGAAGAAAACCACTCAGAAATCACTATCTGATTGTTCCAGTTCTGATATGGTTCATTTTTTTTTGTAAGTTTATCGATTTTAATTTTACTTATTATATGTGTAGTTGTTGAATTGTTTATTGTTAATAATTGTATATAATTTGGTTATATGATTCAAATTAATCATCTTTTTTCAGGCTTTTTCCATCAAACATTACTTGTGATTGCCACTTTAATGATAATATCTATGTGCACACCAAATGTTTGATAATATGCTTCAATGGATAAAGAGAATTCAGTTTTTTTTTTATATATGCAGCTAGCAGCATTAAAATCGTGGAATTGTTTATTGTTAATTTTACTTATTATATATAGTTGTTGAATTGTTTATTGTTAATAATTGTATATAATTTTGTTATATGTGCCTAGGATTCAAAGTAATCGTCTTATCAAATTATCAAGTCGATATATCTTATTAATCATACTTAGTATGTTTAATGATCTGTTTATCATTTGCAGATAGTCAAACGAAAATAGGATGCTACTACTCGAGGTATTTTATGCTTCTTCCGTTATTATTTTGAAAATGTTCAGTTTTGGACAGTATGTTTTCTTTCATCCTTCATTATTTTGATTACATATACACTAATGGACTAATCTTTCTATTTCAGCTGGTATTGTTCTTGAGGAGGAAAATTGGCCATCATTTTTCCCTATCTTTCATCACGATATTGCAAATGAAATACCAATTCATCTACAGAAATTGCAGTACGTAACATTCACTACGTACGTGGGTATGTGTTCATTTTTTCTTCCTTATTTATTTTATAGGGGATTCATTTGCCTCTACCAAATCATATGTGTGCTACGCATGTTTGCCATTTGTTATTTTCATCCCCCCCAATTGCAACACTTTCAAACCAGTATCATAGTTCAGGTTACTTATTTGCTTTTTGCTGATCATTACCCAGAGATGGAAGATTATGGATTTCAGTATTCTGAGGAAGAAACTTAAGCGTAAGATGTTAATATTGAGAATTAGTATTATAATTATAAGGTATTAATCCCTTCTTTTATACTATTTTTCATTTTTACTTGTGAGGTCAAAAAGATGAAGGCATTCATAACTGATTACCTGTTGCATCTTTTTACATGTGTAGACGTATCTTCGAATTCAGATATCAAGATTTTATTTCAAGTGCAAACAGTGTTTCAGCCGAGATTACCATGAAGACAAACCCTCAAAACCTTTGACTACGTCGCTGATTCGGAGGTGCAAGGAATTAAGAGCCCTGGCGTACAGAATAAGAGGTAAACTTTTAAACACGTTATGAGTTTTATGTACCTGTTGGTGTTGATTTGGTATATTAGAAGTGGCAACTTTGACCCATTTACTTATGAATGTCTTTTTTGTTTGTGGTTTTTCTCGACTGGGTCAGTTGAACATATACAGCTGTTAGGGGAATGATTTAAACATGCTAATGATAAGTACTTACCTGTTGCATCTTTTTTTACATGTGTAGACGTATCTTGGAATTCAGATATCAAGATTTTCTTTCAAGTGCAAACAGTGTTTCAGCCGAGATTACCATTAACACAGACCCTCAAAACCTCTGACTATGTTGTTGATTCAAAGGTGCAAGAATTTGAGAGCCTTGGCGTGCAGAATAAGAGGTAAACTTTTAAACACGGTACGACTTTTATGTATCTGTTGGCGTTGATTTCATATATTAGAAGTGACAACTTTGACCCATTTACTTATGTATGTGTTGTTAGTACATGTTTAGTGTCTGTCAGTTGGTCTAGCTCGTAGTTTGTAATTAGAATTAGTATTCCTGACTCCTGCGACGTAGCGTGCAACGTCGCAGGTGCGACGTCAGGTATGGGCCTGCGACGTAGCCAACGTCGCATGGGCTTGGGCCTGCGACGTAGCGTGCGACGTCGCAGGTGCCAGTTTTGTATTTAAATGTTTTGTGTTTTCTGTTTTAGGGTTGACGAAACCCTAAACGCAATTAGTCGAAATCTCTGTAATCTGACCGATTATAATACAATATAATACGTTTCGTTTGATATTCATTGCGTATTGATTGTTCGTGTGTTTAGTGTATAACTTAATCGTTGATTCCGCAAACGATTGAGTAACTCGGTTTGTACTAGATCCAAGGTTAGGGACAAACAACTGGTATCAGAGCAGTGAGTGCTCGTTTTTGGCGATTCGGATCGAGTTTGGGATTTAAAAGGACGTGATATTCGTGTGTTTTCGTGTTTATCACGTTTGTTTTGTGTTTTTACAGTTTTTCGATCATTATTACTGGGATTCTTGAAGGTTTTCGTCGATCTTCATTCGTGGTTTTGGTGTTAGGGTTAAAAATTCGTTTTTAGGGTTTTTGGCCGCAGATTTTCGCGTTTTTGCGACGTTACCTGCGACGTCAGCTGCGACGTCGTGTGCGACGTAGTGTTTTTGGACTTTAATTAGTTCGTGCGACGTACCGTTGCGACGTCATCTGCGACGTCGCTATTTTGACTTTAATTAGTCTTCTGCGACGCTGTGTTGCGACGTAGCGTGATTCTGCGACGTCCTCTGCGACGTCATCTGCGACGTACCTCTCAACGTCGCATAAATCTGATTCTTAATTGAATCCTTTATTTTTGCGACGTACTTATCTACGTCGCATAATCTTTGTGCGACGTACCCATCTACGTCGCTAATATCAGAATTTTGTTTTTTCGATTAAGTAATTAAAATGGCAGCTGATAAAGAGGATATTAGAGGACTGAGAGAAATGATTAAACAAAGTAATGACATAGGTTCAAGTAATAAGCCTCCACTATTTACTGCGGACATGGATTACGTGTACTGGAGAGACCGAGTTGAGCAATACATTGATTTTCATTGTCCAGAATTATGGGGACCATTACGTGAGCGTTATGTACCTCCATTAGCTGAAGGAGAATACCGTGGTATTCGTCCTGCTAAGACCTATAAAGCGATGTCTCCCGAGGAGAAGAAAGATTTTGATACTGAAAGAAAATCTTTTTCAATGATTAAAATGTGTCTAACCAAGGATGTTCTTTGGCTTTTCAGAACTCATGAAACAGCCTTTGATCTGTGGAAGGCAATTGAAACTCGTTGTGGAGGAAATGATAAGTACAAGGAAGCCAAGCTCGAACTGATTAAGAAACAGTATGATATCTTTGACATCCTTCCTAATGAAGACACGACTTCTTTATTCACTAGGTACTCACGGTTAGTTGGTGAGTTGTTTGAAGGGGGTTATACTTTTCCTTCAATTGAAGTAAATAAGAAGCTACTGGATGTGTTGCCAAGTTCTTGGGATGTTAAAGTTCAATTTTTAAAAGAAAATGAAGAACTTGCAAACATGTCTTTGGATACGTTGATAGGGGATCTTCAAGCTCACGCGATGGAGATTAAGAAGAAAGAAACTAGGTCTGGTGCTGCTGTTCAGAATCCTAGTGTGTATGGTGTTCAGATCAACTCTGGAAAGACTTATGGATCTGGAGTCGCCTTCGTGACAAATACAAATGCTTCATCAACCTCTTCTTCTTCTTCCGATGGGATTCATTCTGTTTTCATGACTGGACCTTCTTCAAATCAACAACAGGTTCAAGTCTCACCTGCTATTCAGGAGCAAGATGCCATTTACACAGCTTTCTTAAGCTCATACAAGGATTTAGTTACTCAACCAAATCTTACTTTGGAGCTGACTAAGGAAGACTATGCTCAGGTTGATGAAGATGATCTGGAGCAAATGGATTTAACTTGGAATGTGGCAATGATCACCCGAAGAATTCAAAAGTTCTTGCAGAGGACAGGGCGTAAAAGCTTGGAAGGTGATGGAAAGACTGGCTTCGGATTTGACAAGAGTAAGGTCCGATGTTACAATTGTCAAAATTTGGGTCACTTCGCCAGGGAGTGCGAGAAACCCAAAATGCCAGCATCGGGATTCACAACACCTTCTACTCCTCCAAAGGCCAAAGAAATGGAAGTTTCTAAGAAAGGGCCTGCTGATAATGCCCTGATTGCTTTTGAGCCTACAAGTCAAGATTGGACGCCTGTCTCCCAGCATTACCAACAGTGTCTGATGGCTCACATTGTGAATGAGGTACATGATTAACCGTTAAATTGTATTTCATGCATTAAGTTAACTGAATCTCTAAAGGCATATCAGACAGAGACTGCTGAGTTGAGGAAAAAGAATGAAAAACTAACCGACTCAAATAATTTTTTAAAAGCTAATGAGAAACTTTATGAAAAACATCTTGTTGAAATTGAGCTGCTAAAGAAAGAACTTACAGATTTAAAAGATGAGTATGAGAATTATAAGAGTAAAATCTTAGGTTCAAATTCCTCAACGGTTGTCTTTAATGAAATTCTTAGCAAGCACGGTACTAAAGGGAAAAAGAATGAGGGATTGGGATACAACTCAGTCCCTCCTCCTACTACTCACTGTCCCCTGCCTGTTAAGGAAGGCTTTGAAGAGATTCCGGTTGATTGGTCAAAGCTTTATGGTATAAAAGCCAAAGATGCTAAAGAGACCAAACATAACAAACTGGCAAAGGAGAAAACCAAGCGGCCAGAGTACCCCTTGCCAACGTTTGTTAAGTCTGTACATGAATCTCCTGTTAGTGTTAAGGAGAGTGTTGAGTTAAAGAATGAATCTCCTGTTATTATTGAGGAGATTGTTGAGATTGAGGACATTACGGATCAGGAGTATCCTGAGGTTAAGAAGGTTGCTGTTAAACCTGAAAAAGTGATTTCAAAGGTTGAACCTGAAATTAAGGTTCAACCAAATAAGGGAAAAGCCAAGGTTTTAAACTCGAAACAACAATCTTTACAGTCACCTGTAAAGATTTTGCAAAGAAAATTATTAAATGAAAATGTTTCGTATGATAAACCATCAACTTCAACCTCTCAACCAAAACAAACATCTTCTAAGACGTGTACTCAATGTTCATGTTCTAGAAATGTTTCTCCACCTCCTGTGGTAATTCCTCAGCCTCAACCGTTTGTTGAGACTCGTTCTTGTTTCTACTGCAAGAAACAAGGACATTTAATCCGTGAATGTCCAAAGCTGTCAAATCAGCGATATGGGAGAGAGATGCCTAGGACATCTGTTTATAGAAACTCTTTTTCTAAATCTCCACCTAGGTATTACTCAAACTCTCCCAAGCCTGTTTCGAAACCAAGTAATGTTGAGCAAAAATCTTTGCCAATTCAAAAGCCCAACATTACTTCGATTACCAATTCCGAATCTTCAAAAGTTTGGAAACGTAAAGAGTCTGATGTTGACTCTTCAGTCGTCAACAATAACACATCAGATAAAAATTCTAATTTGTTTAAAGATAAAATCCTATCTGACGTGATTATTGTTGATGACCACGGTCGACCTAAGTCTGTAAAGGCTTGGGTCACCGTTTCTCACTAATCTTCTTTCGTTTGTGTGTTGCAGCAGTCAGAACGTGTTAAAGATAGTGAATGGTATTTGGATAGCGGCTGCTCGCGACATATGACAGGCGATGTATCTCTTCTTGTGGATATTAAACCATACGCAGAAGGATATGTTGCTTTTGCTGGAGATACTGGGGGAACCATTTCTAGAAGAGGAACGTTAACTAATGGCAATGTTAGTTTTGAAAATGTGAACTACGTGGAACAGCTTACGCACAACTTGCTAAGTGTTTCACAGGTCTGTGATAAGGATTATACTACTGCGTTCACAAAGACAGAGTGCGTGATACTGAAGCCTGGGTATGTCATTCCAGAAGAATGGGTGTTACTGAGAGCACCAAGAAAGAATGACACATACATTTTGAACATGAGAACTGTTGAGACCTCGAACGAGTATACGTGTCTCTTGTCTAAGGCTTCTGAAAAGGAATCACTGCTTTGGCACAGACGAATGGGACATATTCATTTCCGAAAAATGAATTTCTTGACTAAAAATGACCTAGTGCTAGGAGTTCCGAAACAGTCATTTGCTCTAAAGGATGACTGTATCTCTTGCCAAAAAGGAAAGTTACGTAAGAAGTCCCATAAGTCTAAGCAGGTGAATTCCATAAATGCTCCATTGGAACTACTGCATATGGATCTTTTCGGTCCAGTTTCTACAAAGAGCATTGGTGGTCGGTCTTACTGCTTGGTAGTTACTGATGACTACTCAAGGTTTTCGTGGGTTTACTTTTTGACCACAAAAGGAGAAACTCCTGAGATTCTGGTGTATTTGTTGGACAAGTTGGCAAATCTGTGCAACTTGAAGGTGAAAAGGATACGAAGCGATAATGGAACTGAATTCAAGAACTCAACTCTCGAATTGTTTTGTGCTACAAGAGGTATTGAGCATCAATTTAGTGCTCCGAGGACTCCACAACAGAATGGAGTTGCAGAAAGAAAGAACAGGACAATAATCGAGACAGCTCGGACTATGTTAGCTGACTCCAAGTTACCAATCATCTTCTGGGCTGAGGCAGTTAATACTGCCTGTTATGTTCTCAACAGAGTACTCACGGTTAAGAAAAAGAACAAAACATGTTATGAACTTTTCAATAACCGTAAGCCAAATCTGCAGTTCCTAGAACCATTTGGGTGTCCATGCCTTATCATGATAACAAAAGATAAGGTCTCTAAGTTTGGTGATAAAGCTGTTGAAGGGATTTTTCTTGGATATTCAGTCAACTCTCCGAACAAAAGAGTCTTTAACAAATCAACGAATCAGATTGAGGAGCATTTTGAAGTGAAATGTTTAAGGTATACGGAACCTCCTCAAGGAACGGGTCCGGATTGGTTTTTCAACTATGGAAACCTCTTCAACTCTTTCAATATTCCGGAAGAAGATGAAACGGAAGAATTGGTTTATATACTTCATGAGCTTGATCTTACTCAAGATACACCTGTTAATAATAAACCATCCAACCCAAATCCCAAAGCAACACCCGCACCTCCACCGACTAATCCTACACCTCCACAAACTACACCTACACCTTCACCACCAGCCACACAACCACCCACACAACCACCCACACAACCACAAACAACTACCAAATCACCACCATCAACACCATCTCCTACTCCATCATCTTCGGCTGCTCCTTCTAAAACATTTTATAACTACACAAAGGAGCTTCCATATGATCCAAACATGCCTCCTTTAGAGGAACCTCAAGAAGAAGATGAAATGGAGGAAACAATGGCCTACTCTCACTTATTTTCTCCTGAAGATGAAGGAGAAGAAGAAGAGATAGCCATTCCTGAGTCTGCTGCTTCTCCCGAAACTGAGGGAGATTTGAACAATCTGGGTGTGAATCTTGTGCCAGGTGCCATACCAGAAACTCGTATACATAAAGATCACCCCATTGATAATATCATGCATCTGTTCAAACACGTCAACAAGCAAAGCAGACTTTAGCTCAGCAGCTTTTGGGACTTATTGCTCATATTGATTCATGTCATTTGTCTCAAATTGAACCTAAAAAGGTTGAACAAGCCTTAAAAGATCCATCTTGGGTCGAGGCTATGCAGGAGGAACTACAGCAAATAAACAAGATGAATGTTTGGGAAATTGTTCCTCTACCCAAGGGTGCTCACTTGACGGGTACTCGTTGGGTTTTCCGTAACAAAATGGATGATCGTGGGGCTGTTATTCGAAATAAAGCCCGTCTAGTAGTTCAAGGATATAGTCAACTAGAAGGTATTGACTATGATGAAGTTTTCGCTCCTGTTGCTCGTTTGGAATCAATTCGGATTTTTCTAGCCTATGCTTCATTTAAAGGATTCCGCGTGTATCAACTTGACGTAAAGTGTGCTTTTCTATACGGAGATGTCGACGCAGTGATTTATGTGTGTCAACCTCCTGGTTTTGAAGACCCAAAGCATCCTAATCATGTTTGCAAGCTGAAGAAAGCTTTGTATGGTCTTCATCAATCTCCTCGACTTTGGTATGAGCGACTTGCCAAGTACTTGCTGAAGAATGGTTTTGACAGATGACAGATTGATAGCACGCTTTTCATCAAACGGGAATGAGCTGATTTGTTACTTGTGCAGGTCTATGTGGACGACATAATTTTTGGATCAACTAATGATCAGTTGTGCAAGGATTTTGAAAGATTGATGAAATCTGAGTTTGAAATGAGTGCTATGGGGGAACTCACGTTCTTTCTGGGACTACAAGTTGAGCAATCTGACAATGGAATTTATATCCACCAGTCAAAATATGTCACTGACATGTTAAAGCGATATGAATTGCTCAACTGTAAACACTACGGCACTCCAATTGAAGCAAGACACAATCTTGGACCTAATGAGGACGATGAAGATTGCAAGGAGAAAGACTATCGCTCAATGATAGGCTCTCTCATGTACCTGACTGCCTCAAGACCAGATATAGTGTTTGCTGTTTCTCTCTGCTCACGATTTCAAGCAAATCCGAAGGTGTCTCATATGAAGGCAGTAAAACGCATTTTTGGATATCTCGCTTTTAGGCCATCTCTGGGTCTATGGTATTCAAACGAGAAAAACTTCGAGTTAACTGCCTATTCGGATTCGGATCTTGGTGGCTGCAAGATAGATATGAAGTCAACTACTGGAGGATGTCAGTTCCTTGGATCGCGCTTAGTTTCTTGGCAGTGCAAAAAGCAGACTGCGGTAGCTATTTCCACAGCTGAAGCCGAGTATGTTGCTGCTGCAAGTTGCTGTTCTCAAGTTCTCTGGATTCAGCATCAGCTGCGTGATTACGAGTTCAATCTCTCTATGACTCCTATTTACATTGATAATACAGCTGCTATCTCTATAACTCACAATCCCGTACAGCACTCTAAGACCAAACATATTGAACTTAGGTTCCACTTCATACGGGATTGCTTTGAGAAACACCTTATAGATGTCGTACATATAGAGACCCTTAAGCAGTGTGCGGACCTTTTCACAAAAGCCTTTTTGCGATCACGTTTTATAGAACTGGTCAATCTGATAGGTTTAAGGTTCTTTCAGTCAAAGAAATGATTTGTGACTTGGATTTTTAAGTTTTTAAATTCAATTTAAAAAAAAAAAAATTCGCAACAGCCACTCTTTATACTCTTTAGTATTAAAGAAAACGCAAGGTTGCTACATTTTTAAAATAGACGTTGAAGTTGTGTCTGTAAACAACTTGGGATATGATAGTACATCGGGTGACATGCACAAAATGGAATTTTAAGGTTTATCTTGGATGTGTCAGTAGGTTTATCTGACACACTTAAAACAGTTTTTATCTAAATTATCTTCATCATACGATGTATTGGTTGGCATGATACACACCGGTCTCTGAGATATTAAGAAGTTATTTAAATACTTGTCTATGATCATGTGGTAAACACCTTGTGATGTACGACTCTATGTCTTAATTCCTTAGCATAGCTTGACATACTTCTATTTTTAGATTGTATATCTGAGATCTTTTGGGGGAGTATGCTGATTGTTTCTTCTGTTGTACGTAAGTGCAGACCTGGTCTCAATTCAGCTTACTCTCAAAACTAAGCAAACGTGAGTCAATACACTTGCAAAGTCTTAAATTTAAGGTACTAAACAAGGTCGCCACAAATTTGGTTTGACTGCGTTTGGTTTTGCTTACACTTGAATCAAGTTATGTTGCTCTGTTGTACGCAAGTACAGACCTGTCACCGCTGGCTTGATTCTTAAAATTGATTCTCTTATATTCTTTCTAAATTTGGAAACTATGTTCATGTCTAAGTTATAGGGGTATATCTATGGTGGGGACCATGGTGAAATATTCATACTAACAATAAAAGGTTAACTCACAGACACGGATGTAACGTGTTTAGGTGGACAAACAATACCAATAATTGTCATGTGCCACGTAAATTTAAAGTGGACAAATATACTGATGATCGAAATAACACTTACTATTCCTAATAAATGCATGTTATTCCGATATGATCCCTAATCAGACAACTCAACTCCGTCACCAAAAATAGAGTGTTAGTATTTTTATTTTGTTCATTTTTTACTTTTTGTAAAATTAAAGAAAATACCAAAAAGATTTTTTAGTTTTATGCTTTATTTTTATTCTGAGTTATTTTTCCCAAGTCACGAGTTATTTGGAAATTATTTGCTAAAATAACGAGTAAACGGTTTGAAAAATTCAAAATTGGATCAAAAATGTTATATGCGACGTCCCACTCTACGTCGCCTGCGACGTCCCAGTCTACGTCGCATGTAGGGTTAGACTATATATAGTCTCAACTGCGACGTAACATGTCACACTATTCACTATTCACGTGCGACGTACCCTGCGACGTAGCATTGGCGATTTGCGACGTAGCAATTTTCGAGCAATTTTCGTGATTTGTAGCCGTTTTCATTCCGATTCACTTACGTAGTTTTGATCTACTCGTTATTCCGCACACTTAGGTACCGATTTTACCATTTTTCACCGTGTATATTATGTTTAATTGCTATGTATGTATTACGGGTTAAAAGGGTTTCGGTTTTGGGATAAATTAGATGGTCTATCGTGGAAATTACTGGTTATAAATTATGTTTTCGTGATCACCATCGTTAGCCGCACCTTGTAGTGCGTTTGATTTTGAAAACCCCTAAATTCGATGGTTAGGGTTTCTGGGTTGGGGCGCCTGTTCGTCAGTGCGACGTACGATGCGACGTCGTGGCCTACGTCGCTTTAATTAATTATTATTAATTTCCTACGTCGCCCTTCCCTACGTCGCTTTCACTGCGACGTCCGATGCGACGTACCACTCTACGTCGCTGTTTTATTTAAAGTGATTAAATTCACAATAAATTGCAAAATGCGACGTCCCTCTTGACGTCGCTCGAATTTTCTGCGACGTCCGGCCTTACGTCGCTTTTCAATTTATTTTGATTTTTGGCGACGTACAGTTCTACGTCGCTCTGTGTTAATGCGACGTAAGTGGCTACGTCGCTAGTTCCAGGAAGTTTGAAAAGGTTTTTCTTAAAATGTAACATTTTTGCTAACCTTTTTCGAGTTGCAATCTGTTTCTGTTTTTGCAGATATGGCTTTGATTTTTGAAGCTCGTCACAATACGGCTGCTTACCTTACTGACACTTCTGATAAAGCTGCACCGTATCGTCAGATGATCGCGTTTTTGAGACGTTCAAGGGTATTCCACGCCATTTCCGATAACACTATGACGTTTGGAAATCTGATCAACCCTTTTTGGAGAAATGCGACTGTTGTTACTGATAACGACGTTAGACGATTGGTCTCTACCGTTCTGGGTTCGGAGATCACTATTACAGAATAGAGTATTCAGGAACTTTTACAGCTGAATGATCAACCGGATATGCCTGTCGGTTTTGATCATATTTTCGTTACCGGAGCTATGCAACGGATAGGATATCCCGGGATTCCCTCTGATCAGTATCGAAAAGCGAATCTCACACGCGTCTGGAGATATTTGATGCATGTGATTATTGTTTGCTTGGGGAATAGGAAAGGTGGAACGGATGGGATGAGTCGAAGTCTGGCTTCTGCTATGTTAGCATTGGTATACAACAAGCCGTTCAACTTCTCGGGATTTATCTTCAAGGCTATGGTTGATAATGCGAATGGCGGGGATCAGAAATGGATCTTATATCCGCGATTTGTTCAGTTGCACATCAATCGTCATCATCCGGAACTTCAGGCACAGGGTGATATCGATCAACAGCTAAAGATTTCACCGATGATGAGTCGGATTTTCACTATTTGTGCAGGGTATGAGAAAGGGGTCGAGGCACCAAGGGATGTTCCTTTATTCGGTGCTATTGTGGATGAAAATTATGTACCGCCCCCAGAACCTCAGTATATGGATATTCCGGCACCACAGCAACCGCAGCAACCGCTTATGAATGTTCCTGTTCAGGCTGCGGGGGAGCATGTGGATGCTCTTTTGGAGAACATCGAGCAGTTTGGGCACGTGGACTCAGACAATCCAGCATCTCACGACACGGTCGAGAGTTCTGATTCTGAAGAACCGGCCAATGTAGGTCCTCAGGATGGGGGTCCGACGCCTGAGCATTCGGATGGTACTGTTCCGCATCCCTCTGAGATGGAACGTATCAGGTTATCCGATTCATTCAGATATTTGAGAATTCAGCGTCGGATTAGGGCAGGACGCAAGTATGTACCTCCAAGGGATACTGGGAAACGTACACGAGACGGTGATGATTCTGCTGATGAAACTTATCGTCCTCGTCGTCGTGTTCGTCGTTCTTCATCAGCCAGAGCTCCAGTCAATCCACAGCAGCAAGCTGATTTTGAGATTCAACCGACTCCAGCATTCATGCAAAAGATTATGGAAGATATGCAGAAGATGAAGCAAAAGCTGGAGGCTCAAGACGAAAAGATTGCTGAACAAGCTGCGTTGATCGAGGTTCAGTCTAAGGAGCTTGAGGAAACGAAGCTTAGGGTTAATGTTTTGGAAGGCAGGTTACTTGCCTCGGGGGAGTCTGGGTCTGGGATACCCACTTTAGAGTCAAGTGAACCTGCGTCTGTAAATCCCAACCCTGTACTTGAAACTGTTAATGAAAATATTTCTGTTTTGGATTACTTTTGTGTTGATGATATTCCAGGGCAACCGAGATCGCTGGCTGTTGACTATTCATTTGCGGACTTATCGTTTATTCAAAGAATGGCTAGTGGAGTTGGCTCTGAGGAAGAAACGGATAATGATTTTCAGATGAATGAGGATGTTTCGATTGAAGAGGAACAGTTGAATTCAGACGAAACGTATGATGATGCACATTCTGGGGAAGATTATGATGATGCACATTCTGGGGAAGCTTATGATGATGCACCTATTATAGAGTCTGATTCAAGTGAAGATGAGAGACCTGCAAAAGCTCAACATGGAGAATCTAGTTCTGCTGCAACTCCAGCTCCAGAGACACAGGCACCGGACTCAGCAGCGAAGAAATTAACTGCTGAAGAAAAGAGAGAGAGAAACAAGAAATGGTGGCCTAAGGGACGAAATCCAGTTCCTATTCCAGTTAAATGTCAAGTGTACCGGGTTAGTCGAAATTATACCGGTGTTATTAAAAGCTGGAAGTGTCAGAGGAATCTGTTTATGATTAAGAGAGAAGATGGAGTTCAGTACTTCAGAATGCGTTTTGATAGATTAAGTACGTTGCCAAAAGGAGAGATTAATCGATTAGCTCAGCTTAAATAGATTAATCCTTTCGAGAATGATTATGCTGAGTTCATTCAGAGAAATTTACGTCGGGAAGTGTTATCGAAGACATATTCGAAATTGAAACCGACGTTGGGAACTCGGTATACGTGGAAAAAGAAGATTGATCCAGTCACCAGGAAGCCTTTGGTTAAAGTTCACTATTCGCCTGCTAACTGTTTGACTGAGATACCTCTGGAATCAGTTCCTTATTATTTTCTGAGAAGACTTGTAAAATGGGAACTTGATTCACAGACTGGTGAAGCGGTTATTACTTTCGTTCCAGATTCTGAACCGTGGCCAGAAGTTGGAGGTATATGGAATTTGAAGCAAGCAACGTTTAGACTGTATGATCCGATGAGTTTGATTAATTTTCATGAAAAAGATTTAAGAAAACTCTATGATAATCGGATTCGTGTTGGTCAGAAGAATGAATTCAACAGATTTAGCACAGCAGTTTTACAATGTTGTTACTGTTTGCGTAGCTAATGGAATTCATGCCGACGGCCAATTTCCTGCGGGCTGGGTTTAAAGAAGATTTTTGAAGACCAAGCTGAAGACACGGGGGAGTTTGTTAGTACATGTTTAGTGTCTGTCAGTTGGTCTAGCTCGTAGTTTGTAATTAGAATTAGTATTCCTGACTCCTGTGACGTAGCGTGCAACGTCGCAGGTGCGACGTCAGGTATGGGCCTGCGACGTAGCCAACATCGCATGGGCTTGGGCCTGCGACGTAGCGTGCGACGTCGCAGGTGCCAGTTTTGTATTTAAACGTTTTGTGTTTTCTGTTTTAGGGTTGACGAAACCCTAAACGCAATTAGTTGAAATCTCTGTAATCTGACCGATTATAATACAATATAATACGTTTCGTTTGATATTCATTGCGTATTGATTGTTCGTGTGTTTAGTGTATAACTTAATCGTTGATTCCGCAAACGATTGAGTAACTCGGTTCGTACTAGATCCAATGTTAGGGACAAACATGTGTTATTTTGTTTGTGGCTTGTCTAGACTGGGTCAGCTGAACATATTTAGCTGTTAGGAGAAAGATTCAAACATGCTGAATTTATCCCAAGAAGAATGCTTTTGCTTCCTCTCTATAACACGCCACAATTTTTTACATGACACATTTTTTTTTTTAAACTCGGAAGCGAAATCCCATTCATATTAACACTGATGACATTATGTCATCAACCAAAACATATTACAAGTTATAAATATTAACTGCTCGTTTACAAACCATTAGCTTATCATAATCATTATATAACAAAACATGAACCATTGTCTAACAAAAATCAGAGTAATCCTGGTCAAACAACTCCCGGTCACTCCTTGCCCAGTCCCAGTCACATCAAAACCTGCAAGGAGTAAACAACGGGATTAGCACGAAGCTAAGTGAATAAACCTGTTACAAACAGTTTGACTTAGTTATAACAATATCAATTATCAGCAATATCACTTTGACACAACATCACCAAGATGATCGGTGGTCCTTGTGGAGCCCTCAGACCGCGGTGGCCCACCAAGCAACACTTACAATCACTGCAGGCCAATACAGTGATTTTACCGATAACTGATTGCTACCTTTAGTCAATATGTGTTCCATTCTCAACACATGATTACAAATCTCACATTGACTAACCTGTAGCAATTAGTCCAACAATTGTTGACCTCCGATTCACCAAAATGCACAAAGACACACATCACAGTTATATATATATATATATATATATATATATAATATAATATAATCAACAATCACTATGTTTATATCGATGTAACCAATATGTCACAACCAAATCACACTGAAGTTCCAAGTCAATTCACCTGTTAACTTCGATCCACTTACTCAGCTGACTAACTCACTGAGTCCTCTGATTATCTGAGAACACAAATCAAATATAAGTTAGCAATTTATTCCATTAATACGTAACTTATCTATGTCATAATTCAAGGAACTAAATTTGATTACATCACAATCATACGTTATTAATTATGTTCCTGAAGTTATGCATACCTATTATTTCAATTTGTAAATAATTGAGTAACATTAAAATAGATTAGGAACAAAATCCAAATATGTAAAAATGGGAAAGGAATCTGTTTGTCCCAACCGACTTGTAGACCTTTACCCATTCATTCCCTTTTAAATCAAATTCAATAATACTCACAAACTTAGATGTAAGTTCAACATAATAAAGATTATAATTGGGTCTTTAACATCTATCTACTAACATAATCTAACAATAAGAAATATAGCTTTCATACTCAATTTCATATAGCACCATTAATATATCTAATTTATTTAAAATTATCACTTCATAACCCAACTTGGTTTCAAATCAGTTGGTTACTTCAAATTGTCTAAATCGACATCAACTAGTCAAGAAATCATCAATTATATCATAATTTTCAAAATATCCTCATAATACGGAATTTTTAATTAAAACCCAATTCATAATAATACAAGTATAAATATACTTACTTTTGGAGAAGAAGTACAAATTGAAGATAACGATGATGATACAAGTAGTAGATCAAGACCAATTCTCACTTTGAAGTTTAGTTTCTCGGTTCTTGGTTTTAGTTTAAAAAGATAGTTACTATTTTTGGGAAAGTAAGAAATAAGGAAGTTGTTCTCATCCTTTTTAGCCGACTTAACACTTCCTAAATGTTTATCCCCGTTTTAACTCATTGTCTGGAACTTAAAAATCATTTCACAATTTCAATAATATTATTTTCCTTATAACTATATTAGTTTAACAAAATAAGTTATTTATCCCACACAATAACTCATTTAACTTTTAACTAATATCATCAAGAAACACAATAATATTAAATTTATCCTAACACAATAAATAATATTTAAAGTTTAGGAAAATACCGAATTGCGCTCAGGCCACAAAAGCGGGTGTTACACTCTCCGATTCCGGGTATAATTCTATTAACTCAATACTTTTTCTATATTACTGTTTGATAATCGAAGTTGCAATTCTTATTTGATAAATAACACATGCAGAGAGGTGATGTTAGAGAACAACCGGTTAGAGATGAGTTTGAATCGATCAATCTGTGCTTGGTTTTGGGATGTCAGATTGGAGCCTCATTCCATCAAAAAAAGTATTCCTTATCTGTCATTTGTTTCTTATGTTTACGTTTTGTATAGTTCAATTTACATAGAGCTCACAAAATGTTTGGCTTGGTAATGGATCATAACGGGTACTATTAATGTGGGTCAATTCGGGTATTTTTCTCTAAAACATGACCCAAATTTTATTTTCATTTTATTTGCGTGTCCCATGTAACTTTATATTTAAAAGGGATGATGACATGGAACGATATCAACTGCCTTTCATTAATAGTACCTGTATAACCGTATCGATCCAATACCGACCATTATGTGAGTTCCAAATCATGATCCAATTTGTACTTTGATTTTAATTGCATATCCCATGTAACTTTATATCTAAAAGACTCATACTTGGAATATATCAACTGGCTTTCAAGTCAATTTATCTATGTAAATTGCAATTCTTGCATATTCAGAACATATCAACTAATGCACTTATTCTCTTGGCTTGATAAAATTACCAAATTGACTTTCTTTAGTATTATGTTTTATGGATGTTACTACATGTCATCATATTCTGTGAGTCCAGTCACTGCCTGAATCTTGGCCCATTAGTGCTAACATAAGCATTTATTTATTCATCTTTTTAGTTTACATTTTTGGGTTATGATAATTTTTGTTGTCATTATATGCATTACCGTGTTTTATTAACTATTAGAAAGAAAGAAAAAATGGACTGGATTATGGTCACAGGTTAACCCATTACCCAATCAGACATGTAATCTTGAATAATTATCCGGCTCTACATGACCCACCCATTTTGACACCTACTTAGCTGCTTCATATGTTTATAACAGTCTCGAGTTCCTTTTGGAAGAATCACATTTAGCCGGCTCATGTGACCCGCCTATTGTCAGTCACTTTTATATTGCTTTGAACATTTGAAGAACCTCTTAATTAGTTTGTATCAATTAGAAACACACTTTTGCAAATGTTCACATTTGACCCATTTTTTATTATAGATTCTTTTAGAATTGCTAAATATAAAACATAATTTAAATCAACTACTTCATAGATAATGGGTTTAAATTGTCACTCAAACATTTGCATTATGTAATCTTTTTAATTGTTGGTTTCAATATTCATTTGTATAGTCCATTATGTACCAATCAGAATGTAGCATCTCTCTTTTGTTTAGATTAGAGTTTTACTTTTGAAAAAAATAGCCTATCAGCTGACTATTCCGTATGACAAGTAAAGCTAGACACAAATAGAGATGGTGAAAAACTGTTGTCAATGACTCAATGTCTTATTGATCACGAGTTGGAAACTGGAATTGTTTGACCTAACAATAAAAGTGTATTATATGTGCAGGTAACTCCATAGTGAAGCAATTAACACATTGAAAAGTGGTTGACCATGATCTAAATTAAGTAGCCAGATTTTTAAATTGCAGTTTTGGATAATGGTCACAGCTTAACCCATTACCCAATCAGACATGTAATCTTGACCAATCACCCGGCTCTACATGACCCACCCATTTTGACACCTACTTAGCTGCTTCATATGTTTAAGAGTCTCGAGTTCCTTTTGCAAGAATCACATTTTGCCGGCTCATGTGACCCGCCTATTGTCAGTCACCTTTATTTTGCTTTGACCACTTGAAGAACCTCTTGATTAGTTTGTATCAATAAGAAACACAGTTTTGCAGATGTTCCCATTTTTTATTATAGATTCTTTTGGAATCGCTAAAGATAAAACATAATCTAATAAACCACTCCATAGATAATGGGTTAGAATTGTCACTCAAACATTTTCATTATTTAGGTTGTTTAATTGTTGGTTGCAATATTCATTTGTATAGTCCATTATGTACCAATCAGAAGGTAGTATCTCTCTTTTGTTTGGATTGGAGTTTGACTTTTGAAAAAAACAGCCTATCAGCTGAATATTCTGTATGAAAAGTAAAGCTAGACACAAATAGAGATGGTGAAAAACTACAATCAATGACTCAATGTCTTATTGACCACGAGTTGGAAACTGGAATTGTTTGACCTGATAGTAAAAGTGTATTATATGTGCAGGTAACTCCATAGTGAAGCAATTAACACGTTAAAAAGCGGTTGACCATGATCTAAATAAAGTAGTCAAATTTCCAAATTGCAGTTTTGTTAGTGGCTACTTTGTACCTTTTTCTCATCCAACAGTGAATTCGAAGAATCTCATTTAAGCAATTCATGGAGTTAGAAAGTTAGATTTTCTTTGGAAACTGCCTTTTGGAATCAATCTATACATTGCTAAACGAATGCTAATGTACATTTGATTCCATTTTAAGAACTAATGAATTTTTACTGTTGTGGTGTGTCTGTTTATTTGATTGCAAATTTGGTAACATGGTGTTGTCTTTTTTGAAAACTTAATCACTTAATATAATGGTCAGGGCCAATTCATTTTCTTATATATATATATATATATATATATATATATATATATATATAGATTAATTGAAGACCACTGTTCATTTGGCCCATATGTTTGGGTTATAGGTTTTTGCATGATCCAACAGTGGATCACGGCGCAACCATCGTGGAGGTAAATGTTCAACTCAGCTTGTTATTTATGTGTCTACATGGAATCATTTGATTCTTGTGTCTTTACAAGGCGTTCTTGCCTGCTGGTATTCTTCAAACGATGCAATGCCAGGTGGTTACAAATGAAAGTTTCTTCATGATGCTTAATCTATGTAAGTGAATTCAACATATGTTTTTGGAATTTTAGTATGCATAAGTTCACTTCTTTGTGTGGCCGTACATTTTGCTTTAAGAGTCTGATTACTTTTTATTTTAGTTTCAAGCTGAGGTTTTTTGGTGTGCAAGTGTTAGGGAGTAGTAGCATGACGTCTGCAGATACTATTCTCATGTTTCATCTTTGTTTAAATGGCATCATGATAACTACCTATGGCTTATCGTTGGTATTCAACATTATGAGATCAAGAGGGTGGCATGCCTTTTGTTTGAACTTGGGTATTGTTTGAGCCGTGGTGCTTACCGTGACATTGAAGCTTTAAATTCAGCAGTGAAGAAGGCTAAGATATGTATTAGAAGGTATTGCTCATATTTATATTTTATATATATTCATCCATGGGTTTTTATACTTGCTACTGACCTTTAGGATCATGACCATATTGTCATTGAAAATGAGCATGTGAGGCTAAAAATATATTCAAGTGTTTTGGGGTGAACATGATGTAGTTGCTTGGAAAGGTGAATTAATTAATAAATATAAAGGTTGCAAGATGGGTGGGTCGGGTGCTTGGGTAACAACTCAAAACTGGCTTAGTTTAGACATGTCATTATATGATACGGGTTTAAATGGGCTGCACAGTTGGGTTGGGTAATGAGTACGGTTGGGCTGGTTTATGAAGTTGTTATCTCTAATTATTAACCTTCTGATCTAGGAAGTCCTTCGATTATGCTAATGGTTAAATGTGTATGGGTCAAGACGGTTTGAAAGGGCAAATTATATGAAATAGAAATGAACTTTTTGCTAATTATCATATTTTAAAAACAAATTGTCAAAAGTATTAATAATAGAAATCAACTTTCAATTTCAATCATAATTCTAGCAATATAGTACATTGAAATTCGTGAAACGAATGACGTGTCATGTACAATGTTGCTAGAATTATAACTAAAATGGAAGTTGCTTTCTATTATCGATAGTAGTAATAGTTGATTTCTAGAATTTAAAATTGGCCGATACTTCGTTTCTATTTTAGATCATTTGCCCCGGTTTGAAAAGCTGTTTTAAGACTAGGAATGAAGTTAGTAACTTTTCGAATGTCAATAAGTGGTATACTCATCAATGATAGTTTTTCAAGAAAAATGTGTCAATGTTCAAGTTGTTAGATGCTGGTATATTTGTATATATATATAGATCTAGATCGACTTATAAAGATTTAAATATGAATATTCATTAATGAAAAATGGTGTATTTGAATGTGTAGCCCAATGAATAGTGATGCGTGTGCCTAGAAATTGTAATGAGAGATTTTATCAGATTCGTGTATTGCCGGTGCTTTTGAAGAAACACGTAAGTTATAGCAGAAAATTATTCTGCTCTTTCTTTCATATGTCTTTGTACTATTTTCAGTGGTCATGAAAGCATAAAACTATTCTGTTGGATTAATTTGATATTCAGGTCAAATTATTATATTTCTTAGTCCATTCTCAGCGACCTTAAACGTTTGCATACAATACAATCTCTTTAACGGACTTAGATATATATGAGTTGGTCTATAACTTCATATATTAGGCTAACAAAACAATCCTTTCCTATATGAACCTTTTAATGACATGTCAATGTTTCCATGATTTTGAATATGTTAGCATTCGCCAGTTCACTCAAGTATGTGTTGGAACTTTATGTGCTACTAAAAACGATTTTGAATTAGAATAACATATCTGTGAGGTACCATATGTGCTTCAACTGTAGACATAATTTATAGTTTTATTCAAGTAAAAGTAAACCATGATTTGGTTGATGTCATTTATGCCCAGAACTAGCTTTTGAACTATAAGTGGCAAAACAAGCGGGTTAGGCCACTTGGGTAAAAAGTCAAACAGGGTTGGATATTCGACTTCCAGTCGGTTTTTTTGGCACCATACAATCACTTTGGCTCGTCATTTTTGGGGGTTGGATATCCGACTTCCAGTCGGGTTTTTTCCTTTTCTTTTGCGTGTATATAAATAAAGATAATTGATAAAATGGGTTAAAAAATTAAAGTTATGGTGTCACTTAGACTCCTCCCAACAAAAGTCTGAAATTGACTGAAACTGACGTGCCACGTGTATGCACGTCACTACCTTTTTGATGGTCAGGAGAACATGAATTGATGATAATGAATGGCATGTGAACGTGTCCTTCGCAACTGACTGAAACACGGGAACACTAATCGGTGCGGTGGGATTTTTCAGCAACTGCCACGACTTAGTTGATGGTGAATGTGTTATCCTAGAAAGTTACTCTCCTGGTTGTATCGATTTACAAATTGTAGATCTATAAGACACGGTGCTATAGTTGTGAAAAAAAATCTATTTTTAAAATGTTATAGCTATGTTACTGCCTTCATGGTTGGTTTTGATTTATTTGTAATGCATTTATTCAACCATTATCATTTTGGTGTCAATGTGCAGCTACTATGTTTAGTTTCATATTTCCCTTACCCTTAACATCGATTAAACCGTGCATGACTATTTTTTAAACACGCGTACAACAATAAAACATTAAAAAGTCTCGCAAATTTTGCGGGTTGTAAACTAGTAGCGTAGAAATAAGAAAAACAAGTAAAACACAAAAACAAGGCAATTGCACAAGCTATATTCATATTGCAAAGTAATGAGATGTTACCAAATTTACAACAGCATAAGTGATAAGACAAGGAAAAGGACACAACTTCAAAGCTATTTTGAAGTATTAAAAAAAAAGAACGCAACACAAAAACATAAATTATAACTATGATCTCTCTTTTTAGTTATTACCCTGTTGAGAGGTATAATGTTGATTGTATACTCACTCAACTGCATAGTGCCACTCACTTTCCATATTTAGAAAGATAAAAGAAGACCTAATGAAGGAGGAGGTGAAGGAGGATGAGCACTTGCTGTAATAGACTCTCTTCACTCCTTTCTTCCTCTACTCTTCAGACCTTAATTTAGAAGACCAAAAATCGCATTTAAAGTCAATGACTTCCCTTGAGTAGCTTTAGCATTATGTGTGCATTCACAATTCTCACAAACCCCATAAAAACTGTAGCTTGTTTGAATGCATCTATCAGTCTTTTTTTAACTTAATCTTGATATTTAGGCCAGTGTGTAGCAAGAAATTGAGACGTCTGCAAAAGAAGCACTATGGATGTACACAAACTCTATGCTTTTACCCGCTGGTATCGAGCTAGCCCATGTTGGTAATCCGTATGAACCACCTGCGGTCTTGGTGAGACCCCAAACTGGACCGTAGAGCTTGGAAACGTTTAGGTTGAAGTTCTTTATGGTCTTGCCTGAATTGTTAGTCACTACAACAGAGTATCTGTAGTATGTCCTTCCATTTAATTCCCATGAATTTGTTGCCTTTTGATCGATTTCAATTGGAGCTACAAAAAGAGAATTTCGATTCTTCAGTCAGATTCATTCATATTCATAAATCATAAAGTAAGCCAATTAATTTTATATATATGATGGAATTTGCACCTGAAGATGGAGATACTTCAGGTTTTGGTGTAGGCTTTGGTTGAACATTAATAGGTTTATGAAGAGGAACTTCAACTGCAAAAAGATATCAAAGTTGCTATAAAGATTGGATATATAAATATCGGAAATAGAAAGATATAAATTATGTTTCAAAATCGCAATGAAATTTACCTGGAAGGAGTTGGTTATGGCTACTATGATCACCACCGTGGAGCCTAGCCAAGACTCCAAGAAGTGGTGCATTGTTGTAAGTAGCAGGCTCAGTCTGCTCATAATTGTCCCTTTCGTCAGCAAAATTGTCATAAGCATCAGGACCACCAACAATGGCACCAGTCAAGAGGTTCGGGTCACTTGCTTTTCGGCTAAACCATGTAGCATAACCACCTCTGCAGCTAACGAATGATGGGTTAACCTTAACAGACACAATGGATGATCCACGATGGTGAGTGTGCTGTGGGTAGTGGTTTCCATATCCAACCATGTAGCTTGTTGCTCTTGGGTTGTCTCCAAGAATATAGTCCACCTTCAATAAGTTAAAAACAACAAAAATATGTCACAATATGTAGAAAACTATTGAACAAATGCCTACCAATAGGTTTTTGATTCTCGACAGGGACGCTTCCATTTATTAAACATATATGTTTTGAGTTATAATATATTTGTTTACCTGAGACTTGGCGAATGCAAAAAGTTCTGAGGGGGCAACACTGCCCGAAGGGCATTGCAAATCTTTTCGGGCAGCAGTCAAATGATCCGAGTAGACAGTGAGGAGGAAAGATGCACTTGTGACAAACTGTAAGTTGTTCCATCTTTGCCTGAAAATTAGACCTCCAGGAGTCCTTTGAACATTGTGATTACTCTTACCCATGCACGAACACATGAACATCTCGGCCTTTTCTTGGTATTCTCCGAACACCGGTGAGTGGCTGCCGGCCTTACCTCCCATTAGAAACTGCATACAACATAGATCACATCATCAAATAAGTGTGGAATGCATGTATTGTTAACAGTAATATATGTAAGTGAAACTTGTTTAATTTATGTTAATGTTTTATTGTTGATGGTTCTTATGTTTAGTACTGATATATTTTGTTGATGAGTATGTCAAACTATACAAAAATCACATATAACATTACTGTTTATAACTTTCTTAAACCATTTTATTAATTAAAAAGCTATTATATTACATTATTTTTATATTTAATGTTGTATTTTTATATTTGTTATCTAAATATTACTCCCTATTTACTTTTGAATGGAAAAATAAGTAGTTAGACATGGGTCACCCAATCAGGCCCATATACAAGTATCTATTTTTCATCAAATTTACTTGTTTTTGATCACTCGAACAATTTAAACTTGTTTCAAGTTTATGACTCGTTAAAGTATTTATTTACCATGGCAACGAGGGTCTGAACACCGGCGTACTTAACGTCCCAACCGAACTCAGTCATGGCCCACCCGGTCCCACCCAGGTTATCACCGTTTTCACCTAAGTAATTCAAGTAATACTGCTCGTTTGTTGCCTTGTATAACCAAGCAGCTGCCCAAAGTAATTCATCCTGTACATTTTAAACAAGTTAATAAAACGTAAAACTACAAAAGGGATAAATAAATAAGTTACTAGTAAAATAAAAAAGTGAGATTAAATAAATCAAAGTTTTAAACACGTACGGCGTATCCACTGACTGATCTATAGTATTTCTGGGCCACAGAAATGCTACTGTCATATTTGCCCCTGTATTTGTCGGCGAAGTCAAAAAGCTGAAAAAGAAGAATGAGTTAATAAGGGACAGGTGTAATAAGGGTAATAATATAGGGAAAGTTTAAAAAAGTGTAAATGAGTGGGGTGGAGTATGCATTAGATATTTGTACGGTACAAGACACCGACAGTGAATAATGGGTGTCGCATGTGTGCGCCCACATCATCCGTGATAGACGGTAATTGGATTCTACTCATTCTAGTCCCATGATCAACTCTTCACTTTTTCAAGTTAAAAATAAAAAAAATAATGAAAATTGTCCGTATCTATAAATATCATAGTTGTGAACTCGTGACTTAACTCGTAATTCATGATCTTGATTTTGAATTCGTAATTCTTGACTCGACTCGACTCGTTAGAGTCACTATTTTACAATAAATATGTATTTTTATATGTATATACATATTGTTGTTTAAGATTTTTGTTTTTAAGTGAAGTAAAATATTAGAAAAGTTGATAATTAAGTCGTTGACCGTCAACTAACATAAATACTTAATTCAAATTAGAATATAGTGATTTATTTTTCTATTTTGTCATTTTTTCTTTTAATTACATTATACTACAAGTTTGTCTGATTTTCTGACTCGTAAGAGTCGCACAAGACTCGTAAGAGTCGCACACAATTCGGAAAAGTCAATAAAAGCGACTCGAAAGAGTCAGTCTTTTAAGAGTCGGGGTTCGAGTCGCCTCGTTTTTTTGGATTTTTAACTCGACTCGTGAATCGTAAGATTTAACAACTATGCTAAATTTGTAAAAAATTTATAAATAAATGAACATCCTAAATACATAATTGTTAAATGTTGTGGTATATAAGAACCAGATAACATATGGAGTTAACATTAACATATTAACATATAAAATTAAAAACGAACCACGAATATAGAACGTAAATGATTCATTTTACTTTATACATAATTATACCATATCATCATCATATACATATATATTTAACTGTATATATAACCTGACACAGATGTTTTAGTCAGTTTTTAATTTAGTATCAAGAAATCAAATATGTCGTAAGTTGTAAATGAATATAGTAAGATTTTTAACGGTAATAATCCAATATACATGTCATAAAAGTACACTTATAATACACATTAATAAAAAAAAAAATGTTGGTCCCAACCATGAGGTAATTAAAATAATATAAAATTTTGTCACTGCCTATATAAAAATAAAAATAAAAATAAAAATAAAAATAAAAATAATAATTTAAAAGAAAAGGTATTTAGGAATTTAGTATTTATGCAAGAAAACTACAAAGGTACAGAAATCATGCAAAAGTAGTTGTACATTAGCACATAAACGGACACATCCCATGTGAACCATCATAATGCATTTTACCAATTTGTAACGTAAATACAAAGACATCCTATATTTTCTAAACTATGCATTAAGAGTTGTACGTTTATGTACAACACATACAGGGTATCCAAGGAACTACAAACAGTAATCACTTGGCCATGATAAGCAGTGTAAATGCAAGCAGACACCGTCAACAACCAAACTGACACTAGACTCATAAAAACCTTAACTGTCACCATTTATTTCAACCGATTCACTAACCTACGCCTTTTTACATTGCTAAGTGCTAACATACGCCACCTTTTAATTTACAAAAGTTTAATCAAATAATCGAATATATACTTTATATATATTGAAAGTATAGTCAAAATAAAAATGTGATATGGTTGTTAAATATATTATTTGAGAGTTGACGTGTGTTAAAATTCGGTATAAATAAAAATGTGGACATTTTGAAACCGGGTGGAAAATATATGTAGAAATACAATTAATTAAAATACAACTCATAGGTGTTAAATGAGATAATTAATTATACAGCCATAATAATATATTAATGATTTACTATATAAATTCTTGTGTCTATTTAATATGTTACTTGTAACATACTCACTCTAGCAAAATCACACAGACACTAATTTTTGTAAGGCGTATATGGTTTTCTGACATAATTAATTACAAATGCAACAAGTGGTTGCACCTTATGCATTTATTACTTGTACCATTTCAACTAAAAAAAGTGACAGCGTGAGTAAGCAATGGAAAAGCAAAAAAAAAAAGGACCATGGTAGTTAGAAAATAGTAAGTAGCCCAACTGACCTGATGAGCATGAGTAAGTAGCTCTCTTGCATAAGCCGGGTTCGACCGATGATACACTATCGAAGCCGCGGCCATAGCAGCCGCGGTTTCACCGGCCAGGTCGGATCCAGGGTTATTTTCGTCAATTCTATATGCGCTTCTTGAAGTCGTCATGTCTTCTGGCCTTTGCCAACAATAATGATCCGTGTTACCATCTCCCACCTATATAAATACATTATTACCACTATCAATTGTTACCATTATTACTCCATAATACTTACTAATTTTAGCAAATAAGTGTTAGCAACAATTACTTCTCCATATAAAACATGAGGTTGAGGGTGAGCTTTAATGAGGTAATCAGTTCCCCATTTAACAGCATCCATGGCGTGACCGAGTTCGCCACTGGACGCCATTTGCGAACCGTATTCTAGAATGCTCCATGACATCATAGTAACCGTGAATGCCATTGGAAGCCCGAACTTCACATTGTCCCCTGCATCATAGTATCCTCCAACAAGATCCACCTACACATCAATTAAACAACAGATAAATTAACCTCGGATGATTTGTACACTATCAAATTATAACATTGTCAACTGTAAAAATATGAACTTTTTTATTTTTTTTTGCAGAAATCAATTTTTAAATTCAATGTAGAATATTAATTTACCCCACTAGCTTTGCCATCAAGGAGACCAGAGTTGCCCCTCCAATTAACTCTTTGATTATGAGGGAGATAACCAGATCTTTGAGCTTCAAAAAAGAGAATGCTTTTTGAGAGTGCTTGACCATAATCATGTCTACCTGCAAAAGCTAAAGGCACAATTGCAATTAGCACAAACAAAATGGCTCCCATTGTCATATTTGAAGAGTTAGTTTGATGGAAGGGGTTTAGTTTGATAAATAGACAATGTGGGATTGGATTATCAGTTTGATTGTTGTGTGATAAACCAGTTCCAAAAACGGAAAGACTGGTTCAGAGGAAAGGGAGATAAATAAGGGGGGAAGATGGTGAAGGAAGATGAGGAAAAGGGTAGTATATATGGAGGAGAGTGGAAGTGAGGTGTCTTATATGAACACATGTATATAATACGGAGTAACCTTTATCTCACACAATTAGGGCTGTACATTTTTCGGGAAAAACCGAAAATAACCGAGGATCAAACCGGACCGAACCGAGCATATCCGGGACGGTACATGGTCCATACATTTCTTGATTTTCGGTCTTCGGGACGGTCCAGGACCGAACCGAAAAACCCGAGAACCGGACCAGAACCGAAAAAAATAGAAAACATTCCCTATATATCGTGGATCCTAACTTGTTTTCAACATGTTTTAGATCTCCTTATTCAATTTATTTGTAATCACAAGATTGTGTACATGTATTTTATTGGACCATGCACTCTATTACTAATAGACGGCTCTCCATTGTTGGAATGAGTTGTAAAAAAGTCTAAATATCAGGTCAAGTTAGAGCACCGGCATACTCAATGAGATTATAAATTAGTACATGTCAACTTATTCATTGAAATATGCTCTTAAACACTGGCTACACACAAGACACTAAAGCTTCAAACGGTCCGGGAATTTGGACCAAACCGAGCAGAACTGGACCGGACTCAACCGGACCAGACCCATGATTCATGGTACGGTCCTTGGTCCGACTTTCAGCTTCAATTCGGGATTCGGTTCGGTTCGGGAATCAGCCGGTTCGGTCCGGTCCGGTTCTGGACCATGCACAGCCCTACACACAATGATAGGAATTAATTATAATGTTCTTTTTACTAATTACTCCTTATGCATTTTCTAACCAATTTATATTTTTGTTATATTATCCCCTTAAAAAAAAATACTCCGTATTAGACTTTCGGAAAGAAAAAAAATGCATTGGGGTAACCGATTTTTAGTACATTATATTTAATTTACCCAAACAAGAGTAATAATGTGAAAAGTGATACATTCGTAGGGTCGGGTTCATGTAACGTACGCAAAGTACGCAACAATCTGAGACGTGTTCATTGTTTATCGATTATAACATATGCACCGTGTATCGATTATAACATGTGCATTGTGTATCATACAAATCATCACCGTTTTGCAACTTTTAACATGTTCATTGTGTATTATACAAATTTTAAATAAAAACATACAAATTTTAATATGTTCATTTTGTATCATTTAATAATAACATATGTTCATTGTGTATCATCTTCTTCATTCCCTGCTCTTGCAACTTTTTCTTTTACTTAGCTGCTTCCTGGGTCTTTGCTATGTCATACCTATAATAGGTTTCAATCCATACTCAACATCTGGAATCAAATCATAAATCTTAACAATCATTCGAATTAACCTAATTAATTAAGTTAAAAATGTTAAAACATAGTATAAAGATCATACTTTCAGTTTCTAAATCATCATCGTCGATTAGAACAGTGGATTGAAGAACAAAAATCGTCTTTGTGATTGAAGTTTGGAGAAAATTGAAACGAATTACGCAAAAAATTATTAATAAAGTGAAGCGGAGAAGGTGAATGACGAGAAGAAGAAGGTAATGAGTACGTGGTGGTTGTTGAATGGTTGCGTATCCTGCGTACTGAAATATGGCTGCGTATTTGAACCACGATATTATAGGAAGTTTTAATCATACGTAGTTGTGCTATGTGGCTTGTAACCGAGTAATACACGAAGTTCGAATCCACCGTCATACAAACTCGAACCTAGTAAAGCTCTCTTAAAGGAAAAATGACGTGGCGACACAAAAGTTATCTTTTGTTAAAGATAAAATTAAATGACATTTGATCTAAGTATTAGGTAAATGGTCAATAAAAAAGGTTTTGTATGAATTAAAATGACGCTTGAGACAAATATAGAACGTGTTAGTACTAATAAACAAATTTGAGATTACGTGTTGGTGTTTGTCGTTAGTAAGTCGGAAATCGAAATTAAACTAATATTGTTTACCTTTTCACACTAACTTACCTTTCATTTGACTTTTTATGTAGTTATTATAGTTCAAAATAACCAACACACGTGTAAATTTATTTGATTTTGTCCAAAACCCAATTAAATAAGATTTTTAGAGTAAGTTAAAAAGGAAATTAAATATTGTGGAGCATATATATTTTGGTGGCTATTAGTTTTAAGTAAAATTTCAACGGTTATAATGAGTTTTCCAAAGTTATAAATATAAAGTATTGGATCAATAAATGGGGGCGTTTTGAATTATTATTGTTTATTTACGTGCTAAATTTGATTTGAAGTAGTGTGAGACAGAACAAAAGCATGTGGGTTTTGCTTGATCTCATTTCCTGCGAAGGATCGGTGTTGGAACCGAATTTTATTTTTTAAAGTGGAATTTATTTTATTTTTAATCATTAATCATACCAGTGAATTGCTGCATAAAATCCGGGAGAATAATTTAATGCCAAAAAAGAAATAGTTTCAAATTTTCAAAAACATTTGTGTGTATTGTAAAATAACTTGATAAAGTAGTTGATTCCGTTTAAAGGTTAACACTTCTCATTTCTAGCTACTTGCAACATATTATATGTGCTTTTGATGATCCTCCTAATTCTTCGAGTAGATAGAAAATTTAGAATTGATATGACTACGAGTTAACACGATTAAGATTTCAATTAAGTGATTAAAGTCATTCATATCTTGATGTACGCTATCCATCACGGATTTGTCCAATACAGGGAAACAAACTATATTCATCGGATCCATAAACCTTGTTAGCTAGTTACGATCCAAACGACATTAAAAAAGGACTTGTAATGACCATAACAAGTCCTATAACATATTCTTGTTCATAAAGGACTTGTAATGACCATAACATGTCCTATAACATATTCTTGTTCATACTTGTCTTGTGCAACTCCAAGGAGTCGATACACATCTTCATTGTGACCTCTTCAATCCTCCTCATCCTCCTTTTTTTTTCGTTCAAAAACAAATTAATATTATGCTTGTACAAGATTTCTCTAAAGTCTTACACTATTAATCCTCTACTTTCGCACTTACCCTCCTCCAACCTCAAATCCATCTTTCACCGTGAAATCGATTTTGGACCTGGACCTGGACCTTATCCCTTACGGTGCACCCTAATGATATCGTTTCACCTCCATTGGCAAATAAAGAATTAGCTAGACTAAGGTAATCTATAAGACCTTGAAAAGAGGTAGCTAGAGTATCACGATAACTAGTACTGAAAGAAGTAAAAATGAAATTTAGTCCATAATGGTTGTTATATATAACCTCAAGAAGTAACCGAGCAAAACTTACAAAACTAGCTATGGCCCATGCGTATATGAGGATAAAAGTATTGAGTGTGTGGCCTGTGGGGTTTTAACCATCATAGTTTTTACACAATAAAAACCGACAACATTATTTGAAAAATCATAACATATTTTTTCAATATATAAACCCATCGACAACATAATTTGAAAAATCACAAATTTATGTTGCCTAGTGATATTGAATATCTTATTTTTTACGGTTAGTTTACAAACAAATTTTTTGCCCAAGAATTGAAAATGACTTTTGTTTCCATTAATGCTTTTAATAAAATCTATAATATATAATGGTCCTTAAGATTACAATTAATTTGCGAAAAGTATTGTACAAAGTACATAAAAATAATCGCCTCATAAATATACTCCGTAATAATCAATTGTCATGTACAATATTTTTAATTTTTTATACGTGTTAATCATAGCCATAAGTAGTATGATTAGAAAAATCATATTGAATGTAACAAGTATGAATAAAGATTAAACATTTACAATAGGCTTATCTATTCACGGATTAAAAGAGTCGAACACTTTAAATGTATTTGTTGATAAACTGACATTTAAGATAAGATTGGAGGACTAATTAGAATAATTAAAAGAAAAGATATAACAATAATATAGAGTACGTAGCTAACAAATGGAAAGCAAAAAGGGATCCGTATGAGGAAGAAATTGTTAAAAAGAAAGTAGATGACTTTTGTCAGAATTAGTCCGCAATCAACGGTTTCACACTTTCATCGAGAAAATAACAAAATAGAAGGGTCTAAAGTGCACATTCGTATCCTGTTTTACTAAAGTTAAAAATCAAAAAAATGCAAAACACACCTTTAACTTTTATTCTTCTCAAACTAACCACAGTTAAACACTGAAAGAGATCAGACCACATCAACTACTATTAGATTTGAATTTCATAGTTATTTTGAGAGGGAAATTAGTAGTTTCATTTGTTAATATATGCTAAACAATGATTTTTTTTATCCAAATGACAAAAAGATCTTTAGTCTAGTGTTACGCGGAAAGTTTGTCACGAAAATAGATTATGTATTCAAGTCTTGTTAGAAGATAATTTATTTATACGTATTTACGATTTTACATATTATGCGAGGTATAATTTAGGTTTTTCGTTCAGAAATAAGAAAAGGTTACTTAAAAAGAAAAAATATGATATGTAGATAGTTTTAGATAGATTGATACTGATGAAAACAAAAAAGGGCACGTATTAATTTGAGTGGGTGTCCAAAGAGAGGAACATATGTCTCCCCAACCTACGTACACTCCCTTTGCCATGGTTAATGGTCTTGGTCACTAGGACACACACCAATTATATAAATTATATAAATTATAAATTATATATAATTTAATATTTAATATACTAAAAGGATAGCTTACCCAAAAGAAATATTTTAGTATTGTCAATGACAAGATTCAAGAACAATTTTATGTGGGAGAATAATAATATATATGTTTGGGGATTGAGATGGAAGTTTTGAGACAAACAAAAGCAATCCCTAATGGATTGTGTTCAAGTAGAATGAGCATTTATTTTGTGGTGCGAGTAATTAGTTAAATTTTCATACTATGCTCTTAAATGATTTTCTTATCTGTGACTATGTTATTATAATTATAATTATAATTATTATATTGTTTTCATTTGTGTTAATATTAGCATATATAGTTATTACTCACTCTATCACCATCAACATGTACATTTGATTATCTATATAGTTTTAAAATTTTCCATTAACTATATTATTCATCAATCAAAAAACATCTTTAGCTATCAAATTAATTTATTTTGATTGGTTGTAAGTTGTAACATAAAGGTGGACACTTTTTATGACAATTCAAAATAGCAATATACACACTTGTAGTGAGATGCGAAGAATATTGTCTTTTATTATTAGAAAAAATAGAGCGTTTGTGAGTATCTTTTAGCCTTTCAAGCTTATTCTATATCCGGACTTGAGCTAAAGCCCATCTGTACATCTCTACTAGCTAGAGCACTCCATGGATTTAGAAAGTCTTCAAACAAGTCATATCGTCCACTATATTATTGATGCTGTATGGTAGATCATATTATATTTATAAATCGAAGACATACATCTTAGTCAAGTAAACAAATGAAAATCTTACATTTGAACAATATCTTGATACATGTTTTATACTCCTAAAGTTTATTGGATTTAAATATTAACTTTTGGTTGTCTAGTCAAATTAAGACCTTGAGCGTAATGCATGCTGAGAAGTATTAAGTTATATATATATATATATATATATATATATATAGGATTGGGATCAATGGAGAAGGTTTTTTATGTGGAGAAGGGGGAGAAGCAATCCGGATCGTTAGATGAGTGAATCAATGGTTGAGATCAGTCAAAGGGAAAATTGTCAAATTAGGCGTTAAAAGAAATCACTGGGGGCATTAGAGTCTTTTTGATGCAGCCACAAAAAAAGGAAACAAAACAAAATTAATTAGAAATTAACTTTGTTAGCGATTCACATGCAAGAAATTAAACCGATCAAAACCTTCTGCTTCCTTCTCCATCGTTGGTGTAACCATAGCCGTAAACCCTAATTCTAGTACCGCTTTTACACAAAAAAACAATCGAAAAGAAGAGCATTTTTAGCTACTGTAATCGGTTATCGTTTTGCTGAATCATCCAAACAAAAACGACTCACTTGTAGGAGGTGCGATTATAAAGATGGTGAAATAAAAAAAACTGAATCAAGCGAGCGTGAAAGGTAAATAATTATGTTGTTCTTGTGTATTGTTGTGTTTCCGCATCATTAAGGTATCGTATTTTGTTAATCAATGCTAACATTGACTTAATTTTGGGTTGATTCACATCAAGGTGTATCATAATAGTCTGTGATTTTCAAGGGGGGTGGTTGTATTGGGTTGTAGAACATTAAAGTTAAAGAAAGACATAAAAGCTAATTGTGATTTTGCATTTGAGACGTGGCAAACAAGCAAAAAAATTGTAATTATTGTTTGGGAGAGGGATGTAAAACAGCTGAAATGTTATAATTGTTGTTTGAGATGCATATAACTAAAAACACGACAATAAAGTGTGTATTTCTGGGTTGGTTCATCTGTAATGTTTGTTTTTATAAAAGGGTGGTGCATCATCTAAGTGTTATGTTATTTCTAAAAGAACGGTGAATTTCAGTGGGGCGCGAGTATTTTGTGGCTTATGGTTGATGGATTCTTGAAAGCTTAAAAGTGTTCGACTGCAGTTTATTTTTTTGATTTTTGAGTTGTACAGGAAAGGTGTGTATTATGTGTTTGAATGACTGTTTTGAAACAAAGATGCCGAATGACTGAATCAATGTGTTACTTTACTTAATCAAATTGTGAAAAGCACTGAATCAGTATGTCGCATCACTGAATCAATGAGCTGTGGCTATGTGGTCATGGTATGGCAATGGTTACAGTTTAGATATTTTAATTATGTTTCAGCATAGTTGTCAAACCTAGTGAGTCTGGTGTCTTAATAAACTCATGAAGGTATTCTAAAAAAGTTTTCAGTTGTGCGCATGAAAGAGGCTGCTGCATAAAAGATATCAAAAATGACTGAATCAATGTGTTACTTTACTTAATCAAATTGTGAAAAGCACTGAATCAGGAGTTTACATCACTGAATCAGTGTGCTGTGTTGAATACGTATCTACAAGTTCCATCACTTGATCATCGTTCGCCATTCCGATTCACCGTAAATCAAAGAGTAATAAAATTACTTATGAATTGTTCCCAAAAATTAACACAAGCACTAGTTCAATATAACTCAATAATTCGATCGACACCGATGGAATATTTTCTGCAATGAAATATACACAAGATACATGGATCAATGGAGTAGTGTATATTAGTTTTAATTAATTGTGAAGATATTTGTGGATACTTTCCTAAAAAGTTGGAGCCTCAAACGTAATATATGTAACAGCTCACTTTAATGCATATAATTTACATAATATTAAATTAAATAACCAAAATACAAATGACTAATATACCCTTTGACCTACAAATGAAATGAATGGTCAGGATTTTTTCTCCCTCTTCTCCATAAAATTTTCCTTCTTTTTAGATCCCCTAACTATATATATATATATATATATATATATATATATATATATATATATATATATATATATATATATATATATGTATAGGGGAATGATCAAGAGGGAAGCTTTTCTCCATAAAATTTTCCTTCTTTTTAGATCCCCTAACTATATATATATATATATATATATATATATATATATATATATATATATATATGTATAGGGGAATGATCAAGAGGGAAGCTTCAAATTTGAGGGAAGGAGGGAAGCAAACCTCCACCACTCATTTTCTCTTACATTTCACAATTCATCTACAATACCCATTTCACCACTTATTATCTAAAATCCAAAATTAAAGCATGTAATTTAACAAATTTTCAATCAAAAATATTATAAATCTTCAAATCCATCAAGCGCATTCATACGTATCTTCAATTCGTCATAATTCGGATTTGTCGAAAATTATGAATTTTGGTGTAACTTTTGAGTTTTTGATGAAATTTAGATTTGGTAATGAAAATAATTAAATTAAACGAATTTCATCGTACAAAACATTTAAACAAGTAATTAATCCAATTATGGTCGTCATTCCCATCGAATCTCACAAACTCAAAAAATTCCCAGAACGTTAACATTCATCTCGAAAGCATGTTAATCAAAATATCAACTTAATATTTTTAAATATTTATTTATGATGAATATTAACTTATATATGCTATTACACACTATTGAATGTGATAACATAAAATTCATCGGCGTATAATAATGTATATGAGTTAACATTCATCCCAAATGAATATTAACGTGCTGAAATTTTAATTTTGATTAACATGCTTTCGAAATGCATGTTAACGTGCTGAAAAAAATTTGATTTTGATTAACATGCTTTTGAAATGCATGTTAACGAGCCTGGGAGGTGATTTCAAGTTATTTACAAAAATGCCACCGCGTTGACTTTTGCGTTGACTAGAATTTGTGGCTGAAAATTGCTTCCCTCCTTCCCCCATTTTTCTACTTCCCTCATGATCTCTCCTATATATATATATATATATATATATATATATATATATATATATTCTGTTAACGTAAAGTTTTCAAATAAGCTGTTAATATTGACAAAGAAATACAATAAAACCAATTTGTCTTTTAGAATAAGGATTTAATTAACATCCCTAAATGCTACGATTGAGAATATATAACGCGCATTGAATTAGTGTATTTTTACCATTTATCGTCATCATAAAAGTCGTGATGCACTATATGTATTTATGCATGTAAGAACTTCCTAATTATTAATAACAATATCTACGACTGAATGTCGTTATTATTTATCTTAAAATTAAATAAACATTTTTTTAATCCAAAATACGGAGTACAAGAACACATGCTATAATTATGGCATAGCCAATTAGCCACATGCCTACATGAAATAGACTGGAACAGGAAAATAAAATTAAAACTCATAGATGAGTATCGATTCACTTATTATACTTTGGCTTGCAACGTGTTTGTAGGCCATAAAAAAAAGGTGTGTTTGAGTAAAGAAGTCAAAACTCGAAGACTGCGAGTATTAAAAATTAGTGTTAGAATTGGGCCATGTTTTGTTTTTATCTTTGCATATTCTACTACTTTTTGGCACTTTGTTTTTGTGGTTGTTACTTAGACCACTTTATTTCATTCCATATTTTATTCTTATGTTGGATAGCAAGAGTGGTCTTTAAAATTTGCTAAAGTGGCTCATCAAAATGTAGAATTATTTAGTGTTGCTTTTCAAGGCTCAATTCATACTCCATTTTGGGGAAAAACTTATGCATGATTATATATATATATATATATATGGCAGTGATCAAGAAATAAGTGTTTTTTTTTAAAGGGGGAAACATCATTATTCATCATAAAGCAACTTACAATTATTAATAAAAACATCAACAATTTTTTTTTTTACTAATAAATAGTAATCAAAATCGATGCTATGGATAATAATGAATGAATTTCATTTTTTAATCATAACATTAATTGATGAATATTTATTTAATAAATTGTTAACATTCAACCTAACTCAGATTAACAATTGTTTACAGCTAAGCATCATAAACAACTAGCTTCAAAGAGGATCGGTGGTCCTTGAGGTACCCTACTGCCGCGGTGACCCCCAAGTAACACTTACAACCAACTGAAGGCCAATTCAGTGATCTAACCGATAGTTTGGTACTATTACTTTCTACAACACCAATTCAATAAACAACACATGTACAAAGCACTAATGTTGTCCAAGTAATAGTACCCAAACCCAATCCCCGTTGACCTCTGAAAGAATTCACATAATCCACAATTCTCATGGCAATATGTAAACATAACAGTATAAGCAGTAAAACCAAGTTTAACCGTTGTAACCAGATTGTTACAACTAATTTAGACTGAAAGTCATTGATCCACTTACCCTTGACGATCACAGTCTCCACTCAGAGATCTTACTTTACTGAGTCTTCGGTTTATCTGATAACACAACCAAAACCCGAGTTAGATTCTCATATCTAGTTTAATACATTCTAATCATGTATACAATGTCAAGTAAGAGCACATAATATACATCTAATACTATGTAATTATCACAAGTGTATAAGTCACAACTCATCAAATTTGTCAATTTAAAACATGAAAACGCGATCCGGGCTGAAAGGGGTGGGATCGCGTTCCACAGTTCAAAATCATTCTGTTACCGTTTTACACTTGAAAACGCGATCCGGGTTAAGGGGCTGGATCACGTTCCAAAGAACAAAATTTAACCGATCCAAATTAACACTGACTAACGCGATCCGGGCACAAAGAAGCTGGATCGCCTTACACCGACCAAAACCATTCTGTAACCACTTTTAACTATGAAACGCGATCCGGACACGGGGCTAGGATCGCGTTTCGAAGAACAATTTTGACATGTGACATTTTTTAACTATGAAACGCGATCCAGGCTATAGGCTGGGATCGCGTTTGCGCGTTTTCCAGCAAAACCAAAGACCTGCAATTGCACAGCACGAACACAATTCGAATTTTACCAAAACCAAACTCCATAAACTCAGTTTTTATCAATCTAATACATCACAATACACCTATAATCATCATATATCAACACAACATCAACATGCAATACTCATTTTCCTTTCACCTAACATAATTCACCTAATCCAATCAAAACCCATTTCATACATTGAAACCTAAACACTTGCATTCAAAATAAGAACAATATGATGATGATGATTAAGCAATTTCAGCAATCACAATCCATACATGCAACAATAATCCATCTCAACTTAATTTCATCAATTGAGCTCAAGGAGATCAAAACAAGTAAACTTACAATTAAATGAAGAAAAGAGATGAACAAGATGAAGAAGGAGAAGATGAATCCAGGTGTTAACACTAAATCAAAGCCTCACAAATGCTTGAATCAGATTATCAATTTCTCTTAAAATGTGCATGTGTTATTGAGAGAGAGTTAGAAGAAATTGAGAAATGAATTAAGTTAGGTCGGGTTTGCAAAAACCGACCCCCATATACTTAGTATAAATTATACCCCTTCTAAGCCTATTGTCTGGAACCTAAAAATCATTTACGAGAATAATCTTTTATTTTACCGTCAACTAAAATAATTTAAAACAAGTAATAATTTATTAATCATAATAAGTTATTTAATCAATTGACCTATTTATTTCAATTATCCAAATAATATCAATCATTTCTAAACACAATTAAATAACCCAATAAAATAAGAAAATTACCGTAATTCTCTTAAGCCCAATAAGAGGATGTTACAGAAGGTAATATGCTTCTTGATGAATAATAACGCTTCCCCTTCCCCCATAAAATACACTTCTCTATGGATTATTCTACTATATATATAGATTAAATCTACAAATATATATTTCGTTTGGTCATATTCTGCTGTGTTGCTCGTATAAATCCAAAGGATGTCTAATTAGTAAGTCTATTGATAGTTGTCATTTTCTTAGTGGCAAAATGTAACTACAAATGGGTTCTGTTACAAGGACAGGGAGGTTTTGAGGGGAATTAACTAATTAAGGATAGAGGCTAGACCAATCAATTCACGAAATGCATTAAATTTGTACAGTTGAGATGTAGTGTTGTTATGTTGCAGTCAAATTTATAAGGGTAAATTGAGGTGTTGTTATGATGCACTGTACTTATAATGCACGTAAAATACAGTGTTGTTATGATGCAGCGCTTCTGAGTCGTAAATCACATAAATTAATGGTTGGGATCGTTTCATCCCCTCTGATGTCCCACCTTATATATATATATATATATATATATATGTGTGTGTGTGTGTGTATGTGCGTGCGTACGCGCGCACATTCTATATAAAATTAAACATAAAATCTAATATAAACTAGCAATACAATAAGAGAAGGCCCCACGATTGTAGTCTAGTGGTGACTGGTGAGGGACATGCATCCTAAAGACAAATGTTACGGGTTCAATCCTCATCTACATATTTTTTAACCGCAAATACGTGATTTGCTTCACTCATATTGAACGTGGGCCGGTCGATGGGACCGACAAAAGATCGGTTTTACCCGATATAAGAGACGCTGAAATAATTATACAAGTAGCTTTTAAATGGGATCTAGTTGGGCTACATAGTTTTGGCCCATTCTTTCCGTTCGGCCCATTCTTTTCCCTTTTCCTCATAAGCGGAGACGTGACCACACACATAATACATTATACACAGGTTGTTAAGCTAAATTTACTAAAAGAAAAAATTTGAGAGTCATGTTGCTGGGAATGTGCTCCTTCATAACACACATTGAGGATTCCTGCATTGACAATTGTCAATGAGCATAATCACATGTGTAATTCATTTTACGATACCTTTTCAGGTTTTTTTTTTTTTAATTATTATTTGTCAAAATTATTATTTAACATATGAATACTAATCACATGTATATAAGTGTTTGTTGACTCGTGTTTTGAAAGTTTCGAAAGTGAACTTTATGATTTTGACTACATACTTATAGTAGTAGATTTCATTCACTAATATGATCCCTAGAATTCGATATAGGATCATTTGTTACTACAGATTAAATACAGTACTAAATACTTCACTTTAACTCATTACATATATCTAAATGCAGCATTTATATATATGTATTGTTTTTTAGTTGTTAGAGACTTATATAAACTCTAATAATGTTTGTTTGGTAAATATTAGTTTTGGTATTTGAGGTGCATTAGAATCTGTTAGAATTAAGATTAGTATTCAGAGTTTCTTTACGATTAGTATTCGAGTTTGTTTAGTAATTATGTATAATTAGTTTGCTCATTGGTTTAGGAATTTTGTACATTTGAATTTGATTTGTATTAGTTTTGTTTGGTACCTTCGAATGGATTTGATTTTGATTTGCAATTTAAATTCGATAGCTTCCGCTTCGTATATATCTTTACTTAACGGCTATATATTTATGCTTGAGATGATTGACGACCCGAAGATTTCTATCAAAGATAATTTATTTAAGATTCCAATGTACTTAATACGTAATTAAGTAATTAACCTAGTTTTGATACCACAAATTTATTAATAGACCCGTGCAAATTTAACGTACTTGTTCATAGGCCATATATAGTAATTAGATTAGATTAGATTATATTAGTAAAACATTTTCATGTAAAGGGAATTATAAAGCCAACAAATGAGAGTGTGACCGACAAAAGTCAGTTACATGGTCACCGTCAATCAGCCACCGTGGAGGTGGGGGGGTACAATCTATGCTGCCGGAGAGACCGGGAACAAGAAGAACGTGTCGTGGGGATTGGCCACTACCCACCGCCGGCGGTGGGCTTTTTGTAGGCTGCATAAACACAATCATAATTCCTAATTACTCCGTATTAAATATAACAACTCATAATGTAATCTAATATCATATCTAATAGTAATAATATATGTGGGGTTTTGATCATGTGATTGCTCGTGCATCATCTGACAAGTACAACCACAATAAATATTGGTCCTTCATATTTCCAGGTAATGTCTATTATACTTGGTGTTACGTTATATCCTCCTGTTTAGGGGTGTTTAGGGGGGCGTTACGGGATGACTTTTTAGCTTTTGTGGTATCATAACGCAGAAAAGCTTAATTTTACTGTTTGGGTATATGGAGTTTTTCCCTAGTTTAAAGGGTTAAAAAGCTAAAAAGCCAGGATTTTGAAGCTTTAGCTTAACGCAGAAGCTAAAAGCTTAACGCCACCCCAAACACCCTCTTACTCCCTCTGTCCTAAAAGATGCAAGATAAAAAAGATTTAGATAGAATAACTAAATGACAATTTTTTGTTCTTTATGTTCTTAGAAAATATTTAACGAATAATTTATCGAGAGTAATAAATAAATATACAAATAATAGGAGTTAAATTATTTTACCAGTGGAGTGAACGGTCCTTTGAAACAAGCAATTTAAGAATGTGAACAACTAAAATGAGTTTGCGTTTGAAAAAAATAAATAATAATAAAAAATAAAAATAAAAAATGAGAAAGAACTAAGAAGATAAAAACAAAAAGATTCTGCGTTCGTGAGATTATATTATACAGAGAAGAGAAGAGAAGTTAAAAGCGATTTATCCTAAATGTTCTCTTAAATATTGAAAAGAATTGGAAGGATCGAAGTATAAACTAAATAAGTTATAACATTGTTATTTCTCCAACTCGAACACAAAAGATGCAAATATATATTAAGAAACCGGCATGTGTTAATTTAACAAGCTAGATTAAGGTAAATTGGAACCAGCACATAAACGAAGATGTGACAGGTGTTAACATGAGCATATAATCTATGAACATGGAAATAAATTATGAAATAAGAATGTGGCAACTAATGGTAATTTAGATACCAGATATTTACATAGAATGACAACCAATAAGAACACCAAACATGGGCCATGGAATGATTTGGATAAGTTGTCAAACAAAAACATCAATAGTTTTTTCTGATACTATACCCCCATGTGGTGCATTATCAATCAAATCTTTGCTATCAACACATATAGTTAAAAATCTACGAATATTAATTTATTAAATTTAGTTTAAACCGGTCTATGGGCTATGGCATTGTATTTAAAATGTCACACGTTTATGTGAATATGTCGCCATATAGGTTATAGTTTATTACAAACATTCATACAATTCACATTTTCCATACAATTACGAGATTTACGCTTGAGAAAGTGAGTTTATGTTATCTTTGTAATCCAGTCAATCTTGAAGGCGTCCTTAAAATCGGGCAAGTAACTTCCAATGATCATATCAATGGCTTGATTAGTATTTCTCCGCTTTACCTGACAAAAATTTGTGAATAATCTTTGTAATGTGAATATAATTATGCGATCACTAATCTTCTTTGTTTAAAGATGTATCCTTAGTCCCTAGATATTGCCTTAGTGCCCAACCAATACAACTACTTCTCTTCGAGTTTTGAATGGGTCAAAGTTAGTTTAAGACTATAATGAAGGGGTCAAGCTATTGAAGTTGAAAACTAAAAACTTACCTATTAGCTTCTATAGGATTTGTGTAGATAATGTGATTTATAAACTATCAAAATTGTTTCTATACAATAATATGTTGCAACTATAGATTACTATAAATATGGGCAAGTTAGATTTACTTTAAAATCATTTTATCCATTATCTGAAATAGTATAAATAATTCTAGATGAAATGATTTGGAATGTGCTATATATACGACGAACATGAACATGGGCTGCAATGGGTACTACAGTCTTACAGCCCATCATACTTCATTCTTAGGCCCATTATGCTATATGTGACTGAAGTATTAGAAAGCAAGATGAGCTGGCGACTTATTGGGCTTCTAATTCATTTGTTGTTTACGATGATGGGCCATAAGGCCTTTTTGTATGTAATTGAGGTAAACCGTAAAGGCGTAAACGAGGATATTTCTGCTCGAGCGTTGCGACGGGTTAGAAATTCAATTTCGTTGTTGTATTTTGTCACATAGTAAAACATGTTATAAAGCATGATTAGTTATACCAATTACTTATAATACAAAACAATATTTCATAACTTAAAATGAGCTAAATTCATAAAAGTTATATTTTGTTTAGATCATCATTACAAATGTTTTCTCTTTGACAATATATTATTTTATTAGAGTGAAAATACGAAAAAGAAAAAAGAATAAATAATATTAATTAAAAATACAAATTTAAATAGTAATAAAATAAAAATAAATTCTAACTATAATGAGCAGTATGAAAAAGAATACGTAATAACTAATAAAGGTATGCCAATAATAATAATAATAATAAATGATATAATAATATAATAATATGATAATAGAAAATAATGCTGGGCCATTAAACATTGCGGAGTACCACGGAAAGTCGGAAACCACTCAGCTACAATAATACAGTAATTGTTATAAATTTTATTAAATATCTTAAATTATATATAGGAAGCGGATAATGACATCATCAAAATCACTATTAACCAATTAAATTCTTTAATTTTGTCCAATTAGCTAAAACTTAGGATGAGATGATGTCATAAATACATATTTTGTATTGAAATATGTTTATATATATTTATTTATCAATATAATTATTATTATTTTATGTTCCTAATTTCATTAGGAGACTTGCATAAGGATGATTTTTACTTTAAATAAGTAAGGTAATAAATAAATATAATCTTAATCTTAATTCCTTTGTATTTTATTACATTTATTAATTAATATACGCAATCAATCTATTATACTACTTTCGTTTAAGGACTTTTGAACTTCATTGCATATCTTTTTTAACTTTTACAAAATAGAATTTTATCGTATATATAATTCGCGTAATTATAAAAATCAAATTCACATTCAATAGTCCGTGTGTATACACGGGTTTGATGTCTAGTATTATATATATGCGCCTAATAAAACAAAAAAGTTATTGTTCGGCAGGTTGATAATAAAGGGGAATAACAATATACCGTGTAGTTAGCAAAATCTTCTATACAAATAATGACTGGGGTGATGATATTTTCAGCATTATTTTTGATAATTACCATAAATATGCGTTAATATGTTGTAGAGTATGACTTATTAATATACACTTGTGGATTTAAAAAAAAAATGATGGTGGATATACAATCACCGATAACAATAAGGGGAAATGATGTGCACTTTAAAAACACCTAAATTTATGTGAAACTCGTTCACCAACATTTGTATTATTATCTAATGTTCGAACAATTTACAAGCTGAAATGTAAAAGTAATTTTTAATGAAGGACTTTAGCATCAACTAAGTTTGGTGCTACTAGAAACATATACAAAGCCCATAACGAGTAAAGTATTCTATTACAGAGAAGAGTTCAATTGAGACCATTTATTTTGTGTGAGAATGGGGGAATCAACCACAATATGCCATGTGTCATTTTTTTCTCTCTCATCCACGTTTTTAAAAATTAAATATCTCACAAACGACAAGTCGAAAAATCATGAAAATTGCACCATATTTTTCAGCGTTTTATCCTCTTCGATTTGCCGTCCATCAAGGCATACTTCCAATTCAACACTAAACCCCAAACCCTAAACCCTAAACGCAACACTGTAACACACGTGTTAGTAATGTGAAACCCACTAAAAATAATGGAAAAAAAAACTCGTCGAAAGTATGCCTTAATGGACGGCAAATCGAAGAGGATCAAACGCTGAATCTAATGGTGCAATTTTCATAATTTTTCGATTTGTCGTTTGTGAGATATTTAACTTAAGGGGTAAATGGGTTTTGTATTCTCTTTGTACACATGGCACCATATCATTGGTTCCTCTATTCTCACATAAATTTTTAGTCCCATTTGAACCTTGCCCTTCTATTATATTGAAGAATCTAATAACTAGAATAATGATTGATACATATTATCCCCTAATATCAATCAGCAAACAACTATAAATAGTAAGTTGTTTGGACTTTTGTGTAAATAGGTTTAAAAGCTAACATAAAACAAACTATTTTGATGTAACTAATTAAGTAAAGTTTGACCCAAGTGGTTGAGTTGTTGGTATTTTGTTTAAGGATACCTAGGTTCAAGTCTTGAGACCTTCATTACTACTTGAATATTTTTTTTCTTCATGTTCACATTTATTATTACTATTATTACACTAATTCAATAATAAATGTTAATTTTGAATCATTTCTATATGGTAGCGTAATGAATGTTGAGATCATTGCAAAGAAAATTAAAAGACAAACATCGATTCTCAATATATACTTGAACTAACGACATATTAGTTGATTATCATCAAAAATCATTTGAATCGGAGACTAATCATCAATGAAATTTATTTAACGAAACTTAATCTATGCCCCTAGGCTCTAAACTTCTCAAATATAAATGCTTTTGACCAATCAACATTTTAATAGTTTTTAAATTTTACATTTTATAACTTTCAAACTTTTTAATATATACAGAAAACTCCTCGATCTTTTTAAGCTAATAATACAGTCCCATTCGTAAAATAAGTATAAGAGATTATTCCCAATAAAAAAAAATTAGCCATATAAATAGAATTATATTAAAGTGTAACTAAATAATATAAATCAAAACGAATCTAAACAATAGTTTTTGACCCGACGCAAAGCGTGGGCAAATAGTTACTTGTTTTAATCGTTTGCTATACTCATATCTATGATAATATTTGATAAATGTGTGTCAATTTTTTGTCGAACATAATACGATACTTTTAGAAGTCGTATTTCGTATCATAAAAAACTAATACAGATGTTTCAATGGTAGTGTGCCACTTTGCGGTAAGTGACGTGTCCATGAATCAGTGGCTACATTGATTTGGACAAGATAAGTCCACTTGCCCCACTTATAGGGCTATTAAATCGGACTTCAACAACCATCCGTATCTCCTCTAATTTTGTACATATCTTGCTGTCATATTGACCTTTTCCTTTAGCTATTGTTTTGACTTCATGTTTTTGAGACAGTAATCAGTTATGGTGATCAATTTCATTATGGTACGTACTTGGTTCATGTAAAATCATGTTAACAAGATTGACGTGATCGATAAAAATTATCTGCACTATATGAGATTTGATCGAGCATTGCAACATACAGATTTGAAACGGCAAATATCCGATTAATATTCTTTCAAAATATTCACGTACGTAGTCAACTTCTAAAGGTTACTACAATATGTCGTATTCATCAAATCATATACACTTGTTTGTATGAGATCAGGGGCGAAGACAGGCGGGACAGCGTAGGCAACCGCCCCCGTAAGAATTTTTAAATTACGTAAATAAGGAATTTTTTAAGGTATTAATGAAATCTTACCAATTTCGCCCCACAAAATCATAAAAAAAATAGAAAAAATAGATTTTTTTCGCCCCTTCTATTAGGATTTTCTGACTATGCCCCTGTCTGAGATTGAATTGTTTAAAAGAATAAAGAGAAATGATAATGACAATCTCAATAATAGAAAAAAAAATGTACATTTATTTAAGCTAAAGTTTATTTATATGGTCAAAATTATAATTAATACACTAAAAGTTTGCATTTAATTCAATCAAACATTCCTTTTATATGTGATATATATTAATTATGATTTTAGATAATAAAGAAAACTTTAAATTTAATGATTATCGTCAAATGATTCTTATTGACAGCCCTTAGGGCTGTCAATATCATTTCCCAAGAATATATTCAATAAGTCGTTAAGGAATTTCTTTTCTTCATCAAGCTTTCCTACTTTATGACATAAAATCTGAAACTATATTATTGACATTTTTAAAATGGTTTATGGTACGGATCACCAATGTACTTTACGTTTTGTCCCAATGTCACCAATGAACCGGTTTTATTACCGATGTCGACAACAAACTTTTACTTTTGTCCCAATGACACCAACAAACTTATTTTATTATTAATGTCGACAACGAACTTGTTAAAAATGTTTTGAGGTCACCAAAATACTTTTTCTTAACGAGTTACGTTTTGAATTTGCTGATTTGGTGTTGCCGTCATTTCATTTATGTGAACAGGCTTCCACGTAAGCTAAACATGCCCACGGATGGTTAACTTCTTGTTCTCCGTTCGACTAAAATGTAATTTTCGGTTACTTTTTAAAAAAATTATAGCAATTGTGTTTAGATTCACAAGAAACAGTGATGGTTAGCATAGAAATAACCAAAAATTACATGTTAGTCGATCGGAAAAGATGAAGTTAACCATATGAGTACATGTTTAGTTTACGTAAAAGCATGGTCACATAAATGAAATGACATTGCAAAACCAAATCAGTAAATTCAAAATGTAACTCGTTAAGAAAAAGTATTTTGGTGAACTCGAAACATTTTTAACAAGTTTATTGTCGATATTGGTAATAAAATAAGTTCATTGGTGACATTGGGCAAAAAGTAAATAGTTTGTTGCCGATATTGGTAATAAAATCGGTTTATTGGTGACATTGGGACAAAAAGTAAAGTATGTTGCCGATCCATACCATAAACCCTTTTTAAAAAGGCATGGAGCTATCTAACTACTGCAATATTCTATCTGAATCTTTTCCAAACATATACTATATATGTAAAATAAACGTACTAGCTTTATGAATTATGATAATGTAAACCACCAATGGTGGCCCAACTGATAATAGCTTCGGGTTTAAATAGCGGAGGTTCGAATCTTGTTGAGTGCAAACACTCTAAAGTGGCCATGCGAATCTCATGAAAGGGGATCGAGTGCTTTATCTGGTTTGAGTATGTGTGACGGTGAGCCCACATCTTATTGATTAGGCGGTCAAAAGGTCGGAACCATGATTAAAAAGAATTATGATAACGTATTATCGAAAAGTTCTCAGATATATCTAACAAATGAATTATAAGAATTTAGATTCGGATTGGAAAAGACAGTTGATTATAGGAGTGGGCCAAAATGTGACCGTCCCTCAAAGTGTCAAGCTTTCATGGTTCAATTATTTGTCCAGGAACTTGGAAGAAGTCAAGAGAAAGGAGATGGGTCGGTTTGACAATTTTGTATATATGATGGAATTATTGGACTTTATATAATTTAATGTTTTATATTAATTATTACTTATGGCCATTAATGTAGAGTGGATCGAGCATACACATAACATAGAGTACTCGATTTATCTTTTGGAAAATATCTTTTAGTGCAAGGTAAATAAAGAGCTTTTGTGCAATACATCTTTTGAAATAATATTTTTAGATGTAAAATTTATTTACAAAGAGCATCTAATATTTCATATACTTGTATGTGAGGAACCTACTAACATACGGGTTCAAGTTTCATGAGACAATTTATTGTTTCCATGGAAAGAAGAAGAAGAAGAAACCATCACTATGTGTTCAAGCCTTATGAAAGATAAGATGCTGTTCCTAGAAGAAAGATGAAACAAACCATCAATACGAACTGGAATAAGAAATTAGAATAACCAATTTACATAGATCTAAATGTTAGCTTAATTTTCTTATTGGTTGAACTTTTTATATCTCTTAAATTCATTCTTTCAAATCTATCAATAATTTTTCATTTTGAATTCACGAGTTACATCGCTCACATCACTTGATAAAGAGTAAACAAAACTACATATGATTAACATTTATCAAATTAATAAATAAACGAATTTTTAGATGGATCAAATTTGAGATGAAACCACTTGTAACACGACACGTGACTCGGAAGGACCAGACCAAGATGAAGGTCACGAGATATATGGGGGCCAATATTCATGGTGGTGGGTGACGTGTAGGTCTTACCAGCTAGTGGGCCCCAACTTATTTTGTCGGCGTCCGACGTTGCATGTCCACGTCTTAATACTTCCAAAATACCACTTTTTGGTTGCAAAATTCCGTGTTCATCCTCACATACCATTAAAATTACACTTTCCTGACCTTTACGGCGTTACTTGCTTCGAACCCGCAATTTGTTGCTATAGACTAAATATAGATCGATCACATAAGAACTAGTAGTAAAAAAGATGATTTATCGAATATTTATCGATGGCTAAATAAATAACACTACGTCTCCATTAAACTTCAGGACCTTCGTTTTTAAACTACATGTTTGACGATAGCATGGCTTAAGTGCACTGAAATATAATTATTTATGATCTAACATTCATAGATATGCAGTTAATTATTCGAGCTTTCATTGTATGTAATACGTTGTCATTCTTTATTATTGTATGTTCTTTATGGTACTTTCATTTGCGTGTCAGCCATGTAAGATTTAACATGCCATACTTATAAGTTGTTACATCACTAAAATAAATACAATAACAATGAATTATAAATTCATTACATAAAATGTAACTCATGTTTGTTTTTCTATAACGTGAATATCAAAGAATAAATAGTTACATTTCTTTGCACTTGATGCTAGTTTCTATATCTAGAAAGAGAAAAGGGTTTTGGGTTGTTGACTTGTAGTCGACAACTAGTTTGGTTCAAGTCACATGCACATATGACTTTTTTGTCACCAAATATTCACGAATTAATCTACCTTTTCGTATTTAATGCTTGTCCATATTCATTAATCCGTCAACAATATCAACCTTATTGTCATCATATCGACATTCGACATATACGCTTATAAGTAAAACAAAGTAAAGGTTGATATATGAAGTAAAACAGTTTTGTGAGTAACCCATTATAAGTGTTCTGTTTTAACTTTAACCTTAAATATTATTGTTTTTGTTATTTAATACTTGATGCAAAATATATGAATGGATTGAGTTTTAAATGTATTTACATTGGTATAATTTTCATCAAGTATTATAGTATAACACAAACAAAAATATTTAAAGTCAAAGTTGAAAATTGTTTTTTTGAAAAAGTTAAAACATGACACTTGTAATGGGACGGAGATGGTAATTAATTATAATATGCAATTTGTCGTAAACATTCACTAAGTCTAATGCTACTACATAAACTCTGTTTTTAAGATTTCCATTTCTAGGTCAGTCATTTAGATCTACTCCCAGCTTTTATCTAAACTTCTATTTAGAGGATTACTTTACCAAATTTGATACGTTATTATTCGTATACACCTAGACTAGATATCTCTATATGACATTAGTTATGGGCACGGTGATATTATCATTAACATGTACATGTAACGTGGTACTGTGTATATGGAGCCTCTAATCGCCCGTCTTTTGACCAACACGGCAACACGAATGAGAATAATCATGCAAACCGTAGAGATGATGGATTTGCATGTAGAGGATCCAAGTATTATACCTTTAATCGTTATTGTTATGGTTACTTATATGGTGAAACGACATTATACAAGTAGGTATGTAATTTATACCAATTTTACTTACCATCTATACATAACTAATTTCATTAATCATCTTAAGCTATATATCTTTTGTTTTCTAGAATTCTAGGTGCGTCAAGGGTGATGGGTGTGATTATTCATTTTTGTTTGTTGTTTGACTTTTTCTTGTACAAGAAATATGACATTCCAACCCCCTAATAAATTGCAAAAGGTGAAGTACGGATTACAAAAGGGCTCCACACGGAGTCTTCTTAAATTTCTACGCTTTATGGTAAGAGTAATGACATTTTTTTCTAATAAAAATTTTTTCCTATTTATCTACACCAAAGGGAGTGCCAGCATTCCCGTCAATGTTATGGACCGAAAACAATGTCACTATGTCAGATAGCGTTTCTGCCACTATGCAGTAGCGCTCCCGATCAGCGTCGAATCTAAAACGCTGAGAAAATGAGTTTATTATTTTTTGGTTTTGTTTTTGTTTTCAAAGGTTGATGCTGATAAAAATAAAAATAAAAAATGAAACACTAAAAACTTGGTATGATGTACTTCCCCAAATTTCAGCTTTGATGTTCTCTTCGATACACTAAATTTTCAGTGTCACTATTCATCAGAGTGTAAAATACTAAAAATCATGGTAGTCCACTTGTTGAATTAAACATATGACCAAAAAAAATGGAATCTGTGAATAATAAAATGACTAAAAATACATCATATGAACAACAGGCATTGGCAATTTAAGAAAATTTCAGTTTCCAATTTTAAAATATATCACATACCCCACCACTTTATTTCATTTTAAATTTGCCTATAAATACCCCCCTTGTGAAAAAACCAAATCAAATATCCAACATATTTGAGCCTCAAGAGTAACACATACTCTCCTCCTCTGTTCTTCCCCTGTTTCTCCAAAACACACAATCATGCAAGAAAAACCCACAAATCCTTTCACTTTCGATACGATCAATCACTCCATTCGATATTCATTATCAAATTTGATCCTAAAATGTAAAAATACAAGCACCCTAGATTCAATCTTCTCTCATTGTTCATCTTCAGAATCAGCAACAGGGTCGTCAATTTATCTCAAACAGAGCAATCTCATTCAAAAGCTCTCAACCAATTTCGACACAAATTCCATAACTCAATTTCCTCAACAAACAAATAACGTATACAAGAAAAAGTTGTACAGGGGAGTGAGGCAGAGACAATGGGGAAAATGGGTGGCCGAAATTAGATTACCTCAAAATCGAATGAGAGTTTGGCTAGGAACATATGAATCGCCCGAAATGGCGGCTTACGCTTATGATCGAGCTGCATATAAATTACGCGGGGAATATGCTCGTTTGAATTTTCCGAATAACGAAAAGGGGATGATTGGATTAAATGGAGATTGTATAAGTAAATTGAATTCTCTTAGAATTGCTGTGGATAGAAAGATTCAAGCAATTTGTGATAAAGTTAGAAGGGAGAAAATTAAAAAGAGAATGGAGAGAGAAAAGGTTAAGGTTGCTGAGAAATCGATTGCGGTCGAAGTGGGGTCAGGTGAGAGTAATGTAGGGTCGTCTTCGTGTGTTTCAGAAGAAGGGTGTTGTTTTTCCGGTGAGTCGATGGTGGCAGATAACGGTGGTTGGTCATTGGCAAGAATCCCTTCTTATGACTTGGATCTGATATGGGAACAAGTACTTGCTAATTAGGAGTCTGATTAAATTTTAAATCCTTGTTTTGAGCTTTGAGGGTGCAATTGTTAATGATTATTGTTTTTGGTTATTAAACTTATGTTTTGTAGTAGAAAGTAATAATCAAGTTTATGAAAGCATAAACTCTTGGTATCATGAGAAGAGCAATGTTTGATTTTAGCAAGTAGCTATTATAATTTTTTTTTTTGTCGTTTTTAGTTGGGTTAAGTACATTAAAATGTAATTATTTATGGTCCGATGTTCATTGTATGCAAGAAAGTATTTGGACCTCCATTGTGTGTAACAAACTTGTTATTCAGTGCCATTGTATGCAACTTTTGGTATTTTTACATACGTGTCCACTGTATGAGTTACACATGGCATCATTACACGTTGCCACGTCACCTAAATACATACAATAGGAACAAATTGAAAGTTTGTTACACACAATGGAGGTCCAAATACTTTCTTGCATACAATGAACATCGGACCAAAAATAATTACATTTTAATGTACTTAACCCTTTTTAGTTTGGTGTAGTCGTGTCTAGTCACTAGTGTAGTAATAAAACAGGCATCCGAAGTTTTAAATACACATATCGGATTATTAAAGTATCCAAAACACAGTATCTGTAACATCCTCGATTTGGGCCTAGTAGAAATACGGTATTTCCCCTACTTTATCCGGATTTAATTTGTATTTAGAAATAATTTTGTATTATTGAGAAATTGGAAATTCTAAGCCAAATGGTCAAAAGACCTATTGTGATAAATGAATTGTTAATTGTTTTATATTAATCTAGTTGAAAGTATAATAAAACTTATTTTCTCGCAAATTGGTTTTAGGTTCCAGACAACAGATTTAGAACGGATATAGGTTTGACACTGTAATATGTGGAGGTGGAGGTTAGGCCGACCTAACCTCCCACCTTCCCTTTTTCCAATTCATTTGGTTTATTACTTCAAACAAAAACACACACATATACATAAACTTGAATCTAGAGAAAATCAAAGGAAGTGAAGAACTAGCTAGGGATTTGATTCAAGCTCCTTATCATCATCATCTTCACCTTGTCATCATCTCGGTTGTAAGTTTAATTGCCTAATTGTATACATATATGTTAGGGTTTAAGTAATTGGGTTAAATGAGTGATCAAGCATGGATTTGAGTTTGATGATAGTTGTTTATGGTTATAACATGTTTCATGATGATCCTTGAAGTTATTGTATGCAAATATTTGTGTATCACATCTTGGATTTGGTGAAAATAAGAATTAGGTCGAGTTAAAGTGTTCTTGATCTGGGTTTGCTGTTGCTGAAAAGTGACGAACGCGATCCAGACCATGTACCCGGATCGCGTTAGTCAGTGTAATCGGGGTTGGATTGGTTTTGTTCTTTGAAACGCGATCCTGAAACGCTTTGCCGGATCGCGTTAGCTAGTGTTGTTTTGGGTCGGGTTCAATTTGTTCTTACGAACGCGATCCAGACCATGTACCCGGATCGCGTTTGCAAGTGTAATTTGGTAACAGAACATTTTGTGCTGGGGAACGCGATCCAGCCAACCTTTCCAGGATCGCGTTTGCCAGTTAAAATTTGATGAATTCTATAACTTGTGAATTGTGCATTCTTGTTAATCACATTTTATTAATAGTACAGTAGATGTTCTTATTTGACACTTTATCGTAGTGAACTTGAATTGAGACTAATTCGGGTTTGTTGTGTTTTCAGATAAAGCGAAGACTCAGTGAGACTAGATCTCTGAGTGGAGACTTTGTCAGTAAGGGTGAGTGGATCGTAGACCTTCAGTCTTATTTGGTTGTAACAATGTGGTTACAACGGGTAAACTTGGGTTATTTGATGTATTGTTTATCTTGATATATATATTGCCATGATGAGTATGGATTATATGAATTGTTCAGAGGTCGATTGCGATCGGGTTTGTGTATTATTACTTGGATAACATTAGAGCTTTGTACATGTGTTGTTCATTGACTTAATGTTGGAAGCGGTAATAGTACTAAACTATTGGTTAGATCACTGATTTGGCCGTCAGTGATTGTAAGCGTTGCTTGGGGGCCTCCGCGGCATTAGGGTGCCTCAAGGACCACCAATCCTCTTTGAAGCTAGTTGTTAACTGCTTAGTTGTAGGCAATTGTTAAGCTAAATTAAATTGTGGGCTATTGATCTGTTCACTTAGCTTCGTGCTAATCCCCCTCATTACTCTTGCAGGATATTTTGGTTATGTGGGTGAGCAAGATGATGGGAATGGGATGTTTGATACTGCTCGCTCTGTTTTGATCTAATTATTTAAGGATTTATCCTCATATGTAAATTGAATTACACCAAGGCGTATCATTCTAAGTTGTATTGAATTATGATGGAATGATACTTTGTGGATTGCATTTTGGTTTAATATGCAATCTACGGGGTATCATTTGAATGTAACTTGGCAACGATATTTATCATTATAATCTAATTCGTATATGTTTAAATGCGCTTCCGAAAATGAAAAAAAAAATGCCTTGGTAATTTTGAGTGTGTTATAAATTGGTATCAGAGCATAAGTTTGGGTGAATTGAGCATGGGTTAAGTGTCCAGTCCCAAACCTAATTGTGTTAATCAAACATTTCAGGGTGCGGGATTTAACTGTGATAGAAGAATTGGTTAATATGTAGGTACTAACAATTAACGAGTTGCGAGTTGTGATGTGGTGCAGGAAATGGCAGATCATGAAAACCAGACCGATACCCCAAATAGTACTTCTAGAACAGATGTCACTCCTCCGGAAATCCAGAATGTTAGTCAAAGTCAGGCAGGTACCTCCTTCTCAGCCGAGGATTTGACCCAAGTGGATTATTTGTTACATTTGGAAGGGGAAAATGTTAGACTGAAGGCTATTGAGCAACAGTTTCTGGAACAACAAGCTCGGTTATCTCAACCGTTTCAGCATACTTCCCCACCAGTTTATAGCACGGTACCACCTACTCTTGTGACATCTCAGACTCCTACATCTCTACCATACTCCCATCAGCAGTCTCATGGATATACCTTTCAGACATCTACCCCAGTTTCATCCTCTGGGCCATCGGGATTTCAGTTTCCGGTATTTCCTCCGCCAATTTACCATAAAGTTTGTTCCTTTAAAACATTTAAATCTAGTGGGCCATCCGATTACCATGGTAGTACCAATCCCTCCGTTACTTTAGATTGGTTAAGGGATGTCGAGAAGAAGTTTGAGGTATGTCGATGTGAGGATGAGGTTAAGGTTCCTTATGCGGTTCAGCTTCTTAAAGGTCCGGCGATGGGTTGGTGGGATTCTATTACCTCCCATTTCTCTCCTCAACAAAGGGCTTCTATTAGGTGGACCGATTTCTACAATGAGGTTTGTAAAAAGTATTGTTCAGGATATGACATGACCCGTCTGCGACGCGAGTTCTTGGATATGCAATTGGCAGACAATATGACGATGGATGATCTTATTTCCCAATTCACAGAAAAGTTGAGGTTTGTACACCAATGGGTACCGGATGAGAGAAACAAAATTGACCATTTTGTTGGAATGTTGCCCTATACTTATCGGACGACAGTGAGACTTGCGGGTACTCTTACCCAAGCTTTTGATTTGGCCCGTTCAGTGGATGGTGACATTCGAGCACAAGGCTTGGGAATTAAGGAAAAATCTCCGTTGAAACCCAAGGATGACTCCTCGGTGAGTCCGGGAAAGAAGAAATGGCAAGGATCACCTCAAGGTAAGAAACCGAGTTCTGGAAGTGGTGTTAAGGTGGATAGAACCAATTGGTGTAATGGTTGTAGATCCAGACATACGGGGCCTTGTACCCCTCAAACTCGTAGGTGCATTAAGTGTGGGCAACTTGGTCACGATTTTAAAGATTGCACTTTTCCGAACAGTGTGTGCTGGAATTGCCACAAGGAGGGACACCGTGCAGGTCAGTGTGGTGAGGGTAGGCAAAGGATGGGTACGGTCGGAGGTTCTTCATCGTCGGGCCAGAAAAGATAAAGTACTCCAGCAGCATCGGGCCGAGCATTTCAGATGACAGCTGATGAAGCTGTCAGAACAGAGGATGTAATAACCGGTACTTTTCTAATCAACTCTGTACCGGCATGTGTTTTATTCGATTCAGGAGCCAATTGTTCATTTGTATCTATGTGTTTCTGTGATAGACTGAAATTGGTTTCTACTATTATTACAAATCCCATTGAAGTTGAGGTAGCTAATGGCAAAATGGTTCCGGTTACCACATCGGTGACTGGAGCTAATATTTTAATCGAAGGACATAGTTTTCCTGTCTCCTTTCTTTTGATGCCTATTCCTGGTTTTGATGCGGTCTTAGGTATGGATAGGCTAAGTCTGAATAGAGCCAACATAGATTGCCATAAAAAGTTAATAAAAATCCCCACTTCGGATGAGTCCTATGTTGTGGCTCGAGGAGAGTGCGTGAAGGGTAGTATTCCTGTGATTTCTTTGATGAAAGCTAGAAAATCTCTAGCTAAAGGGTGCGAATCCTATTTGGCCTATGTTATTGATGCTAAGTTAGGCAAGAAAAAGGTCTCCGAGGTTCGAGTGGTTGATGAATACTCGGATGTCTTTCCCGATGAGTTGCCTGGCTTACCTCCCATTAGAGAAGTAGAATATAAAATTGACTTAATTCCTGGTTCTACCCCGGTAGCTAAGGCTCCTTATAGATTAGCCCCCTCAGAAATTCGCGAAATGATGAGCCAGATTCAGGAATTGTTAGATAAGGGTTTTGTTAGGCCTAGTTCTTCTCCCTGGGGTGCGCCTGTGTTGTAACACCCGCCAAAAATTAGGACTAGTAATTAGTGCCTAATCATATGTTAATACATGTAATTAGTTCTGTGTTAGGCTAATTAATGTATCGAATTATATATATTGTTGAATATATACGAAAATGTGATTTGATTAAATCGTACGCGACTTAAATCGAATGTATTTCGATTCAATCAAATACGGACGTTGGTGACCCATTTTATTAAATAACGCTTTTATATCCAAAAATATTATTTTGATAATATTTCGTATTCATTCGTATCGTACAAACCGAACTTACACAATTCAAAATATTAAAACGCGTAAACTAAATAAACTAACTTACATTTTATAACACAAATATAAATTGATTTGTAAAATATTTAAACAATATATCGCGTAATAAATCGTATTTTAAAACTTATAATTAAAATGTAAATAATTATTTAACGTTAAACGACGGAGCAAACGAACACCACACGGAACGCGGGGCGAAAACTGGAAAAGTGGGGATAAACCCCACCTCCCATTTTCTTTCTTCATTTCATTTTCTTTCTTATCTCTCTCTCTCTCCTATTTTCTCTCTATTAATCAAAATCACCACCATCCACCTAAATCGCACAATACTACTACCAAACGCAACCGGATCATAAATATTTTTAGAGATTCTCGACCACCTCGCGACGATCTACAACGCTATCTTTCCGGATTTTCATTTCGGCAATTTGTAAGTTTCCGACAAAATCCCGAAATCTCTCGATTCTTAGTATTTTTCAATTGTAGTTGTTATTATCACTTGTATATGTCCATAACAATGTAAATATCACGATTTCATAGCTTAAAAACGAGTTTAAAACAGATTTTTGGCAGGAAAAACCTTGACAGCCGGACTTTCTGGGCTGATGTTCATCCATGCGACACAAGCCTTGTGTCGCATGTTGTGTCGTATTTTGACCTTTGTGTCGCATAAAAATCCCTTGTGTCGTACCTTGTGTCGTACTTGATAATCAGTGTCGCAAGACCTGCGACACAACCACTATGTCGCATACCCCATACGACACAATCACTATGTCGCTGTTGAATCAGCATCTCGCATCTATGCGACACAACCATTGTGTCGCATAGACATTGTGTCGCATTCTTATGCGACACAACCCTTGTGTCGCATAATCACTTTTGTGTCGCATATTGTGTCGCAAAACACAGAAAACTCAGATTTTTATTAAGTGTCGAGACTCGAAATTTATCACTCGATTTTACCCGAATTCAGATCCCAGATGCGTTTTTCGTCAAAGCAATATAGTAGAAATAAAAATTTTCCAAGCTGACCTGGCAGCTCGACCCCAGCCAGGGGCTCTGTCCCCGGACCCCCGTACTTAGATTCCTTAACGGCTTCAAGAACACATTTTTCAAGTAAAACGCCACGAAATCAAAATAATAATAGTTGAGATTATTATTACAAATCCGTCACCAACGGGCCGTACACGTTTTCAAACACTTATCAAATCAACCAAATCGAAGTAAGTTGGACATATATAGTTGTGTAACAACTACAAGGGTGATCTTTTGAGATACCCAATCATGATTATAACCATCGCGTGTCGTGGACACCCTCAGGTTACAAGTCGTTGGACTTCATTTCTCGCTAATCAACTTACGTTTGTTTAAACGCATTCAGACTCAGGTGAGTCTCATAGCCCCTCTTTTACTGTTTTACTCAGGGGTGTGATATATTGCTCAACTTTTACATGTGAACGCAAGTACAAGCATTTCATATACTACATGAGTTTTTCGAAACTAATCATTTAAAGTCCTCCGTCAGCATAGTTGTTAATACGTTGTAGCGTGAATATTAGTATATGGTACCATATAGGATTGACCCTCCTCGTCCGGGTTAGCAAGCACTAACCGGGTAAACGGACGTACTAATATTTGGGAAGACGAATGTGGATTAGGCATTCGTGGAGGCACCTCGCCCGGAATTCTCTATAGGGGACCCGGCCCTCGAGTTAAGCTCAACTATGTGCTCATGGCTGTATACACGATGATTATCATTTAATTGCTGGATGCAATTCATTATTTAATTGCTGGATGCAATTCATTATTTAATTGCTGGATGCAATTCATTATTTAAATCTTGCGGTTCATACGATATTACTTGATTTCAAACCTGTGAGCTCACCAGCTTTATAGCTGACCTTTTAGCATATATCGCAGGTACCAAGCAGTAGGATGTTTCTGCTTCAGGATTTTAGCTCGAGTCAGCATGCAGACGATTGAGATTTTCTTGCATTAGTATATTTTGTACAAGTACTTATGTACTGAAATCTCATTTTAATTAACTCGAGCTATGTAAATCTTTAAATGTTGTAAACATTTCAATTATCAATATATTTTGTTAAAACGACGCATATAGAGTCGTTTGCTATTTATCTTTGTGCTTTGTTATTGATTAGTAATACCCAAAACAAGCTTCCGCAAATCATCAAATTTGGGGGTGTTACAGATTGGTATCAGAGCCTAAGGTTATAGTGAACTAGGTTACATTTAGTGGACCTAGACTATGACCATTAGGCGGTATTCCTTACTAGGTATAACTGGTTCAGTGATTACATCATACGAGTTTAATTTAACATAGCCTGATCAACTATGTACAATTAAGCAAAGATGATGTAAGATCTGAAAGTAGTTATGGCTGAACAGGGTACAACAGAAGACTCTGACCTCGAGAGAACCGAGACTTAAACATGTTTATGCTAGACACTCAATAGGCTATATTATATAGGAACTATATGAATATAGGCCTCAATCTTACTAACGCTTTGTCTCAGAAATGGCAAACACACCATCGAATTCATCTCGCTCTCAATCCGGGTCGCAGAACCCAAGGGTAGCAAGGAGGAACACCAGGTTGCCTCGAGCTGGCCCGTATCCCACTCACATCGCCTTACCGGCTTTAACTGCTAGGGTAAATCAACACGAGCAGCGACTTCGCACCATGGATGTCGTGTTGCAGGAAACAAATGAAAACTGGCGACTTACGTCTCTTGAACGCATAGAACAGGTCTCCGACGACCTTGAAACCACAAACAACAACATGGATGTCCTTCGCAACCAAATTATAGAAATAAGGGTGGAAAATGCCCTTCTACAACAAAGGATGGAAGAATGTGAGCAACGCTCACATGAAGCAGAAGAGTATGCGCGCGGAATAACACAACGACTTGCGCTAGCAGAAGACAACGCCCGACAAGCTAGCAGGCTTGCAAACACTGTGGACCGTCTTGTCACGATGATGGAACAAATTAATCTACGTCAAGACTAGTGTGGTCTTTGTCTTGTAATCTATCCTGTAATCTAGTAACTATCTACGCGCTACTCTATAATTCAGTCGGATGTAACAATTCCCGACATCTTTTGTAATACATCTGTAGGATGTAACCTTTGAACTCGTATTAGCTATCAAATATTTCTTGTTGTTCAACTCATATTAATTGCCATAATTCTTTTTCATATTGATGTCATGTATTACCACCTTTATACATGTACATCTGAAATAAATACAATTTTCTTACAAAATCTCATGTATCTTCATTTCTTTTATTGAAGAATCATGCCGCCAAAGACACGACCTTACACAGATGCTCAGATCACGTCACTCATAACCCAGGCTGTTACTGAAGCCTTGGCTCGGAATACCCCACCCAACTCCACAAGAAACAGCGATACCGCTGGAACCTCTGCCGTCATACCTTGTTCTTACAAGGACTTCCAAAGCTGCAAACCCTCGAGCTTCAAGGGTTCTGAAGGAGCCATCGGACTGATCAGATGGTTCGAGAAAATGGAAACTGTTTTCAGTGTTAGTAAATGCGCGGAGAACGACAAAGTAAACTTCGCCACCTGCTCTCTTGAAGATGATGCCCACTCTTGGTGGAATTCATATACCCAATCAGTGGGTGCTGACATTGCCTACCAACTCACTTGGGAGGAATTGAAGGCAAAACTCGCTGCCAAATACTGCTCTATCGCCAAACTCCAAAAGCTAGATGAGGAGTTCTGGAACTTAAAGGTTCAGGGTGGTGATATCGATGGTTATACCACCAGGTTTCAACAACTAGCTGCCCTCCGCCCAGCTATGGTTAGCACTGAACCTGATAAAATCAGGAAGTACACCCTTGGTCTCCCTGATCCTGTTCGGGGACATGTCATCTCTTCAAAACCAACCACCATTGACGGTGCGATCCTATTGGCCCAAGACCTAATGTCCATGAGCCAAGATTCTGAACCACCCACTTCATCCTCCCATAACAACAAACGCAAGTGGTCTGACTACCACAACAACCCCTCCAACCAACAAAACAAGAAACCCGACACCACCACTGACATCATCCGGGGCTACACTGGGAGCAAACCTTATTGTTCCAAGTGCAGTCGCCACCATGAAGGTTCCTGTGGTCCCTTTTGCAACAACTGCAAGAGGTACGGCCACCTCACCAAAGACTGCCGCTCTCCCGCCAACAACAATTCCAACAACAACACCAGGCCACCCAAAGTCTGCTTTGAGTGTGGGAAACCCGGGCACTTCAGGGACACGTGCCCAAAGCTGAAGAATAACAACAACAACCGCAACAGCAACAACAACAACACCCGAAGCAGAGCCTTCGTCATCAAATCTGGGGACGCCCGCCAAGACCCGAATGTGGTCTCGGGTATGTTCCTCCTCGACAACTTACATGCTTCTGTTCTATTTGATACTGGTGCTGATAGAAGCTTTATCTCTGATGACTTTTGCCCACTACTTGACATCACTCCTGTTGCCTTAGATGTTAAGTACACTGTAGAGCTAGCAAATGGGGAACTTATAGAAACCACCAGTGTGATGCCTAATTGCACTTTAAACCTAGCCGACGAAACCTTTTCGATCGACCTTATACCCATTGAAATCGGAAGTTTCGACGTCATTATTGGAATGGACTGGTTGTCCAAGCATCGAGCTGAAATCGTTTGTCATGATAAAATCGTCCGTATCCCACTCGCCGTTGGTGGAACCTTGATCATACAGGGGGAGACCGGTGGGACGAGACTCAATATCATCTCTTGCTTAAAAACCCGAAAATTTCTAAGAAAGGGTTACCCTGCAATACTCGCACACATCACAGAGAAGAAGTCGGAGGAGAAGCGACTTGAGGATGTGCCGATTGTTAGAGACTTTCCCGAAGTCTTTCCGGAAGAACTACCTGGTTTACCTCCACCTAGACAGGTTGAGTTCTCAATCGATCTCGTGTCGGGTGCCGCACCGGTGGCCCGCGCACCGTACCGTTTAGCCCCATCCGAACTTCAGGAGTTGTCCTCTCAGTTACAGGAACTTCTGGATAGAGGATTCATTAGACCGAGTTCTTCACCCTGGGGAGCTCCGGTCTTATTTGTCAAAAAGAATGACGGTTCATTTCGAATGTGCATCGACTACCGAGAGTTGAACAAATTGACCGTCAAGAACCGTTATCCACTTCCTCGCATTGATGATTTATTCGACCAACTTCAGGATTCAAGTTTCTACTCAAAAATCGACCTGCGATCAGGCTATCATTAGTTACGAGTTCGCGACACCGATATTCCGAAAACTGCTTTCAGAACTCGTTACGGGCACTACGAATTCCAAGTGATGCCCTTTGGTCTAACCAACGCACCGGCTGTATTCATGGACCTTATGAATCGGGTGTGCAAACCTTACCTCGACAAGTTTGTCATTGTTTTTATCGATGACATCCTCATTTATTCGCGCAACGAGCAAGGACACGCGCAACATCTCAGAACAATTCTAGAATTACTTAGACACGAGGAGCTTTATGCCAAATTCTCTAAGTGTGAGTTCTGGATACAAACCGTTCAATTCCTTGGTCACGTGATCGACAGTCAGGGAATTCACGTTGACCCATCAAAAATCGAGGCTATCAAAGACTGGCAAGCACCCACCTCTGCAACTGAAGTACGACAATTTTTGGGTCTTGATGGGTACTATCGGCGATTTATCGAAAATTTCTCTAAAATAGCTCAACCACTCACGGTACTGACTCAGAAGGATAAAAGGTTCGATTGGACCGAAAAACAAGAGTCAGCGTTTCAACTTTTGAAACAAAAGCTTTGCAGTGCTCCAATTCTATCCTTACCCGAAGGCACCGATGACTTCGTGGTATACTGCGATGCTTCTCACCAAGGTCTTGGTTGCGTGCTGATGCAACGAGACAAAGTTATTGCCTATGCCTCACGACAGCTAAAAATTCTCGAAAAGAACTACACCACTCATGACCTCGAACTCGGAGCTGTCGTTTTTGCTCTCAAAATCTGGAGACATTATCTCTACGGCACTAAGTGCACTATCTTTACCGATCACAAAAGTCTCCAACATATCTTCGATCAGAAGGATCTCAATATGAGGCAACGTCGATGGGTCGAGTTGCTTACCGATTACGATTGCGAGATCAAGTACCATCCAGGGAAGGCTAATGTTGTAGCCGATGCCCTCAGTCGAAAGGAACGACCTAAACCACTTCGAGTCCGAGCCCTCAGTATGACCATTCATAACGATCTTACCATTCAAATTCATACCGCTCAGATCGAAGCCCTGAAATCTGAAAACATCAAAAATGAATCCTTGCGGGGCATTGACAAACAATTCGAAATCAGACCTAACGGGATTAGGTATTTCTCAAACCGAATCTGGTTGCCCAGTTTTGGGAACCTAAGAGACTTGGTGATGGACGAGGCTCACAAGTCTAAATATTCTATTCATCCGGGATCCGATAAGATGTACCACGGTATTAAGGAATTTTATTGGTGGCCAAACATGAAAGCCGAAATCGCCACTTATGTCAGCAAGTGTCTTACTTGCTCGAAAGTCAAAACCGAACATCAGAAACCTCCTGGTTTACTCCAACAACCTGAAATCCCCGAATGGAAATGGGATCAAATTGCCATGGATTTCATAACCAAACTACCCAAGTCGTCGAGCGGTTGCGATACTATTTGGGTGATCGTCGATCGTCTCACCAAATCTGCTCATTTCCTGGCAATCAAAGAAAACGATAAAATGGAACGCCTTACACAAATCTACATCAAGGAAATCGTTTCTCATCACGGTGTTCCAGTCTCAATCATCTCTGACAGAGATGCCCGTTTCACTTCTCACTTTTGGCAGTCACTTCAGAAAGCTTTGGGTACTCGTCTTGATATGAGTACCGCATACCATCCTCAAACCGACGGCCAAAGTGAACGAACCATTCAGACCCTGGAAGATATGCTACGCGCCTGCGTAGTTGATTTCGGTACAAACTGGGAAAAACATCTACCGTTGTGCGAATTCTCGTACAATAACAGTTATCACGCCAGCATTAAGGCTGCACCTTTTGAAGCACTGTACGGTCGTAAGTGCCGATCACCGATCTGTTGGACTGAAGTGGGAGATAGTCAACTCACTGGTCCTGAACTCATTCACGCCACCACTGAGAAAATAGTGGAAATCCAAAACCGACTCAAAGCCGCACGTGATCGTCAGAAAAGTTATGCTGACGTGAGACGCAAACCACTCGAGTTCCAAGTTGGGGATCGAGTACTCTTAAAAGTATCGCCTTGGAAAGGCGTCATCCGTTTTGGCAAACGCGGGAAGTTGAATCCCCGGTATATCGGGCCTTTTGAGATCCTCGAACGGATTGGCCCCGTAACTTATCGATTGCAGCTGCCATCCGAACTCAGCAGCGTGCACCCTACCTTTCATATTTCGAATTTGAAGAAGTGTCTGTCTGATGAGACACTTATTATTCCACTAGATGAAATTCGTGTTGACGATAAACTTCACTTCGTTGAGGAACCAGTTGAAATTACGGACCGTGAGGTCAAACAACTGAAACAAAGTCGTATTCCCATCGTCAAGGTCAGATGGAATTCGCGGCGTGGTCCGGAATTCACCTGGGAACGGGAAGACCAAATGCGACTCAAATATCCTCAACTTTTCACTGATTCTACATCAAACACGACTTCGAACTAAATTTCGGGACGAAATTCTTCTAACAGGGGGAGAATGTAACACCCGCCAAAAATTAGGACTAGTAATTAGTGCCTAATCATATGTTAATACATGTAATTAGTTCTGTGTTAGGCTAATTAATATATCGAATTATATATATTGTTGAATATATACGAAAATGCGATTTGATTAAATCGTACGCGACTTAAATCGAATGTATTTCGATTCAATCAAATACGGACGTTGGTGACCCATTTTATTAAATAACGCTTTTATATCCAAAAATATTATTTTGATAATATTTCGTATTCATTCGTATCGTACAAACCGAACTTAGACAATTCAAAATATTAAAACGCGTAAACTAAATAAACTAACTTACATTTTATAACACAAATATAAATTGATTTGTAAAATATTTAAACAATATATCGCGTAATAAATCGTATTTTAAAACTTATAATTAAAATGTAAATAATTATTTAACGTTAAACGACGGAGCAAACGAACACCACACGGAACGCGGGGCGAAAACTGGAAAAGTGGGGATAAACCCCACCTCCCATTTTCTTTCTTCATTTCATTTTCTTTCTTCTCTCTCTCTCTCTCCTATTTTCTCTCTATTAATCAAAATCACCACCATCCACCTAAATCGCACAATACTACTACCAAACGCAACCGGATCATAAATATTTTTAGAGATTCTCGACCACCTCGCGACGATCTACAACGCTATCTTTCCGGATTTTCATTTCGGCAATTTGTAAGTTTCCGACAAAATCCCGAAATCTCTCGATTCTTAGTATTTTTCAATTGTAGTTGTTATTATCACTTGTATATGTCCATAACAATGTAAATATCACGATTTCATAGCTTAAAAACGAGTTTAAAACGGATTTTTGGCCGGAAAAACCTTGACAGCCGGACTTTCTGGGCTGATGTTCATCCATGCGACACAAGCCTTGTGTCGCATGTTGTGTCGTATTTTGACCTTTGTGTCGCATAAAAATCCCTTGTGTCGTACCTTGTGTCGTACTTGATAATCAGTGTCGCAAGACCTGCGACACAACCACTATGTCGCATACCCCATACGACACAATCACTATGTCGCTGTTGAATCAGCATCTCGCATCTATGCGACACAACCATTGTGTCGCATAGACATTGTGTCGCATTCTTATGCGACACAACCCTTGTGTCGCATAATCACTTTTGTGTCGCATATTGTGTCGCAAAACACAGAAAACTCAGATTTTTATTAAGTGTCGAGACTCGAAATTTATCACTCGATTTTACCCGAATTCAGATCCCAGATGCGTTTTTCGTCAAAGCAATATAGTAGAAATAAAAATTTTCCAAGCTGACCTGGCAGCTCGACCCCAGCCAGGGGCTCTGCCCCCGGACCCCCGTACTTAGATTCCTTAACGGCTTCAAGAACACATTTTTCAAGTAAAACGCCACGAAATCAAAATAATAATAGTTGAGATTATTATTACAAATCCGTCACCAACGGGCCGTACACGTTTTCAAACACTTATCAAATCAACCAAATCGAAGTAAGTTGGACATATATAGTTGTGTAACAACTACAAGGGTGATCTTTTGAGATACCCAATCATTATTATAACCATCGCGTGTCGTGGACACCCTCAGGTTACAAGTCGTTGGACTTCATTTCTCGCTAATCAACTTACGTTTGTTTAAACGCATTCAGACTCAGGTGAGTCTCATAGCCCCTCTTTTACTGTTTTACTCAGGGGTGTGATATATTGCTCAACTTTTACATGTGAACGCAAGTACAAGCATTTCATATACTACATGAGTTTTTCGAAACTAATCATTTAAAGTCCTCCGTCAGCATAGTTGTTAATACGTTGTAGCGTGAATATTAGTATATGGTACCATATAGGATTGACCCTCCTCGTCCGGGTTAGCAAGCACTAACCGGGTAAACGGACGTACTAATATTTGGGAAGACGAATGTGGATTAGGCATTCGTGGAGGCACCTCGCCCGGAATTCTCTATAGGGGACCCGGCCCTCGAGTTAAGCTCAACTATGTGCTCATGGCTGTATACACGATGATTATCATTTAATTGTTGGATGCAATTCATTATTTAATTGCTGGATGCAATTCATTATTTAATTGCTGGATGCAATTCATTATTTAAATCTTGCGGTTCATACGATATTACTTGATTTCAAACATGTGAGCTCACCAGCTTTATAGCTGACCTTTTAGCATATATCGCAGGTACCAAGCAGTAGGATGTTTCTGCTTCAGGATTTTAGCTCGAGTCAGCATGCAGACGATTGAGATTTTCTTGCATTAGTATATTTTGTACAAGTACTTATGTACTGAAATCTCATTTTAATTAACTCGAGCTATGTAAATCTTTAAATGTTGTAAACATTTCAATTATCAATATATTTTGTTAAAACGACGCATATAGAGTCGTTTGCTATTTATCTTTGTGCTTTGTTATTGATTAGTAACACCCAAAAGAAGCTTCCGCAAATCATCAAATTTGGGGGTGTTACATGTGTTGTTTGTTAAGAAGAAGGATGGCACCTTTCGTATGTGTATTGACTATAGGGAGTTGAACAAGAGAACCATAAAGAATAAGTACCCTTTGCCCCGAATAGATGAGTTGTTTGACCAATTGCAAGGGTCTTCTTATTTTTTCGAAAATCGATTTGAGGTCGGGTTATCACCAAGTGCGGGTTTGTGAGGAGGATATCCCTAAGACAGCTTTTCGCACAAGATATGGTCATTATGAATTTCTTGTTATGCCGTTTGGGTTGACTAATGCTCCGACAATTTTCATGGATTTGATGAATAGGGTTTGTCGACCATTCCTTGATAAATTTGTAATCGTATTCATTGATGATATCTTGGTTTATTCTAAGTCTGAATCCGATCATGAGATGCATTTGCGTATGGTTCTTGACACTTTGAGAAAGGAACAGCTGTACGCTAAATTTTCGAAATGTGAGTTTTGGCTTCGTGAGGTTCAGTTTTTGGGGCACATCATTTGTAAAGATGGGGTTAAGGTGGATCCATCAAAGGTTGAGGCTGTTATGAATTGGCAAGCTCCTAAGTCTCCTTCCGAAATTAAGAGTTTTCTGGGTTTAGCGGGCTACTACCGAAAGTTCATAAAGGATTTTTCTAAGATTGCGGGTCCTTTGACTAAGCTAACTTGGAAAGATATTAAATTTCAGTGGACGGAACGACAGGAATCAGCTTTTCAGACTTTAAGGCAGCTTTTGTGTCAGGCTCCGGTTTTAGCATTGCCAGATGGGTCCGGTGACTTCATTGTTTATTGTGATGCTTCTTCTGCAGGTTTGGGTTGTGTTTTGATGCAACGAGATCGTGCTATTGCCTATGCTTCGCGTCAATTGAAACCTCATGAGATTAATTATCCTACCCATGACTTGGAACTTGCGGCCGTGGTTTTCGCTCTGAAAATATGGAGGCACTACCTTTATGGCACGAAATGTGTCATTTGTACTGATCACAAAAGTCTCCAGTATATGTTCACTCAGAAAGAGCTCAATATGCGACAAAGGCGATGGTTGGAATTGATCAAGGACTATGATTGCGAGATTCGTTACCACCCGGGTAAAGCCAACGTGGTGGCGGATGCGTTAAGTCGGAAGGGAAAATCAGAAAAGGTTTGTTTTATGCGTTTGGAGGTTTCTTCCGATTTGATCGATCAGTTAAGAGCGGCTCAAAGAGAGGCTTTAATGGATAATAACTTGAAGTCCGAGGTTATGTTGAGAAGAAAGGATTTATTGACTGATGATTCTCGGGGTTTGAAGACCTTTCAATCCCGAGTTTGGGTTCCCTTGCTTGGTGGGCTTCGTGACGTGATTTTGTTAGAGGCTCACAAATCTAGATTGTCGATCCATCCCGGAAGTACTAAGATGTACCATGACTTGAAGCCATTGTATTGGTGGCCTACTTTGAAATTGGATGTAGCTCGGTTTGTAGAATCTTGCCATATTTGCTCTCAGGTAAAGGCCGAACATCAGAAACCGTATGGAGCTTTGAAACAACTGGAGATTCCCGAATGGAAATGGGAGCATATCACCATGGATTTCGTGACTAAATTACCTAGAACGGTTAAAGGAAATGATATGATATGGGTAATTGTCGACAGATTGACCAAAAGTGCTCATTTTCTTGCTACCTGTGAGACGGCATCATTGAGTAAGTTGGCGCAATTGTATGTTAATGAGGTTATTTCCCGGCATGAAGTACCGTTGTCCATCGTTTCCGACAGAGATCCGCGATTTGTATCGGGATTTTGGCGGAGTTTGCAGAGAGAACTGGGTACTAAGGTTAACTTGAGCACTGCTTATCATCCTCAGACTGATGGTCAGTCTGAGCGGACTATTCAGACTCTGGAGGATATGTTGCGGGCGTGCGTTTTGGAATTCGGTGGGTCTTGGGATTCTCACTTACCCTTGGTTGAATTCGCCTATAATAATTCTTTCCATTCTAGTATAGGCATGCCACCCTATGAGATGTTGTATGGCCGTAGGTGTAGAACACCCACTTGTTGGTTAGAGGCGGGTGAGAAGCAATTTGCAGGTCCTGACATAGTGCAGATTACTGCCGACAAGGTAGCTATAGCGCGTGATAGGTTAAAAGCTACCCGTGATAGACAAAAACAATATGCCGACCCGCGTCGTCGACCCGTTTCGTTTGTAGAGGGTGAATTAGTCTACTTGAAGGTTTCCCCTTGGAAGGGTGTTATTCGGTTTGGGAAACGCGGTAAACTAGCTCCTAGATTCATTGGACCGTTTAAAATTCGACAAGTCGTCAATGATCAAACGGTGTCCTTAGATCTTCCTCCGGAATTAGCGGATATTCACAATACATTTAATGTGTGCTACTTAAGAAAGTGCAATGTGGAGGACCAATCCCAAGTACTTCCATTGCAAGACCTACGTGTAGACCTAAATCAACAGCTCGTAGAAGAGCATGTAGAACTTTTAGACCGTAAGGTGACTAAACTTCGAAAGAAGGACATACCCATGGTGTTGATTAAGTGGAATCATAGTTTGGGGCCGAACCTTACGTGGGAGACCGAGTCTAGCATGAGGTCGCGGTTTCCTAGTCTTTTTGTGCATGGCGAGATTTCGGGGACGAAATCTTCTTAAGAAGGGAAGATTTGTAACATCCTCGATTTGGGCCTAGTAGAAATACGGTATTTCCCCTACTTTATCCGGATTTAATTTGTATTTAGAAATAATTTTGTATTATTGAGAAATTGGAAATTCTAAGCCAAATGGTCAAAAGACCTATTGTGATAAATGAATTGTTAATTGTTTTATATTAATCTAGTTGAAAGTATAATAAAACTTATTTTCTCGCAAATTGATTTTAGGTTCCAGACAACAGATTTAGAACGGATATAGGTTTGACACTGTAATATGTGGAGGTGGAGGTTAGGCCGACCTAACCTCCCACCTTCCCTTTTTCCAATTCATTTGGTTTATTACTTCAAACAAAAACACACACATATACATAAACTTGAATCTAGAGAAAATCAAAGGAAGTGAAGAACTAGCTAGGGATTTGATTCAAGCTCCTTATCATCATCATCTTCACCTTGTCATCATCTCGATTGTAAGTTTAATTGCCTAATTGTATGCATATATGTTAGGGTTTAAGTAATTGGGTTAAATGAGTGATCAAGCATGGATTTGAGTTTGATGATAGTTGTTTATGGTTATAACATGTTGCATGATGATCCTTGAAGTTATTGTATGCAAATATTTGTCTATCACATCTTGGATTTGGTGAAAATAAGAATTAGGTCGAGTTAAAGTGTTCTTGATCTGGGTTTGCTGTTGCTGAAAAGTGACGAACGCGATCCAGACCATGTACCCGGATCGCGTTAGTCAGTGTAATCGGGTTAGATTGGTTTTGTTCTTTGAAACGCGATCCTGAAACGCTTTGTCGGATCGCGGTAGCTAGTGTTGTTTTGGGTCGGGTTCAATTTGTTCTTACGAACGCGATCCAGACCATGTACCCGGATCGCGTTTGCAAGTGTAATTTGGTAACAGAACATTTTGTGCTGGGGAACGCGATCCAGTCAACCTTTCCAGGATCGCGTTTGCCAGTTAAAATTTGATGAATTCTATAACTTGTGAATTGTGCATTCTTGTTAATCACATTTTATTAATAATACAGTAGATGTTCTTATTTGACACTATATACATGATTATATCGTAGTGAACTTGAATTGAGACTAATTCGGGTTTGTTGTGTTTTCAGATAAAGCGAAGACTCAGTGAGACTAGATCTCTGAGTGGAGACTTTGTCAGTAAGGGTGAGTGGATCGTAGACCTTCAGTCTTATTTGGTTGTAACAATGTGGTTACAACGGGTAAACTTGGGTTATTTGATGTATTGTTTATCTTGATATATATATTGCCATGATGAGTATGGATTATATGAATTGTTCAGGGGTCGATTGCGATCGGGTTTGTGTATTATTACTTGGATAACATTAGAGCTTTGTACATGTGTTGTTCATTGACTTAATGTTGGAAGCGGTAATAGTACTAAACTATTGGTTAGATCACTGATTTGGCCGTCAGTGATTGTAAGCGTTGCTTGGGGGCCTCCGCGGCATTAGGGTGCCTCAAGGACCACCAATCCTCTTTGAAGCTAGTTGTTAACTGCTTAGTTGTAGGCAATTGTTAAGCTAAATTAAATTGTGGGCTATTGATCTGTTCACTTAGCTTCGTGCTAATCCCCCTCATTACTCTTGCAGGATATTTTGGTTATGTGGGTGAGCAAGATGATGGGAATGGGATGTTTGATACTGCTCGCTCTGTTTTGATCTAATTATTTAAGGATTTATCCTCATATGTAAATTGAATTACACCAAGGCGTATCATTCTAAGTTGTATTGAATTATGATGGAATGATACTTTGTGGATTGCATTTTGGTTTAATATGCAATCTACGGGGTATCATTTGAATGTAACTTGGCAACGATATTTATCATTATAATCTAATTCGTATATGTTTAAATGCGCTTCCGAAAATGAAAAAAAAAAAAAAAAAATGCCTTGGTAATTTTGAGTGTGTTATAGTATCTCTATGGAAAAATCAAACAAAAATCAAGAATCCACTTGAGAGAATTTAAACAGAATATAAGCTAGTCAAGCATAGTCTTAATTTGATATTGAAGTTATTGATCAATTTTGTTTGCTTTTAATAGTGTCCAGTTGGATCGGAATGTTTTACTAATTAACCACATTATCACGGATTTTCCGATTTTGGCTAATTACTCTCTTCGACATTATGGCTGCTTTTTTTTTAACAAAAGTTATAGCTATTTCAGAATAGATCAAGTTCCAACCTTCACTGAAATGTGCAGACAAGAGTGAGAACAGTTAACACATAACAATCATAAAAACTACTAATTACGTAGAGTTGCAGGATCTTTTTTGGAAGCAGCAGACTACCATGACCAACGGAAAAAATAAACAACATAATCCAATCTCACAAAGGAGTCTACAAACCAAACAAAACATCAGCAAGAGCAAGCTAAACTAGAGACCCAATCCATCCCAATTACAAGACGTAAACGGGAAGGTAACAAAACAAGAAAGAAATAAACCAACGCATGAACATAGACCAAAACAGGACCAAGCTACCTACTGAAACACAGACCATGAGCATAAACCCGAACCAGAACAACAGCAACAAGAACCCAGGCACCAACCACATCAACTAACCAAGACCCGTAACAAAAGCTTGACTCTTCCAAATATTCCAAGACACGTTCAGTTACAGGATCTAGATTGTGAACTTTCGGTTCTCTCAAGTACATTTTACTAAGATTAATTTAGTAAATTCAGATATTATTTTTCAACTTCTTGTTTTTTTTCTTGCAGGAGTAGATGTATAACTATCACTTCGTAACAGCTAACCTTTTTTATTTTAAAATTAACTATCGAAGTTCCACTTTAACGGTACAATATCAGTAACACCTAAAATATGAGCATTAAAACAAATAGACCCAATGAATGCTTTATAAGGGGAAAAGGTATGGTGGGAAATCACTCCTTCAATGCCCCATTCTACAGGTGTTCATTTTGTTGTTATTATAAAACCTATTCCCAACCATAAACCACAATTCCAAATTCAATTATGTTCTTCATTTCAACCATTCAAGCTGTCTGACACATCAAAACCTTGTTACCATCAAAACTTGGAAAAAAGTCAATTTCCTATTGCAACTTTACTGAATGAAAAGGACCAACATATATGTCAACCCAAATATGTTTCCTCAACTTCTCATTAGATAGTAAGAGCATAACTTTTATTACACGGAGTAATACATAGAATAAAATTTCATTGATAAATTTGTAGGTATTACCTGTAGGAAATAATTTTACATACCCGAATATAATTTCATTATTATAACGAATTGTAACAAATTACAAATCGTATAATAGAAAAGTAATTTCAAGAAAATTACTCTAATGAAATAAAATAAACGTGAATAATAACAAGTAGGATACTGAAAGGATATACTTTACCAAATGATAAGCTGAGGCCTGTGTTTGACACAGTTCCCTTAAAACAGATTCGCCGTCTACACGTCGTCTGTTTCCCAGGGTACAACAGCAGAAGCAGTTTGTACTGCCGGACTTGACTCACTGCCCAAGATTTCATTGGATAATACTTGTAAGGATGGCCTCAACGACCAAAATAGCTCATCTATTTAGATAGTCTGCAAGAACACTTCCACCAATATCCGGAGACTTGCTAGGTCTAAATCACCAATAACCAAAACTCCAAGTTTTGATTTAAGATTATTATTTAGACTTCTATTTTTCTAGAAAGAAACTTTGTGTGTTCTTCTTCTTCTCAACGAAAAACAACCGTAGCCTCTTTTTATATCAAAAGTCTAAACACCCATTTTACGGAGACCAATAATATATATTTCTATATATCTATTTTTAAAATCAAAGTGATGATCATGATTTTAATATATAAATAACCTACTTGATCCATGATGAAAATATAAATATATAAAATGCCGATCATGATGTATGAATCAGCTACTTTGAAATCACCATCATCATAAATCATTTATTTAACACACATGATTATCAACTTTAGTTTAGTGCTCCATTAAATTAGGTAAAGTAAATATTAATATTTATTTATTGAATAAATAAATATTGTCAATTTAATCTATCTTTATTTGGTGATTATAAATATGTATATACCATATATACATATTACCGGATATCTAAGTATTCATTATGTATATTTAATATTGAGCCTAGATACTTCTAGGTTTAGTTCACCCACTGATGTGAGATAAACTCAAACTCAATAAATTACACATTAAATGCCTTACTTTCTGAATCGATATCTCATTCATATTAGCTCCAATTTGGACACATCTTATCACTTTACGAAGCTCTCATCAAGCTATACTCAAATACGTAAATTAATATAAATATGTACTACATATACATATTTAATTATGTGTCCAAACTTAGTTAAAACCCACAGGTTTTTACTAAATTTTCCAACATTACCAACCCGACGAGTTCCTTGATTGCTGAATTATGGCTCTATATGACCTTTCTATGTCTTCCTGCAAAAACATTCACGAGTTACATTTCATTATCATCAAAAAATAAACAAATTAGGACAAAAAAAAAACGTAGGAAAATAACTTCTTGTTTTTAATTCAGTATCTGAAAATGGTCATGATTGTAACTAAACCTAACTTTCAACACTCTTGTATTTATGAAAGGCCATACTAACATTAATTAGCCAACTACGAGTTATGTCTATATCCTAGATATAACAGCCCATGGTTAGTTATGAACAGGTTGATTCGAGTTAAGCTTTAATATATAATGTCATAATGGATCAAATGGGAAATAGTATAGAATGAAATCAACGTCGCCCTAAAGTGTAGTTTTAATGTATACAACTTACTAAATCACTTTAACCTAGAGAAAGGTTATTATTGTAATAATATCTTTTTCCATCTTATTTAACTAAAAGTACTTGTACCAAAAATCAAACAAAAAATGCTTCAGGTCGATTGATCAACCGGCCCCATGTTGCCACCTCTACTTATCCTATGCATACCAATAGCCACTGCAGGTACAAGTATAATGGCCAGTTTTCACATCCATCTTTAGAACAATGTAGAGCATGAAACATGACACAAGAATTGGATATGTTATAACAACATGAACTTTGACAGATTATATTTAATACCTTGCAAGATTTAAGCAAAGGCTGCAAGAATGATGCTCTGAAGTATCTAATAAACTTCCCCAATGACGTTCTTTCCCATACTGACATCAATTGACAACAAAATTGGAAGAAAAAGTAAATAAGAATAATAGCACACAATGATCAGTTGGATACCATTATAGCGGATGGTATGTTACATGACTGGATGAAAGACTTCAAGCATGTTCTAAAGCGAATGAGTTTGGTGTAATAGATGAATCTAAATGATACACCAGGTACATTAACTTATATAAGAAGCTTAGGTTACGTGGCTCAGGTCATCATTAACCATAATTCAAGAAATGATCATATGATGATACGTCAAGTAGCATACCTTTATGCTTTTTCAAAAAAATTGAAAAAAGAGTAGCATACCTTTATCGCCTTCTGCTTGCACACCTACTGTGTTGGTTTCTTCCATTAGCTGCGAGATACAACAATTAGCATTGGCAACGGAAATTGCAAAGGCAATAAAGAAAACATAACCTACAGGCTACACCAAAACAAAAAAAGACAATATGTAGGCTTGATTCAACAGTTTCAGAACAAAGCTCATATTTAAATATTCATGATTGTAACAATGGTCCATGATCAGCTTTTTTAAAATATAATTTGAAGATGGAAATGGTCAAGATCAATAGAGCTTCAACAGTGAATGGATAACTTGTTGATAAAACAAAAGCAAGCCAGACCGGATATGGCTGAAGGAAAAAAGATTGCAAGAGAAAATGCCGACTCTAAACTCATTACCAGAATCCACAACTTTCTTTTTTGTGAATGGATACCTAATATATTTAAGTGAGGGTCTCAGTTTTTCTATCATGTAACTGTATATAGTTTAACCTCAACCAGGTAACTGAGCAACTGACTATTTTTATACACATCATGAAAATAAAAATTCTGAATCGAACTACAAAATTACAATATAAGAAGCGGGGTCTACACATACTTTCCTCACAAAGTCACAAAAGACAATACCTTTGTAAGTGTTGGCGCATTAGTAGGATCAAACTCTTCACAAACGTTGGGATTGATAGGAACACAAACACGGCCTGGAGGAAAGAAAAAACAATGAGATTTGGCATGCTGTCAAAAGTTATCTAAGTCTCGTTAGCTATTTGAAAGAGTGCAAGTTGAGAAAAACCAACAACTTATATAATTTTAGTATCTTCCATTGTCATTAACAATGTGAAAAGATTACCTTTTCAAACATGGACATCAAAGGTGACTAAACCAAAGCATCTTGTCAAATTGTCATATAGAAGTACCGAGAAACTAACCTGTTTTAGGGTGTACACAAAAAGGTGCCTTCAGCAAATGAGTCATGAGTTTTGAAACCTAAGATGTGACACCAAACGAGTTAAAATTAGACATTATCGATAAGTGTATGTACTTAATTACCAAAAACCCAGGTAGAAGTTTACATGGTGGAAGAAAATGATTAAGAGAAACTATATCGAAGCGGAAGAGTTTTATATGAATTGAGGACAGATAAAAAAACAAAGATAACATGAGAATTAAAGTAAAATGAAATATTAATTGATAATTGATACTTATATAGTTGAAAATAAGATACAGTACTGACCTCCATATCAAGCCTTGGATAAGTGAAATACATGACAATCTTCTGAACACACCTACGTACCGCAGGTTTCTGATACGTAGAAAAATACAAAAGCTCAAAGGACTGCAAATGCATCTAGAGTACACTCCTTTCAGGATGCTTAGTTTTAATTAAATTAACAATACTTAATTCCGGGTGTTGCAACCACCATATAATAGAACCAGATGGTCTGTCATCTGGACAAATCATCACTTCTTCAGACGATATTGATTGTAAATTTGTCATATACCTTACTAGACAAACACAGGTCTTTTAGTTGCTCCCATCGTACAACATTTATATCTGTTGCTCCAGAGGAGAAACTATTTTCTTGCCACATTTCTCTAAGCTTCATTTTTATCACTGCAAACCAATTAGCAAGTAAGCACGTTACAGTTCTAACAGAATGCAACAATATATGAGACAAAGAACAGAGAGACATAAAGAAGCCAGAATGCATACATTCATCAGGAAGTATACATTCATCAGTCTGCATACATTTATCAGATATCATCTCTAATATTTTCTCATATCTCTCATTTGAAAGTAACTGTTGGCTACACAGTAATTTCTCCTCAAAGAAACCTTTCAAGACATTAAGATATGATCTCCTGCAGAGAAATACAACGTTCAAGAACATCTAACTAATAAGTGAAATGACTATTGTAGAAATTCTATTACTTACTCAAGGAAAGGATGAAGTGTAGAATTGTTGGAATTACTATTAGTGTTGCCCTGAACAAGAAAGATAATCAAGGATCTCAAGATACATGATTTTGCAAAACTACATAGTATCTATGAGGTATGAAAAACTAATTATCAACCTTGTACACACGAAAATAACCAGCAATAGCTGCCCTCTGTTCATTATTCAACCTGAGATTCAAGATAAATGACGTAATTGTAGATTCGTAAAAACAACAGAAAAACATTTCAAAAGTTGTACAGTATTACCTGCGAGCTTTTCCATCACAAACCCAACAATGCACACCACGACGGCCACTGTACACCCATAGAATATGCTTGAACCCAAAATCCTCTGACCAAATGGACAGGTTAATTAACTATTTTCATAATATAGTAGGAACAATATTTTGAACTAAAGCTGATGTATCTGCCAACATTGGATGATTTGTGACTACAATAAATCTATGATTATGACTATAAATCCAGTAAAGGTGACACTGAATGTGAACTTGCACAACATGCAACTACTTGTAAATTTATTTCCGCTTGTAAATTGTCAATACCTTTATTTCTATAATTTAATACCAGATACCAGATTGCCAAACGGTTACCTCTAAGAGAAGTATCAATCACTTTGATTGCAATGGTCATCAGAGGCCAGCATTTTAAGCAAAAATTTGCTCTATCACAACAATTTCTAGCATCATCATAATCCGAAATATCCTGTAGATCACATTAGTAAACAACGATGTCAAAGAATCAAAACTTAACATTTTAGACAAACAAATGTAGTAATAATAAGCATAAGAAAGCGTACAATATCAAACACTAGCTCTCTTTCCACAGGAGTAAAAGTTCCATCCCCTTGTGTGTGCGTATACTTCTTTGAAAACTGTTGAAAGATCAAAAAGCACGCAACAATAAACAAACTCTACAAATTCCCTTAAATAAACAATCAATGTCTATTTTAGATAATAATAAAAGGATCTTACCTCAACATTATAAACAGCACCGATGTCTATTTTCGACGGACATCTATTTTTAATGGCCTCTTTTAGCTCAGAATCATTCTTAAACGACAGGTACCGCAAGAACACATCATCATCCAACGTAAAAGAAAATTCTCTTCGCTCTAAGTACGATTGATCACATGCCGGATGTCTCCCATCTTCATAAATATAACAACACAATAGGTCACACAAAACTTCCCAATTGGAAACCAATTAACAACGAGTATACCGTTTCCGTATGACATCCAATTGACCATGTCTACAACAGGGAAAAGCTTTCCTGCCAAGATTAAACATGTAAATTTCAGTCCATTAACTATCATAATTCAGAATAATTTATAGACCTAATGATTCAGTACTTATAAAAACATATCCAGTTCTTCGTACAATGAACAATGTACGATCTCAAGTGCGATTGTTAGTTTCTGAGGGTTTATTTCATAAATATTGCTAAATTGCTAATTAACATAATGCAATTTATAGAAAAAGAACTCCAATAAATAGTGTAAAACGACACCAAATGTTCCAGAACGACTCGAAACTGCTCTGCAAATGTACATATATATGTATATATACCCCTATATATACGACTGTAAAATTTTAACATATGTTTATAAATATACTACCGTAATAATTTATTTAAGTGACATTCAAATTGCAATTATGAAAACCTACCGTAATAAAATTTGAGATCATTGTTGTCGACTACAATGACTTCGCTTCTATTATCTGCCTTTTCTTTAGTCATGCTTAAATAAAATAAATCAGTTAGATGTAAAACCCTAATATAGTAATATTAGTACCAAAAGGTAATTAATTGATACACGATATAAGGATAAACATATAACGTGATTCGTTAACACTTAACAGCATGAGGAGTGTACCCGAAAATGTTTTTTCTTGATCGGAAGTTCGGAACTGTAGAGGTGGTTGTGAGAATCGTATGGATCAAAAATTTAGGGGATGTTCGAAATGGCGGGAAAGATCGATGTAGAATAGGCCCACTGATCTATTTGTTAATAGAGTCTGCAATTGTAGTATGGGCTTGGGCTTGAAATCTGGGCTGGTTCAATGGATTTTTTTCCCTACATTGAGAAAAAAAAAGGGAAATTAAAAAAAAATGCCACTATTTTTGATAGACTAATTCGTTTTGCCATTCAAAAAAAAAATTGACGATATACCACCCGAACTCGCAAAAGCAAATTTGCTTTTGCGAGCCCGTGTATGCGATTTGCGAGTCACCATCAATTGCGAGCTCGTTGCCGAGTAACTTATGCCCTCGCAAAAGCAAATCTGCGATTTGCTTTTTGCGAGTTACCTATGCCCGAGCCGTTGCGAGTAACGAGTCGCTTGCCTAGCCGTAGGCGTGAAGTAACGGGTCACTGCCGATACGTGTCCGCAAGGTAAACCTGATAATTGCCATTGCATGCAAGTGCATGTTCTCGCTTCCAAGTTGACTGTCCCATTCTTCTTCCCGTCCACCACCTCACATATCATATTTGTCGATGGGTTGACCCTCCAGCGCAGTGATTTGTTAACCCTTTTCCCAATTTTGTGCTCCGCATATGGTGTGACAGGTGTTGTAACAGCTGCGGCAGTATTCCGATGTTTGAAATACCATTGTTGTATAGAAGATCTAAAAAACTCCAATAGCATTGTGACCGGCAGTTTCCTTGCATGCTTGGTCATGGCGTTAATGGACTCCGCACTATTAGTTGTGAGGTAAGCATATCGTGTCTTTGTTGAGTGATGCCTCGACCATCTTTCTTTTCCCACGTCCGCAAGAACCTTAGTTGAAGCCGGTAAATGTCTAGAAATGGCATCATAATGGCGATCAAAATCTGACTTACGGTACGCCTTACACATTTGCCAATAATGCCATTCGAAGTGCTTGACCTTTGAAGATTTGCTTTTCAAGTTCATCAAGGGTTGACGACAGCACAAGGAATGAAATGCCTCTGGAAACACAGCAGAGATGCCGGATGCAATTGCTGGAGCCCTGTCAGAGATGAATGTCAGGTTGCTAATCCCACCTGCAGATTCAATGGCGTCTCGTAAGTTCCCTAAGAACCACGTCCAAACGTCGGCCATCTCTCCTGCCCCAATTCCATAGGCTAGTGGCAAGATGCCATTATTACCGTCCATCGCCACGGAAATCAAGTTAGTACCCAAGTAACCCCCCTTCAAATGGGCACCATCGACGATGATAATTGGGCGTGTATGATTGACAAAAGAACGTACCTGCAAGTTCAGATTAAAAAACACATAAATTATATATGAATGTACGTATGCGAACATAAGATGTAAACCAACAATAATTACTTACAGCTGCACCTATGGACATGTAACACGTTACAAATTTATTCTCTTTGTCTGTACGCAGATTCGTAATGCTCCCCGGGTTATATAGCTTTAGGTTGTGGAGGTAAACTGGAAGTTTCGTAAACGATTCAGCTGGAGTACCTCTCAACAACTCTATAGCGTAACATTTTGCTCTCCATGCTTGGTTGTATGTAAGGCTTATTTTAAAGCGTTCAGTCATATCAAGTTTGATCTCTTTGCCTCTGTATACATGTCCTTCCAAACTCATCGCCTCTTTTAAGATGTTACCAAGCACTTTCTTGCTCGCAGAACGGCTATTAAGCATATTTTGAGTACTCGAACAAGTGTGAACATCACGTAACTTCCTAACTTGGAAGTTGTGACTATCTCTGATACACGCTGCACTGATCTTCCAATCACAATTAGGCAAGATACATTTTGCCGAGTACCTTTTCTTGTCTGAATTCTTCAGCTTAATCTGAAAACCTTCTTCGAGACACTTTGTATGCAACTGGAGAAGAAATTCTTCTTTAGTTTCAAATGTTTGGCCCTCGCGAATCCGAATAGATGTCTCGTACATGCTCACTGGTCGTTGTTGAACTTCTTCTTCTTCGTTTCCTAAAGGCGATGGCATATTCCAGAATATCTCTTTTTCTGCTGCTCTTTGTGGTATTGGAATGTCATATGTATCTCTTGGATCAGGCTCATCCTCCTCATCATCCTCATCATCCTCATCATCAGTAACAATGTGATTGCAAAATGGATGGTCATGATCCTTAGGTGGATTGACATTTTCTTCATCATAATGAGCAAAATCATCAGGATGTGTATCCGGCTCCTCCGGCTCCTCCACATAGTATTCTGAATTAGTGTGATCATATTGAACATTCACATGATATTTAGAATCATCTTGGGTTTCTTCATCTACCTTAAAAGATGTGTCTTGGGTGTGTTGTGTAGGATAGTTATGCATCGGCATGTTTGTTGGAGCCGCATGATAATGAAATTGATATTGTGGTTGGAAAGGAAATGGAATTTGTTGAAAGGGTTGTTGAGATGACTGATATTGGTGATGTTGATTGTATTCATTAGTGTGTAGTTGATGAAATTGTTAGTGAAATTGGTTTTGAATGCCAGAACTACTACTGCTAGGATTATTGCTACCCATACCCGAAACTTTCCTTACAATATCGACAATGTAAATTTCTATCGGAGCTTTGTTAATTGCATGGCACAAAAAATCTCCAAAATCATCAGCATCATCATTTATATCAATAACATATTGATCTACTTTATATTTCAGACAAACTGGTGTATCCAGTGGCAGACCAAGTTTTTTTAAAACGTTTTTCATCAATACTTTGCATGTCATGGGTTTTTCCGGTGCCACTGGAAGTTTTAATGGCACTCTACCACACTCTATTGGCAAATACATCGGGATGTTATCAATATAATCAAAACGACCACCATAACATATAAATATTTTGAACTTTTCCACAATGAAAGTAAATAAAACTAAATCTTATCAGAACTCGTACCTGAAAAATTCATCGAGTGGAACTGAAGAATAAAATGTTTTTGGTGAATGGAAAATGTTTTTACAGTTGGGTGTCAATGTGTTTACAAATGGTTGAGACTAAAGACGGATCTTCTGAGGTGATTTTATAATTACATTTCCATTGTGATAATGTTATCCGAAAAAATCTACAAAATCCGTAAAAAATTCTTATCCACAACGGATAAGGATAAGGTTATGTCAGAAAATCTCACCAAAAATCTTATCCACAACGGATAAGGTTATGTCAGAAAATCTCACCAAAAATATTATCAACGAAGGATAAGGTCAGTCGCAAATCGCAAATCGCAAATCGCAAATCGTAAACGTGTCCAATATACATGTTAACATTTTGTAACTATTATTATCCCGCATCGTTTCAAATTGTAACGTTCGCTTATTACCAACCAGATTATTTGGTACCCAAACGCACAATTTTACAAAATATTATATATTTTACCAACCATATTATTTGGTACCCATTTGTAAGATTCAGTTTTTACCAACCATATTATTTTATTATTGGACGAGATATAACAAAGCCATTACACACTGAAATTAAAAACATACGTACTAGAATTTAAATCCTACATTACAACATATGAAATTCAATTCGGGTTCTTCACTCTCATACTCACTGACGTTCAGCGGTAGTAATGTGCGTTGCTGTCATCACTCTCACACTCACTGAAATTCAATTCGGGTTCTTCATCCATGTGTACCAGATATAGGTCAATACCTTGACAACATTCTTTTGCATGTTTTACTACTGTATTCCAGTTTTCATTTGACAGAAGCATACGAGCACCAGCACTTTGAAGATTGCCGGCTTCACAGTAGTATACATCAGTAAAAGCAAAATTTATGTTTCCCTTAAGATAGGAAAACAACTTACTGAGATCAAACGCCTTAACATCGAAATCGACAAATGTTTGTTTCACCCCATTTTCGTACGCCTTATTGTCATCACGAAGTTCCCCCCCAAAAAACACAGTAAGGTCAATCAGTTGCATTTTGTTACCAGAGATTTAAATAATTGAAACATACTAGAATTTGATGATGAAGGAAGAGTGATGTTATAAGGTCTATTTAAAGATAAATTTCAATCAAGATAAGCTTATCCAAAAGATCTGCATAGGTGGATAAGGTAATGTCAGAAAATCCCATCAATGGATAAGGTAATGTCCGAAAAATGGGCATACGTGGATAAGGTAATGTCATAAAATCACATCGAAAATCTTATCAACAATCACTAAGGTCACTCGCAAATCGCAAATCGCAAAGCAAAAAATTCATTTGCGATTTGCGAGGGCACATAATTGTTAACTAGTACATAATTAATAACTACTACATAATTCCCAAAATATTCCATTACATGTAAGGCAATCATCCGTCCGCCGGCTCCCAATCAAAACGCGCACTGAAGAAAGTATCAATCATCCGCCGCCTATAATCCGCAACAATCAAATCAGTCTCCCCACTCACCCTGTAGTCCTCCCGATATGCAAGCTGCTCCATATTTATGCACACCCATACCTAGACTCCCAGACTGTTGAGGCACATCCTCCATCCACTGAGTTAAACACTCAGTGGTATCACGCATAAAATGCTTTTTTTCATCAACGTGGTTCCAATATCCAATGGCGTCTACATATCTAACTAAATTTTGACCTAAGGTTTCAACAATTTGTAGTAGTTCCTTGTTGCATTTCAGTCTTTTACAGCTATCATATGCCTCTACATCCCAAGTATGGAGATCCAACACAATTAGAACCCAATGATCCCTACTCTCGATGTTGACCGGCATAAGTACCTACAATAGACATATTTTATTAGGGAAATGTGAAAATGTATCAACTTTTATTGAATGCGGATATTATACTTTACTTACTTTGTCGCAAGTCCACCATGGATAGTATGGGCTACGTTTTCCGTTACCATATCCCATCAACAAGCTGTAGTCTGGTCCGGATGATGTCTCAGTTTTGTCACTTGCAATAATAGACACAAGTATATTAAAGATTAGGCATACGTGGTAACATAAATACATACATACAAATTAGCATACATATATACTTACCGGGACCGGCAATCACATCATCCCCCTTCTGATGCAGCTCCTTTTGGTTTTTGCCGTCCTTGTCGTTTTTGTCATCTGCATTGATAGTCACAACTAATAATTCAGCCTAAAACTATGATACATTAAAAAAAAAATGGAAATGTCCTTTTCGTAAAACGGAAAACCAGCTAATATTTCAGCTTATCACATCATCAAAGGTTCAACAATTTTCCACAATTATCAACACTATAATATAATCGACACTACCATTTTACCAACTATATGTTAAAATATATATATGTATGGGATATATATATATACATACAAATTAACATACATATATACTTACCCGGCTCGGCAACCACAAGATCTCCCTTCTTCTTCTGGGCCTTTTCCTTTTTGTCGTCCTTGTAGTTCTTGAACGCACCTATCATATCAATAAAACATATGGGCATAATTGTCCAATTCAATCTCTTTTCCAGCTGAGTTGGTCGAGTCCAGGTTCGATATTTCCACCACATGAGTAGATAGCTCCAACCGTCAATATGCTAAAAATTTGATAAAACAAGGTTAGTATCACGTATGTAAGATGCCAAAGTTGGAAAAAAAAATCACTCGTAAACTTACAAAGTTGTCCAAGTAACCACTATCGAAATGTCCATACAACCGCCCCCAAAATTCCTTTGTGATTTTCACATAAGTCGTGCCCGGTCGAATAAACATACAACGCACAGAACCTCCACTCGCAAACAACTCCTCAACTGTGGATGGCCCGTCGATCTCTCTAGTCTGACGTATGACAGGGGGCGGGGGAGTGAGAAAACCATTCTCGTTCACCAAATTGTCAACCATGCCCAATAACGTTTCCTCGGGTAACGCCTTCTTGGCCGACCATTTCCTAGCCGGGCGCTTCAACTTCTTTCCGCGCTCTGTAACCGCTCGCTCAACAACCGCCTTAGCCGGCTTAGCCGGATTAGCCGGCTCAGACGGCTTAGCCGGCTCAACAGGCTTAGCCGGCTCAACGCACCAACAATCTCATCATCGACTCCTAAATTAACTGGTGGTGGTTCCTCATGCTCCACCACAGGCACCTTCAAGGGTTTCTGCAAAAGTCGTTTCATATGTGTTGGTGTAACATACAGCGAAAGTCTAGCCGGAGCACGTCGACGATCTCTCATACTTCGACGCAACCCATATGCAACCGAGTACTTGCTGGCAGAAAAAAGCTGGGTGTCAGAAACATAACCCTCATCAACAACATCGTCATCACCCTCAACCTGAAAAATTAAATTGATACGTGTTAAATAAAAAACACTTTGGCATATATATATACTTTATATAAATATAAAGTCTTTAAATTCATAACAATTATAAGGATTTTTAGGAAAAATTGGAAATGTCCTTTCTGTAAAACGGATAAACCAGTTGACTTTTCAGCTCATCAATACATCCAAATTTCCGCTTATACAACCACTTGAACTTTAACGACTATCATTCCAACGACTGTAACAACGATCGAGTTTTATATATAATGTACAATATATACAATATACTTATATATACATATATATACTATACAAATAATATTACATACTATACACATATATACTTATATAACATACACTTATATATATACTAACCATGTATACATACATATATATAAATTAAATTGGTACGTGTTAAATAAAAAACACTTTGGCATATATAAAAGGCTAGAATTAATAAACCTCATACCTGAAGCGTCTCAACCATCTTCAACAACCGGTTTATAGTACATTGTTGTTCATCTACTCGCGTAGCTAAGGTGGAAATGGTCTGTTTCATCGTCTTCATTTTGTCTCGTAAAGAATGATAAGTAACAGGCTGAGATGCTGGCTGAGAGGCCTCACGACGATCTGTACCCACGGAATCATAAGTCGCCTGATCGTCATGAGACGGATTCAATTGAAAATCATCATATCGTACGTAATGGGATGGGATCGGATCAGATGGCTCGGCATCCTCCTTTTGACTTTTATGTGCCTTCTTCATTGGCCTCTCGGCAACTAGCTGGTCGTCAAAGTATTTGCAGCTATCAATCCACCATTGACACTTCTTCTCATACTTATTTGGCTTCAAAGTTATCTTCGGAAGATGCTCTGGTGTAGTATCCTTCTGCATAAAACAAGTCATCAAATGTTCATCAATTTAATTTATAATAACTATATTAATCGCCATATATATATATATATATATATATATATATATATATATATATATATATATATATATATATATATATATATATATATATATGTATATAAGTGTATAAGTATACTAGTATTTAAGTATACAAGTATATAAGTATATATATATATATATATATATATATATATATATATATATATATATATAAGTATAAAAAAAGATATATAAAATTGGGAACGGAAAAACTATTTTATTAAACAATACATATACATGTTCAACATCATCTAGTTTATTAAATTTTAACTTACCGCAATCTTCAAGCATTGCTCGAACTCTTTGAATTCAGTCACCTTCTTTTTACGCTTCCAGTAGATACCACGTGGTATTTGATTTCGTTGTGGCCTTGTAGCAACATTCCCTACCTGACGATAATAAGCCTCCCAAATCCAAGTCTCGGAAAGAATAACCGAACAACAAATCAACATATTAGTGTATTATATATTATATTAACAGTAAAAAGAGATAAAAATCAATAGAACAATAGATGCTACCTTACACGCCCATCCGAAACCACTCAACGTGTACTGCATCCCTTCTTGGCTTAACCGAGTCTCCAACCCCTTATCCAGCTGCTCGTAAGTTCTGGCCCAGATAATATTACCCCAAGGGTACCGGTCACAGATACCAAAATCCTCAACTATATGCATATGATCATCCTCAACATTATGCCTACCCTGCTTTCCCAAAAACCTTTTATATATCAACACAAGCGTACACAGGCGCACGCAATCCTCGTCGCTCAACGTCCTCGGCCCACTAAACAAACCTTTATCTCGAAACTTGTCCATAAGGTCTGATACACGTACGCTGCGTTTGAGAATATCCGGGAATATGCGCCTTCTAAATGACGGGGTGTTCTCTCGAACCTCCTTTGGAATATGATCCGCCACGGCATGATTTGGACCAAATAGTAAACCTGTCACCAGACAGAACTCCCTGCGACCAAATCGTATAAAATGGTCAGCTGTATTCGCCGCCCTAAACCACAACTCCTCCGCCTCCGCGCGAGGGTGCTTTAACCCTGGACGCTCTATTCGTCGAAACTGCAACACATGATGCACAAATCCAGGGTCATTTTCCGGAGACTTTACATCCAACCAATGGCCAAAACAGTGGTCTCTAAAAATTTTCAATTGATTCTGTGTTAAACGCCCATTGATATGGCTGATAACGGTGAGGTTGCTTTTCAAAGTCAGGGTTTCATTAAAATTGTCCTGCAAAATCATCAATCAAGCCAATAAATATTTCGTTAATGCATACGTACATTATATACAATATACTTATATATAACTTTAAAGGCCTTAAAAATCGTTAAAGTCTTTATATATATATATATATATATATATATATATATAGGGAGGTTCATTGAGAGGATGATGGATGCATGGGTTGCAAGTCCATTAATATTGGTGGCTAACAGAAATGCATAAGACTAGAAGTGGAACAAGAAACGGAAATTAATTTAATTCAGACCCTTATTGTTATATTTAAATACTTTATATATATATAAAAAGTCTTTAAATACATAACACTTATAAGAATTTTTATGAAAATTTGGAAATGTCCTTTATGTAAAACGGATAAACCAGCTGATTTTTCAGCTCATCAATACATCCAAATTTCCGCATATACAACCAATTGAACTTTAACCACTATCAGTATCACGACTGTAACAACGATCGACTTTTATATATAATGTACATTATATACAATATACTTATATATACATACTATACATGTATACATATATACTATACAGATAATATTCCATACTATACATATATATACTTATATAACATACACTTATATATATACTAACCTTGTATACATATCTATACTACATAATAAACCATTTCACCCTTTAGTCTTAATCTCCTTAAAAAGGGACAATACAATTTACTATTTTACCCCCACTCAACACTAATAATATCTAACATAACATACCAGTTAAGTCGTCCAATGATTTCAAAAGTTCATCCATACGTTTTACACCCATATAAAGAAAGGGTCCAAGCGTTTCATTTAAAGGACATAAATGGCTCCATGTAAGTTTCTTCATTTAAATCCTACTCCCTCGATTATAAATTATAATTATAGTTTAAAATTAAATACAGCAAAATAATCGTGTAAAATATAATTGTTTATCATGTACACCCAAATTAGATTAGCACAAGTTCACTATCAAGTTCACATGTATACGAAAATAGAAAAAGTCAAATGTAGCGAAGATAAAATCGATGGCAATTGTAACCCACGGATCAACTACAGAGAATCTGCTAACTTATTTGCAAACTAATTTGTAACTGACCTAACTATGCTTAAAATCAGCCTCTCGATTCCAATTGAAAGTGTAACCGATTTGCCACCATTATATGTATAAATAAGATGGCTTCACAAAGAACATTGACTACAATTAACCACCAACTTATGTACACCACCAGACTCGCTGAAGGACCTCAAGAATGATACCCATGCTAACGATAAAGTTACTTATGTGAACCGAAATCTAGAGGCAACTAGATTGTGTACGTCTTCCCCGTTTTGTGCCTGAAATCTACAAAATCCATCAATGTCTTAATTAACCTATTCGTTTTGACATATCCGATCGATAACACAAAATCGGGGAGAAAAACTATCTGACAAGAAAACTTAAAACCCTGGAACTGGAACAATATCATTGATATAGAGAGCTCATACGATGTGGATATCAATTCGTACTCTTTGTTTCATTGTTTAAGTGTCGTATGATTTTAGTACTTCAATTCAGACTTAGATGTTACCAATTTGGTGTCTGTCAAAACTCGAAAGTGTCAAACAAAAGAGGAAGAGCAAGAACCAACTCAAGCCCGGTGTTGAAACGGAGGAAAGATTATAGTTAAATTGACGAAATCGACGAATTGAAGTCCATGGTAAAGTTAAATAATAGTAAAAACATACTCTGTTACTACTATTTGGGTCACAGTTTATATGTTAATTGACGAAATCGACGAAGTTCATGTTTAATATCCTCTGCTTATGCTTCCTAACTGGTTTTTTGGTAATTTGTTACTACTACAAATAAAGATGGTTGTCATTTATATATTTAGTCAACTACCTTGCATCATGGAAGTGACTCCTCATCAGTTGCAACATCAGCATCATTTTTGAGAAAAAACATGTATAAAGATGTCACGGCTAATGAAGAATAATACACTAATAAGTTCATTTTTAGGATTTAAGCATGTTTATATTAGTGAATAGCTATTATTTTTTACACTTCACCCTACGATCCATTTGACCGGTGTGACCTGAAACCGAATTATTGGCAAAGTGATACAAAAACATGTTTACTATATTAAAAATTGGGTTACTCGGGTCAAGTCCGGGTTAGCGGGTCAAATGGGTTGGGTTGAAATACTTATCACGAGAGTTGGGTTCAGGTTCACCATTTTTGACCGGTCGACCCGACCCAAGTCGAATTGTCACCCCTAACGGAAGTTGAAGAACCATATCATTTAAGTCAACAACATGTTGAACGATCTTTTTGAGATCCGAGAGACGATTCTCACAAACCACGATGTTATCACGTATTTTAGTTATGAGTTCATGAATCAATTAGTTTTATCATTCTTGGTGATTGAGGTTTGAAATCACTGGGTTGGGTTCAACAACTCCACAAATAGTAATCAACCCGTAGTTTACACCTCAAACATATGTGGTCAAACATATGTGGTAATCGAGAAGATGAAGAAGTTTTACACGAAATATAAAGTATGTAATCCTACAAATAATACTTAACAGATACTTATATATATACTAACCATGTATACATATATATACTTATACAAATAATACTTTCTTTTAACCCTCAACCCGATTCAACCCGAATGGACCCAAACCCATTTTTTTAACACCCCTACGTATATATACTTGTATAACATATATAGTTATAAATAAACGTACATTATATACAACAAAAACCAATCTTTATTTGTATTATCACACATATAATCCTACCACCACAATCAAAGCCATGCATAATCCAATATATATGTTGCACACCAAGTGTTCGATTAAATGCCACAACGAAAATTCGAATTTAAACGTAATAAATTCAAAAAATACGCGGTAATTTTAACCAATAACACACGAAAACAATTTCATACCTGAGAATCGGCCATCAATTACGTGGAAACCGGAGGTGGTGACCGGGAAAACAAATCGTGGTGCCAAGGAGAAAACTGTTGGTGGTGGCGACGGAGAGTGGTTGGGGGTGGTGGAGGCGACGGTGGGTGCTTAGGGTGGAGGAGGTTGTGCGACGGAGGGTGGTGCTGCTGCTCCACCCGTCAATTTGGTAGGAAATGGTGCTGCGGAGTGGTGGTGCCGGCGGTGGTGTGTGTGACGGCCGTGGCTCGTAACTCTCAAATCGAGTGGGGGTTTGCGATGGTTGTTGGGTAGGTATCTGGAGGGTCGGGGTGGAGGTGGGCGGCGGGGTGGAGGTAGATCGCAAATCGGGTGTGGGATTTGAAATGAAACGAAAAGGAACACTAAATGGGTTATACCCGTTTTTTTTTCTTCTAAAACCGGCGCTCGCAAATCGCAAATCGCGAGCATGATTTGCGATGGCACATACTCGGGCATAGGTAACAGGCAACGGCTAGGCAAGCGACTCGCAACGGCTCGGGCATAGGTAACTCGCAAAAAGCAAATCGCAGATTTGCTTTTGCGAGGGCATGCGTTACTCGGCAACGAGCTCGCAATTGATGGTGACTCGCAAATCGCATACACGGGCTCGCAAAAGCAAATTTGCTTTTGCGAGTTCGGGTGGTATATCGTCAATTTTTTTTTTGAATGGCAAAACAAATTAGTCTTTCAAAAATAGTGGCATTTTTTTTAATTTCCCAAAAAAAAAACTGAAAAAAATGTCTCAGATATTTAATCAATTTATGAAAATGATAAGTACTAATTAGACCTATAAGAACATGACTTTTGCATATTAAAACCAATAAAATTAGAAGATATAAAATTATAACCAATGAGTGACTTAGGATAAAAATACAGCCAATAAGTGACTTAGGCTAATACCTACATCTATGTATTTAGACCTGTGTAACATTACTCGAACCCTCACGGCATCAATAACCCTTTTAGCCTTTATTTAGGTAGATATGCAATGTAATTGTTATCTTTTAAAAAAAATAATAATAAACCTTCCTAATTTGATATATATATTAATTAATAATTGTTGTAGTTTTACTTTTTTGAAGTTACTAGGTAAAATATTTTAGTAAATTAAAAGATTAGTTCATATAAGGGTTATAAAAGATATAGATTGACAACGTATTCTCATTTTTATTTCAAGATAAGTAACGAACCCATTTTATATCATCATTGTTTATATTACCATCACTACTAGTGGTGGATCTAGAGTATAAATTTACATAGTTCATTAACGCCTTATTCAATAACAAGGTTGAGACAACAAAATAATATTGTAAAGCAAATGCGTCGACAGTGGCGAATCTAGTATTCAAAGTAAGTTGGATCCATGAGAACTCGACTTCACTAAATTGACAAAATAATTATATGCCAACCGGGTCGGGTCATGAATACAAAACAGAACATAATTTTAAGGATGGTGACATTTCCACCAAACTTTTTTATGAATCCACCATACTTGTGTTGTACAAACAGTGGATGCACAGTTATGGTGGATTTATCAAAAAGCTTGGTGGAAATATCAACACCCATAATTTAACAATAGTATAATAGAGTTCGACTTAGTACAAATCTCCCCAACGAGGTTTCATACCTTGAAAATAGTTCATAAGAGTCTCGTTACTAATACCATCTAAAACATTATTTTCAATATACGATACTAAACAATCATTCATAAATGCATCACTCATTTTGTTTCGCAAATCACTCTTTATCAACTTCATTGCTGAAAACGCACTCTCCAAAGTATAATTCTATACTCATATTGACATTTAGAATTCACCAAATTCAAACAAATAAAACATACCAATTCAAAATTTTAGTTGTCTCTTTAGACATAAAAGAAATAAAATATCAACTCTAAATAGTTCACAATTTCACAAAATAATAATCAATACCTTGCTGCCGGTAGAGGTGTACAAAAAAACCGGTTTCTAGAACCCGACCCGATTTCAACCCGATTTCAACCCGGTCAAAACCGGTTTTGACCAAAACCGGTTCGGGTTTTCTAGAACCCGACGGGTCCAAACCGGTTTGGACTTTAGGGTTTAGAAACCGGTTTTGAACCCGAAAACCGGTCAAAACCCGGTCAAACCCGATCAAAAAACCGGTCAAAACCCGAAAACCGGTCAAAAAACCGGTCAAAAAAACCGGTCAAACCCGGTCAAAAACCGGTTTGAATCCGGTTTGGTTTGGTCAAACCCGGTTTTGACTTTTTTAGTCAAAAACCGGTTCGGTTTTCGGGTCGGGTCGGGTTGGCCCCGAACCGGTTTTTGTGCACGACTAGCTGCCGGTGACTACGAGTGAAGCCATCAACTGGCATCGCAAACAACAATTAGGAACTTGGGATCGTACGTCTTTTTAATTGTCTGATGAAAATATTATTTGTGTTTGAAGAATAAAAAAGTATATCGCAAATTCGTAATTGGAAGGAAGTCAGGAACTGAAATTCACGTTGAAACTTGAAAGAATGGGCTTTGCACATGGATGGACTTATTTACTAAATTTGTTAAGTCCAAGCCTCCAAGGTGGGTCCATATCCATTTTCAAGGGTGATCCATTAAAAATTTTTGTACCCCTTGTAACAATTATTTTTTCCTAGGGTGGTCCAATAACCCATTGTAAGATGCTTTAGCTTCGCCACTGTGCATCGAATCGTTAATACCAAGTATAAACGGGTCGCTCAATTGGATCGGTATGTAGCACATTTGTATCAACTTTCAAATGATTTCTTTTTGCATTATCTTCACTTGTTATTTCTGTAACACCTGTTATTGGAGTACCAATTAGAGATATTTGAACATCAATTGGAGATGAACTAGGTTGTGCAACCACCGGTAAAAAATAGTTCCATTTTAACTAAAATAGCCGCAATATATAAAGAATAAACAAGTAAACAATGCATTTAATAATTAGGGATACATAATCAAAATTGAAGCATACGCACACTTAGCAATTTAATCTCTCATGGATATAGTTAAATAATAACATAGTCATCAAATCCTACTGAAAACTCATACAAACTCATCAAAATTTCAAGGTTTTTTTTTTTTTTTTTTTTAAGAAAACCTAATTTTTATATTAAAGATACCTTATGTTAAAGTTTGGGAATTATTGAATAAGAAAGAGAGAGTTTGGAGAGCCAAGAGATGGAGCCGGCTCCTAAGAGCCAAGAGGAGCTGCCCAAGAGAGTCAGCTAAGAGAGATATAACTTTGAGAGAGAGAGAGAGAGAGAGAGAGAGAGAGAGAGAGTTGAGAGTACGGTTTGATGTTTTTGACTTTTTGTCATAAGGCCACTTCCAACCCAAAAACCAACTGACTGAAACTGGCGAAGCCACGTCAGCGCCACATCAGCTTTTTTAGAAAACTGACAGAAACCGACTAAAACTGACTGACCACTCCCATCTCTACTCAATCACTTTAACTTTTGGGTCCCGCATTTACTAATTTACCTTCCATTTTATACACACAAAAAAAATTTTTTAAAAAAGAAAAACAAACTGACGGATGGGGTTGGCATCGGATATCCGACGAGGGGTAAAGTGACTAACAAGTGACAAGGGTGGTGCCATCCCCATCACTTTGTCACTCTTTGTCACTTGGAAACCGAAGCAAACCGACGGATGGGGTTGGGAGTGCCCTAATAAGCATACTTGTTATTACTTCCTCCGTTCCAAAATAATTATCCTGTTTTGCCTTTTTAAAGTCTTTATTTTTCAATTTTTATCTTAAATATTTTTGTTTGTGTTATACGGAGTATAATACTTGATGAAAATTATACCAATTAATATACATTTAAAACCCAATCCATTCATATATTTTGTTTATTATATAACACAAATAAAAAATATTTAAGGTCAAAGTTAAAAAAAAAAACTTAAAAAGTCAAGACATGACAATAATTTTAGGACCGATGGAATATACGTTTTTAAATTTTACCGAGACTATAGATTTTGGGCTATTCATGAATCATGGGCCGAATCAATTGTTAATATATGCCTATATGGGGCTATGGGCTACTAGCGGCTCAAAAACAAGGGTAACTCATCTAATTTATGCAACCTAGTTCATATATATTATAATACTAGTTGAAGGACCCGCGACAGCGCGGGCTTCCTATTTTTTTTTATTCTTATATTGTTTATTTTATTTGTTAGCACAATCGATTTAAATGCATGATAATGTCCACATAAAAGTCATATGTGTTATAGAACTTCTTTATAAACAACGTTCTTCGTTGTGTTGGTGACCTTTCCATCATCATCTAATATGAGAGCCTTCAATCCTTAGTTATTTTGACCAAGATTTTTTCAACTTCTTCTTCTAAATTTGCGTCTTTCTTCGATAAAATGATCAAGCTACCTCCGACATTATTAGGAGTAGGTTGTTTTTGTTGTTGAATTGTAGGTTCTTCAATAATAGGGTCTTCTTTAACATCTAATAACAAACAAAGTGAACGATGTTAGTAGTTTTTTTTATTTAAAGATAGAACTTTTTTTAGGGTTTTCGAAACATACCTTGCAATTCTTGTTAAGAATCATTCAAGAGATGATTTGAGCATTGTTTTTGTTTTGGATCCACTGACGAATAATTAGGGTAGGCGTGGAATGGTTTTTAGGTTGAAAATATTATGTGTATAAATATAAAGTTGGGAGGAGGATAATATATATTAGGAATAAATACGAAGACAATATATATATATATATATATATATATATATATATATATATATATATATATATATATATATATATAAAAGTAGACTTTTAGATAAACAAGAATACATTGAGGGCCGGGTTTTTTTTTTCGGGGGCGTTATATTTTATTATTTATATTGTAAAATAATTTGTTCCTTTTTTGGACCGTTATATTTTATTTATTTTATATCTATATCTATATTATATAAAAAAATTTTTATTGATTAATGGGTTAATTTTTTTGTTTGGATATGCTATGCTTTTTCCTTTTTTTTTCGTGATTTTTTTTTGTATCCGACTTCATACGTTTATTGGATATTGTAATTTATATTTAATTAATAAATAGTTAATATCTTTATTATTTTTTATATTTTAATTAATTAATAAATAATTAAGGGTTTTTTTATTTTTTCCTTTTCTCTTTTAATTTTTTCTTGACTTCATCCGGTTACTAACTATCTTTAAATAATTAAAAAAATTACCAACCATTATAAATTATATAAATATAAATATAAATTATTTAAAAAATAATCAACGATGAGATTTTTTAGTGTAAATAATTGGATATGGTGCCATTTTTCCCTTTTTTTGACGATTGCTTCCTATTTTGTTGGGGTTTTTTTTTATATTTTGGTTTCCACCCTCATCCGTTTACCTACGAATAATTTTATTATTATTATTATTATTATTTTTTTATATTTTTGAATATTTTTATTCTAATTTAATCATACACCATTGGATCAAATTGGAAAAACTCCATCAAATGGCCAAAACTTCTCCATGATATTTTGGTTTATTTATATTTTAGATTTTAGATTCAATACACTCTAATTAATTTTAAATTTTCATAGGTTACATTTGGGTGTCACTTTTATCCGAATATGAAGAATTCATCGGATCCAAATTCGAATAAGGACAAATAGATTGGATTATCCAGATTACGAATTGCTTAATCGGATTACGAGTTTCTTAAACGGAATAAGGTTTAAATTAATTAATTTTTTATAATAATATATTAATGTTTATCATATAATAATGGGTATAGTTTAGTTTAATTTTAGCTCACTTGGTGTGATGATTTTGTTTTCCAAAAGCTATTTGTATATCTATTTGAAACTCTCTACGTTTGAAAGATGTGAGTGTTTTTATTTATATATTTATATTTATAGTTGTTGCCCCCAAAAAGTTGGAACTTACGTATATTTTATCTATAAAAACTTAAACGTATACCTTTTGTTTGTTAAATTTGATCCCAATTGATATCACACATTCAACTTAGGCTAATTATGATTGATTCATTTAATCCGAACACTGATATGAATCCGTTTAACATATATCCGATTAATCTGTTTCTTATTTGGTTACGATTATGGGTTAACTTGTGATTCTCCAAAATCCGAACAATCCGAACCGAATAATTCGTCCAAATAACACCCATAGATCACATGACTCACGTTATATGCTACTGGATCCGCCTTTGATCACTACCGTCATCACTTGTGATCGTCTCCACCACCTGCGCTCGAAATTTAGGAGTCCAACATCGCGCCGCGGTGGTCATTATTAACTCGTTAACTGATTTTTATCAATCCAAAATTTTGATCATATATTTTGACCAAAAGATGTAATTATTATTGGAACAAAGTGGCATATGACTTGGTTGTCAAAAATATCTACAACGAAACCTAAAAATATATTGAAATACAATAAACAATTTCGTAGTGGGAAAGAGACGATGTGTGGTCAAATACAAGTATTTGTCCACAAAATCCATTACTACTTTTGAACATCTTCAAATAACCAATCATATTACTCTCTTCTCATTTTAATTGTAAATCAACATATTCACCCCTCTATGAATGCTCTTTTTTTCTATATCCCCCCACACCTCTATTATGCTCCATTTAATTTTATTTTCAGATGAATCATAAGTGACATTGTAATGAAGGTTTGTATCTAAGATCCAAACTCATTTAGGCTACAATATAGTAGATCGTCCTACTTCAAATATTGTAGTTATAAATGATAAACATAGTAGAATACATATACATAATAGTTCAAAAAGTACAGGACTTGATGGAAAGTTTTCTACATGAACCTTATGAGTGTGATAAATTCTACGTTTATTTACGTTTTCTTGTTTACCCTTTTATTTTAGCGATCGAAAAATCATGCAACCAACATTTACACATCCAAACTACTTGCATGTTGTAAATCATTACTTATTATAGTTAGTTAGTCACAATCACTTATTGATAATAACTCAGACGATACTGGTATAAGTTCTCTTGGGTAGATAAGAAGCTAGCTTAAGTGTGTCGTCTACGATAATTGTTTATCTAAAACCAACCTCATGGGCGCATCCAATTCACCATAGCAATTGTCAATTGAAAAACTACTTGCCATTAAACGATCAGTAGTTAACTGGTTTTATTGTCTAATCTTTTATATTTAATTTACATCTCAGCATTTTTTGTTTTCACATGTCATACAAGTTATCCCAACACAAAATCGTTGACTTGTGTTAAGAAAGTACGTAATGCTATATTGCAACCCATAACGATCTTGATAAAGGCTGTTATAGATCCAGTGGTCGTAAGTAGTTACATTTTCTTTGTAATCAACGCCTTTTGCCATGTGTTTTAGTATCATATATGTAGTATAGTGTTTCACCGTCATAAATTTATTCTACATGATTTTTTTTTTTACAATTATGTGAATCAAAATTCATTGTTTCAAGTGCAAAGACTAAAATTTTCGTGATCACTAATAGAAATTCGCCCAAAATAGCACCATGATTTAATATATTTAAAGGTAGATTTGAAAGTGCAAGGTGAGCTATTGCACGAAGACCTCTATTTTTCTTGGGGTCCAAATTTCTAAGTTTTATGCTATAAGTAGGTTGAGTTTTGTACTTTTCAATCTCATTAAACAAAGTTTTATGATGCTAAATACAATAATTATCAATTGTAGACAAAAGATCGAGTTTTATGTATTCATTTCAATTGAGGATGTGTGGTTACAGGTCCGGTTTGGGGAAGAAGATCATTTTCAAATTATTCTCTAATTTTTAAAGGGCCTATAATTTTTTTACGGCACAGGGCACCTAAAATCAACGAGACGACCCTGAATATATATATATATATATATATATATATATATATATATATATATATATATATATATATATATATATATATATATAAGTGATCAAGAGGGAAGTGCCTTTTTGGGGGGAAGCGTTAGTAAGCATCAAGAAGCATACTACATTTATCAATCAAAACGTCAACAAAAAATTATTTTTATTAGTAAATAGTAATCAAAATCGATGTTATAAAGAATATTTTAACGTATGAATTTCATTTTTAAGTCATAACATTAATTGATGAATATTTATTTAATAAATTGTTAATATGTAGTGTGATGCATATTAACTAATATGCATCGCGATGCATATTAAAACTTCACATTATTTGAAACATATTTTTATTGTTAATATGCATCACAATGCATATTAACTAATATGCACCGCGATGCATATTAACGGATTTGGATCTAATATTTATAAATCGATGCTATAACTTAAAGAAAGAATTTATCAATGAAGCTTAACATTCATAGCATCGATTCTGATTAACATTTACTAAATTTCAATTTGCTTTTTTCGAGATTTGTATGGGTGAAGGTAATATGCTTCCTGATGCATACTAACGCTTCTCCCCTTCCCCAAAAAAATGCACTTCCCTCTGGATCATTCCACTATATATATATATATATATATATATCATTATCATTACCCCTTATAAACCATTTGAGAGGTTAGCTTAAAAACTTAGAAAAAGGAAGATCGGAAATTACTTAAATGCCCATACTTCTAATGTTTGTCAATTATGACACTAATGTTCATTAATACATACCATTAATATCTTTCAATTTACTTTCTATACAATGTAATTATGCCAATTAGATATTCATAAATTTCTAATAATTTGACATATAATATAATGAGTTAGGATGCTAATAAAAAATGCATTCAAAATGATTCCACAATGTTTTTTTTTTTAAAATGGCGTCATCGAATCACATAATTTTATTATCGATTTCCGCTGCATGGCGCGGGTTTTATATTAGTATATATTAGTATATATATATATATATATATATATTACAATTGCCTCATCTTGTTCGTTTAGTGGCCTACATGTGTTAGTTTCTTAGTTAATAACGAGTTTTTTCTATATAATTTTGAACATTTATACTAAGATAGTATCATAAGCAACATCGTCAATCATATACGTAGTAAATATTTGGATTCACATCTATAAAGGGATCAAAAAGTCCTTTTTAAGTAAATATAGGGGGCAAATGGAAACTATTTCTAAAAATCTATTCCACTTAAAATATCACATGTAAAGAAGGAAAAAAGGTGGATGAAGAAAGAACCAAATAAAGCAAACCACCAATAAGCATCCTCTAAAACTCCCAATTCTCTCTCTCTCTCTCTCTCTCTCTCTCTCTCTCTCAAAACGTCAACGAATCAACCGACAATTATTAACATCTTTCCCGGCGATCGTTTACCGTTGATTATGGCGATCACCGGCGACTGCAACGGTGTATACTCATCGGAAAATGATTACATAAAGAGACATCATAAACATGAGATTAGAGCGTGCCAGTGTACATCATCTCTTGTTAAACGCATCAAAGCACCTGTTCATCTCGTAAGTTGCTACTGTGTTAAATAGTGAATCTACAATTCTGATTTTAATTATTATGATTCCACTGGATCTGAGCTGATTAGTTAGAAGTATATCTATATATTATAGTGAATCAAATAATTTATTTATTAGTACTACCTTATTATTTTAGTTAATTGAATGATTATGATCTGTGTTGGTTATTTTAGTTATACTAATCATACTAAAATGTGTGTTGTACCATACCTTACATGGCTTAATTGTACTCTTAGCAAGTGTACAATTTTTTCAAACTTAATATAAAAAAGCAGAAACTTTATTTGAACTTGTTTTGGGTAGTAACAGAACATATATAATGTAATAATCTAGAAATTTAGTTGTTCATTTACAATATGATGATGATGATGATGATGATGATGATGTTTCAAGTTGTGTGTTTAGGTCTTAACTTTGAAGCGTTATCAAACCGTTCTATAGTTAGTTCCTTTCCACACTTGGAAACTGGTGAATATGTATTAATTGATATAGTACCAGATCAATTAAGGGAGTAGCTCTGAAATAGAAAATGGATATGGGGATATATTCTTAAACCATAAGCCCTTTTTTGTTGCTAAGTGTACAAGGTCCGCGTCCAATGCCACACAAATTCATATCGAAAGGTTTCCCAGAATGGAAATAGGCATAGTTTCACACTTTCACAATAACTGATCGCCCTCTTTAAAATGAACTTTGATAATGCTTATATATCTAATTTAGAGCTTAGTCAATATTGAATAACAATGAATGATAGAAATTTGTAGACATTGAGGCCTTGCTGATGCAAGATTGTTTCATTTGCATGTGTATTAGGTATGGTCCCTGGTGAGGAGGTTTGATCAACCACAAAAATACAAACCGTTTGTGAGTGGATGCAATGTGCAAGGTGACTTTGAAATTGGAAGTCTTAGAGAAGTAAATGTTAGATCTGGACTTCCTGCTACCACCAGCACAGAAAGGTTGGAACTTCTCAATGAAGAGGAACACATTTTAGGCATGAGAATTGTTGGTGGTGATCACAGGCTCCAGGTACATATCCATCTCATTTCTCACACTAACATACACAAACATTAGTTGTGACAATTTCGACCCATTTTCCTGTGAATGGGTCGAATTGAGTTTCTTTTATCTCACACGGGTCAAAGTAAAAGTTGGCTAAAAGGATAACATGTCAAATGGGTCAAACTGGTGGTGAAAGTGATGCAGGTCTCTTATTATTGCATACAATACAACCTTCTATATCGTTTTATAAGAATATTAAGTCATTATTGTAATAACATTGGTTTTGGTAATCGCAATATAAAAACCTTAGGGTGCGTTTAGTTGTGGAAAAAAGGGGGAGTTTTCTAGAAATTTTTTCCAAGAAAAGTGGAAAACTGGAAAATGCGTTCAAAATGAATTTTTTTAAGAAAATTTTTCAAGAAAATGGAAAATCCACTTTTCCAAAATATAACTTGGAGGTGGAAAACAAGTTCCCCTCACTTTTCCAAATTTTCCTTTATAAACTTCCTTCACACTTTTCCAAATTTTCCAAGATATAACTAGTTTTCCAAAATCCACCTTTCCAACATTTGAACGCGTTTTCTAAATTTTCAACACTTTTCTAGAAAATGATTTTCTTTAGAAAATTGGAAATGGAAAATTATAGAAAATTTTCCACAACTAAACGCACCCTTAGTGATTTATGTAATTTTCTAAAATAGAAAAAAAAAAAGTGTCTGCTGGTCAACCCAACCTGGTCTAGCCTGTTTCGATGTTCAATGCATGATAAAAATAACCTGAATCAACATTCAACACATGACCCGTTACCCAACCTCCCTACCCGCCTATGTTTCCACATATGTTCACACAACATTTGAAGACTAAACATCGCTGGTATTTATGCAGAACTACTCATCAGTCATTACACTTCATCCGGAGATTATTGAAGGTAGGCCAGGAACTTTGGTAATTGAATCATTTGTGGTAGACGTGCCTGATGGAAACACCAGAGAAGAAACATGCTACTTTGTCGAGGCCTTTATCAAGTGCAACCTTAAGTCGCTAGCTGATATCTCAGAGCGCTTGACTGTACAAGACCATACAGACGCGATTATTCAAGTGTGATTCCTTTTGCAGGGTTTGTTTTGAAGACTAGCATTGGAATCAATGATGTCCCATCATTGTGCATATACCATCAGAGACCCTCCACCTGTTTCTAAAGTTCATTTTTCTAATCCTCTATAAGAACTGTATGTGTGAAGCATATCGTCAACCACTTGTCCACTTTGTTGCATTTTGTCTGCTACCCTGCCCAGATTTTGTGTCTTAAGTGTCGCTAGAGCCCAGAACGATCTATTTACTTGCCCATGCATGCTCCCGTGTTGTTGTAATGCAAAATTTTAAACTTTAGTTGTAAATTAGCCTTTTATAAACATCTCTGAGCCTTTTTATTGGCCCCTTTCTTTTTGTTATCACTTTTCTGAGTAGTAGATAGTTATATAATTCGTAACATATCCTTCCTGATTAATTGTGAATGCAGTATGTTAGTTAGGTTGTTTTGCAGTGCATCTATTGCACAACATATTAGTTTATTTGCTTAATAATCATTTTAATAAACATCTACCAAGGAACTAGATGTGGGTATAAAACTGTACAAGGCATCTTCTACAATAAGGTCCACAAAGTTCTTTAAATGGACCAACTAAAGCCCAAGGCCCAAAACTTACCATTCGTCGGTCAGAACTAGAGATGCACAAAACCCGGTTTTTGGAAAACCCGACCCGACCCGAAACCGGTTTTGATCAAACTTGGTCAAAACCGGTTTGGCCCAAAACCGGTTCGGGTTCAACCCGATTTGGGCACCCCAAAACCCCAACCCGACCCAACCCGGTTTGGGTAGGGTCCAAACCGGTTCGGGTTCAAAACCGGTTTCAAACCGGTTTTTTTTTATAAAAATCGTATTTTCGCTCGCACGTCTTCGTTTTAAAGAAAAGCAACGTTTGGGCCAAATTTTTTTCATTAACTTTGTAGAACATTAGTAATGGAAACATAAATGATCAATAACATAACCAAAAGGCTTCTAAATCTCCTTAAAAATATTATTGAATCCGAAAATTCTATATAATTCATAAACGTTCGAGCGTTAAGCGTTTTAATGAAAAGCAACGTTTGAGCCAAATTTTTTTCATTAACTTTGTAGAACATTAGTAATGGAAACATAATTGATCAATAACATAACCAAAAGGCTTCTAAATCTCCTTAAAAATATTATTGAATCCGAAAATTCTATATAATTCATAAACGTTCGAGCGTTAAGCGTTTTAATGAAAAGCAACGTTTGGGCCAAATTTTTATTCATTAACTTTCTAGAACATTAGTAATGGAAACATAATTGATCAATAACATAACCAAAAGGCTTCTAAATCTCCTTAAAAATATTATTGAATCCGAAAATTCTATATAATTCATAAACGTTCGAGCGTTAAGCGTTTTAATGAAAAGCAACGTTTGGGCCAAATTTTTTTCATTAACTTTGTAGAACATTAGTAATGGAAACATAATTGATCAATAACATAACCAAAAGGCTTCTAAATCTCCTTAAAAATATTATTGAATCCGAAAATTCTATATAATTCATAAACGTTCGAGCGTTAAGCGTTTTAATGAAAAGCAACGTTTGGGCCAAATTTTTATTCATTAACTTTGTAGAACATTAGTAATGGAAACATAATTGATCAATAACATAACTGTAACACCCTGTTTCTGGGTCTAATAGTATTTAATATTTTCTGACTGTGAATTATGATTAAGTGTGTCAGAAAATAGGTGTGTTGTATTATTTGAAAATAAATGGGTAAAAGAGTCGAATAATTTATTGTGACTAATAAATTATTGATTGTTTTAAATTAACGTAGTTGACGGTAAAATAAAATAATGTTTCCCCGCAAATGGTTTTTAAGTTCCAGACAATGAAAAGTACGGGGGATGAAATTTAAGCACTTATTGTATACTACTAAAAATTGAGTCGGTTTATAACAAAAACATATATCCATACATACATATGTACGACATACATACATACACATGAATGAAACCCTAGATTAATTTCTAAATCACCTCCTTCCATCAAAATTGAAGATTACAAGTTCAAAATCAAGCTTCAAAGCATGGATTAATCATTCTCTAATTCTCCTAAGCATCTTGTAAGTCTCTATCTCTTGAATTATAAACCCTAGAATTTGGGTTTTGGGGTTTTAGTAAATTAATGACTTTAATTCGAAATCAAGGATTGAGGTTGTTAAATTGATGTTATTTGAGCTTGTTGATGATGATTAGTAGCAATAAATAAACTAGAGTTTGTGAAATCAACTAGGGTTCTTGTAGCTCATGATGAAATAATGATGAGTAACTTGAAATTGAAGCTTGTAATGTTATAATAGTTGTTAGTTGATGATTATATGAATCAAGTAATATAAACCTTAGCTTAGAAATGTAAATTCATGTGTAATTGTATATAAAGAGATGAGTTTAGTTGATTATTCATGAGTTGAAAGTTGTAACTACATTAGAATGGTTAATTGATGATAGAATCATGATTATAAGTTAATCTTTAACTTTGAAGTGATGAAGTTGATATATAATCATTATAAAAGTTTGAGAGTTTGGTTGATTTTGGAAGAAACCATGTTTTAAGTTGACGTTATAAGTGAATAATTGATACTAGTTGATTTTTAATGATGATTAACATGGGTTAAGCTAGAATTTGATTAAGTGTTCATGAGAAGTTATAGAGAATTGATGATTATGATGAGTTATATAATAATATTTGATGATAATAATCTTGTTGAAGGTTAATCATGTTAACTTGTGATAATAAAGGTATTAATTGAAATATTGGAATAATGTTGTATATAATTTGAGACACGTGACTAACTTGCATTGTTCTATTATATTCTCAGATGTGCAGAAGGCTCAGTGATATTAGACTACTGAGTGGATGGCTGAGGTATTCGGTGAGTGGATCTCTAATCCTCAGCGTAACTTGGTTGTAACAAGTTTGGTTACAACAAGTAACGTATTATTACTTTATTAGTTGCATTGATGATTATGTTGATAGTAATAATACTGTTGATATGTTGACTAGTTGAATATGTGACTTGTTGATTATGTGATCACTTGAATTAATTGGCCTTCGGGCATCAGTTGTTAATGAGGCAACGAGTTGTTGAACTGTTGGTTGGGCTAGTTGGTTATCCAAAGTTTAACACACCTCCTGTGTTAGTTGAAGATAATCACTAGCTATCGGTCTCGTCCGTATGGCCATACGGTTAGGTTGGATAAGTGTTCTTGGGGAGCCACCCGGGTTTATGGTTATCCCCAGAGCCGCCGATCCTCATTATGGTGTTGTTGATTAGTTGATGAGTTGTATGGTGTACTTGCTGGTTTTAGTGTTAAGTGTTGTACACAAGGTTGTTGAGCTAAGTTATGATGTTGATTAGTTATCTGCTCACTTAGCTTTATGCTAATCCCCCACATAACACTTCTTGCAGGTTATTGATATATTTGGGTGAGCAAGAAGTTGGAATAGAAGGAATGTTTGACCGTGAAGCATTACTCTGATATTTGATTTGCATAAAATAATCTGTTGTGAAATTATGTTTTGGAAAGGTTGGATTTTATAAGTTGATAGAATGATGTAAAGTATTACCATCTATTTGGACTTACGCTTCCGAATTACTATATTTAAATGATCTTAAATGAGGGGTGTTATAATAACCAAAAGGCTTCTAAATCTCCTTAAAAATATTATTGAATCCGATTAATTCTATATAATTCAAAGTGAGTTGATACTTTCAAGGAATGTTTTACTAAATGCAAGGAAACATGTGCATAAAAAGTGATACTGTAAGCATAAAGAGTTGTACTTTTTCGTGAATTTAGTAAAAACTTCCTTGCATTTATCAACTCCCAAATCAAAGTTAGGCTTTTTAAGGAAAAACGATGTTTGGAGCAAATTTTTTTTATTGAATTCGTAGAACATTAGTAATACAAACATAATTGAACAATAACTTAAACAATAGTCTTCTAAGTCTTCTTAAAAATATTATCGAATAGAAAAAAGTCTTCAAACATCTTCAAACATTTTATAATCTTCAACTTGTATTAATCTTCAAGTCTTCAAAAGCCTTCAAACATCTTCAAAGTCTTCAAAGTCTTCAAAAGTCGAAATCTTCTTCGGAGGTAGCCTCGCGCGAAGCTTGATCAAGAGCAATTTCTTCGTCGGAAAGTGATATTGTTACACCTTCTTCCACCTCGATATTGTGTATGTCTTCTTCGTATTCCATTTCACCAGTGGCGGAGCTACCTTATGACTTAGATGGGCCAAGGCCCACCCTGATTATCTTATTGGTAATACATAGTTTCATTGTACACAGTCTTAAACCATAATAAAAATGTGATTTGGCCCACCCAAATAAAATGTAACTTGACCCACCTTGTTATTGGCCCACCCTATTAAATATTGTTGGCTACGCCACTGCATTTCACCTTCAAGACTTGATACATTTTGTATGTGTTCCGCGGCGTCCAAGTGATCCTTCAAGCAAATGCACATCTCTAAGGAGGCCGGTGTGAGTCTTGTTCTTCGTATAGATAATACCCTGCCACTAAGAGAAAAAGCGGATTTCGAAGCTACCGTAGAAGCTTGGACGGTTAGTAAATCTCGGGCCATGATGGCTAGAACGGGAAATTGAGATTCCCTCTCTTTCCACCAAGCCAAAATATCAAATTGTTCGAACTCATTTGGTAGAATAGTGGCCAAAAAATCCGTAGTCGTATATCTCCCATATTCGTTAGTGGTATTTTGGTTACCATCACCCCTTGCCCTTTTATTGTTTTCTTGTCTTAAACTATTATAAAAGTTTAGCATTGGATTGCTAGAAGAAGATGAAGAAAACATTGGGTTAGCCGTACTACCGGACACATGTGTGGTTGAACTATATTTTTGAAAATATACGCCAAATAAATCTCCCAAACATTTGTTAAAATCCGTTTTTGCATTATGTGAAAACAATGAGTCGGCCTCATTCAAATCTAAATTGTGACAAATGTTATCGATAAGCATTTCCACCCCGGTAACGTTTAAACAAGGGTTCATTGCGGCGGAGCAAGTAATTACCGGTGGCATTTCTTGAAAATATTTTTTTAGTTTTTCTTTCATGGGAGCCACCATTTCTTCAAATATAGGACCTTCATACACGTAGTCGTTTAATTTTGTAGTCATTAACCAAATTTGATTAAGCACCAAATGACTAGTTGGATAATAAACACCCGATAATAAAGTAGTCGCGGTTTTGAAAAGTTTGAGCAATTCGACCATCTTTTTAATATACTCCCAATATATGATTGGAAATGGTGTTGCAAGACCTTTTGTAACAAGATGATCATGAAAAACTTGTAAAGTATCGCGTTGGCGTAAACCACATACAAACATATGGTAGGTCGAATTCCATCTAACGGGCATGTCCCAATTAGGGGTTAAAAAAATAGAATTCGTATCCTTGCACAATTTCATATAAGATTTGTATCTAGCTTTACCCTTTTGAAAAACGTCTTGCAACATAGATTTAAACCTCGTTTTTACTTCGTCTACATCTTCAACCGCTAGTCCGGCTTGCACAACCAAGTTAATGATGTGTGCAACACATCGACTATGATAAAAAATGCCCTTCAATAGTGGTGCGTATTTTAGTATTAATTTTGAAACGGCAAGTGTATTATTACTAGCGTTGTCAAAAGATATTGAAAAAACATTTTCTTCCAATTTAAACATTTTAATCACACTTCGTAACATGTAAAATAAGTTTTGACCCGTGTGAGGATACTCAAAGTCTTCAAAAGCAATAGTACGTTTCATCATTTGCCAAGTTGCGGGATCAACCCAATGTGCGGTTACACAAAGGTACGAACCGGACAAACCATGAGGAGCCGACCAAACATCGGTTGTTAATGATACACATGTATTTAAATTTTCAAAACCGATTTTTAGTTGTTTTTTAGCATCTTTCCACAATTTAAGGGCATCGCGTTTAAGAGTATGTGACAACCGTCAATTTAGGACTATAAATTAGTGCCTAATCAAGTTTTAGTACATGTAATTAGTTCTGTGATAGGCTAATTAATGTATCAACTTTCATATATATTGTTGAATATATATCTACAATTATGCGATTTGTTTAAATCGTACGAGTTCAAATCAAATGTAATTCGATTAAATAAATACGGACGTTGGTGACCAACTTTTATTTAATAACGCTTCTATGTCAAAAGTATGATTATTTTAATAATTCATAATCGTACGTACCGTACGAACAGAAAGTTACACAACTTAAAATGTAAAACGCGCAAACAAATTAACTTACCTTTTATAATTCAAATATTAAGTGGTTAGTAAAATATTTAAATAAAATATAACGTAATAAATTGTATTTTTAAAAGTAACAACTAATATATAAAATAATTATTTAACGTTTTAACGACGGAGCAAACGAACACCGCACGGAGCGGGAACGCGGGGCGAAAATGGGGATTTAACCCCCACTTCCACCCACTTTCTTCCATTTCTCTTCTTCTCTATCTCTCTCCTCTCTATTTTCTCTCAACAAAACCCAAACCAAAAATCATCAAAATCGCAAAATAAACACCTCAAACGACCTCGGATCTTCAAACCCCTTTTACAATAAACGACCACCTCGCGACGATCTACACTTCTACCTTTCCGGAATTTCATTTCGGCGATTTGTAAGTTTCCGACACGACTCCGAAAACTCTCGTTTTTAAGTTTTATAACTTGCTAGTTGTTTGTATAACCTTGTAATGTCCTAAAATGGGTTGGGTAAAAATATTATGCCGATCGATGGCCGGAAAACGCGTTTTTGGAGTTGAAACTCCGATCAGACCCCGTACGTCGCATTTGGTCTGGAGCAGATGCGACGTAGCGACCTACGTCGCATTATATCCCCAACGTCGCATACAGCGACGCAGCCTACTACGTCGCATTGACTTGCGAACGTCGCACATAGCGACGCAGACCTTAACGTCGCAAAAACGAACCTACGTCGCATAAGCGACGTAGCACCCTACGTCGCTATTGACTTAGCACTGTTGACCTTAGCGACGTAACCCTTTACGTCGCAAAACTCTTACGTCGCAGCCTACGTCGCAGGCTACGTCGCTAAAAACAGAACCTTCAAAACTCGAAATTTTCAAAGTCAAAGTTACGGTAGCAATTCACTGTAGCAACAATATAATAACCTTTTGAACTATTGTTACAACCGTCACCAACGGGCCGTACGCATTTTCAAAACATACTTCAACACTCAAACAAGTCGTTGTAACTTGTGTCAATTCAATCAAACAAGTCGTAGTAACTTGTAACAATACAATCAACCAAATCGGGGAAATTTGGACACCAAGTTAGACAAACAATTTCAATGGTAGTCTTTCGAGATACCAATACAATTAATAACAATTCAAGTGTCGTGGACACATTCAGGTTTCAAGTCTTTGGACACCAACACACTGCTAATTACTTCAAGTTTATTAAGTTAACACATCAGGAATCAGGTGAGTTTCATAGCCCCATTTTCACTGCTTTACAACTAGGGGTGTGATATTACTACTCGATTTTGTTTTACAAGTAGAACGCAAGTGACAAACTTCAAATACTACATGAGTTTCAAGCTAATCAATTTAAAGTCCTCCATAAGCATAGTCTCTAGTATTTTATAGCGTGAATGTTAGTATATGATATCATATGGGATTGACAATCCTCATCCGGGTTAGCACGCACTAATCGGTCAAACGGATGTATTAGCATTTGGGAAGACGAGTGTTGATTAGGCACTCGTAGGAGGCAAATCAGTTAGGTTTCCTTAATTGGGCCTGACAAATCAGTTAAGCTCAGACTATGTGCTCATGGACAGTATAACTTTTATTTTGCTTAAGTGCATTTTAAATTCATTATAAATCTTGCGGTTCTGACAATTATACATTGACATACAAACCTGTGAGCTCACCAGCGTTTTCGCTGACCCATTTTAGTATATATCACAGGTACCCAGCAGTAGGTTGACTGCACAAGCAGGGATTTCTAGCTCGAGTCAGCATACATACAATTAGAGATTGGACTGCATTATTATATTTTGTAAAAGTAATTATGCCATGTAATCTCTCAATTTCAGGAACCGAGCTAGTGCAATATTATTTTTGATGTAAACGTTAACTTTATTAATGCAAGTTTAAAACGACGCATATAGTGGTCGTTCATTATTATCTTTGTGCTTTGAATATTGATTAGTGGCACCCAAATCAAGCTTCCGCAAATCATTAAATTTGGGGGTGTCACAGATTGGTATCAGAGCCTAAGGTTATAGTGAACTAGGATGCATTTAGTGGGCCTAGACTATGACCGTTAGGCAGTATTCCTTATTAGTTATGACTAGTTCAGGGACTACATCATACGACTTTAATTTAACATAGCCTGATCAACTATGTACATATAAAGAAAGATGATGTGAAACCTGAAAGAGTTATGTTGAACAGGAATGCATTAGTTGACTCTGACCTCGAGAGAAACGGGACTCAAAAACACTTCTGTGCTAGACACTCAATAGGTTATTATGTGATATACATATATTTACATGAATAGACCTCATTACAACTTTAGACTATATTATATTATATTATATGAATATAGGTCTCTTTCTTTCAAACGTTTTGTCTCGGAATGACAAACACACCACTAGTTCATCATACTCGGACTAGTATCTTATTTCATTTCCTTGTTCTTTCTTACTCAGCATCATGCCTCCACGTCGTCAAATTACCCTTAGCGAAGCTGAGATCGCGGGAATAATTGCCCGCAGTGTGACTGAAGCCTTGGCTACCCGAACACCACCCACTAGTGAGGACACCGCAACCAATACTCCACCACCCAAACCCTGCTCCTATAAGGATTTCCTTAGCTGTAAACCACTATACTTCAAGGGCACGGAAGGTGCCATTGGCTTGATCCGTTGGATTGAGCGCATGGAATCTGTTTTCAGTCTCTGCGACTGCACTGAGAACAACAAGGTCAAATTCGCTGTTTACACCTTTCAGGAAGGTGCATCCACGTGGTGGAAAACCCACGCAAACTCTGTAGGCCTTGAGGTTGCAAACCGACTTCCTTGGGCCGAACTGAAGAAGAAACTGACGGAGAAATACTGTCCTGAAGAGGAATTGCACAGGCTGGAAGAAGAATTCTGGCATCTGGAGGTGCAGGGAAATGATGTCGCTGATTATACCACCAAGTTTCAGCAGTTTGCCTTATTATGCCCGGGTTTGGTCGAACCAGAAAGTAAGGGCATTAAGAAATACATTCGTGGACTTCCCGAGAACATCCAGGGAAACGTCGCCTCATCCAAACCAACCACTACTGAGAGTGCCATTCGATTGGCCCACGAACTCATGGCCCTAGTTGTCAGCCGTGAGACCTCCAACACCTCATCCTCCAACAAACGCAAAACCACTGAACACCACCACAACTCAAGCAAGAAAAACAACGCCATCCAAGTCTACACCTCCAACTCTGAAACCACCCACAGCTACACCGGGGGCAGACCTTATTGTCCCAAGTGTAACTACCACCATTTTGGACAGTGCGGTATTCCTTGCAACAACTGCAGGAGGCAAGGGCATTTGACTAAGGACTGCAGAGCCCCCAAATCCAACAACAACCCCTCTGACAGAAATACCCGACAACCTAGGTCCTGCTATGAATGTGGAAACCCAGGACACTTCAGGGATTCTTGCCCAAAGTTGAAGAATAAGGGCAACAACAACAACAACTCCCGCAACAACAACAACGCCAAAAGTACCGCTTTCGTGATCAACTCCGGGGACGCCCGTCTGGACCCGAATGTGGTCACGGGTATGTTCCTCCTCAACAATTTAACTGCTTCCATTCTGTTTGATACTGGTGCCGATAGGAGTTTTATTTCCGATGAATTTTGCCCTCTACTTGACATTACACCTGTTGCTTTAGACGTTAAGTACACCGTAGAGCTAGCAAATGGCAAGCTGATAGAAACCGATAGTGTGATACCTAATTGCACTTTAAATCTAGCCGACGAAACCTTCCCCATAGATCTTATGCCTATTGAGATAGGAAGTTTCGATGTCATCGTAGGCATGGACTGGTTATCCAAACATCGCGCCGAAATCATCTGCTATGACAAAATTGTTCGCATACCTCTCACTGTCGGTAGAACCCTAGTCATACAGGGGGAGACCGGAGGGACGAGGCTCAACCTCATATCTTGTTTAAAAACCCGAAAATTTCTGAGAAAGGGTTATCCTGCAATCCTCGCGCACATCATGGAGAAAAAGTCGGAGGAGAAGCGACTTGAGGATGTTCCAATTGTTCGAGACTTTCCAGAAGTCTTTCCTGAAGAACTACCTGGTCTACCACCACCAAGACAGGTTGAGTTCTCAATCGATCTTGTACCAGGTGCTGCGCCTGTGGCCCGAGCACCATACCGTTTAGCTCCATCCGAACTTCAGGAGTTGTCCACCCAGTTACAGGAACTCCTGGAACGAGGGTTTATCAGGCCGAGTTCTTCACCTTGGGGAGCTCCGGTCCTATTCGTTAAGAAGAAAGATGGTTCCTTTCGAATGTGTATCGACTATCGAGAGTTGAACAAGTTAACTGTCAAGAACCGGTATCCACTTCCTCGAATCGATGATTTGTTCGACCAACTGCAAGGGTCGAGTTGTTATTCAAAGATTGATCTCCGATCCGGTTATCATCAATTGCGTGTTCGCGATGCCGATATTCCAAAAACCGCTTTCAGAACCCGTTACGGGCATTACGAATTCCAAGTGATGCCATTCGGCCTAACCAACGCACCGGCGGTATTCATGGATCTTATGAATCGGGTGTGCAAGCCTTATCTTGACAAATTTGTCATTGTCTTCATCGACGACATCCTTATATATTCACGAAACAAAGAAGAACACGCGCAACACCTCAAAACCATCCTTGAACTGCTTAAACACGAGGAGCTCTATGCCAAGTTCTCTAAGTGTGAGTTCTGGATCAAAACCGTTCAATTCCTTGGCCACGTGATTGACATTCAGGGGATTCACGTTGACCCGTCGAAAATCGAAGCTATCAAAGATTGGAAATCGCCAACCACTCCAACCGAAGTACGGCAGTTTTTGGGACTTGCCGGGTACTATCGAAGATTCATTGAAAATTTTTCCAAGATAGCCATACCACTCACGACTCTAACCCAGAAAGACAAAAAGTTTGACTGGACTGAGAAACAAGAGTCGGCATTTCAACTCTTAAAGCAAAAGCTTTGCAGTACTCCTATCCTATCATTACCCGAAGGCACTGATGATTTCGTGGTATACTGCGATGCTTCTCATCAAGGTCTCGGTTGTGTGCTCATGCAACGAGACAAAGTCATAGCTTATGCTTCCCGACAGCTCAAGATTCATGAAAGGAATTACACCACCCACGACCTCGAGCTAGGAGCTGTCGTTTTTGCCCTCAAAATCTGGAGACATTACCTTTACGGTACCAGATGTACAATCTTCACCGACCATAAAAGCCTTCAACACATATTCGATCAGAAGGATCTCAACATGAGACAACGTCGATGGGTCGAGTTGCTTACCGATTACGACTGTGAACTCAAATATCATCCAGGCAAAGCAAATGTTGTTGCTGACGCCCTCAGTCGAAAAGAGCAAGTGAAACCACTTCGGGTTCGAGCCCTCAGTATGACCATTCACAACAATTTAAACATTCAAATTCTCACTGCTCAACTCGAAGCCTTAAAACCCGAACATGTCAAAGATGAAGCCTTGCGGGGCATGGATAAACAGCTTGAAATCAGACCTAACGGGATTAGGTATTTCTCAAACCGAATCTGGTTGCCTAAATTCGGGAACCTACGAGACTTGGTGATGGATGAAGCTCACAAGTCCAAATATTCTATCCATCCGGGATCCGATAAAATGTACCACGGTATCAAGGACTTCTACTGGTGGCCAAACATGAAATCTGAAATCGCCACCTATGTCAGCAAGTGCCTTACTTGCTCCAAAGTCAAAATCGAATATCAAAAACCTTCTGGTTTACTTCAGCAACCCAGTCTTCCTGAATGGAAATGGGAACAAATTTCCATGGACTTCATAACCAAACTACCCAAATCCTCGAACGGTTGCGATTCCATTTGGGTGATCGTGGATCGTCTCACAAAGTCTGCTCACTTCCTAGCAATCAAGGAATCCGACAAAATGGAACGCCTCACCAACATTTATCTGAAAGAAATCGTGACCAAACACGGTGTTCCAATCTCCATTATCTCCGATAGAGATAGTCGTTTCACTTCACAATTTTGGCAATCACTTCAAAAATCTCTGGGTACTCGACTTGATATGAGTACCGCATACCATCCTCAAACCGACGGCCAAAGTGAACGAACCATTCAAACACTGGAAGACATGCTACGGGCCTGCGTAGTAGACTTCGGTGTAAACTGGGAAAAACATCTACCATTGTGCGAGTTCTCGTACAACAACAGTTATCATACCAGCATCAAGGCTGCTCCCTTCGAGGCACTGTACGGTCGTAAGTGCCGTTCACCTATCTGTTGGACCGAAGTTGGGGATAGCCAACTCACGGGTCCAGAAATCATACACGAAACGACCGAGAGAATCGTTGAAATACAAAACAAGCTAAAAGCCGCGCGTGATCGTCAGAAAAGTTATGCTGACGTGAGACGCAAACCACTCGAGTTCCAGGTTGGAGATCGAGTTCTACTCAAAGTATCGCCTTGGAAAGGCGTAATCCGATTTGGCAAACGAGGGAAGTTGAATCCCAGATACATTGGACCATTCGAGATCCTCGAAAGGATTGGTCCAGTGGCTTACCGATTGCAGCTGCCATCTGAACTCAGCAGCGTGCATCCCACTTTTCATGTTTCAAATCTGAAGAAGTGTCTGTCTGATGAGACACTTATCATTCCACTAGATGAAATTCGTGTTGACGAAAAACTTCACTTTGTTGAGGAACCCGCTGAAATCATGGACCGGGAGGTCAAACAACTTAAACAAAGTCGTATTCCCATTGTCAAGGTTAGGTGGAATTCGCGGCGCGGTCCGGAATTCACCTGGGAACGGGAAGACCAGATGCGACTCAAGTATCCTCAACTCTTCACTGATTCAATGTCAAACACGACTTCAACATAAATTTCGGGACGAAATTCTTCTAACAGGGGGAGAATGTGACAACCGTCAATTTAGGACTATAAATTAGTGCCTAATCAAGTTTTAGTACATGTAATTAGTTCTGTGATAGGCTAATTAATGTATCAACTTTCATATATATTGTTGAATATATATCTACAATTATGCGATTTGTTTAAATCGTACGAGTTCAAATCAAATGTAATTCGATTAAATAAATACGGACGTTGGTGACCAACTTTTATTTAATAACGCTTCTATGTCAAAAGTATGATTATTTTAATAATTCATAATCGTACGTACCGTACGAACAGAAAGTTACACAACTTAAAATGTAAAACGCGCAAACAAATTAACTTACCTTTTATAATTCAAATATTAAGTGGTTAGTAAAATATTTAAATAAAATATAACGTAATAAATTGTATTTTTAAAAGTAACAACTAATATATAAAATAATTATTTAACGTTTTAACGACGGAGCAAACGAACACCGCACGGAGCGGGAACGCGGGGCGAAAATGGGGATTTAACCCCCACTTCCACCCACTTTCTTCCATTTCTCTTCTTCTCTATCTCTCTCCTCTCTATTTTCTCTCAACAAAACCCAAACCAAAAATCATCAAAATCGCAAAATAAACACCTCAAACGACCTCGGATCTTCAAACCCCTTTTACAATAAACGACCACCTCGCGACGATCTACACTTCTACCTTTCCGGAATTTCATTTCGGCGATTTGTAAGTTTCCGACACGACTCCGAAAACTCTCGTTTTTAAGTTTTATAACTTGCTAGTTGTTTGTATAACCTTGTAATGTCCTAAAATGGGTTGGGTAAAAATATTATGCCGATCGATGGCCGGAAAACGCGTTTTTGGAGTTGAAACTCCGATCAGACCCCGTACGTCGCATTTGGTCTGGAGCAGATGCGACGTAGCGACCTACGTCGCATTATATCCCCAACGTCGCATACAGCGACGCAGCCTACTACGTCGCATTGACTTGCGAACGTCGCACATAGCGACGCAGACCTTAACGTCGCAAAAACGAACCTACGTCGCATAAGCGACGTAGCACCCTACGTCGCTATTGACTTAGCACTGTTGACCTTAGCGACGTAACCCTTTACGTCGCAAAACTCTTACGTCGCAGCCTACGTCGCAGGCTACGTCGCTAAAAACAGAACCTTCAAAACTCGAAATTTTCAAAGTCAAAGTTACGGTAGCAATTCACTGTAGCAACAATATAATAACCTTTTGAACTATTGTTACAACCGTCACCAACGGGCCGTACGCATTTTCAAAACATACTTCAACACTCAAACAAGTCGTTGTAACTTGTGTCAATTCAATCAAACAAGTCGTAGTAACTTGTAACAATACAATCAACCAAATCGGGGAAATTTGGACACCAAGTTAGACAAACAATTTCAATGGTAGTCTTTCGAGATACCAATACAATTAATAACAATTCAAGTGTCGTGGACACATTCAGGTTTCAAGTCTTTGGACACCAACACACTGCTAATTACTTCAAGTTTATTAAGTTAACACATCAGGAATCAGGTGAGTTTCATAGCCCCATTTTCACTGCTTTACAACTAGGGGTGTGATATTACTACTCGATTTTGTTTTACAAGTAGAACGCAAGTGACAAACTTCAAATACTACATGAGTTTCAAGCTAATCAATTTAAAGTCCTCCATAAGCATAGTCTCTAGTATTTTATAGCGTGAATGTTAGTATATGATATCATATGGGATTGACAATCCTCATCCGGGTTAGCACGCACTAATCGGTCAAACGGATGTATTAGCATTTGGGAAGACGAGTGTTGATTAGGCACTCGTAGGAGGCAAATCAGTTAGGTTTCCTTAATTGGGCCTGACAAATCAGTTAAGCTTAGACTATGTGCTCATGGACAGTATAACTTTTATTTTGCTTAAGTGCATTTTAAATTCATTATAAATCTTGCGGTTCTGACAATTATACATTGACATACAAACCTGTGAGCTCACCAGCGTTTTCGCTGACCCATTTTAGTATATATCACAGGTACCCAGCAGTAGGTTGACTGCACAAGCAGGGATTTCTAGCTCGAGTCAGCATACATACAATTAGAGATTGGACTGCATTATTATATTTTGTAAAAGTAATTATGCCATGTAATCTCTCAATTTCAGGAACCGAGCTAGTGCAATATTATTTTTGATGTAAACGTTAACTTTATTAATGCAAGTTTAAAACGACGCATATAGTGGTCGTTCATTATTATCTTTGTGCTTTGAATATTGATTAGTGGCACCCAAATCAAGCTTCCGCAAATCATTAAATTTGGGGGTGTCACAGAGTAGTACGACTTACATTGTTATATCGCGGTTGAAGAGTGGTTTGAATCACCCTAGTAAGCCGAGGGTTGTCGAAGTGGTTGAAAGGCAAAGCTTCTTGAATCACATAACCCGCAAAAGCTTGTCGACACCGTTCCACATCGTATGTAAATATAGAACCATCTCGTGCCATCGAAGATTGACCACTTGCTTCCGGATTACCTTTGAGTGCCTCACAATGCTTTTCGGTATGATTTTTCAACGTTGTGTTGGAGTCGGGTTTGAAGAATTTATGTAACAACCGCCAAATTAGGACTAGTAATTAGTGCATAATTCTCTGTAAATACATGTAATTAGTTCTGTGTTAGGCTAATTAATGTATCAAAATATATTTTGGTGAATATATACGATTACGCGGTTGGATTTGATCGTACACCGTTTTAAATCGAAGGTAATTCGATTCAGAAATACGGACGTTGGTGAAACATTTTAATATAAACATGAACCGTCATTTAAAAGTATTATAGTATACGGAATAATATTTCAATAACCTTCACAAAACTGTCCTGACTTGTACAACCAAACTACGCGATTTAAAAATAAAATACTTAAATTTATTAAAGAGTTGACAAAATAGTTTAATTAAATTATTTAACAAAGATTCGTATTTTTAAATAAGTGATTAACGCATAAAATAATGAATTGACGCTTAAACAACGGAAAAAACGAACACCGCACAGAGGCGCGGACTGAAAAATGGAGGATAAACCTCCACCTTCCCTTTTCTTTTCCTCATTCACCATCCACTCACTCTCTCTCTACCTTTTCTTCTCCCTTTTTCTCTCAAATCACAAATCCACCACTATCTCACAAAATCATCAAATAACACCATCAAACGACGCCGGATCATACCACCCATTTGGAGAAAAACGTTCACCACTTCACGATCTACAACGCTATCTTTCCGGAATTTCATTTCGGCATTTTGTAAGTTTCCGACAAAACCCGAAACTCTCCATTTTTACTAATTTTTACGTTTTTATGGTTTATATATGCTTAAAATGTCCAAAAATGGGTTGGGTAAAAGATTTGGACCAAACGGAAGTCGTTCGGCCGATTTTCCGGCCACCGGAACCATATCAGTCGCCGACGTCGCTTTTGGGTTGGCCCAATTGCGACGTCAGTTACAACGTCGCTAAACACCTCACAACGTCGCATATAGCGACGTCATCCCCAACGTCGCATTGACTTGCGAACGTCGCATATAGCGACGCAGACCTTAACGTCGCATACCGAACTAACGTCGCATATAGCGACATAATACGTAACGTCGCATTAAATTGCGAATGCTATACTTAGCGACGTCATTCCAAACGTCGCGGTCATCATGTGAGACTTCGCACCTGACGTCGCACAAACCAGAACCTTGAAAACTTACATTTTTACTAAGTGTCGGAACCAAGATTTTACCACCTAATTTTACTCCAAATTCAAATTTCGGATATGTTTTCACTAAAGGAAAGTAGTAGGAATAAAAATTTTCCAAGCTGACTTGGCAGCTCGACCCCAACCAGGGGCTCTGCCCCTTGGACCCCGCCAGGGGCTGCCGCCCCTTGGACCCCGCTACCAGGGGCGCTGCCCCCGGACCCCCGTCATTAGATGTTGTAAATACTTTTCACACTAAGTGTCGAACACTTACAAATAACGAAACCTGATTCAAAGATACATATAATGATAATACTTTGAATCATTATTACAAACCGTCACCAACGGGCCATACTTGTTTTCAAACCACAAACGGATTACTAAACAAACACTTGGACATAACGAGTTGTGTAGACAACTAGCCTAGATGGTCTTGCGAGACATCTACTTACTTAACTTTATATGTTTAGGCATTTAAAGGTTACGGGTTCGGAGAACCTACATACTACCTACCATTTGCTACTGCTTATTACTCGACTCAGGTGAGTCTTACGGCCCCACTTTTACTGTTTTACATACGGGGTGAGATACATTGCTTAACTGTTTTCTTGAACACAACTACTAAAACTGCTTACTATACCAAACGGAATTGCATGAGTTGTTTACTATTTACAGAAGTCTCTCCATCATATATCGTTAGTTATGGGCTTAAGCGCGAACACTAGTTAATGGATCCATTAGGGAAATGACTCTCCCCGCCCGGGGTAGTAGCGCTACCACGAACCGTTCTATATAAACGGGCGACTATTATTCGTTACTTATGCTTGCTCAGTTACGAGCATGTCACGGGAGCAACTTATTACTTACGGGTTAAGCTTCGATTATGAGCCTCATGACAACGGTATAACTTAGTTACTTTACATTTGCTGGATTTGCAAATACTTGATTTACGCCTGCGGGCACTACTGATGAAATCTTGTGTTCAAAACTGATATTACTTACAAACCTGTGAGATTCACCAACATTCGTGTTGACCCTTTTAGCATGTATTCTCAGGTACACAGACGGAGTAGGATTACTTCAGGACATAGCTAGAGTCGCATGATTTCAACTAAACTGCATTAACGGAGATTCTCAGCATTATCTTTTGTACATGTTGATTATGTAATAGAATCTCCCGCCATACGCGTGGACTCTAGGGAAACTACCTTTTGTATACGAAAACATTAAGTTTTCAAACATTATATCTATGGGAATGTAACTAATTTACAAACGTTGCATATGGATGTCGTTTGCTTTATCTTTGTGCTGTGATATTTGATTAGTAGCACCCCAAAGTATGCTTCCGCAAATCATTAAATTTGGGGGTGTTACAATTTTTGACAACGTTTACAATGCGCTTTTGTCGTACCATCCGACAACAACACTTTGTCGAAACCACCCCAAATCTCCGGATTTCTTTTGTTGGGCAATTGTTTCACAATCGTTGGTGCATTTGAAGAACCAATACCATGAGAAGCGGAAGAAGATTGAGTTGCCATGAGAATATAGTTTGCGTTTTTGAGTTTTGTATGTAAATATGAGTGTGTAATTGTGTGTGATTGAAAGTAACTCAATGGTTCTTTATATAGTTGAAAAACAATGGCAAAATGGTAAATAAAATCCAAAAAAAACGGCTAGATAAAGGCTCAAACGGATATAAAATTTTCAAAATTTCAAAAACCGGTTTAAAACCGGTTTTCAAACCGGTTTTTCCAAACCGGGTCGGCCAAACCGGTTTGGAACCGGGTTCAACGGCTGGAATGGGAAACCGGTTTGGAACCGGCGGTTTGGGGAGAACCCGAACCGGTTTTGACCGGGTCGGTTTCGGTTTGGAATCGGGTCGGGTTTTCAAAACCGGTTTCGATGTTCATGCCTAGTCGGAACACCAAACTTAGAATATTTATACACTAGTTTTAAACTTTTAATGCCAACTATATCTCAATCAAACTGCCTTCTATGCCCATAGAAACCTTGTAGTTAATACTCTAGTTATCACCTTATGGGGTAGACTTGAGTCTGAACCCGGTGACGATGAAATAGACTGTATACACTCCGTAACAATTTAGATTTAGTGTGCACTTTCGTACGTATAACCAATCAAAAAAGTTTTTTAAGGGGTTAAGATGAAATTATATTCAATAGTGTCATAATTATGTATTTCTAAACATACTTGCATTTTGTAAGTGATGACATAAATTAATGGATGGAGACATGGAGTAATGGAGTAGATGGTTTCTACATAAAACTAGCTTTTGTATTTTACAAATCAGTGAATCACAATGTGAAGAGAAGAAACAACCGGTACAAAAAGGATGCATTGCAGAGGACTTTTTTTGGTAATGGGAGAGTACTATCACACTGTCTCTTTATTTCTCAAGCCTTTTTATAAAGCAAAGTTTGGCAAGTTCCCAATTTACCCCTAAAAAGTAAACGTCACTATTCGAAATCACTAGAGATTTTACTTCTTAGTTCTTACAACGCTTATAGACGATTAACTTCTTTACGCGTTGTGATGAAGTTTTATTGTTACGGAGTAATAACAATTCTAATTATGGCGATTACTTTTTGTCAATTTGTTCAAATTAAACTATCATAGTTTAATCTTTTTGAAGTCGCACTTTCTACACTACTCAAGTGATTCTTGATCTATTGCGAAATAGTAATGATACATATACCTAAATCATAAACCAAAAACGAGACCTAATCGGTTTTTATCATCTTATATTTACCATTGATTGATTGATTATACCACATATATTATTCGTGAAGTCTTGTTTTAAGTCCATATAGCTATCTTTATTTTCGTTAAGAAAATTGTTTTTACAATTCTTATTTTCCTTGTTTACTTTAAGAAATCGGAATTTAGAAATGACCAAATAAATTGACCGTTGTAAAAGATTAACATTGTTTTACTGCAAATGACAAGTGCCACGCGCTTCCACGCATTCAAAATAAAATGAGAATAAAAACTTGGTCTTGGTGACTCGTGTCGGTTGCTACCATCCACTCTCACATCTCATCTCAATAATAACATATAACATACGGAGTATCATATAAAGAAGAGATCAAGTAAATATACTTCCGGCTGATTGATTGCTACTACTACGGAGTACTTGATATCTCCACCGCACCACCACCGTATTCCGCCGTCTCACCTCCGGGAGTAAATTTCCTCTCTCTCTCTCTCTCTCTCTCTCTCTCTCTCTCTCTCTCTCTCTCTCTCTCTCTCCATTCTTACATACGTTATTCCTTCCGTATACATTTTATGAGTAGTATTAGATTCGCTATTATCAATTAAATTACTCATGTCGATACTATTCAATAATCACAGACCTACAAACATTTCTCCTTCTAGATCTACTTAATAAATTTCCGCTCTTCATTATCTAATAATCCGTAAAAAGACGGTTTACACTTTATGCACTCGAAAATTTGAGGCATTGTACGGTCGCACTTCATTCCTCATATATACTGTACAATATATATACATGATGATATATATGTAATGTATCTCATTTGTCGTTTTCTGCTTGGATCTCTTTTCACGCAAACAATTTTATTTTTCCTGATTTTGGTGTCATTTTCCGGTTTAACACTTAAATTTTTTCTGTTTCATGAATTTCAGGTATTAAACAATAACAATCATTAAAACACTTTTATAAGCCCTAATTATATGCATTGCTGAAAAAAAAAAAATGAAGTACGGAGGTGTTTGGGACGTGGTTATGTGTTTCGCAGTAGTATTAGTGTTACTGCAGTGCTCTATTGCGGTGGCGGAAGTGGTTACATGTTCTGGAATAGTGCCGATGGTTTACCGGAACGATAAGATATCGATAACTGATTTTGGTGCTGTTGGAGATGGAAAGACGTTGAATACGAAAGCTTTTAGGGAGGCGATTTACCGGATTGAGCATTTAAGAAGGAGAGGAGGAACATTGCTTTACATACCTTCTGGTGTATATTTAACAGGGAGCTTTAATCTTACGAGTCGAATGACTTTGTATCTAGCTAAAGGGGCCGTTATCAAAGCTTCACAGGTATTCAATCCATTCAATTTTTCCCTAGGGTGTTATATGCAATTTTTCCCTAGGGTTATTAGAATCTGAAAAAGTCAGATAAACTCTTTTTTTTGGTTATGACTTATGAGCTTATAAACTTCAATAAGCTGTAGTTGATAGGGTCATAAGCTGTTAAATTGAGTTTATTGGCTTTATCAGATTTAAATAAGTGGATATAAACCTATAAAATAAGCTAATCAAAACACCACTATAGGAGTGCTAATTATCCAATTTCAAAAAATGCAATCAGCAGATAAGCTGTTTTTTTTTTATTTTTTATTTTAGAAAGGCAACCCTATAATCTAACACACATAATATATACAACGACCACGAATATATACACTTGTTGCCTCAAATGAGGCTTGAACCCACAACCTCCCGGTTGATAGGCTCCACTCATACCGCTAGGGCAAAGCCCCTTTGGTAGCAGATAAGCTGTTTACATAAACAATACCAAACACCAAGCGTTATATCTTTGTTGCAATAAGTAACTTGTCTCTTCTAGATACTTTATTGAGTTTTGTGCGAATGGACTCTTTTTGCTACAAAATAAAAGGAAAACAACAATAAGCATATTTTAGATTTATTGTAGATTCACACAAGAAACATACATAATATGCCGGATCCATGTAACATGTTTTAATGTACAATCTTTGTATGGGTATTATAGGTATTTAATTGTGGCATTTAATTTGCATTGTTGCTAATTGGAGATGCTACTGTTAATTTCTAGTATTTCTGGAAACACTTGGTACTTATTTTGCATTGTTGCTGATAAAAGTTAAGTAATAATTATATGTGGAGAATATTGTGTTTGATAGAATAATACTTTGCCCATTTTGATGAGTTAATGATTTTTTAAAGGAGCAAATAAATTAGTTTACAAGGGACCCAGAAAACATAAAATATGAGCTGATTTTAGAATGAGAAGACACGAAGGGGAAGATAGTAATAAGGTTGGTGGGTTCCTGTATATGTATAAGGGACCATTCCCATGTGCATCACATGTTACATTATGGGGAAATAAATTAAGACAGCTATATAAAGGGTGGCTATATTAGTTTACTCCTACAAATAAATCATCCTTTTCTATTATTATGTATTATTTAAAGGTAAGCTATTTGTTTAATTTTATAAGAGGATTCAGTTGAAAATTTCTATATTTGTAAAGTAGTATAATATGATGTTGAACTTGACTGTAGTCCACATAGATTCTCATATTAAAGGGTATATATAAAAACATGGCTCTGTAACATGGTATTAGCTCAAGAAATTATGGACTATCTCCCAAATTTTTCATCCAGTCCTTTGCTGCTTTGGTCCCGATGCAACTATATCCTAAATTTACACATTCTACTAAACAGATGAACATTCACATGTATTAAAATTATGAACAAAGACTCGAACTTGAACATCGTGATGGGTACAAGAGTGGAAAAAAACACACAAAGGGGCCGAGGGGGGCATAGGTGATAATTAACATAGGAGAATGAGAAGATCTTCTTTTTTACTTTTGTGTTAAACTTTCATGTACATGAACACATTGGTAGTATGAATCCTTGCATCCTTACATATATATTAGTACATAAAGTTCATATTAAGTGTTAGACTACTTGTCATGTACTTATATGTCTTGAATGTTTGCATGACAACATAAGAGTCTTGTAGACCGTAATTAGGGGCACTAACAAGATGTGGTAATGGGTAAATAGGCGATTATACCTTGAAAACTTGTTGAAATGAAATTTCACTATGCTTATATGATATCCAAAATAAAAAATTGTTACACGTCATGACACCAGTATCAAAAGCATAGTTACTACTAACTAGCTTCTAATATATTTAAATGATTTACGGTTATTTATTCAGGACACAGCAAACTGGCCTTTGATTGCTCCATTGCCTTCTTATGGAAGAGGGAGAGAACGTCCAGGGGGAAGGTACATGAGCTTCATCCATGGAGATGGTCTTCATGATGTGATTATTACTGGTATGCATAAAATGCCTTTTCATCACATGGCCTTGCCATTTTTATAATTAATGCATCAGCAGCTTCTTTCTTTGCCCATTTATTTTGATATAATCATCGTTTGTTAGGTGAGAATGGGACGATTGATGGCCAAGGTGACGTGTGGTGGAACATGTGGAGACAGAGAACCTTGCAGTTCACTAGACCAAATCTTGTTGAGTTCAAGGATTCTAGAGGCATCATCATTTCTAATGTGATCTTCAAGAATTCACCTTTCTGGAACATTCACCCTGTATACTGCAGGTACTTTTATATTATGTAAACATGGACAAATTGAGTATATAAACTTCTTAGTCCACAAAATTATACAAACTGCCATATACAATGCCTATTGCGGAGAATTTTACTGACCTAGAACGCTTTCATATGTCTTTTTTCTTACTATCTACAGCAATGTTGTTATTCGGTATGTCACAATATTGGCTCCATCTGACTCTCCCAACACAGATGGAATTGATCCAGGTACAAAATACGAACTATCACACTAAGTTGTCTATTTAGACCATTATGCTTTCGTAATCACCTTTGTGTTTTCATTCAAGTGGTTTGAGAACATCTGCATATGGTTCTCTACTTTTGCTATTTGCAAGAATTATTCACAAGGGTTTGCGAATGCAGAGAAATAATGTTCAGAGGAATATATATCTTATTGAGTGATGTTTTTGAGCTGAAAAACTTATGTCAAAACCAAGATAGATAAGAGAATAAGAATCGAATTGCCACTACATGATATATGCCCTTTTGTATATCACCCTTTCGATCTACAAGATAATGGTACCACATACAGGGAGATTCTAAACTTTTTTGCTTGAGGAGGCCTTGTTGATTACAAGTGGGTAGTATTTGAACAAAAATCTCTTTTGTTGACAAATTATTGATATGGATAATTTAGATTATATGTGTAGGAGATGAATCTTTTTTATCAAGAATAACATTATTATGAGACAATTAGTGTATTTGTAAGTGATTATAGCGACTGATATCCATCGAGATACTCTGAGGAACCATATGTAATTAAGTCATATACCTCGTACAGGAGATTAACTCGTCAATACATTCTCTAAACAAATTAATAACGATATAACATCTATATATTCCAATATAAATAGAGTGTACATGCTGAACAGACTCCTTTTATTGATGCAGATTCTAGCTCCCATGTATGCATAGAGGACTCCTACATTTCAACAGGAGATGACCTCGTTGCTGTGAAAAGCGGATGGGATGAATATGGAATTGCTTACGGTCGTCCTAGCTACGACATCACGATCCGGCGCATCACTGGATCCTCTCCGTTCGCCGGAATTGCAGTCGGAAGTGAAACTTCTGGTGGGGTAACAAATGTATTTGCAGAACACATAACACTTTCCAACACTGGTATTGGAATCCATATAAAGACAAACATCGGTAGAGGTGGAATCATTAGAAACATTACTATTTCCAATGTTTTCATGGACAATGTTAGAAAAGGAATCAAGATTGCAGGTGATGTAGGTGATCATCCTGATGAAAACTATGACCCAAATGCATTACCAGTTATCAAGCATGTAAGGATCAAGGATGTATGGGGGGAAAAGGTCCAGCAGGCCGGTTTAATCAAGGGTTTAAAGAACTCACCATTCACAGACATTTGCCTTGCTAACGTGAATCTGATTGGGTCAAGTGGTTCAAGAAATGGTCCATGGACGTGCTCAGACGTAACTGGTGGTTCGGTCCAAGTTAGCCCATCACCATGTTCAGAGCTCATCAGCAGTAGTCAAACCGGTGCATGCTCTGTTCCTTTCTAAATATGTGTCATATAATTTAACTTCGGGTAATCAGTATTGCAATATATAATTTCTTTGGTTATATAACAGTAGGTGGCCTAAAACAAGCGGTTTGAGACTTTCTAGTGAAGCTATATATGTATTACAAGCTTAATTCAGAGATGTATTGTCATTATTATTTATTATTTATTATGTATATAATATAATAATATATATTGTTTTGTTTATGTTTATAATTATAATGCATTAAAAAAAGGTTACGTTATGTATATTAATGACTAATTAATTAGCTAGTATCTGCTTTCTAATGCAATATAATTACTCAAGTACAAATCACTATATCAAAACAACTGTTAATTCGTTCATGTGTACAAACACTGTTATTCTATACATACAAGTTATACATTACATGACACGTGGACAGTGTATCAAACTCATTATTAATGCATCAATCAAAGGTATGTTTCAAAAACTTGCGAATACTCTTCATCAGTACGTTTACTTCCTCTCTACTTTTCTGTTTCTTTTCACTGATCAAATTCTTCAATTTCTCCGTATCGATCACATTTTTCGTCTTAATTACATTCTCGTCGTTGTTCCGGTGAATTTTACGATCGACACGTGATCCGTAATCACGCTTGATCCTCAACCAATTCGACGGATCTTCACCGCGGAAAATTTCTAATCTAGAATCATCTGATTTTTCGGCTTCGTTTCCGCTGGAGATCCTGTACTGCGAGTGTTTTCGGCAAGTCCGACGGCGTTTTCTGATATGTTTCGACCGGTGAGGATGTTTATCGTTGAAGTGACGGTTGACCGGATGAAATCTAGAGAAATTCGTGTGCGGCGTTGAATTATTTGCAATTTTTTCGGGTTCCGTACTGTTGTTAGCGGCGGAGGTGTCGACGGAATCTGATGTGACGTTGTTTGCAGGGAGGAGAATGTCAGAATCGGCGGAGGTTACGGATTCATCGACGGTGAAACTAGCGGTAAAGATGACGAATAAGACAAACGTCAAAAAGGCGACGAAATTGTCCATGATGATTTTGGAGGTCGTTATGTTACGTGTGTACAAATCAATTTGTTGTGGTAAAAAAGGAAGTTAGTTCAGGTTTGACGGTCAATACGGATAATCGATTAATCATCCAAGTGTTTGGAATTATATTTGAAAAAATTACTTTTATTTTTATTTTGGTAAAATTCAAATTGTGTACAAGATTGAAAAATTAGTGAGTTTAATAAATGAAATACAAACTAGCCAAACCCTTTTATTTTAAGTAAAATGAAATGACAATAAACATAGATATAAACTTTTAAGGGTAAGGTTCAAATGAGACTAAAAATTTGTGTGAGAATAGAGGAACCAATGATATGGTGCCATGTGTACAAAGAGAATACAAAACCCATTTACCCCTTAAGTTAAATATCTCACAAACGACAAATCGAAAAGTTATGAAAATTGCACCATTAGATTCAGCGTTTGATCCTCTTCGATTTGCCGTCTATTAAGGCATACTTTCGACGGGTTTTTTTATTTTCATTAAGGCATACTTTCGATGAGTTTTTTAATTTGTCGGAAGTTTGTCTTGATGAACGGCAAATCGAAGAGGATAAAACGCTGAAAAATATGGTGCAATTTTCATGATTTTTTGACTTGTCGTTTGTGAGATATATAATTTTTAAAAACGTGGATGAGAGAGAAAAAAGTGACACATGACATATTGTGGTTCGTTCCCCCATTCTCACACAAAATAAATGGTCTCAATTTAACTCTTGTCACACTTTTAAACATGCATTAATACTTCTTGTAAACATAATTTACTTTCTGAAAGTGTATTTTTTACATTTTTTTCAATTTAATTAAATAGTCGAGTAAATTAGTAAAAAACAATAATTTCCAGGTACGAAATTAAGATTCTTGACTAATATTACATAAAGATTAAAGATGGACTTATTTAGAGTTCTTTTCTCACATAAATGTTGAACTTTATGAGCTAAAAATCTTTGTAGGTTAATTTTTCTGAGAGCATTAACGATACCATAACCAAAAACTCTCAAGAGTTTGTACATTAAAATGGACATGGCTTAATTCCTGTAAGGTGGTCGTGTAATACCAATGTACGATGTATAGTATAACAAAAAAGTAACAAAAAGTTGAAACGAGACTAGATGTTCAAAAGCATTATTAGAACACAAATTACTTTTAACTAACTCGTTAATTAAGGAGCATGGGATACTACAAAACCGTTAAAAAATAGCTAATAACAAGTATTAGAAACTACGTTTTCAAGTTGATCGTGCTCAATGTTTGTGAATGGACCAAGTTGATCGTGCTCAATAGTTTATATCATATGATTCAACTTGATTCGTAATGTTGCAATGTATGTCATTTTTCCAATATTAATTAAAAAGGGAAACGTACAAACACTTACATTCAACTTACCAGTAAGCCAGTGTAAATATGAGATACCATCAGTTACGTTTCTTCATGTTGCTGGATCCATCTTTGACTTACTATATTCTACAAACAGCGAGACACCGAGTTTTCAAACTCCCTGAAGCTTCTAACAAGACTCTAAATACACACTCTTACCGTCTTACGAGGGTATCACATTTAGGGTTGTGCTAGAAGCCCTTGAGGGAGAGTGATTACTCAATGCCTAGGAAAAGGTTTTATCTCTAATCCCATTGCCCGTTGGTATTGAGATGTTGATAAACCTTATTGGACAAGAACCCCCTTTTATAAGCCCACAAAATTTGGATTTTGCTGAAAACATGGATAGAAAGAAAGTGTAAATCCAATTTAGTGGGGTCTTGCATATCTTTGACATTTGGCATTTAGTGGTACCAATAAATCTTGCTACGAGTATAATAAAAGGTTCATAAAAGATAAGATCTTCGCTACGCTAAAAGCATACCTACCCACAAATCACTAATCCACAAATAAACACAATCAGCATATTTTAATCCATTATTTAAGTTTTCATGCATGAGAACAAATTATATTGCATGAAGAGTCATATTAGTATTAGGTACCAAAAGTAAGGATAAAGGAAAAGGTGAATAAAAAGACAGAGGAAAAGAAAATTTGGGATAAATGGTATTTTGGAGAAAATTAGTGTTTCAAAAGCAACCATGTTGGTCATAGTCATTTTTGTTGTATATTTTAGTGCATTTGGCGAATTATTGGACACGGAGTAGGTGATGCGGAGTGCATAACCGGCTAAGTTACTAAATACCGGGCTCAACTAAGATTGCGGGGGTCAAGCGCCCCCTTGTGTGGTCCAAGGGGCAGAGCCCCTGGCAATGCCCTTGCGGGGTTCAGGGCAGCGCCCCGAAACCTCAACGGAAATGACCAAGTTCAATGAACCCGGAAATGACCAGATTCATTTTTGTCTAGATATAATGAACCTCAACTGAAATGACCAAGTTCAATGAACCCGAAAATGACCAGATTCATTTTTGACTAGATTCATTTTTGTTTGACACAGATTATATGTATATTTTCCAGACACAAAAAAAAACAAACACAAGAACATACGAGATTCCGATTTTTGATGCAAAACATAATCAAACTCTGCGTTTTATTCCAAAGTGAATTTCGTGTAATCCAGGTATCAAATTAGGGTCGAAATATTGCTTTAGGAAAGTGATCTTCATATAAGACTCGTAGAGAAATCTGGATTGAAATCAAACCCTGTTTCACACACAATTTCCCAACAATTTTGATGTATATAAGAAGTTTGAAAACAATAAGCCGAATAACTAAATTAATTAACCATGAAAACTATTAGGTTTTAGATGACAAAACTCATAATAAAAGACGTTTAGTTTGCATGGTGTGATTAAAGACGATGATAATTAAAGTTAGAGAGGATATTTAAGTTGCCGCCTTTGTGATTGCTTGTTGGATAGTTGAAATGTACGTTTTTATCTTTTAAAATGTTACTAGACGTGTCATTTTTCTCTCCTTTTATCTTTATGGACCACAAATCATTTACTATAAAGAAATGAAAAGAAAAGGCAATCGAAAATTAAAGAAAAAAACTTGGAAACATGAAAATGTTCCACTACTAAGAATGTTCATGACCCTTGGGATAATGGACAAGTCATCATTAGACTTTTGATCGACATACAAAGAATCAAATTCATAGTACGGAGTATTTGGTTAACAATTTTAACAATTTTGATTTCCCTTGAAAATTTAACTTTTTTCCCCCTACACAAAACGTGTTTAAAATGTAATGGGTGAACTTTTCATTTTCTATAATAGAAAAATGTAAGAAAACATAAATCATATATTTCATTTTCCTAGACAACTTCTTTAAAAAACCACGTTAACACGTTTATAAAATTTCATAATAAAATTAGAAATATATGAAAAACTAACAAGTTTTCAGTAACTAAACGCACCATACGTATCTAAAAACCACTACGCAGATGATGGATATCAAAACTTCGTGTTATTTATATTTGACATTCTTTCGTTTATCTTCTTTGATTCTTATTTCGAGTGGCTAGGGTATATTTTTTCATCTTGCATATTTGACATTCGTTGCTTGTTGTCAACACCCATTATGGGAATGGGAGATGATCAATTTTATCATATTCTTTATATTTCAACTTTGTGCCATATCTTCTCGCTAGAATTTGATTCTAGATTATATGCCTTACAAAGAAAACAAAAATTGTATTAACAATATTTAAGTTTAAGGATATACATTAGGATAATATAATTAAATGGATGAGGATGAGGATGAGGATGAAGAATATGAAGATATAGATGAGTTTTAGATATAAAGCTTATTGTTTTTTATATGCTTTGAAATCTAATAATTAATAATATTATCAGTTTTGGATGTTCATCTAATGTCTATGCTGTAAATTTTTAGCTATACGGAACGTAGAAAAAAGATTATAAATTTAATAAAATCAAACGTTCTGATTTGAAATCTGGATATCAAATAAAAAATTTGTATAAAACTAGATGAAATATGAAACAAAATTCACTATCAAATCCTTTGAAAATTTTCAATTTTTACGAGCAAATGATGTCTTATCAAAACAAAATCCTTAAATTATGTTTGATCCAACATCTTCATATTTGGGCCTGATGTTTGATCCAACATCTTCATTTATAGCTGCTAATGGAGCCTGGCTCATAACAAAACTTTACTCCTAAATTGGGCCTTGTTCTCGAGAATGATTTGATTCGTACATCTGGTGTAAATCAAGATCACTAGTATGATTGTATGAATGAACAATTTGATGATAAAAGTAAGTAGGAGTTTGAGTTTTTAGAGAGAGAAAGTAGAGAGAGGATTGAGAGAGATTAAGGGTCGATTAGGGCAAAAGGTTTATATCAATAATGGGAAAACTTACAACATTAACACTAGCTTATTAGCTTAGTTTCTCTAAGTATTGGTATCTATAATCAAGCTCTTATATTTAATACATGTTTACAATCTATTTATTTGTCCAAACATATGGTATATCATAAATGTCTCAATTCTCATTTTGTTGTTGTTAGTGTAAAGAAGTTGTGCATTCACAGTAATTAATACGGTAACATTTTATATTCACATATATTTTTATTATTACTCCATTCGTTCCGTTTGTAGGTATTCTTCATATCAGATTGCTCCAAATTAAGTGTGCACTATTTAAAATTTTGAAGATAACATTTTTTCAGAAAACCATGTAATGATTATATATTTTGTTAACCATGTAATGATTGCATATTTTCTTAACTAAACATACTATAAACTGAACGTTTAAAATTGAGACGAAGAGAGTAATATATTTTTCTTCGTGTTCAAAGAAAACTGCGCTGACCCCAAAAGGATCATATCCCTGTCAGAATAATGATTTTTCATCCTCTTTTAAACAAGGGTTTATTGTTTCGTTATGTATTAAACTTTACACTTTTTACCATTGTATGCAACATATAACTTCCTTTGTTCTATTGTATGTAGTGAACTTGTAAATATGGTGTATTGTATGTATTATTTCCTTTTTGGGTAGGGCCAGAAAAGGAAACTTTCCTATTTGAGCCTTACCCCCAAAAGAAAAATCTACATACAATAGACCATATTTACAAGTTCAATACATACAGTAGAAGTTTTCAAAGTTCGACTCATACAATAGTAAAAAGTATAAACTTTAATACATAACGAAACAATAATCTTTTTAAACACTTTCAGGTTTGCTCAACTTGTCTTTTGTCAAGTATTCGGAGGAGATCTAAGATTACTTGAACATTTTAACTAGGTTTCTTACACGTCTCATATATGTTGTATAATACATTTATTTATCAAATTGGTACTCTTTTTATTTATGTAGTTATTAAATGGTATTGTCTTTGAGAAAATAGGTATGTGTATTGAAGACTCAAATATTCGAAAACACGTGATTATAAAAATTAGATTAAACTACGAATAAAAAGCTAAAAGAATTTTAATAGCTTGAAGTATTGACATGTACAAAGAAGTACAATATTTTACGGAGTAGTAGCCGAGTAGGTAGAAAGCTTCACCACTATAAGACAAATTGATTTCTAAAACGTGCAGTACAAGGGGAAGGTTTATGACCATTTTGTGGGGTTTAGTTTATGTTTTATTTTAAAAAGAAATTGGACCATTTTTTAACTTATTTAATTCTCTGATTCATACTGTACAAACTTGTTAACCCTCTTATATTATAACATAACATCATCCCCTATATAAATTATGACGTACATATTCCTTATAGATGGGCTACTAATAACTTTCAACCTTATTATTGTGAATATTAATTAATGTGTCCACTTGCTCCTTTAAGATTGGAACGTTACAACCATCTTGTTTAGTTTTATGCGCGCACACACAAACTTAACCAATCCAATAGTTATTTACGTAGTAAAATTTTTTGGGTGGTGATATTCCACATGGCTTTTAATAAATCCACTATAACTGTACATCTACTGTTTGTACAGTACAAATTATTAATGCACAAATATAGTGGATTCATCAAAAAGGTTGGTGAAAATATCACCACCCAAATTTTTTCATTATAATACGATTTTTCACGTGTCTTTCTATTTAAACAAGCTAACATATCCTTCAAACTGATAAAACTTCTAGCTTGAAGGATATAGGTAACTAATAAAACAAACAGATAGAGTGGTAATTTATTCAACACTATCAATTTTAACCGCACATGGTTAAACTTAAACTATCAACTATCGATCAAATCATCACATGTACAAACATATAGTATAAAATATGGCATATCACCGTGTGCTTATTTTATATTAATATTAATATATCTTCCTTTCTTGGAAGTACCAATGTATTATGCACGTGTTGTTATGGATTATAGGACTTGTGGGTTACTATTATATTATAAAATTATAATAAACAATTAAAAATGTTGTTTGGGAGTGTTGAACACTTGAACAGCAACTAGAGTTCACTCGTTGACCAAGACTAGTCAAACTTTTGAAACTAAAAAAACTTCACTCGGTTTCTCAGTCAACTACAACCCCCCTTCTCACCACCATCTTCAAATTCCTATATAAAGATATATTTCTTCCACTATATCCATTCATTACACTTGCAACATTCTACTTGTATCTCCTTAAATCATTGAAACTTTTGTACCTCAGATGAACTAGCATTGACTTTTAAAAGTCAACCCACTTTTAGCTTGTACTAAAAAGATATGGACAGTGCTTGTGTTTATGAACAGAAGACAGTTATCCATGAGCTAACTCAAGGGATACAAATGGCTAAACAACTAAGAGTCAATCTGAATTCACCTGAAGCAAGAGAATTCTTGATACAGAAGATCTTATCTTCGTATGAGAACGCTTTGTTGGTTCTTAAATTGGGCGACTTTGCCCAACAGCCTCAGGCAACTCCCCTGCCGGTACCTAGTGTGCCCGAATCGTCGATATCCACAGGGAGCCAACAAAGCGGAGCATTCGAGTTTGACCAGTTTGTGCAACCTTTAATTTATCAGCAGGGTGAAAATGTAGCTGCCAAAAAGAGGTATATTTACCTCTGGTTTCCCTGTTTTACTCGACTGACTGAACAAACAAAATCTAATTGTTTTTTTCTTCATTTGGTGTCACAGAAAGGGTTCCACAACATGGGAAGATGAAATTAGAATGTGCAATGATAATGGGTTCGATGGTAACAGTGATGATGGTTACAGTTGGAGAATGTTCGGGCAGAAAGATATTTTGGGCGCCAATTTTCCAAGGTAAAATATGTTTAATACTACCTCTGGCCAGGGGACCCATACGATGATGGTGCATGTGCACCAATGTGTAGGCCCCACTGGCGTAGAAGCTAACTTAGATTCAGTAGTTTTTTTTACTCGATAATACACGGGTAATAATAGTTGTTTCATGGAATGCGACTTCTAATGGCAAGTTTATTATATCTTGCAGAAAACAAAAGCAGAGAACAAATGCAAACCCAACGGATTTTAGTGCCACCATTCCATCTTCATTTTCTTTCCCTTTGACACCATTCGGATTCATGGAAGACAATCAGCACATTCATTTGCCAAATACTTATGATGACGAACTATTGCAAGTGTGTTCACCATTGTTTATCTCCCCAGAAACCTCTGAATCGAATTACTTCTCAGAGTGGGGAAGTTCACCATCATTGAATATTACTGATGATGTGGCAGATGTAGACCTTACATTCAAATTCAGCGACTCTTTTATAAAAAGGTTACACTCATAGATAACAATGACGATACAACATTACGCCATAAGGTCTCTTGAATTAGGAGCGCGTCATTGTTGAGCCAGAACCATTGTGGAACTAAGTGTCGTTTGCAAACACTTATGATAGCGAATGTTGTTTGCTTTTAGTGTAGTGTATCTAGCAAGTATATAGACAAGGAGTATGTAATCTGTTATGTTGTTGAGAGTCAGATTGAGATCATATTAAACCTTTTAAGAGGCTACTTGTTTAAGTTTTTCAACTTTGTTTTAATGTCTTGTAAGATATGAATAAACTCAATACGGTTTATGTGAATGGCATTGCAATATATAAGGAATAAATACACTCATCTCCCTATATTATATGTAGAATTGTATTTCTAATACAGAGACTATCTATACTTAAAGTGCATCCCGGACTCCGAGCTAAATGATCCCGTATGCTCAGACTAGATCTAAAGTCAAGAAATAACCGTTACATGTAAGCCTTTGGTGACTCTATCTTGAAACTAGTGAGCCGAAAAACAGGAAGCACACAAAACTGATCGAATGCCTTCTATATCAAGCAGGAATTAAGACTCCTAAATTTCAGCAAATTCCATTTTAAGAAATTGTGTAATTCCTAGTGTTTCATAACATCAAACATTTAATCACTTTCTTATGTCTTTGAACCTCTAAACGAGTCAAACGAGCATATTATTACCATTCATACTCCTTGCTAATCCATCAGAAAAGAAGAAAATAACATAGCAGTATAGCACTACTGTTACCAATTCACTTAATAATCTTTGTTTTCAACTGCATACCGCATATATTTTGCTATCTAATACGGAGTATGTAGTTTAACAAGTTGCGATTCTAAACTTTATTTTCTTCCGGGTTCTTAGCTTAGCAATTAGGTTTAAAAGGATCTTCGTATAAATCCAAGATATTCAACTTTTAACCTTGATTTGAACCTTCAAGAAATAAAATTGATTCGGAATTAATTTTGCAAACGTTGCAAATCCTATTAATCCTTTGTCAGTTAACTCCGTCTCCTAATAAGCGTCCACAATCAGATTACACAAAGTTTAAAAAAAGACATAATCAGTACATTGTGTAAGAGAAAAATAGAATTCTTACTATTACTCTTGAAATTCAACACTTATTTTTGAACAAATTAAAATGGAAAGGTAAATACTTATTTTGGTAAGGAATGAAATAGATTTAACAAAAAAAAAAAATAAAAAATTAAAGACTTTTAGAGAGAGTGGTGAACACGCAATGAACGTGATCGACTTTTAGAGAAAAATAGTATTACTTTATAATAAAAAATAAAATTATAAAGTAATACTTGCAATTTCATTGTATTCATGAATTCAAACAAGAGCTACAGGAGTAGTGAACACTCAATGAACGTCTTTGTTTAATAAACCTGCTTCAACTGCGCGCAGCTGACAGAAATAAAAGTCGTAAAACCCATCAACAAATTCTATATATTTCGTCAACGCACCCAAAATCTGGGAATGAAAGAAATTCCTCAAAAGAGATTGCACACGGATCATCTAGTTTTGTTTTTTCAATAGATTTTCACATTACGAAGTCTCTTTATCTTATGTCAATCCATACTTGATATTTTCACATTTGTAAACTCACTTTGTTGTTAGGTAGGTTATGTCATAACTTGTAAAATATTGCCTCATAAATATAAAGCCCGCTTTCACCTACGACTTTTCAAAGGTTTAAAGAGGTGCCGAACCCGAACGTTAGCGAAGCTAGATTCTCATAGCGGGATGCTTCGAGATTTTTAAAAAAATGTTATTAATGTTGTCATTTAGATAACAATAAAGAGAAAAAAAGGATCTTGCTCCAACTGTATTGGGGTAATAATGAACAATGAACAAGCCTGACTTGTAAGTTATAAGTTCAATTCTCACTCAAGACAATATTGTACTTGTAAATACTACTCAATGTGAATAACGGTGTATATTTCTTATTTAGTAAAAGAAAAAGGTAACAATAATAACGTACTGTAGACCTTACTTTAGAAAGTATAATTATCAACATCGAATCTAATCTAATATGTGAAGAAACCGTTTTATTATGTCTTATTATAGTAATAATGACATCTACTAATAAGATAGTAAGATAGAGATAAAGGCAATCCTGGACAAAATGATTTCTATAAAGAACTAAAATGGCAAAGGTTGATGTTAGATATAGAGCGTATGCGGAAGCAAAGATTCAACCCGAACAATAATCAACCAAATAATATCGTAATGAAAGTAAATAAAGAACACAAACGATTTACGTGGAAACCCCCAATTTAATGGGAGAAAAAACCACGGGCGACAACCACGAACAATCCACTATAATAATAAAGAGTACAAAACCTTCAATGGTATTTAGGTCAATTGAAGTATAAACGAGAATTAAAATAACTCTCAAACAACTCTTGAAACAAAAACTATAGGGATTAAAAATAGGCAGAAAGAATTCGTAGTTTCATACGTACGAATGTAAATGTATTGTATGGTTATTGTATTCGGCAAGGAATTAAAGCAACGAGGAGAATTTAACGTATGATGCTTTCTGCCAATGAACGTGATCTTTATTTATAGAGATGTAGGACATTTAATTCGTAGTATATCCTTAAATAAAATATACGTAGGCAGCAAGATAGCGTAGGGAACAAGGATGCAATCTTTCAATTTAGGTACGTATATATCCTAAATTAATCCCGATATCTTTTGCCTTTTGGGACACGTTTCCAACAGTTGACCATTTTGTCTCTATTGTGGTGTAATGTTTTGTTGGCCCTTAAAAGAAATGGACTATCTAATATCTATTCTAGCCTATTATTCATTTCTCTGATTCACTCATAGAAGTTTCTTGCTTAGCATTTTTGAGTCATTATTAATTAATATATATACTCCCCATATTGATGACAGTTGCTAATAGAGCTCACTCATTTAGTCATTTGACCAACACTAGGTTCATGTACATGTACGAACACTAGATTTTACTCGGTTTCTTTAGTCAACCTTTGACACCCCCCCAACCAAATTATTCAACTTTTCCCAATATGTATATATACTTCAATTCCTGCACTCTTTCTTTTCATCACACTTGCACCATCCTTCTTCTCTATTCTATCTTCAAACCTTCATATCATACAAGCAGATACTTCACCTCAAATGAACTAGCATTGACCTTGTTTTTATTAATCGGTCAACCCAGTTTTCGCTTGTATATCTTGAATCTAAACTTGTACTAGAAAGATATGGATAGTGCTTGTGTTTATGAACAACAGACAGTAATTCAAGAGCTAACTCAAGGGATTCAAATGGCTAAACAGCTAAGACTGAATCTGAACTCAGCTGAAGCTAGAGAATTCTTGATACATAAGATCTTGTCTTCATACGAGAACGCTCTGTTCGCTCTCAAATCCGGTGACTCTTCCGGGCAGCCTTGGGTAACTCCCCAGCCAGTACCCAGTTTTCCCAATTCATCGATATCTGTAGGGAGCCCACAAAGCGGAGACTTTGAGTTTGACCGGTTTGAGCAACCTTTTATTTATCAGAATGCTCAAAACGCCGTTTCCAATAAGAGGAACTTTCCACTTCCACCACGCTCGCCTGAAAAACTCGACATAAAGCCAACCCAACACCACCCATATCACCATCAAATATCACCACTAAATTCTAGTGAGATGCTCTCAAATACGAGTTCTGACCACAGTGTCAACACGAGTGGCAGTGTTCCATCTCCATTTGACTTCCCTTCAACACTGTCTGGATTCATGGAAGATTACCAACAAACTCATTTCCCAAATCATTTTGATGACCAACTGTTACAGGTGTATTCACCACCATTTGTTTCTCCAAGCACCTCTGAATCAAACTACTTCTCAGAGTGGGGTAGTTCACCTTCATTGGATTTTGCAGCTGATGTAGACCTTGATTTTAATTTTAACAACTCTTTCTTTTAGAAGGTTGGAGTCATAGAAAAGATCACAATACGATGATACCAAGAACTTTTAGCTAGTATCAACCTAGGATATATATATTGCATGTGATAGTAAATGTAATCTCTTTCTACAGAATTTATCTATCATGCATACAGATGAAGTATGTCATCCGTTGTGTTATAGAGAAGTAGAGTATCAGATAATAAAAAGGTTTCTATTAATCACATATCTTAACTACTCATTTATATGTATTTTATGTGTATTTATTTGCTCTCCTTTCACATTCTTGTAACTCCCTCATGTAAATGATTATAAATTATATCCTCCACATATTTGTGGAGTCATTGATTCTCAAACTATTCACATGGTATCAAGAGCCTCTCCAATTTCTAAATAACTCCCACCTTCCTCTCCCTCTTTTTTCCGGTCAACCCTACTCCCCTCCTCAACGTTTCTGGCCATGTCTTCCTCTTCCAACAATGATCCCACCATCCCCCTTAACACCGTTATTCACATGCTCACCATCAAGTTAAGTGCTTCCAATTATCTTCTTTGGAAAAATCAAATGATACCCATTCTTTCTTACCAAACCTTATTATCCCATGTCGATGGTACAGGTTCTATTCCCGATCCCATAATTGTCGTTGCTGAAAAATCAGTAGAAAATCCGGCATATTCCGCGTGGAAAGCAGCGGATCAAAAAACCGTTATTATAATTCATGCCTCGTTGACTGAAGAAGCTGTTTCTTTGATTGTGGGTCTTACTACCGCTCGTCGTATTTGGGTTGCACTTGAAGCAGCTTATGGCAACTCGTCTATTGAAAGAGTTCACACCCTTCGGGACCAACTTCGTCTTATTACCAAAGGCACAAAAACCGTTGCTGAATATGGTCGCAATTTTAAAGCTTTATGTGACCATCTGTCAGCAATTGGTCATCCCGTTGATGTGAATGACCAATTTCATTGGTTTCTTTGTGGGTTGGGTCCAACCTTTGAAAACTTTTCTACGTCTATTCGGCCTACTCGACCGCCACCTGTGTTCTCAGATTTATTAGCACGGGTAGAAAGTCATGAAATGTTCTTGCAAACCATACATCGCTCATCTACTCCAGCGGTGGCTTTCTCAGCCGACGTTTCTGCTCAGCCTATGGCTAACCGTGGTAGGGGTGGCCGCGGGAATCGTGGTGGCGGTTACAATGGTGGTCGTGGTCGCGGTCGTAGACCACCACATTGTCAGCTTTGTCGCACTAATGGTCACTATGCAAATGTGTGTCCCAAACTCCCCTCCTTTGCATCTCAAAGTCCTCCAGGTGAAGATTTGGCTCAAGCATTTGCGGCCAATTGCCATGTCTCCAACAATATTCCAGATTGGTATGTGGATTCGGGTGCCTCTGACCATATGTCGTCAACCTCTGACACTCTAAGTAATGTTACTTCTACATCAGGTACTCCTCTTGTCACCTTCGGGAAGGGTCAATCTCTTCCCGTTTCTCATACGGGTTCTTCTCATCTTCCTAACAATATACTTCTCAAGGATATACTTGTGGTTCCCAATCTCTCTAAAAATTTGCTCTCTGTTAGCAAACTCACTCATGACAATTGTGTGGATGTGTTATTATCTCATCCTAGCTTTTTTGTCCAGGATCGGAACACAAAGCAAGTGCTAGCTCAAGGAAGATGTGAAAATGGGCTATATGTTCTTCATAATCACCATGAAGCGTTTTTGGCGTCTAATAATTGCCCCCGGGCATCATTTGAATTATGGCATTCTAGATTGGGACATGTCAATTTTGAGACTCTTAAATTATTGCAAAAATTTGGACATTTATCTTTTAATGCTTTATTACCGAAACCTGTTATATGTTCTTCTTGTCAAATGGCTAAAAGTCACAAATTGCCGTTTCAAGTTGATGCCAAACGTGCATTGCATCCACTCGACTTAATTCATTGTGATGTTTGGGGTCCCTCGCCGGTTATGTCTCATGATAATTATCGATATTATATTGTTTTTATTGATGACTTTTCCCGATTTTCATGGCTTTACCCGCTAGCAAGGAAATCTGATGTATTTATGGCAATAGAAAACTTTGTACACTTTGTTCAGACACAGTTCTCAAGGAAAATTAAGGTGTTTCAAAGTGATGGTGGCACAAAATTTGTTAATCATAGGGTTCGTGACTTGTTTCATAAAAATGGCACGCATCATCGTTTTTCATGCCCTTATACACCTCCACAAAATGCTAGGGCTGAACGCAAACATCGCCACATTGTTGAGACAGGTTTAGCCATGATGTTTAATGCTAATTGTGACAACCGTCAATTTAGGACTATAGTTTAGTGCCTAATCAAGTTTTAATACATGTAATTAGTTCTGTGTTAGGCTAATTAATGTATCAATTATTATATATATTGTTGAATATATATCTACAATTATGCGGTTTGTTTAAATCGTACGAGCTTCAAATCGAATAGAATTCGATTACAATAAATACGGACGTTGGTGAACAATTTTATTAAGTAATACAAACATTATTCAATAACTCAATTTTATTAGGAATATTATTTATTGTAATATTTCGTGGTCAATTCGTATTGCACAAATAACATATATATAATTAAAATACAAACGCGCAAACAAATATAACGAATTTCATTTTAAATATCATAAATAGATAATTGGTAAAATTTTACAATAAAACATTTTATTATAATTTATAATTTAAAATGTATCTTTAAATAACAAAAATAAATATTTAACGTTAAATGACGGAGAAAACGAACACCACGCGGAGCACGGGACGGAGACTGCGAGGTGAGGCTTTCACCTACACCCCACCTCTCCTTCATTCTTCTTTCATTTTCATTCTCCAAAAACACACACACACCAAAAACACTCTCACCAAATTCATACAAAATTTCGGAATCATCAAATCCGACAACAAAACTTACATTTTCGGAACCACCATCAAGTGAGGAACAAGATTAACAAAAGCTCTACCATCATTTTCGGCCTCCATCTTCTTCGATTTGCATTTGTAAGGAAATTTCTAAAAACTTAGATTTATTTAGTTTTATGTAATATTTTGATGTTTTGATGTTTACACAACTTATATATGTCCATTACAAAGATTAGAACACAGTTTTATCGCTTAAAAACGAGTTTAAATTGAGTTTTGGCCGGAAAAATCGCGAACAGCCGGACTTTCTGGGCTGGTGTTCATCCATGCGACACAAGCCTTGTGTCGCATGTTGTGTCGTATTTTGCCCTTTATGTCGCACCTTGTGTCGTATAAATCCTTTAGTGTCGTAACTCATGCGACACAATATTGTGTCGCACTCTATGTCGCAAATTATGTCGTATTTCTATACGACACAACCACTATGTCGCTATTAAATTAGCATTTCGTATTCGATGCGACACAGTCCCTGTGTCGTATCCTTGTGTCGCATGACGTCTTGTGTCGCATGTCAAATCTTTGTGTCGCATGTTGTGTCGCAAAACACAGAAAAACCAGAATGTTGAAGTCAAAGTTACTGTTCAAAAAAAAAAAAAAAAAGTCAAATTTACTGTAGCAGTACTGTAGCAGTACTGTAGCAAAGTCAACATTTTAGAATTATTATTATTTCAACTAAATCACCAACGGGCCGTACACGTTTTCAAAACATACTTCAGAATCAAGCAAGTCGTTGTAACTTGTATAAATTCACTCAAACAAGTCGTTGTAACTTGTATCAATTCAATCAACCAAATCGCAGTAATTTGGACATATATATATATAGTTGTATAACAACTACAAAGGTAGTCTTTCGAGATACCGGTACAATTAATAACAATCAAGTGTCGTGAACACATTCAGGTTTCAAGTCTTTGGACATCAATTCACCGCTAATTATTTCGAGTTTATTAAATTAAACACTTCAAGACTCAGGTGAGTTTCATAGCCCCATTTTCACTGCTTTACAATTAGGGGTGTGATATTACTACTCGATTTTGTTTTACAAGTAGAACGCAAGTGCCAAACTTCAAATACTACATGAGTTTCAAGCTAATCAATTTAAAGTCCTCCATAAGCATAGTCTCTAGTATTTTATAGCGTGAATGTTAGTATATGATATCATATGGGATTGACAATCCTCATCCGGGTTAGCACGCACTAACCGGTCAAACGGATGTATTAGCATTTGGGAAGACGAGTGTTGATTAGGCACTCGTAGGAGGCATTTCAAGTTAGGTTTCCTTAATTGGGCCTGACAAATCAAGTTAAGCTCAGACTATGTGCTCATGGACAGTATAACTTTTATCTTGCTTAATTGCATTTTAAATTCAATATAAATCTTGCGGTTCTTACAACTATACATTGACATACAAACCTGTGAGCTCACCAGCGTTTTCGCTGACCCATTTTAGTATTTATCACAGGTACCCAGCAGTAGGTTGACTGCACAAGCAGGAACTATTAGCTCGAGTCAGCATACATACAACTAGAGATTGGACTGCATTATTATATTTTGTAAAAGTAATTATGCTATGTAATCTCTCCATTTCAGGAATCGAGCTAATGTAACTATATTTTGATGTAAACATTTACTTTATCTATACAAGTTTAAAACGACGCATATAGTGGTCGTTCATTATATCTTATGTGCTTTGTATATTGATTAGTGACACCCAAATCAAGCTTCCGCAAATCATTAAATTTGGGGGTGTCACAGATTGGTATCAGAGCCTAAGGTTATAGTGAACTAGGTTGCATTTAGTGGGCCTAGACTATGACCGTTAGGCAGTATTCCTTATTAGTTATGGCTAGTTCAGGGATTACATCATACGACTTTAATTTAACATAGCCTGATCAACTATGTACAATTAAAGAAAGATGATGTGAAATCTGAAAGAGTTATGTTGAACAGGAATGCATTAGTTGACTCTGACCTCGAGAGAAACGGGACTCAAAACACGTCTGTGATAGACACTCAATAGGTTATTATGTGATATACATATATTTACATAAGTAGACCTCATTACAACTTTAGGTTATATTATATTATATGAATATAGGCCTCTTTCTCTCTAACGCTTTGTCTCGAATTGACAAACACACCACTAGTTCATCATACTCGGACAAGTATCTTATTTCATTTCCTTGTTCTTTCTTACTCAGCATCATGCCTCCTCGTCGTCAAATCACCCTTAGCGAGGCTGAGATCGCGGGAATCATTGCCCGCAGTGTGACCGAAGCCTTGGCTACCCGAACACCACCCGGTAGCGAGGACACAGCAACCAATACTCCACCACCCAAACCCTGCTCCTATAAGGATTTTCTTAGCTGTAAACCACTATACTTCAAGGGCACGGAAGGTGCCATTGGCTTGATCCGTTGGATTGAGCGTATGGAATCTGTTTTCAGTCTCTGCGACTGCACTGAGAACAACAAAGTCAAATTCGCTGCTTACACCTTTCAGGAAGGTGCACTCACGTGGTGGAAAACCCACGCAAACTCCGTAGGCCTTGAGATTGCAAACCGACTTCCTTGGGCCGAACTGAAAAAGAAACTGACAGAAAAATACTGTCCTGAAGAGGAATTACACAGGCTGGAGGAAGAATTCTGGCACCTGGAGGTGCAGGGAAATGATGTTGCTGAATATACCACCAAGTTTCAGCAGTTTGCCTTATTATGCCCGGGTTTGGTCGAACCAGAAAGTAAGGGCATTAAGAAATACATTCGTGGACTTCCCGAGAACATTCAGGGAAACGTCGCCTCATCCAAACCAACTACTACTGAAAGTGCCATTCGATTGGCCCACGAACTCATGGCTCTAGTTGTCAGCCGTGAGACCTCCAACACCTCATCCTCCAACAACAACAAACGCAAATCCACTGAACACCACCACAACTCAAACAAGAAAAACAACGCCATCCAAGTCTACACCACCAACTCTGAATCCAACCGCAGCTACACCGGGGACAGACCTTATTGTCCCAAGTGTAACTATCACCACTTTGGTCAGTGCGGTACTCCTTGCAACAACTGCAGGAGGTACGGGCATTCGACTAAGGATTGCCGAGCCCCCAAATCCAACAACAACCCCTCTGACAGAAATAACCGACAACCTAAGTCCTGCTACGAATGTGGAAACCCAGGACACTTTAGGGATTCTTGCCCAAAATTGAAGAACAAGGGCAACAACAACAACCACCGCAACAACAACAACAACACCAAAAGTAGCGCCTTCGTGATCAACTCAGGGGACGCCCGTCAGGACCCGAACGTGGTCACGGGTATGTTCCTCCTCAACAATTTAACTGCTTCCATACTGTTTGATACTGGTGCCGATAGGAGTTTTATTTCCGATGAATTTTGCCCTCTACTTGACATTACACCTGTTGCTTTAGACGTTAAGTACACCGTAGAGCTAGCAAATGGCAAATTGATAGAAACCAATAGTGTGATACCTAATTGCACCTTAAATCTAGCCGACGAAATCTTCTCCATAGATCTTATGCCTATTGAGATAGGAAGTTTCGATGTCATCGTAGGCATGGACTGGTTATCCAAACATCGCGCCGAAATCATCTGCTATGACAAAGTTGTTCGCATACCTCTCGCCGTCGGTAGAACCCTAATCATACAGGGGGAGACCGGTGGGACGAGGCTTAACATCATCTCTTGTCTTAAAACCCGGAAATTTCTGAGAAAGGGTTATCCATCAATCCTCGCGCACATCATGGAGAAAAAGTCGGAGGAGAAGCGACTTGAGGATGTTCCAATTGTTCGAGACTTTCCAGAAGTCTTTCCTGAGGAACTGCCTGGTCTACCACCACCAAGACAGGTTGAGTTCTCAATCGATCTTGTACCAGGTGCTGCGCCTGTGGCCCGAGCACCATACCGTTTAGCTCCATCCGAACTTCAGGAGCTGTCCACCCAGTTACAGGAACTCCTGGAACGAGGATTTATCAGGCCGAGTTCTTCACCTTGGGGAGCTCCGGTCCTATTTGTTAAGAAGAAAGACGGTTCTTTTCGAATGTGTATCGACTACCGAGAGTTGAACAAGTTAACTGTCAAGAACCGGTATCCACTTCCTCGAATCGATGATTTGTTCGACCAACTTCAAGGATCGAGTTGTTATTCAAAGATTGATCTCCGATCCGGTTATCACCAATTACGTGTTCGCGATGCCGACATTCCAAAAACAGCTTTCCGAACCCGCTATGGGCACTATGAATTCCAAGTGATGCCATTCGGCCTAACCAATGCACCGGCTGTATTCATGGACCTTATGAATCGGGTGTGTAAACCTTACCTTGATAAGTTTGTCATTGTCTTTATCGATGACATACTCATATATTCACAAAACAAAGAAGATCATGCGCAACACCTCAGAACCATCCTTGAACTACTTAAACACGAGGAGCTCTATGCCAAGTTCTCTAAGTGTGAGTTCTGGATCAAAACCGTTCAATTCCTTGGTCACGTGATTGACAGTCAGGGAATTCACGTTGACCCGTCAAAAATCGAGGCTATCAAAGATTGGCAATCGCCAACCACTCCGACCGAAGTACGGCAGTTTCTAGGACTGGCCGGATACTATCGACGATTCATTGAAAATTTCTCCAAGATAGCCATACCACTCACGACGCTGACCCAGAAAGACAAAAAGTTTGACTGGACTGATAAACAAGAATCGGCATTCCAACTCTTAAAACAAAAGCTTTGCAGTGCTCCTATCCTATCATTACCCGAAGGCACCGATGACTTCGTGGTATACTGCGATGCTTCACATCAAGGTCTCGGTTGTGTGCTCATGCAACGAGACAAGGTCATAGCTTATGCTTCCCGACAGCTTAAGATTCATGAAAAGAATTACACCACCCACGACCTCGAGCTAGGAGCTGTCGTTTTTGCCCTCAAAATCTGGAGACATTACCTTTACGGTACCAGATGCACAATCTTTACCGACCATAAAAGCCTTCAACACATATTCGATCAGAAGGATCTCAACATGAGGCAACGTCGATGGGTCGAGTTACTTACCGATTACGACTGCGAACTCAAATATCATCCAGGCAAAGCAAATGTTGTTGCTGACGCCCTCAGTCGAAAAGAGCGAGTGAAACCACTTCGGGTTCGAGCCCTCAGTATGACCATTCACAACAATTTAAACATTCAAATTCTCACTGCTCAACTCGAAGCCTTAAAACCCGAAAATGTCAAAGATGAAGCCTTGCGGGGCATGGATAAACAATTCGAAATCAAATCTAACGGGATTAAGTATTTCTCAAACCGAATCTGGTTGCCTAAATTTGGGAACCTACGAGACTTGGTGATGGATGAAGCTCACAAGTCCAAATATTCTATCCATCCGGGATCCGACAAAATGTACCACGGTATCAAGGACTTCTACTGGTGGCCGAACATGAAAGCCGAAATCGCCACCTATGTCAGCAAGTGCCTTACTTGCTCCAAAGTCAAAATCGAATATCAAAAACCTTCTGGTTTACTTCAACAACCCAGTCTTCCTGAATGGAAATGGGAACAAATTGCCATGGACTTCATAACCAAGCTACCCAAATCCTCGAACGGTTGCGATTCCATTTGGGTGATCGTGGATCGTCTCACAAAATCTGCTCACTTCCTGGCAATCAAGGAATCCGACAAAATGGAACGCCTCACCAACATTTATCTGAAGGAAATCGTGACCAAACACGGTGTTTCAATCTCAATTATCTCCGATAGAGATAGTCGTTTCACTTCACAATTTTGGCAATCACTTCAAAAATCCCTGGGTACTCGACTTGATATGAGTACCGCATACCATCCTCAAACAGACGGTCAAAGCGAACGAACCATTCAAACACTAGAAGACATGCTACGGGCCTGCGTAGTAGACTTCGGTGTGAACTGGGAAAAACATCTACCATTGTGCGAGTTCTCGTACAACAACAGTTATCATACCAGCATCAAAGCTGCACCCTTCGAGGCACTGTACGGTCGTAAGTGCCGGTCACCTATCTGTTGGACCGAAGTTGGGGACAGCCAACTCACGGGTCCAGAAATCATTCACGAGACGACCGAGAGAATCGTAGAAATTCAAAACAAACTCAAAGCCGCGCGTGATCGTCAGAAAAGTTATGCTGATGTGAGACGCAAGCCACTCGAGTTCCAGGTTGGGGATCGAGTTCTACTCAAAGTATCGCCTTGGAAAGGCGTAATCCGATTTGGCAAACGAGGGAAGTTGAATCCCAGATACATTGGACCATTCGAGATCCTCGAAAGGATTGGTCCAGTGGCTTATCGATTGCAGCTGCCATCTGAACTCAGCAGCGTGCATCCCACATTTCATGTTTCAAATCTGAAGAAGTGTCTGTCTGATGAGACACTTATCATTCCACTCGATGAAATTCGAGTTGACGAGAAACTTCACTTTGTTGAGGAACCCGCCGAGATCATGGACCGTGAGGTCAAACAACTTAAACAAAGTCGTATTCCCATCGTCAAAGTTAGGTGGAATTCACGGCGCGGTCCGGAATTCACCTGGGAACGGGAAGACCAAATGCGACTCAAGTACCCTCAACTCTTCACTGATTCAACGTCAAACACAACTTCAACATAAATTTCGGGACGAAATTCTTCTAACAGGGGGAGAATGTGACAACCGTCAATTTAGGACTATAGTTTAGTGCCTAATCAAGTTTTAATACATGTAATTAGTTCTGTGTTAGGCTAATTAATGTATCAATTATTATATATATTGTTGAATATATATCTACAATTATGCGGTTTGTTTAAATCGTACGAGCTTCAAATCGAATAGAATTCGATTACAATAAATACGGACGTTGGTGAACAATTTTATTAAGTAATACAAACATTATTCAATAACTCAATTTTATTAGGAATATTATTTATTGTAATATTTCGTGGTCAATTCGTATTGCACAAATAACATATATATAATTAAAATACAAACGCGCAAACAAATATAACGAATTTCATTTTAAATATCATAAATAGATAATTGGTAAAATTTTACAATAAAACATTTTATTATAATTTATAATTTAAAATGTATCTTTAAATAACAAAAATAAATATTTAACGTTAAATGACGGAGAAAACGAACACCACGCGGAGCACGGGACGGAGACTGCGAGGTGAGGCTTTCACCTACACCCCACCTCTCCTTCATTCTTCTTTCATTTTCATTCTCCAAAAACACACACACACCAAAAACACTCTCACCAAATTCATACAAAATTTCGGAATCATCAAATCCGACAACAAAACTTACATTTTCGGAACCACCATCAAGTGAGGAACAAGATTAACAAAAGCTCTACCATCATTTTCGGCCTCCATCTTCTTCGATTTGCATTTGTAAGGAAATTTCTAAAAACTTAGATTTATTTAGTTTTATGTAATATTTTGATGTTTTGATGTTTACACAACTTATATATGTCCATTACAAAGATTAGAACACAGTTTTATCGCTTAAAAACGAGTTTAAATTGAGTTTTGGCCGGAAAAATCGCGAACAGCCGGACTTTCTGGGCTGGTGTTCATCCATGCGACACAAGCCTTGTGTCGCATGTTGTGTCGTATTTTGCCCTTTATGTCGCACCTTGTGTCGTATAAATCCTTTAGTGTCGTAACTCATGCGACACAATATTGTGTCGCACTCTATGTCGCAAATTATGTCGTATTTCTATACGACACAACCACTATGTCGCTATTAAATTAGCATTTCGTATTCGATGCGACACAGTCCCTGTGTCGTATCCTTGTGTCGCATGACGTCTTGTGTCGCATGTCAAATCTTTGTGTCGCATGTTGTGTCGCAAAACACAGAAAAACCAGAATGTTGAAGTCAAAGTTACTGTTCAAAAAAAAAAATTTGGGGGTGTCACACTAATGTTCCAACTTCTTATTGGGTTGAAGCTGTTACATCGGCTGTGTTTATCATTGTAACACCTGCTAAATTAGGATAATTAATTATGCCTAATTAATTGTAACTAGTTGTAATTAGTATGTAATAGGACTAATTGCAGACTCTATTTGTATATATATAAGGTGATTTATATATATATGTGTGTACTTACGCGATTTGGATTAATCGTACGAATTAACCGGACGGAGTCCGACACAGTTACTTGGACGTTGGTGACAGAAACTTACCTAAATAATGAGAACGTATTTTATATAAAATACACAGCGAACAAACATTATTTATAATATCGCGACGACGTTGTAAATAATTTAACGAATACGTATTAAACGCGAGTTAGAAATTTTAATACTTCGACAAAAGTTTTAATATTAATTTCAAAGTATTTCTATTTAAATACTTTAACTACATTTAAGAATATAAGCGTTTGACTAAATATTAAAGACTAGTGATTAACCGATTAGGACACGGAGTAAATACCGCGTTTTGGGGAGTATTTTCCCCCTCCTTCCTTGTGGGATCAGCCAAACCCCACCCCCACCCCAACTTCTCTCTTTCATTTTCATTCCAACAAAACACCCACATTCTCAAAAACTCTCTCAACCACCAATCTACATCAAATTTTCGGAATCCAAACCGACACCCGAAATTTACATATTCGGAATCACCATCACGAGTGGAACAAGAATATCAAGATCGTTTTCATCATTTCATCCTCCATTTGGCTCGATTTGCAAAAGTAAGAAATTCCTAAAATCTTAGATCTATTCAATTTGGTGTAATGATTTGATGTTTTGATGTGTACACAACTTAGATATAACCTAATACATGAATAATACACGATTTTATAGCTCAAAAATGGGTTAGATTTGCGTTTTTGGTCGAAAATTCTCGAAACCCGAAAGTTTCTGGGCTGGTGTTCATCCATGCGACACAAGCCTTGTGTCGCATGCTATGTCGCATAAACCCGATTATGTCGTATGTTGTGTCGTACTGATCCTTAGGTGTCGTAATCTTTGCGACACAATATTGTGTCGCACTCTATGTCGCATACTATGCCGTATTTTATACGACACAACCGTTATGTCGCTATTGATTTAGCATCGCAAAGCTTTTTGCGACACAACCACTGTGTCGCAGGACTCTTGTGTCGCATCCTTCATGCGACACAATCCTTGTGTCGCATGACAACTTTAGTGTCGCATTTTGTGTCGCAAAACACAGCAGATTTACAAATTAAATCCCAAGTTAAGTGTTATACATTTCGGACTTCAAACGACTATACGATATAACATCTAAGGTACATTGAAACATGTTTTTCATGCATAACAATTCAAACAAATATATAAATGTCGAGATTAACGTTTCAACTACGTCACCAACGGGCCCAAACGTGTTTTCCAACAAACGAACAATTACAAACATACGAACAAACATTGGCTATACTAGTTGTGTACAACTAAACGAAACGTCTCGTGAGACGCATACTTACATAACTTCATATGAATAGGCATTTGAAGGTTACGGGTTCGGAGAACCTACTTGCTATATTTACTACTTGCTATTTGCTACGGCATATTACCAGACTCAGGTGAGTCTTACGGCCCCACTTTTACTGTTTTATCTTATTGGGGGAGAAACATGCTACTACTTTTCCTTGAACACAAGTACTAAACTGTTTACTATACCAAACGGAATTGCATGAGTTTACTTACAAACAGAAGTCTCTCCATCATATATCGTTAGTTATGGACTTAAGCGCGAACACTAGTTAATGGATCCATTAGGGAAATGACCCTCCCCACCCGGGGCAGTAGCGCTGCCACGTACCGATTTACACGTATAAACGGGTGACAACTTATTCGTTACTGATGCTTGCTCACTTACGAGCATGTCACGGGAGCAAACATATTACTTACGGGTTAAGCTTCGATTATGAGCCTCATGGCAACGGTATAAACTTACTTATTTTCATTTGCTGGATTGCAAATACTGATTTTACGATTGCTGGATTGCAATGGCTGATTTTACGCCTACGGGCATTACTAATGAAATCTCGTGTTCAAAGCCGATATTACTTACAAACCTGTGAGATTCACCAACCTTTTGGTTGACACTTTTTAGCATGTTTTCTCAGGTACCCGGATGGAGTAGGATTACTCCAGGATTTTAGCTAGAGTCGCATGATTTCAACACAACTGCATTAACGGAGATTCTTAGCATTATCTTTTGTATATTATGATTATGTAATAGAATCTCCCGCTACACGCGCGGACTCTAGGGAAACTACATTTTTGTATACGAAAACACTGAGTTTTCAAACAATATATCTATGGAATGTAACCAATTTACAAACGTTGCATATAGATGTCGTTTACTTTATCTTTGTGCTGTGATATTTGATTAGTAACACCCCAAACTATGCTTCCGCAAAACAGTGAATTTCGGGGGTGTTACAGATTGGTATCAGAGCCTAAGGTTATAGTGAACTAGGTTGCATTTAGTGGGCCTAGACTATGACCGTTAGGCAGTATTCTCTTATTAGACACTACTGGTTCAGAAATTACAGCATACGACTTTAATTTAACATAGCCTGATCAACTATGTACAATTAAGGAAAGATGATGTAAGGTCTGAAATGATTATGTTGAACGGGGATACGTTAGTTGACTCTGACCACGAGAGAACCGGACCATTACTTGATACGTGCTAGACAATAGGCTGGATATGATATATGTATATATATTAGCCTCGTCTTACTTACATTCTGCCACAGGAATGGCAAACACACCACCTAATCTGTCACACTCTCACTCACATGGGTCACGGAACCCACGAGTAGCCAGGAGGAACACAAGGTCGCCTCGAAACAGCCCTTATCCTGTACATAACTCTCAGAACTCGGCACATCTCACGTTGCCAGTATTGGCTACCCAATTCCGCCGTCAGGAGCAAAGACTCGAAAGTCTTGAACGGGAACAACACCGAATGACCTACCTACTTCGCCAAGCACTTGAACACATATCCCAACTCCAGCGAGAGCAAGAGGATATCAACCTCTCTGTAAGCATAATTCAGGATTCAATGACAGCCGAATTAGGTGCGGATGAACTTGTACGAAACCGACTAGAGGAATGTGAACAGCGTTCACAGGAGACTGAGGATCACTCTCGAACATTAGCACAACGACTGGCCTTGGTGGAAGACAACGCCAGGCAAACCAACAGACTAGTAGAAACCGTGGACCGCCTTGTCGCGCTGATGGAACAGATTAATCTACATTAAGACTAGTGTAGTCTTTGTCTTGTAATCTATCTCGTAACCTAATGACTATCTAGCGCTATTCTATAAACTAGTCGGATGTAACAATTCCCGACACCTCTTGTAATATCTCTGTAGGATGTAACCTTTGAACTCGCATTATCCATCAAATATTCCTTGTTATTTCAACTCATATAAATTGTCATTTTCCATATGATGTTATGTATTACTGCTTTTATACATGTACATCTGTGACAATTACAAGTTCCTACAAAATCTCATGTGTTTTCATTTCTTTTATTGAAGAATCATGCCGCCAAAGACAAGACCATACACAGATGCCCAGATTACCTCCCTTATAACCCAGGCTGTTACTGAAGCCTTGGCTCGGAATACTCCACCAAATTCCACGAGGAACAGCGATGCCGCTGAGACCTCTGCTGCTAAACCTTGTTCTTACAAGGACTTCCAGAACTGCAAACCCCTAAACTTTGCAGGTACTGAGGGAGCTATCGGTCTAGTACGCTGGATCGAGAAAGTTGAGTCTGTATTTCTGATCTGCAACTGTGCGGAGGGAGACAAGGTTAAGTTCTCCGTTAGTACTTTTACTGACACCGCACTCACCTGGTGGAATACTTATGCCCAGACTGTGAGTGTTGCTACTGCTTACCAACTCCCGTGGGAGGAGTTGAAGAAGATGTTGAGGGGCGAGTATTGCCCCAGGGATGAATTGAAACAACTAGAAGTGGAATTCTGGAACCACAAGATGCAGGGTGATGACATCACCGGATACACCAACCGTTTCCACCAACTGGCACTTCTGTGCCCAACCATGGTTGATCCTGAGTACAAGAGGATCGAGAAATTTGTTGATGGTCTTCCTGAGAGACTCCAAGACCTGGTAACTTCTTCCAAACCGGGTACTATTCAGAGCGCCATCCGTATGGCCCATGAACTAACGGCAAATTCTGTCCGCCGTGGCACAACTTCAACCCCATCTTCAAACAACAAACGCAAGTGGGAAGGAAACCCCAACTCATCCAACCAAACCTCCAACAAAAAGCCTGAGTACATTAAGGCTTATTCATCTGGAACTTCGGAGAAGAAAGGGTACAGCGGGAGCAGACCCTACTGTCCCAAATGCAACCGCCACCATGACGGTTCTTGCCCTTGCTCCAACTGCAAACGGTTCGGGCATCTAGCCAAGGATTGCCGAACGAACATTCCTACCCCCAACACTAATGCACCAAAGGCCTGCTTTGGGTGCGGAAATACAGGGCATTTCAAGAAAGATTGCCCAAAGCTGAAAAACAACAATAACCCTGCTCGCGGTAGAGCATTCGTTATCAAGGCTGGGGAAGCCAGACAAGACCCAAACGTCGTGACGGGTACGTTTCTTCTCAACGACCTTACTGCTTCTGTGTTATTTGATACCGGTGCCGATAGAAGCTTCATTTCTGAGAAATTTAGCCCTTTACTTGATATAACTCCCACTGCCTTAGATACTAAATACATTGTTGAATTAGCTAATGGCAAACTGATTGAGACTGATAGTATCATACACAACTGTACACTTAACCTCACGAACGAAACGTTTCCCATTGATTTAATCCCTGTCGAGATCGGCAGCTTCGATATTATTGTCGGTATGGATTGGTTATCCAAGCACCGAGCTGAAATCATCTGTCATGACAAACTCGTTCGCATACCTCTTGTCTCCGGTGGAACCTTAGTCCTACAAGGGGAGACCGGCAGACGGACTCTGAATATTGTCTCCTGTCTGAAAACTAGAAAATATCTACGAAAAGGGTATCAAGCCATCCTCGCACATGTAACGGAGAAGAAGTCGGAGGAGAAGCGACTTGAGGATGTTCCGATCGTGCGGGATTTCCCGGAAGTCTTTCCTGAAGACTTGCCCGGACTTCCGCCACCTAGACAAGTTGAATTTCAAATCGAACTTGTGCCCGGAGCTGCACCCGTGGCACGAGCCCCTTACCGTTTAGCACCATCCGAAATGCAGGAGTTGTCTAACCAACTACAGGAACTCCTGGACAGAGGATTCATTCGACCAAGTTCCTCGCCTTGGGGAGCTCCGGTCTTATTCGTGAAAAAGAAAGATGGATCTTTCCGCATGTGTATTGACTACCGAGAGCTGAATAAGCTAACCATAAAGAATCGGTACCCACTTCCTAGAATTGATGATCTGTTTGACCAACTCCAGGGATCGAGTGTTTACTCAAAGATTGATCTACGGTCGGGTTATCATCAACTCCGAGTCCGTGACAATGATATCCCAAAGACAGCTTTCCGAACTCGTTATGGGCATTATGAATTCCAGGTGATGCCATTCGGGTTGACCAACGCACCGGCCGTATTCATGGACCTTATGAATCGGGTGTGCAAACCATATCTTGACAAATTTGTCATTGTGTTCATCGACGATATTCTGATTTACTCTCGCAACGAGCAGGAACATGCTCAACATCTGAAAACCATTCTAGGACTTCTGAAACACGAAGAGTTATATGCCAAATTCTCTAAGTGTGAGTTCTGGATTCGAACCGTTCAATTCCTCGGGCACGTGATTGACAGCCAAGGAATTCATGTTGATCCCGCCAAGATTGAAGCAATCAAGGGCTGGGAGTCACCGACCACTCCAACCGAAGTGAGACAATTCTTAGGTCTTGCTGGTTATTACCGCCGCTTCATCGAAAACTTTTCAAGAATAGCTGTTCCCCTAACCACACTGACTCAGAAAGATAAGAAGTTCGATTGGACTGATAAACAAGAGTCAGCCTTCCAGCTATTGAAAAACAAACTTTGCAGTGCACCAATCTTGTCCTTACCCGAGGGCACCGACGATTTCGTAGTTTACTGCGATGCCTCACACCAAGGACTTGGTTGTGTGTTGATGCAACGAGAAAAAGTCATTGCCTATGCCTCCCGACAACTAAAAATTCACGAGAAAAACTATACGACCCACGACCTCGAGTTAGGTGCTGTGGTTTTCGCATTGAAAATCTGGAGACATTATCTCTACGGTACGAAAAGCACTATCTTTACCGATCACAAAAGTCTCCAACACATATTCGATCAGAAAGATCTAAACATGAGACAACGTCGCTGGGTTGAGTTACTTAGTGACTACGACTGCGAGATCAAATACCATCCGGGCAAGGCTAACGTAGTTGCCGATGCCTTAAGCCGAAAAGAACGAGTGAAACCCCTTCGAGTCCGAGCACTTTCTATGACAATTCATAACGAGCTTCCTGCTCAAATCCTTACCGCTCAACTTGAAGCACTCAACGATGAAAACTTGAAAAATGAAGCCTTGCGAGGCTTGGATAAACAATTCGAAATCAAACCCGATGGAACTCGATACTTCTCTAACCGGGTGTGGTTACCCAAATTCGGAAACTTGCGAGATTTGGTGATGGCTGAAACTCACAAATCTCGATACTCTATACATCCTGGTTCTGACAAGATGTATCACGATGTCAAAGGGTTGTATTGGTGGCCTAACATGAAAGCTGACATCGCCTTGTACGTCAGTAAATGCCTAACCTGTTCCAAAGTCAAGGCCGAACACCAAAGACCCTCGGGGTTGCTCCAACAACCTGAAATTCCTCAATGGAAATGGGAACAGATTTCCTTGGACTTCATTACCAAACTACCAAAAACTTCGAGTGGTTGCGATACCATTTGGGTGATCGTGGACCGTCTCACGAAATCTGCTCATTTTCTGGCCATCAAGGAAACCGACAAGATGGAGCGTCTGACTCGCATCTACGTCAAAGAAATCATCTCGCGACACGGGGTACCTATCTCGATCATCTCAGATAGGGACAGCCGTTTTACTTCTAACTTTTGGCAATCACTACAGAAATCTCTTGGTACTCGTCTGGATATGAGTACTGCTTATCACCCGCAAACCGATGGCCAAAGCGAGCGAACTATTCAAACACTGGAGGATATGCTACGAGCCTGCGTAGTTGACTTCGGTACTTCTTGGGAAAATCACTTACCGTTGTGCGAGTTCTCGTACAACAACAGTTATCATACCAGCATAAAGGCTGCACCCTTCGAGGCACTTTACGGACGTAAGTGCCGATCACCTATTTGTTGGACTGAGTTAGGAGATTCCCAACTCACGGGTCCAGATATCATTCAAGAAACTACTGAGAAAATCATTGGTATTCAAAACCGGCTGAAAGCCGCACGTGATCGTCAGAAAAGCTATGCTGACGTGAGACGCAAACACCTTGAGTTCCAGGTAGGGGACAAGGTACTCCTCAAAGTGGCACCGTGGAAGGGTGTCATTCGATTCGGAAAACGAGGCAAACTAAATCCTAGATACATCGGACCATTCGAAATCCTGGAAAGGATTGGTCCAGTGGCATACCGCCTGCAACTTCCTGCTGAACTCAGCAGCGTACACAACACATTCCACATTTCTAACTTGAAGAAATGTCTGTCTGACGAGACACTGATTATACCGCTCGACGAAATTCAAATCGATGATAAACTTCATTTTGTCGAGGAACCTATGGAAATCATGGACCGTGAGGTCAAGCAATTGAAACAGAGTCGTATTCCCATCGTAAAAGTCAGGTGGAATTCTAGGCGCGGCCCTGAGTTCACCTGGGAACGGGAAGACCAAATGCGACAGAAATACCCACATCTCTTCCCAGACAACGCACCGTCCGTGCACTCAAGCTAATTTCGGGACGAAATTTCTTTAACAAGGGGAGAATGTAACACCTGCTAAATTAGGATAATTAATTATGCCTAATTAATTGTAACTAGTTGTAATTAGTATGTAATAGGACTAATTGCAGACTCTATTTGTATATATATAAGGTGATTTATATATATATGTGTGTACTTACGCGATTTGGATTAATCGTACGAATTAACCGGACGGAGTCCGACACAGTTACTTGGACGTTGGTGACAGAAACTTACCTAAATAATGAGAACGTATTTTATATAAAATACACAGCGAACAAACATTATTTATAATATCGCGACGACATTGTAAATAATTTAACGAATACGTATTAAACGCGAGTTAGAAATTTTAATACTTCGACAAAAGTTTTAATATTAATTTCAAAGTATTTCTATTTAAATACTTTAACTACATTTAAGAATATAAGCGTTTGACTAAATATTAAAGACTAGTGATTAACCGATTAGGACACGGAGTAAATACCGCGTTTTGGGGAGTATTTTCCCCCTCCTTCCTTGTGGGATCAGCCAAACCCCACCCCCACCCCAACTTCTCTCTTTCATTTTCATTCCAACAAAACACCCACATTCTCAAAAACTCTCTCAACCACCAATCTACATCAAATTTTCGGAATCCAAACCGACACCCGAAATTTACATATTCGGAATCACCATCACGAGTGGAACAAGAATATCAAGATCGTTTTCATCATTTCATCCTCCATTTGGCTCGATTTGCAAAAGTAAGAAATTCCTAAAATCTTAGATCTATTCAATTTGGTGTAATGATTTGATGTTTTGATGTGTACACAACTTAGATATAACCTAATACATGAATAATACACGATTTTATAGCTCAAAAATGGGTTAGATTTGCGTTTTTGGTCGAAAATTCTCGAAACCCGAAAGTTTCTGGGCTGGTGTTCATCCATGCGACACAAGCCTTGTGTCGCATGCTATGTCGCATAAACCCGATTATGTCGTATGTTGTGTCGTACTGATCCTTAGGTGTCGTAATCTTTGCGACACAATATTGTGTCGCACTCTATGTCGCATACTATGCCGTATTTTATACGACACAACCGTTATGTCGCTATTGATTTAGCATCGCAAAGCTTTTTGCGACACAACCACTGTGTCGCAGGACTCTTGTGTCGCATCCTTCATGCGACACAATCCTTGTGTCGCATGACAACTTTAGTGTCGCATTTTGTGTCGCAAAACACAGCAGATTTACAAATTAAATCCCAAGTTAAGTGTTATACATTTCGGACTTCAAACGACTATACGATATAACATCTAAGGTACATTGAAACATGTTTTTCATGCATAACAATTCAAACAAATATATAAATGTCGAGATTAACGTTTCAACTACGTCACCAACGGGCCCAAACGTGTTTTCCAACAAACGAACAATTACAAACATACGAACAAACATTGGCTATACTAGTTGTGTACAACTAAACGAAACGTCTCGTGAGATGCATACTTACATAACTTCATATGAATAGGCATTTGAAGGTTACGGGTTCGGAGAACCTACTTGCTATATTTACTACTTGCTATTTGCTACGGCATATTACCAGACTCAGGTGAGTCTTACGGCCCCACTTTTACTGTTTTATCTTATTGGGGGAGAAACATGCTACTACTTTTCCTTGAACACAAGTACTAAACTGTTTACTATACCAAACGGAATTGCATGAGTTTACTTACAAACAGAAGTCTCTCCATCATATATCGTTAGTTATGGACTTAAGCGCGAACACTAGTTAATGGATCCATTAGGGAAATGACCCTCCCCACCCGGGGCAGTAGCGCTGCCACGTACCGATTTACACGTATAAACGGGTGACAACTTATTCGTTACTGATGCTTGCTCACTTACGAGCATGTCACGGGAGCAAACATATTACTTACGGGTTAAGCTTCGATTATGAGCCTCATGGCAACGGTATAAACTTACTTATTTTCATTTGCTGGATTGCAAATACTGATTTTACGATTGCTGGATTGCAATGGCTGATTTTACGCCTACGGGCATTACTAATGAAATCTCGTGTTCAAAGCCGATATTACTTACAAACCTGTGAGATTCACCAACCTTTTGGTTGACACTTTTTAGCATGTTTTCTCAGGTACCCGGATGGAGTAGGATTACTCCAGGATTTTAGCTAGAGTCGCATGATTTCAACACAACTGCATTAACGGAGATTCTTAGCATTATCTTTTGTATATTATGATTATGTAATAGAATCTCCCGCTACACGCGCGGACTCTAGGGAAACTACATTTTTGTATACGAAAACACTGAGTTTTCAAACAATATATCTATGGAATGTAACCAATTTACAAACGTTGCATATAGATGTCGTTTACTTTATCTTTGTGCTGTGATATTTGATTAGTAACACCCCAAACTATGCTTCCGCAAAACAGTGAATTTCGGGGGTGTTACAGATTGGTATCAGAGCCTAAGGTTATAGTGAACTAGGTTGCATTTAGTGGGCCTAGACTATGACCGTTAGGCAGTATTCTCTTATTAGACACTACTGGTTCAGAAATTACAGCATACGACTTTAATTTAACATAGCCTGATCAACTATGTACAATTAAGGAAAGATGATGTAAGGTCTGAAATGATTATGTTGAACGGGGATACGTTAGTTGACTCTGACCACGAGAGAACCGGACCATTACTTGATACGTGCTAGACAATAGGCTGGATATGATATATGTATATATATTAGCCTCGTCTTACTTACATTCTGCCACAGGAATGGCAAACACACCACCTAATCTGTCACACTCTCACTCACATGGGTCACGGAACCCACGAGTAGCCAGGAGGAACACAAGGTCGCCTCGAAACAGCCCTTATCCTGTACATAACTCTCAGAACTCGGCACATCTCACGTTGCCAGTATTGGCTACCCAATTCCGCCGTCAGGAGCAAAGACTCGAAAGTCTTGAACGGGAACAACACCGAATGACCTACCTACTTCGCCAAGCACTTGAACACATATCCCAACTCCAGCGAGAGCAAGAGGATATCAACCTCTCTGTAAGCATAATTCAGGATTCAATGACAGCCGAATTAGGTGCGGATGAACTTGTACGAAACCGACTAGAGGAATGTGAACAGCGTTCACAGGAGACTGAGGATCACTCTCGAACATTAGCACAACGACTGGCCTTGGTGGAAGACAACGCCAGGCAAACCAACAGACTAGTAGAAACCGTGGACCGCCTTGTCGCGCTGATGGAACAGATTAATCTACATTAAGACTAGTGTAGTCTTTGTCTTGTAATCTATCTCGTAACCTAATGACTATCTAGCGCTATTCTATAAACTAGTCGGATGTAACAATTCCCGACACCTCTTGTAATATCTCTGTAGGATGTAACCTTTGAACTCGCATTATCCATCAAATATTCCTTGTTATTTCAACTCATATAAATTGTCATTTTCCATATGATGTTATGTATTACTGCTTTTATACATGTACATCTGTGACAATTACAAGTTCCTACAAAATCTCATGTGTTTTCATTTCTTTTATTGAAGAATCATGCCGCCAAAGACAAGACCATACACAGATGCCCAGATTACCTCCCTTATAACCCAGGCTGTTACTGAAGCCTTGGCTCGGAATACTCCACCAAATTCCACGAGGAACAGCGATGCCGCTGAGACCTCTGCTGCTAAACCTTGTTCTTACAAGGACTTCCAGAACTGCAAACCCCTAAACTTTGCAGGTACTGAGGGAGCTATCGGTCTAGTACGCTGGATCGAGAAAGTTGAGTCTGTATTTCTGATCTGCAACTGTGCGGAGGGAGACAAGGTTAAGTTCTCCGTTAGTACTTTTACTGACACCGCACTCACCTGGTGGAATACTTATGCCCAGACTGTGAGTGTTGCTACTGCTTACCAACTCCCGTGGGAGGAGTTGAAGAAGATGTTGAGGGGCGAGTATTGCCCCAGGGATGAATTGAAACAACTAGAAGTGGAATTCTGGAACCACAAGATGCAGGGTGATGACATCACCGGATACACCAACCGTTTCCACCAACTGGCACTTCTGTGCCCAACCATGGTTGATCCTGAGTACAAGAGGATCGAGAAATTTGTTGATGGTCTTCCTGAGAGACTCCAAGACCTGGTAACTTCTTCCAAACCGGGTACTATTCAGAGCGCCATCCGTATGGCCCATGAACTAACGGCAAATTCTGTCCGCCGTGGCACAACTTCAACCCCATCTTCAAACAACAAACGCAAGTGGGAAGGAAACCCCAACTCATCCAACCAAACCTCCAACAAAAAGCCTGAGTACATTAAGGCTTATTCATCTGGAACTTCGGAGAAGAAAGGGTACAGCGGGAGCAGACCCTACTGTCCCAAATGCAACCGCCACCATGACGGTTCTTGCCCTTGCTCCAACTGCAAACGGTTCGGGCATCTAGCCAAGGATTGCCGAACGAACATTCCTACCCCCAACACTAATGCACCAAAGGCCTGCTTTGGGTGCGGAAATACAGGGCATTTCAAGAAAGATTGCCCAAAGCTGAAAAACAACAATAACCCTGCTCGCGGTAGAGCATTCGTTATCAAGGCTGGGGAAGCCAGACAAGACCCAAACGTCGTGACGGGTACGTTTCTTCTCAACGACCTTACTGCTTCTGTGTTATTTGATACCGGTGCCGATAGAAGCTTCATTTCTGAGAAATTTAGCCCTTTACTTGATATAACTCCCACTGCCTTAGATACTAAATACATTGTTGAATTAGCTAATGGCAAACTGATTGAGACTGATAGTATCATACACAACTGTACACTTAACCTCACGAACGAAACGTTTCCCATTGATTTAATCCCTGTCGAGATCGGCAGCTTCGATATTATTGTCGGTATGGATTGGTTATCCAAGCACCGAGCTGAAATCATCTGTCATGACAAACTCGTTCGCATACCTCTTGTCTCCGGTGGAACCTTAGTCCTACAAGGGGAGACCGGCAGACGGACTCTGAATATTGTCTCCTGTCTGAAAACTAGAAAATATCTACGAAAAGGGTATCAAGCCATCCTCGCACATGTAACGGAGAAGAAGTCGGAGGAGAAGCGACTTGAGGATGTTCCGATCGTGCGGGATTTCCCGGAAGTCTTTCCTGAAGACTTGCCCGGACTTCCGCCACCTAGACAAGTTGAATTTCAAATCGAACTTGTGCCCGGAGCTGCACCCGTGGCACGAGCCCCTTACCGTTTAGCACCATCCGAAATGCAGGAGTTGTCTAACCAACTACAGGAACTCCTGGACAGAGGATTCATTCGACCAAGTTCCTCGCCTTGGGGAGCTCCGGTCTTATTCGTGAAAAAGAAAGATGGATCTTTCCGCATGTGTATTGACTACCGAGAGCTGAATAAGCTAACCATAAAGAATCGGTACCCACTTCCTAGAATTGATGATCTGTTTGACCAACTCCAGGGATCGAGTGTTTACTCAAAGATTGATCTACGGTCGGGTTATCATCAACTCCGAGTCCGTGACAATGATATCCCAAAGACAGCTTTCCGAACTCGTTATGGGCATTATGAATTCCAGGTGATGCCATTCGGGTTGACCAACGCACCGGCCGTATTCATGGACCTTATGAATCGGGTGTGCAAACCATATCTTGACAAATTTGTCATTGTGTTCATCGACGATATTCTGATTTACTCTCGCAACGAGCAGGAACATGCTCAACATCTGAAAACCATTCTAGGACTTCTGAAACACGAAGAGTTATATGCCAAATTCTCTAAGTGTGAGTTCTGGATTCGAACCGTTCAATTCCTCGGGCACGTGATTGACAGCCAAGGAATTCATGTTGATCCCGCCAAGATTGAAGCAATCAAGGGCTGGGAGTCACCGACCACTCCAACCGAAGTGAGACAATTCTTAGGTCTTGCTGGTTATTACCGCCGCTTCATCGAAAACTTTTCAAGAATAGCTGTTCCCCTAACCACACTGACTCAGAAAGATAAGAAGTTCGATTGGACTGATAAACAAGAGTCAGCCTTCCAGCTATTGAAAAACAAACTTTGCAGTGCACCAATCTTGTCCTTACCCGAGGGCACCGACGATTTCGTAGTTTACTGCGATGCCTCACACCAAGGACTTGGTTGTGTGTTGATGCAACGAGAAAAAGTCATTGCCTATGCCTCCCGACAACTAAAAATTCACGAGAAAAACTATACGACCCACGACCTCGAGTTAGGTGCTGTGGTTTTCGCATTGAAAATCTGGAGACATTATCTCTACGGTACGAAAAGCACTATCTTTACCGATCACAAAAGTCTCCAACACATATTCGATCAGAAAGATCTAAACATGAGACAACGTCGCTGGGTTGAGTTACTTAGTGACTACGACTGCGAGATCAAATACCATCCGGGCAAGGCTAACGTAGTTGCCGATGCCTTAAGCCGAAAAGAACGAGTGAAACCCCTTCGAGTCCGAGCACTTTCTATGACAATTCATAACGAGCTTCCTGCTCAAATCCTTACCGCTCAACTTGAAGCACTCAACGATGAAAACTTGAAAAATGAAGCCTTGCGAGGCTTGGATAAACAATTCGAAATCAAACCCGATGGAACTCGATACTTCTCTAACCGGGTGTGGTTACCCAAATTCGGAAACTTGCGAGATTTGGTGATGGCTGAAACTCACAAATCTCGATACTCTATACATCCTGGTTCTGACAAGATGTATCACGATGTCAAAGGGTTGTATTGGTGGCCTAACATGAAAGCTGACATCGCCTTGTACGTCAGTAAATGCCTAACCTGTTCCAAAGTCAAGGCCGAACACCAAAGACCCTCGGGGTTGCTCCAACAACCTGAAATTCCTCAATGGAAATGGGAACAGATTTCCTTGGACTTCATTACCAAACTACCAAAAACTTCGAGTGGTTGCGATACCATTTGGGTGATCGTGGACCGTCTCACGAAATCTGCTCATTTTCTGGCCATCAAGGAAACCGACAAGATGGAGCGTCTGACTCGCATCTACGTCAAAGAAATCATCTCGCGACACGGGGTACCTATCTCGATCATCTCAGATAGGGACAGCCGTTTTACTTCTAACTTTTGGCAATCACTACAGAAATCTCTTGGTACTCGTCTGGATATGAGTACTGCTTATCACCCGCAAACCGATGGCCAAAGCGAGCGAACTATTCAAACACTGGAGGATATGCTACGAGCCTACGTAGTTGACTTCGGTACTTCTTGGGAAAATCACTTACCGTTGTGCGAGTTCTCGTACAACAACAGTTATCATACCAGCATAAAGGCTGCACCCTTCGAGGCACTTTACGGACGTAAGTGCCGATCACCTATTTGTTGGACTGAGTTAGGAGATTCCCAACTCACGGGTCCAGATATCATTCAAGAAACTACTGAGAAAATCATTGGTATTCAAAACCGGCTGAAAGCCGCACGTGATCGTCAGAAAAGCTATGCTGACGTGAGACGCAAACACCTTGAGTTCCAGGTAGGGGACAAGGTACTCCTCAAAGTGGCACCGTGGAAGGGTGTCATTCGATTCGGAAAACGAGGCAAACTAAATCCTAGATACATCGGACCATTCGAAATCCTGGAAAGGATTGGTCCAGTGGCATACCGCCTGCAACTTCCTGCTGAACTCAGCAGCGTACACAACACATTCCACATTTCTAACTTGAAGAAATGTCTGTCTGACGAGACACTGATTATACCGCTCGACGAAATTCAAATCGATGATAAACTTCATTTTGTCGAGGAACCTATGGAAATCATGGACCGTGAGGTCAAGCAATTGAAACAGAGTCGTATTCCCATCGTAAAAGTCAGGTGGAATTCTAGGCGCGGCCCTGAGTTCACCTGGGAACGGGAAGACCAAATGCGACAGAAATACCCACATCTCTTCCCAGACAACGCACCGTCCGTGCACTCAAGCTAATTTCGGGACGAAATTTCTTTAACAAGGGGAGAATGTAACACCTGCTAAATTAGGATAATTAATTATGCCTAATTAATTGTAACTAGTTGTAATTAGTATGTAATAGGACTAATTGCAGACTCTATTTGTATATATATAAGGTGATTTATATATATATGTGTGTACTTACGCGATTTGGATTAATCGTACGAATTAACCGGACGGAGTCCGACACAGTTACTTGGACGTTGGTGACAGAAACTTACCTAAATAATGAGAACGTATTTTATATAAAATACACAGCGAACAAACATTATTTATAATATCGCGACGACATTGTAAATAATTTAACGAATACGTATTAAACGCGAGTTAGAAATTTTAATACTTCGACAAAAGTTTTAATATTAATTTCAAAGTATTTCTATTTAAATACTTTAACTACATTTAAGAATATAAGCGTTTGACTAAATATTAAAGACTAGTGATTAACCGATTAGGACACGGAGTAAATACCGCGTTTTGGGGAGTATTTTCCCCCTCCTTCCTTGTGGGATCAGCCAAACCCCACCCCCACCCCAACTTCTCTCTTTCATTTTCATTCCAACAAAACACCCACATTCTCAAAAACTCTCTCAACCACCAATCTACATCAAATTTTCGGAATCCAAACCGACACCCGAAATTTACATATTCGGAATCACCATCACGAGTGGAACAAGAATATCAAGATCGTTTTCATCATTTCATCCTCCATTTGGCTCGATTTGCAAAAGTAAGAAATTCCTAAAATCTTAGATCTATTCAATTTGGTGTAATGATTTGATGTTTTGATGTGTACACAACTTAGATATAACCTAATACATGAATAATACACGATTTTATAGCTCAAAAATGGGTTAGATTTGCGTTTTTGGTCGAAAATTCTCGAAACCCGAAAGTTTCTGGGCTGGTGTTCATCCATGCGACACAAGCCTTGTGTCGCATGCTATGTCGCATAAACCCGATTATGTCGTATGTTGTGTCGTACTGATCCTTAGGTGTCGTAATCTTTGCGACACAATATTGTGTCGCACTCTATGTCGCATACTATGCCGTATTTTATACGACACAACCGTTATGTCGCTATTGATTTAGCATCGCAAAGCTTTTTGCGACACAACCACTGTGTCGCAGGACTCTTGTGTCGCATCCTTCATGCGACACAATCCTTGTGTCGCATGACAACTTTAGTGTCGCATTTTGTGTCGCAAAACACAGCAGATTTACAAATTAAATCCCAAGTTAAGTGTTATACATTTCGGACTTCAAACGACTATACGATATAACATCTAAGGTACATTGAAACATGTTTTTCATGCATAACAATTCAAACAAATATATAAATGTCGAGATTAACGTTTCAACTACGTCACCAACGGGCCCAAACGTGTTTTCCAACAAACGAACAATTACAAACATACGAACAAACATTGGCTATACTAGTTGTGTACAACTAAACGAAACGTCTCGTGAGACGCATACTTACATAACTTCATATGAATAGGCATTTGAAGGTTACGGGTTCGGAGAACCTACTTGCTATATTTACTACTTGCTATTTGCTACGGCATATTACCAGACTCAGGTGAGTCTTACGGCCCCACTTTTACTGTTTTATCTTATTGGGGGAGAAACATGCTACTACTTTTCCTTGAACACAAGTACTAAACTGTTTACTATACCAAACGGAATTGCATGAGTTTACTTACAAACAGAAGTCTCTCCATCATATATCGTTAGTTATGGACTTAAGCGCGAACACTAGTTAATGGATCCATTAGGGAAATGACCCTCCCCACCCGGGGCAGTAGCGCTGCCACGTACCGATTTACACGTATAAACGGGTGACAACTTATTCGTTACTGATGCTTGCTCACTTACGAGCATGTCACGGGAGCAAACATATTACTTACGGGTTAAGCTTCGATTATGAGCCTCATGGCAACGGTATAAACTTACTTATTTTCATTTGCTGGATTGCAAATACTGATTTTACGATTGCTGGATTGCAATGGCTGATTTTACTCCTACGGGCATTACTAATGAAATCTCGTGTTCAAAGCCGATATTACTTACAAACCTGTGAGATTCACCAACCTTTTGGTTGACACTTTTTAGCATGTTTTCTCAGGTACCCGGATGGAGTAGGATTACTCCAGGATTTTAGCTAGAGTCGCATGATTTCAACACAACTGCATTAACGGAGATTCTTAGCATTATCTTTTGTATATTATGATTATGTAATAGAATCTCCCGCTACACGCGCGGACTCTAGGGAAACTACATTTTTGTATACGAAAACACTGAGTTTTCAAACAATATATCTATGGAATGTAACCAATTTACAAACGTTGCATATAGATGTCGTTTACTTTATCTTTGTGCTGTGATATTTGATTAGTAACACCCCAAACTATGCTTCCGCAAAACAGTGAATTTCGGGGGTGTTACAATCATCAACCGCATGCCATCTTCGGTGTTAAAGGGAATATCCCCGTTTGAACTCCTATATCATCGGGTACCGGATTATCGCATTTTTCGGGTCTTTGGATGTCGAGCTTATCCATATCTTCGTCATCATGCTTTGCACAAACTTGCACCACGAAGCATACCATGCATCTTTATTGGCTATAGCTCCACTCACAAAGGATTCCGTTGCTTGGATCCGATTACGTCTCGCATTTATGTCTCCCGACATGCACAGTTTGACGAAACATTGTTTCCATTTGCGGACTCAATGTCACATAATACATTAACCAATTTTTCTCCACTACCCATTACCACCTTTTCTGATTTTTCAACCATCACACCAGTTACTAACCCGTTGCCTACTCCTAAACCGATCCCCTCCCCACCACCATGTACCTTATGCATTGATGAGACATTAAATCAGCCATCCTCCACTCCCACAACTGTAACCAATAATGCCACCAACATGTTACCTACTGAACCCGTGTCTCCACCAACTCCCAATGTTGAGTCACCTGCTCCTGCCATCCCGGTTGTAACTAATACTCATCATATGACCACTCGTGCAAAAGCAGGCATTTTTAAACCACGTCATATTGCAGACTTGTCTCAACTTCAGTCCTATCCTCTTCATGCGTCTCTGTATGCTCACACTGATCCTAAGACGTTTAACACTGCGGTAAAAGATTCAAAATGGGTTGATGCTATGAAACAAGAATTAAATGCTCTTTGCAAGAACAAAACCTTTCATCTTGTCCCACGACCTCCTAATCGACAAATCGTTGGTTCTAAATGGTTATATCGCACTAAGTATCGCTCTGATGGGTCTGTTGAGCGCTACAAAGCTCGGCTTGTTGCGCAAGGGTATAGTCAACTTGCCGGTCTTGACTACTCTCACACTTTTAGCCCCGTGGTTAAAGCAACAACCATTCGGGTTATTCTCTCCCTTGCAATGATACATGATTGGAAACTGCACCAACTTGATGTCAATAATGCCTTTTTACATGGGCATATTGACAAAGATATTTACATGGAGCAACCACTGGGTTTCATAAATCCCAAATATCCTAACCATGTTTGCAAGCTTGACAAGGCTCTTTATGGTCTCAAACAAGCACCTCGTGCATGGTTTCAACGCCTTAGTTCATTCCTTCTTGCTAATGGGTTTACCTCAAGCCGAGCTGACACTTCATTATTCATATTCAAACGAGACACTCATATAATTTATATGCTTGTCTATGTGGATGATTTAATTGTTACAGGTAATACTGAAGCACTCATTGCTGCTTTCATCAACAACCTCAATAAGGAATTTGCTACCAAAGACTTGGGCCCGCTCAATAATTTTTTGGGTCTTGAGGTCTCACACTTAACTTCTGGCCTGTTTCTAAGTCAGGCTAAATATGCTACTGATATACTTCAACGGGCCACTATGCTTGAAGCAAAGCCTGCTGCCACTCCTTTATCCCCTTCGGTTACATTCACCAAAGATGGTGAACCATTTTCTGATGCCACACATTACCGTTCTTTAGTAGGTGCGCTGCAATATCTGACTATTACTAGACCGGATATCTCTTATGCTGTAAATCAAGTCAGTCAGTTTCTTAGTGCTCCTACTACTGAACATTTTCAACAAGTTAAATGGATTCTTCGCTATATTAAAGGGACTCTTACTTATGGGCTCACATTTACTAAACAGTCCAAGTCTGCCTTAATGGGTTTTTCTGATGCGGATTGGGCTCGTTGCTTGGAGACTCGACGTTCCACCTATGGTTATTCCATCTTTCTGGGTGGCAACCTTGTATCTTGGAGTGCTAAAAAGCAACCAACTGTCTCAAGGTCTAGCTGTGAATCAGAATATCGTGCAATGGCTAACACTGCGGCTGAACTTATATGGATTACACATCTTCTACAGGAACTTCATGCTTTACCAGCTACTCGTCCTACTCTGCTGTGTGATAATCGAAGTGCCATCTTTTTGACTCAAAATCCTATATCGCACAAAAGGGTCAAGCACATTGAACTTGACTATCATTTTCTAAGGGAACTTGTTCTTGCGGGAAAACTACATACTCGTTTTATACCTACCAAGCTTCAAGTGGCGGACATATTTACCAAAAGTCTTCCTCGGCCACTGTTCGAGCACTTTCGGGCAATGCTTCGCCTAGGACCACCACCGTCTCGCTTGCGGGGGGATATTAATCACATATCTTAACTACTCATTTATATGTATTTTATGTGTATTTATTTGCTCTCCTTTCACATTCTTGTAACTCCCTCATGTAAATGATTATAAATTATATCCTCCACATATTTGTGGAGTCATTGATTCTCAAACTATTCACAGTTTCACCGTTCAAGTTTCATTTCTGTTTCGATTTCGTCAAATCAGCAGATTGTGGATAATTGTTATGATGTACATATTAATGCTAATTGTTCTATTTTTACATTATAAAATATTCACATACTGAAGCACTGCAACGTTCAAGTACGACAAAAGGTTCAACTAGTAGTATCACACCGGTCACCTAATACAGCAGGTGTGGGATGCTGAAAAGATATTTGCCATTAAAATTTAAAAGGAAGCAACTACTCGTGCTGAAAAGGACACATCATAAAAGAAATCACGCTTTTCCATTAATTAATTATAAGCAAAACCAAAGCAAAGATATTCCTTATGAAGCCATAAGCAGCTGTTCAATTCATTTCTTTACTAATATGATTTCATTATAATGTTACCACATACCAAACGGAATATGCTTTCAATATAATTCAACTTGCTATTAACTTCGAACACCGCTCACAGGCAGGGGCGGATCTAGAAAATCCAAATGGAGGGGGAAAAAATTATTTATTTTGTTTTTCTTTATATTTTAAGGGGGCAAAATTCAGAAATTATTGTTAATACCTTAAAAAAATTTATTTTTTACCTAGTTTCAAATTCTTGTGGGGGCAGCTGCCCCGCTACCCCCATTCTAGCTCCGCCCCTGCTCACAGGTGATGAAATTTATATATTTTCTTTAATAAAGTTCACCCTATAAACCATATTCAGAACATGTGAAAATACTTTGTGATCAAAATTTGAAATTTTGTAAACGATAAGAATGCACCGAAGACCCTACTAAAAAAAATTACACTCTTAACAGCATTTGTAAATAAAAAAAATTCTTTTTTACTGTCTGAAGGGTGGTGACATACTAATAAAGATCGAGGTTGTTGTATTCTAGTAGTATTATATGTTGAACCACTTTTGGACAATATGATTTCCAGAAGGAAACTAAATGGCAAAGGTTGACCATCATCTTGGGTTTAGTTTTGGCCCTTAAAAAATACTCCCTCCGTTCCTAATCTATTGTCCACTATTCCATTTTGGGCTGTACCAAATTAATTGTCCACTTCCATAAATAGATAAGAATAAGGAGATAAAGTTCTTTTTTACCCCTAGTGTATATATATAAGACAAAAAAGTAGGTAAAAAGTAGAGGGTAAAACTGTCATCTTACCAAAAAGTAAGAGAGATGATTATATTTTCTTAAACTGCGTGTTTTTTGTCTGGGGACAATAGAATCGGAACGGAGGGAGTATGAACCAATTTAACTTATGTCTCTGATTCATAGAAACTTCTTAGTCTTATAATAACATTCTTAATAATGGTCAGAAGCTCACTCAAAACACCATGTGACCAAAGACTGGTCCATGTTAGGAACCTAAATACCTCACTCGGTTTCTACAGTCAACCGTTGACCCCCTACCAAATTATTCAACCCCCTATATATATATACACTTCCTCCACTCTTTCCTGTCATTGCACTTCCACCATCATACTTCTATTTTCAAAATCCAGAAAAATCCTGCACAACTAGCTTTGACTTCTAAAAGTCAACCCACTTTAGCTAGTCGCCTTGCATCTAGAATTGTACTAAAAGATATGGATAGTGCTTGTGTTTATGATCAGAAAACAGTCATTCAAGAGCTAACTCAAGGGATAGAAATGGCCAAACATCTAAGGGTAAATTTCAATTCAGCTGAAGCAAGAGAATTTTTCATAAATAAGATCTTATCTTCGTATCAAAACGCACTGTTCGTTCTCAAATCAGCCGAATCTTTCCAGCAGCATCACGTCACTGCCTTGCCAGCACCCAGTCTGCCAGAATCATCGATATCCATAGGGAGCCCACAAAGTGGAGAATTTGAGTTTGAACAGTTTGACCGATCCTTTTTCAATCATGAGGGTCAAGATGTCATTTCCAAGAAGAGGTATTTTCACTTCTAGTTTACATCCTTATAACACTCATATAAATGCATATATTCTAATACTTTTTTCTTGATTGGTGTTACAGAAAGGGGTCGACAACATGGGACGATCAAATCAATATGTATACGGATAATGCATTTGAAATCCCATACAACAGGAAATGCATCTGCAACTCTGAAGCCAAGTCAGCCGCATTACCACCACTACCACCTTTGCCGAAGAAACGTGAAATTAGGCCAACCCACAACCACCAACACCATGAAGTATCACCGCCAAATCCTAATGAGATGCTCTCAAATCTCGGAGTGAATCTCAGTGTTCATGCCTCTGACTTTGGTGCCACTATTCCATCTTCAGTGTCCTTCCTTTCAGCTCCATTTGGATTCATGGAAGATTACCAAAAAATTCCTTTTCCAAATCATTTTTATGATGAACTATTGCCAGTGTATTCGCCAGATACCTCTGGATCAAACTACTTCTCAGAGTGGGAAAGTTCATCATCACAGGAATTTGTGGCTGATCCGATAGATGTAAACCATGATTTCATATACAATAACACTTTCTTTTAGAAATTATAGTTATAGTTACAGATAGAAATGATCAAACCAATGTGCCACCAGCTCTTTAGTTATATCGTATGTGATAGTGAATGCTAGTCTCTTTTGAGGGAGTGTATCAGTCATGTACGAAGTCTGCTGTTTTGTTGAGACTTGAGAGTTAGAAGATCATATATTAGAAGATTCTTTTGCTTGTGTGTCTATATTCTCATGAGTCCTTCCCCTATATAATTTATGTATGTATTATGCACTACAGTAGCAACTAAGTATTTCTAGCACCACAACAAAATATACCAATATACATACTTTTTACCATCAAGATACATCAAAAAGTGAGTACATTTGCATACCTGCGGCTAAAAAATGTGACGCCACATAAGATGTCTACATCTCCATACCTAAGAATGTGGACATCCCAATTAGAAGTTAACCTTTTGAAGTCCAGACTTTTATAATGTGGACCTTTATCAATATCCACATTGGCATTTCTTGCCTCTATAAAAATATAATCTTTTACATGAATTTTTAATATATTGTGTGCAAAGCTCTTGATAGTAACTAATACTTACAAACTTGAAAAAAATAGAAGTTACTACTTATGAATGCGACAAAAGTTACTGATCCGCATTACACAATGGAGATGCTCTAAGAACTTAAACAACTTAGTTTTAATGTTTTCAATCTTTAGGATACCGTGGAAGCCATATGCACTTTTAGCTTGAAGACGCGTTGTATACTTGTATATACAATATTGTTTAGTGGGTCCCCTCAATTGGATTTTTCACAAACTTCCTTGCTATTTAGAGTTTTTTTCTTAAATTGTGAAATACTTGAATGCTCCATTTTTATTAGGGGTGGAAGGTTATTTTGGTCATTATACATTATCTTTAATTCCAATTAAATAAATAAAAAATAGAAAAATAGAATACAGAATATATAGATACGTGTAACACCCGCCAAATTAGGACTAGTAATTGGTACCTAATTCTATGATAATACATGTAATTAGTTATGTGTTAGGCTAATTAATGTATCAAAATATATATATTGATGAATATATACGATTATACGATTTGATGCAATCGTACGCTTTTCAAATCGAATGTAGTTCGATTCAAACGAATATGGACGTTAGTGACCAATTTTATTAAATAACGTGACATTATTTAATAACGCTATTATGTCAAAAATATTATTCTAATAATATTCCAATTATAAATCGTATCGTACAAACAAAACTTACAAGCCTTAAAATAATAAACGCGCAAACAAATAAAACGAACTAAGTTATGTTTTATAACTCAAATATAACGTAATTGGTGAAATATTTCAATAAAAATAACGCGTAATAATTCGTATTTTAAAACTTATAATTAAACCTATAAAATAATTATTTAACGTTTAAACGAACGGGAAAACGAATACCGCACGGAGCGCAACGCGGGAGCTGAAAAAGGAGGAGGCTCATCAAAACCCCCTCCCTCCTCATTTCGTCCTCATTTCACCATATTTTTCTCTCTCTCTCTCCATTTCTTTCTTTCAAATCACTATCACCACCAACATCACAAAATCACCAATTACTACCACTAAACGACGTCGGATCACACCACATCTTTGGAGGAAAAGCACCACGACATCACGATCTATCACCCTATCTTTTCGGAATTTCATTTCGACACCGCGTAAGTTTCCGACAAAACCCGAAACTCTCCGTTTTTACTCATTCTTACGTTTTTATGGTTTGTATCAACTTATAATGTCCAAATATGGGTTGGGTAAAAGTTTTGGACCAAATGGTCGCCGGAAAACTCATTTTCGACACAAATTCCGGTCATCAGACCGCGACGTCGCATTTGGCCCAGACTTTATGCGACGTCAGCTGCAACGTCGCAAAACACATAACGACGTCGCACGTAGCGACATCAGCCACTACGTCGCCCTAATTGACCGACGTCGCACTTAGCGACGCAAGCCCTTACGTCGCGGAAATCAACAACGTCGCATATAGCGACGCCACGCACAACGTCGCATTAAATTGCGAAAGTCGCACATAGCGACGCCATGCTCAACGTCGCAGTCAGGATCTGCGACGTCGCACCCGACGTCGCACAAAACAGAAACTAGAAAACACAGATTTTTACTAAGTGTCGAGACCCAAAATTTATCACTTGATTTTACTCAAATTCAAACCCCAGATGCGTTTTTCACCAAAGCAATATAGTAGAAATAAAAATTTTTCGAGCTGACCTGGCATCTCGACCCTAGCCAGGGGCGCTGCCCCCGGACCCCCGTACTTAGATTCCGTAAGCACATTTCTCACCAAGTGTCAAACTTGTACGACTTCAAAACGCTTATATGATACAACTTTTCAAACATAATGGAATATACTTTTCAAGTATAACACTTCGAAATCAATGTGATAACATCAAGACTATTATTACAATTAACCACCAACGGGCCGTACACGTTTTCAAACACTTAACAAATCAACCAAATCGAAAACATTTGGACATTCTAGTTGGACGAACAACTACAAGGGTGATCTTTTGAGATACCCAAACATATTTATAACCATCGCGTGACGTGGACACCCTCAGGTTACAAGTCTTTGGACTTCATTACTCGGCTAATCAACTCAAGCTTATTAAGTTAAACTCACAAGACTCAGGTGAGTCTTATAGCCCCTCTTTTTACTGCTTTTCACTCAGGGGTGTGATACAATGCTCGTTTTTAACATGTAAACGCAAATACAACTTTTTCATATACTACATGAGTTACTCACGACTAATAATTTAAAGTCCTCCGTCAGCATAGTTGTTAATACGTTGTAGCGTGAATATTAGTATATGGTACCATATAGGATTGACCCACCTCATCCGGGTTAGCAAGCACTAACCGGGTAAACGGATGTACTAATATTTGGGAAGACGAGTGTTGATTAGGCACTCGTGGAGGCAAAAACGCTCAGGCTGTGATCCTGACCCTCGAGTTAAGCTCAACTATGTGCTCATGGCTGTATACATATACATTATCAATTGCTGGATGCAATTCAATTATTTAAATCTTGCGGCTCATACTATATTAACTGATTTCAAACCTGTGAGCTCACCAGCTTTAGCTGACCCATTTTAGCGTGTATCACAGGTACCCAGCAGTAGGTTTTGGCTGCTAGCAGGAATTCTATAGCTCGAGTCAGCATACAGACAGTAGAGATTTTCTTGCATTAGTATATTTTGTACAAGTACTTATGTACTGAAATCTCATTCAATCGAACACGAGCTATGTATAGCTTCAAAAGTTGTAAACATTTAATATATTAATGTATTTTGTTAAAACGACGCATATAGAGTCGTTTGCTATATCTCTTTGTGCTTTGTATATTGATTAGTAACACCAAAATCGTGCTTCCGCAAAACATTAAATTTGGGGGTGTTACAATACGGATACATGTACGTACGTCCCAAACACAATCGCAGCTTCTTCTCTCAAATCGATCGCGATAGAGATCAAATCGAAGGTACGAATTAAGTTAATTTGACTCACAATTCTTCAATTCAAACTACGAATGATCAATTCCTGTTATACTTGTGATTCGATTAGGTTTTGATGTCAATGCGAGGTTCTGTGATCGTATTTTAAGTGATTTTAACGTTATCAATCTACTACTATTTACGATTTGATTAACGAAAACACAATAGCTATCTGATTTCTGGTGATTCAACGATCAATTTTTGATGAAAACGCAAAATCAAACAACGCGCAAAATCGTACGATTATCGTAAAACTCAGTTGAGTTGAATCGCAACACAATTATTGTGCTAACATATGTGATACTACTATCGAATGAATATCAGTGATCTATGTGCGTCATGTGTTTCGTTTTTAGTTGTTAAATTTCGTCAAAAAGAGTTGAAAAAATAGTTTCATCTGTTGATTTTAAAAATTCATTAACACATGTGGTAGCTGATAAATTTGAAACGTATTATAGTGCAGTCGAACGAGATGGCTGTAATACAAGAACTCAAAGATAATGATATGGATCAACAGAAAAATGGAAAGACTACAGGTAATAAGAGCTTTGATATCACTTATGTTAGTTATTATTATCACATACGTTACTAGTTGATTACCACACATGTTACTATTTAATACCACATGATATCTAATGAAAGTTTTTGTTGTTGATGTATCCAGTGATTTGATAAAAAAAAAAAAACATATCATCTAACTAAAAAATAGTAACATATGTGGTACTGTCAAAAAAGTGATAGAGGTACATGACATCTGTTACTATCACATGTGTTACTAATTGATTATCACATGTGTTACTACATAATATCACACATGTTACAAGTTACAAAAAAATCTTATGTTTCTGCAAAATCTTTTACATGATCAATGGCTACACCAAATACCATACAAAGCATTTCAAATGATATTGAAACACCGGGTGGGACTACACTCTGGGTACCAGAAGTCCCATAATATGTTAAAAAGCAGTAAAAGCTGCCACTAAGAGGCCAAGTGAATGTGAAAAGTGTGGAGAATATGGTTCGCGCCATAACAGCCGGTCTTGTGATAGAAGGAAAGCAGAGGCTAAGGTAAAAGCAGAAGCGAAAGAGAGGGAGAAAGCAGAAGCAGAGACGAGGAAGATATCAGAAGAGCAGATGGATAGTGGATAGTGATTTTAGATTATATAAACTGAAAATGTTGACTAGTTGTTTAATGTTCAATTATACCATAAACTGCTTGCTGGAAACTATCTTTTTATTATCTTTAGTATCATTAACGAAATTTGTTAGTATTAATATGTGAGACGTAGTACTTGTTTGTACTCTGTTGTTTATATATATATATTGTTAAAGTGGTAGTTTGTATGGTTGATAACACATGTGTTACTAGTTGGTAACACATGTGTTAGTGGTTGGTAACACGTGTGCTAATACCATTAACACATGTATTACTTTTGTTTAGTATCATATGTGTTACTATGACTATCAAGAATATGTTACTTTTAAACATGTGACACATGTGTTAATGCTCCATAACACATGTGTTAGTGTTAGTAACACATGTGTTAGTGGATGGTAACACGTGTGCTAACACTATTAACAAATATATTACTTTCTTTAATACTATATGTGTTACTATGACTATCAATAATACGTTACTTTTAAACATGTGACATATGTGTTAGTGGTATGTAACATATGTGTTACTGTTTTGTAACACATGTGTTAGTCTTCTGTAACACATGTGTTGGTGGTTGGTAACACATATGTTATTGGTAGATTGTTTGTAAAATAACATACAACATCAGTAAAAAAAATATATATAAAAATTACATATAGTTAAATAGAGAAGAAAACTTATCATACGTAGAAGTGGTTGATAACACATGTGTTACTGCTATGTAACACATGTGTTAGTGGTTGGTAATACGTGTGCTAATACACTAACACATGTATTACTTTTATTTAGTACTATATGTGTTACTATGACTATCAAGAATATGTTACTTTTATACATGTGACACATGTGTTAGTGTTCTGTAACACATGTGTTAGTGGATGGTAACACGTGTGCTAACATTATTAACACATGTATTACTTTCTTTAGTACTATATGTGTTAGTATGACTATCAAGAATACGTTACTTTTAAACATGTGACATATGTGTTAGTGGTCTGTAATACATGGGTTACTGTTCCGTAACACCTGTGTTAGTGTTCCGTAACACATGTGTTAGTGGTAGATAACACATGTGTTAGCGGTAGGTAACACATTTGTTAGCGGTAGGTTGTTTGTAAAACAACATACAGCAGCTGTAAGAAAATGATATAATGAAACATACAAATGATTTAACAAAAAAATATAAACCACAATGTTATAAACAAATGTACTTAAGTACATTGTAGCGAACACATCCAATTTAAAAAAAAAAGAAGAAGCATAAAGCATACTATTATAAACAAGTGTAGTCGATTACATCATGAGACCATCACTTTTCTAAAATAGGCTATGTGGTATTCTCTTCAATGTCTTATTCGACCTCATTCTGCTGGGTTTTAATGACATCTTTGACTTGCTTCACTATCAATTCATGTGAGCAGGAATGCATACACGGACCATCACGGTTGACATTAGGTAGTTCCATTATATTGGTTCCACCATTGGGTATTCTGAAACCATCATGTACAGCGCGTCGAGTGTCACTTTGATGCATGAACCTCGGGGTCAAAATGCTCAACCACAAAATACCCAAGTTGACCTGCCAAATAGAATTAAATAGTTGTAAAAAATGGATAAGTAACCTCGGGGTATGCACACGATCGTAATTTGTGAATGCTTTTCTCATGCACTAACATTTTTGCAATATACTTGATCCGTGAATGGATAAGTTGCACATTCTGCAGACAACCCACCTAATCAAGATCACTCTTAAATGTGTTATAGTAACTAGTAACACATATGATAGTATCCAGTAATACATTTGATAGTGATTAGTACCACATGTGATATTATCTAGTACCACGTGTATACTGAATTGTAAAAATATATATATCAAAAAACATATAAAGTAACGAGGAAGCATAGAATTACCTGGAAGCTCATTGATAAGGATTTTGATAAAACCACCAAAACCCATGTATATGAGACATTACTTCTGTTTAATTGTAAGATACCTAGTCGGCTCAAATAGTGGGCTTGTTATGGTGCGAACATGGATGGATGGAAACTTTGAAGTTTCCTCCTAGCGATCACCAATAACCTTCTAGTGATCTAATAAAAGCCGCATGTGATACTATGAAGAATAATCTCAATCTATGAGCTATCAATACAGTATAGTACCACATGTGATACTATGAAGAATATACATCAGAGTCCAAATGTAAATAACATTATAGTAACACATGTGATACAATACATTACGACAGGTGACAATAACTCCTATTAATCCTTGTGTTCAACCAAACTCTTCAGAATATGCATTTTCGAAGTTCCAGATGCTAGATTTTCATGTTCATCAATCACCAGGATGACAACACTAGAGTCATATTTCATTGAGACATTTCATCGAACACCTTATATTTAATTTTACTTTAATTATCACAAAGGCACAAATTGCACTCTAATCACAGACAACTCTAACAAGATAAAAACACGTCATTGTGGTTCAACAATTACATATAGTACAAGTAATTTCATTATTTTAATATCATTAAACCCAAATTCATTACCAAAACAGTCTAAAAAAAACAAACATGACTTATTATACAAACTTTAAAGAATTACTTAAAACACTTACGAATAGACGATTTTGAAGATGTTGGTAGTTCGGTTGCGTCATTGATATCCATTAATTATAAATTCTTCTAACAAAACAGTGATATTTGATGATTTGAGAAGTTTTTTTGCAATAGGATTTTGTAGGACGAATTTGAGAGGAATTTGTTGCAACTATAGAGATTTGAACAAAGGTGGTGGAGAAATTCAAAGATTAAAATGTGAAATTGTAGTTTCGAATCGATTTTGGAAGGTTCAGAACTAAGATGTTCATGGGATTTTGATAACAGGGATGAACTATGAGAATTGGGGGTTTCAAATGACGGAAAAAGTTACGTATATGTCATATTGTAAAATATCCATATTACCCCTCCGCCCAAATTCAGTAACAAACTTATTACGGAGTATTATTTTTTTTTTAAATGATGTAATAATCTGGACCATTAATTTGGAAGATCCAAAGGCTCATATCCATTCCCCATTCTCACAAAAAGTGTGTGTACTCATTTGAACCCTACTCAATATACTATTATACGGTTGAGTGAGATTGCTGTTCAGGAAACGATAACAACGAGGAGTATATATGCCCGTGCGTTGCACCGGGTAGAAATTTACATGTATATATTTATATTTTTTAATTATGTCATACTCGATATTTTTTGTATTTCGTCAAGTACAAAAGAGCATGTTTTTAACGTTTTTTGGTTATGCCAATTTACTATAATAAAATTAAAAATATTTGCTTTAAATATAACATTGAAATTGAAAATTCATACATCAATCTACTAACAAATTAAAACGGAGTTAATGGCAATATAATCTATGAAATTAATATGAAGCTAGTGGAAATATAGAAATATAGTATTGATATATATACAAATATACAATAATAACAACTAAAAAAATTAATTTAAACGGAGTTAATTACAATATAATCTAACAAATTAATATGAAGCTAGTGGAAATATAGATATATAATATTGATATTTATACAAATATACAATAATAACAACTAAAAAATATTGAAGAAGGGAAAAAAAACAAACATGCCCCAGGATTGAACATGTGTGGACTTCCAAGTAGGCATGACGTATAAACCAACAACTTGTTTATGTTCCTTCGATATTGTTTCTTATACTATATATATATATATATATATATATATATATATATATATATATATATATATATATATATATATATATATATATATATATATATATATATTTATAGTTTAGCCTAATAAGACAAAATAACTACCATTCATGGTAGGTTAAAATTGATATATCCGAGTATTTTTTTACCCACGCTTTGCGACGGGGTTAAAAAGTATATTCTTAAACTCCAATATGAATTTCATTTAAAAATTTAAGTTGACGAAGGTATAATCTCTTTATGGTTGTTTTTTTATTGTACTTTTTTTTTTTGAAATGCTATTTTTTTATTATACTAATATGTATGTATAATTGAAAAAATGTAACTTAATACAAATTTAATAGAATACTACATAAAAATATTAACTTAAATTATCGTTTGCAATTATTTGTATAATTTTATCGCTAATAAAATTAGTATAAAACTTTGTTGTAAGCAAAGGGGAAAAAATGTATAAGTTGTTAGTAAAAAGAAAAAGGAAAAAATAAAAACTAAAATGTAAAGGAGGAAAATGGAAAATGTTAAAACCTAAAGGGTATAAAATGGAGAAGTGATAATAGTTGAGACGAAGAAAATGGAAAGTAGCTAAAATTTAAAGGAGGAAAAATGGAGAAACACTAAAACTTAAGGGGTGACAATTTTAAAGTTACAGGGTAGAAAAAGGAAAAGTACTAAAAGTTAAGGGTAGAAAGTTAAAAAGCGTTAAAACATAAAGGGTAGAAAAAATAAAAGTTCTACAACTTAAAGGGTATAAAGTATAAAATTTTTAGGGTAGAAAGTGTAAATTTGTTTGGTTACTATTCATAATGGTATCAAATTGATAGAAAGGGGGAATGTACCAAGGACCCTACTCATGACATTTACATTATTAACATCAAAACTGTATATTAAAAATAATTTCTATTGTCTTACATTGATGAATTAAGGTTTGTTTTTGGATTCTAATAAGTCGAACTACTGCATACAAAATTAGAACATTCTTTATATTTTCTAAAAGTAACCTAAATGGGAAAGGTTGACCACTTTGTTGTGTTTAGTATTGGCCCTCAAAAGAAATTGGAATAATCTAACTTATCCGTGTCTTTGATTCACAGAAACTTCTTAGTATTTTTACAACATTCTTAATGTTTGGTAAGAAGCTCACTCAGAACACCAATTGATAAAAAGACTGGTCCATGTTAGTCATCTAAAATCTTCACTCGGTTTCTACAGTCAATCAATATAGTGCCTCCACTCTTTTCTTTCAAATCCCTCCTGCACATCTAGCATTGACATACTAAAGTCAACCCACTTTAGCTAGATGCCCTCCATCTATAAATTGTACTAAAAGATATGGATAGTGCTTGTGTTCATGATCAGAGACGGTCATTCAAGAGCTAACTCAAGGAATAGAAATGGCCAAACATCTAAGGGTTAATCTCAATTCAACTGAAGCAAGAGAAATTTTTTATAAATAAGATCTTATCTTCGTATCAAAAAGCTCTATTCGTTCTCAAATCACCCGAATCTTTCCCGCAGCCTCAGGCAACTAACCTGCCAGCATTCAGTCTGCCGGAGTCGTCGATATCCATAGGAAGCCCACAAAGCGTAGAATTCGAATTTGAACAGTTTGACCAATCCTTCTTCGATTCCAAAAAGAGGTACTTTCACTTCTGGTTTTCATCTTATCTTATTTTCATATGAATGTGCAAATAGTCAAATACTAATATATTTTTCTTAATTGGTTTTACAGAAAGGGGGCGACAACATGGGACGATCAAATTAATTTGTATACAGATAATGTATTTGAAATCCCATACAACGAGAAACGCATATGCAACCATAATGCAAAGTCGGCGACATTACCTCCACTACCACCTTTGTCTAAAAAATATGAAGTTAGGTCAACACACCACAAAGCATCACCACCAAATCACAATGGGATGCTCTCAAATCTCAGAGCCAATCTAAGTGTTCACGCCTCTGACTTTGGTACCACTGCTTCATCTTCAGTGTCCTTCCTTTCTCCATTTGGATTCATGGAAGATAACCAACAACTTCATTTTCTAAATCATTTTGATGACCAACTGTTGCAAGTGTATTCGCCACCCTTTATCTCTCCAGACTCCTCTGAGGCTCTGAATATAACTACTACTCAGAGTTGGAGAGTTCATTATCACAGGAATTTGTGGCTGATCCAGCCGATGTAAACCATGATTTCATATTCAATAACTCCTTTTTAGAACATTTCAGTTGTAGGTAAATATGTTGATACCAAAGTCTGCCAGAAGGTCTCAAGTTATATTGATACCAGATTCTGCCAGAAGGTCTCAAGTTATGTTGATACTCCATTTCAGTCACTTTTGAGTGAGTGTATCTATCATTTATAGATGAGTATGTACTCTGTCAGGTTGTTGATGACTTGATGTGTTGTTGAGAGTTAGGAGATATTAGATGATTCTTTTATACATATGTTATGCATGTGTGTCTATAACCTCATGAGTCCTCGTCTATGTAATATATTTATGCATTGTGCACTAAAGTAGCAACTGAGTGTAGAGCTTTTATTAGTATCTAAGAGTCAAAAGTTTGAAATAATTCGTTATAATTATAATACTTGTTAATAGTTGAGTGATATAGTCAGTCATCCAGAAAATGATAACAACGTACCTAAGGCCCTACTTTGGACATTTTTGCTATTAACATTAACATCGAACTGTAAACTAAAGACATTTTCTATATCTTACAGTGCAGATCAAAAAATATCATCTTACAGTGATGATATAAGGCTTGTTTTTGGATTTGGATAATTTTAACCATTACATGACAAATTGATTTCTAAAACGAAATCTATATGGGAAAGGTTGACCATTTTGTGTTGTACAGTTTGGCCCTTAAAAGAAATTGAATATCTAATATCTAATTTAACATCATATATCTGATTCAGTAAAAAATTTTAATATTTTTATAACATTCCTAATGTTTGGTCTGAAGCTAAAAAAGCTCACTTAAAACACTACAGGACCAATGACTAGTCTATGTTAGGAAACTAATTACTCGGTTTCTTTTGTCAACCTTAGGCTCCCCCACCATATATTTAAAGTTCCATATATACTTCCTCCACTCTTTCCTTTGATTACATTTTCATCGTCCTGCTTCTATCCCCATATCATAGCTCCTGTACCTCAGATGCACTGGAAGTCAGCACGCTTTAGCTTGTAACCCCCTGTTTCTACAGCGATATTGAAAAGATATGGACAGTGCTTATGCGTATGAGCAAAAAACAGTTAACTATGAGCTAACTCAAGGGATACAATTGCTAAATAGCTAAGGGTCAATCTAAATTCAGTTGAAGCAAGAGATTTCCTAATACAAAAGATATTGTCATCATATGAGAATGCTCTGTTCAATTTTAAATCAGGCGACTCCGCAGCATTACCTTGGGTAACTATCTGGCTAGCACCCACTCTACCTGAGTCATTGATATCCACAGGGAACCCACAAAGCCAAGAATTTGAGTTTGATCATTTTAACCAAGCAGGGACTACAAAACGTAGATTTGTGTTCGAGTACTTATTGACCATGGGTCCCATAATAAGATTGTGCACGTGCACGCATATGTGGTCCTACAGGGTCTCAGTTGCTATAATGATCTTAGTAGTTTATTTACTATATACTCCGTAATTAAAAACAAGGGTTCTTTTTCCTTGAGAAATGCAAGTGGTGATCAAATGCATATTCAGATAAAAACTCCTACTACTTATAGCAGAAGCTATTATAGATGCATGAACCGTACGGTTTAGATCTGCATGGCAAGTTGTCAACAAAAACAAGTGCAGATGACAGATGCAAACCCGATGCTATTCGAAATTTCATACAAAGGGAAACACACCTGCAATCATGATGCCCAGTCGGCGGCACCACCACCACCACCTTTGCCTGAAAAATACATAATGAAGCCAACACACTACCGCCATCAATCACCTCCAAATCCCAGTGAGATGCTCTCAAATCTTAGATACAACTATACAACCTCGAATACAATATGAAGCCAACACACTGCCACCATCAATCACCTCCAAATCCCAGTGAGATGCTCTCAAATCTTAGAAACAACCTCGGTATCAACAATTCAACACCAGCGCTACTGTTCCATCTCCATTTTCCTTTCCTTCGACACCATTTGGATTCATGGAAGATTACCAACAAATTCATTACCCAGATTAATTTAATGATGAACTATTGCAAGTCTACTCACCACCTTTTTCTTAATCATTGGAATGCATACCCTGATTTCAAATTTAACACGGTAACTCTTTCTTTTAGAAGCCTGCATTCGAGAACTATAGAGGGAATAAACAAGATATAACTGGTGAACTACTACACCTATGTTTGTACAGAAACGTAAGATTTTATAGTCAGGAACATCTAGGTCTGATGTATCAATAATCGAAATATTCCATTCTAGAGCCAGTTCCTATATATCTTTGGCACAATTAGCGATGTCAAAAGAGAGAAAATATGGTTTGTAAACCTTCATAATGCCGTTGAAAGCAAACTCATGAGAATTGAATCCAAAAGAGATGGCTTAGACCATTACAGTTGAGTTTGATCTTACTATAACATCTTGCAGCCCTAAGCCCTTAAGTGAGCCTATACCTCTCTACGAGAATATCCATTCCAAATAAAGTTGAGTTTGATTTGAATGTATTATCATTTGATGAATCCAACTACTATTAAATTGAATAAAGATATAAAAGGGTTATTTTAATAATTTATGATGCTACAATTTTTATGGATTCTAATATTGGGAGGATGGATGAATCTGCAAGCCCCTGGATTGTCATTGACTACCAATTACTTTAGATCAAATAATTGAGCATATATATACAAAAACAAAATTGTGCAAATATATAGTAGTTACAAAGTACTCATGCTAAACATGTATATTACATAAAACATATAGGGAGTATTATATAATCATATCTCATTCATTAAGTCTTACAAGCAGATTAAGGACAGATACCATGAGAGGATGATACTTTGGAGCTAAGTGGATGTTGTTTTGTCATCTGGTACCTCAGACACAGCATCAGGTACAAGTTCCTTTGCATCGTTGCTTTTTCTCAGAGCTTGTCTTAAGCCAATAACAATGAATAGGTTGGTCAAAGTGAGAAGTGATTCAGCACCACCATGTAACCAGTCCACATTTGATAAGGAAGTTCCATAATGCACCTTAGCTGTACCAAAATAATCATAAACTTCATTGCAATTTCTCGATTAAAATCATATTCAGTTTGCACGTCTAATTTACATATGCATGAAACCAATTGCAATTCTAAATTATGTTGTACGAGAGAAAGGGTTTTCAGTTGCAAATTTGATATATATCAAGGATGCTAAATTTGTATTATATCACATATCGGAAATGAAGATGTAATTATGGGTCGAGTATTCTAAACCACGTGTAATTAAGTCAACCTTATTACCATTTCTTGCAAATCAATAATGAATTTTATCTATCAAATTGGCTAAAAATAATATTCTTAACATATAGCACCATTCAAAAGACTTGTCTGTAGTGAAATTGCATATGCTTGGTAACAGGAGATGAATCTTCTATACAATAAAAAAAATGAAATCCAAGCGGAAAGTGGAAATTACCATAAATTCCTGCAGGGACTGGATGTGAAGAACAGAGGCAGAGAACACCAACACAGTGAAACTTAGTTAGATAAAATTCAATAAATTATTAGCATTTTAAACTATTAGGCCTCCTATTTACAAAAAGCAACAAATTACATATCTATATCCGGATTTCCGGATATAGATACATATCAAATGAAGGTTTCACAGAAAAGTATACGAGAATTTTTATCAAAAGCACAATAAACTACGCTTTCTGTTGCATATCAGCTACTAGTATCATCCCAGCTAAATTAGCTAGTTACAGTTTTCAGAAATTATTGATTTTTGAACATATCATGGAAATGTAAATGCCATCAAAATTATACTTGACATATTTATCCAAAATATAAATACAGTTTGTTTGCAATATTAAAAATAATATCACAAACACTTGGCATGCAACTAAATTGTATTTCATAGACTTTGATTTATAAGTAAGTATATACATACAGGTTTAAATGTTTAATTGAGTATATCATTATCAATAACAACCCAAGCCTAGCACAATTCACTTGGTAAAATATACTAATACAAACCCTATGTTACTCGGTAATTTTATCAAACACTTGGTAGGCATTCAGTCAAATCATAATCACAAATGAAACTAGAAAGAGTAAAATACGGAAACTTAACTGGTGGCACCAACAAAAGCAAGCAAGAAATAGAAACCGAAAAGGGTAAGCTTGGGAGCAGAATTAGATTTGGTTATATAATACAAGAACCCAAGGTAGGGAAACAATGAGAAAGCAAACAGTTGTGAAGCAATGCTTTGGGAATCAATTGTTGGTGACCATGGATCTATTGGGAATGGTAATGCATTTATAACAAGATTTCTTCTGCAAGTTTTGGTCTTGTGATTGATTCTGTTGGGATAATCAGTGTTGAGTTTGAATTTGTTTGGAATTAGACAACAAGATGATGATGATGAAGATGAAGATGAAGATGAAGATGAAGAAGAAGGTAATAAGATTGGATTAGATAAAACAGTTTGAAGACAGTTGATCATTTTGTTTGTGGTTTAAACGATACATATGGAGAACGAGCACTTTCTTATCGATATCTTTTCTTGAGGGAGTGTTTGGACTTTGGATTACTTTAGTTTTGTAAGCTGACATAGAATTGACTACTATTTACTCCTCCTTCCCTATTTTATTATCCATAAACAAAAACACTTCATTTAAGAAAACATAATTATCTCTCTTACTTTTTGGTAAGATGACAGGTTTTACCCTCTAATTTTTACTTACCTTTTTTATCTTACTTATATACACTAGAGGTAAAAAAAACTTTATCTCATTATTCTTATCTATTTATGGAAGTGGACAATAAAATTAGTACATCCATCAAAAGAATACTGGACTATAAAATTGGGACGGAGAAAGTATAAGTTATAATGGCATATTTTCGATATATACATTATTTTAGTGCATTAAATTATATTATTTTAATATGAAAATATAATCTTTTAAAAATATATTTACACTAAAAAAAGTTTCTCCAATGTTTTTCCTTAAATATTTACACTAAATATATTTTTAGTTGACTTTAAATATATAATTCAACAATATAATACTAAAATTTTCATATAACTATTAAATTATCATAATCATAATAGATATAATAACAATCATCATATTTAAAATTTCAACAATATATATGAAAATTTTATAAAAGTTAATAAGTTTTTTTTTTATAAACATGATAACAAATATTATAGTAGTAATTTAAAAAATATTAATCCCAAATTCTTAACTAATACATTTTAGTTATTATATATACATATATATGAATATATATATATATATATATTATCGTTTAATGTTGTTTTTAGTGCTCCACTAAACACTGTTTGTCACTGTACTAAAAAACTATAGTTTTTAGTACTAACATTGGGTTAATTTTTTTACACCTTTTTAGTGTAAAAAATATATTTAATGTATATGTTGGAGATGCTCTAAACAATTACAATTAAATAAAGTAATAAAATAACTAAAACGAATATCAATCAAATTTGAGAAAAACATATATAAGATTTCTATATGTTAAAAGTTTATTTGAAGAATACACTATTACCCTTAAGTCCTTAACTATCAATTGGAAAACTAAATGTATCAAATTTCTAACGATAACTCTAACATTAATGACACATGGACCTCCATTATGAGTGTGACAATAATAACAATAATCAATTTACTAAAATCTAATAACTTTTTGAAAGTAATATATGATACTTACAATTTATTTTTTATAAGTATGAGTTAACAAACTACTACATCCGTCTTAAAATTATTGTCCAGTTCTGACTTTTAGAAGTCTTTCTTTTCCAACTTTAACATTAAATATTTTAGTTTGTATTATATAATACTTGATGAAAATTATACCAATGAAAATAGATTTAAAATTCAATCCATTTATATATTTTGCATCAGTTATTATATAACACAAACGAAAATATTTAAAGGCAAAGTTGAAAAATAAAAACTTTATAAAATTAAAACTGTACAATAATTATGGGAAGGAAGTAATATGTTATTGGATGGTTGATTTTTATTATTTTTTTATTTTGCATTTAGATGTGACATGTGAGATGGGGTCTACTCATTTTCAACTAAACTAATTCTTTTTAGCATTTTTCATTATCATAACTTTTAACTTTCAAAGAATATATATATTTTTTGTCTTAATTTATATGATTAGTTTTTGGGGGTTTTATATAGAGTAAACAATTATAACTTAAAAAAAAATAATCTATATATTCTTTTTAAAAATTTTAAACAATCATTTTACAATTATATTACCTTGGAAATTTTAACGCAGTTGAAAAAAACATTAATTTTTTTTTTTTTTGTTTCAAAAAGAATACTTTTAGCTCGTTTTACCGAAACCCATTTTCTATGATGAGCCCGTTAGAGCCCGATTATCCAAACCCATTTTCTATGCTGAGCCCGTAAGATGCTTTATATATGGGGAAATTAATCGAAATGCCACTTTTTCGGAACGTATTTTTCGTTTTGTCACTTTTTTAAAAAAATTGCGGATTTACCCCCCCCCCCCTGTCGCCGGTCGCATCATGCGACCTGCGACCCGTTACCTGCGACCCGCGACCGAATGGATTACCGAGTAAAAGACAAGCCAAGTTCCTTACGACCCGTTCACCGGTCGCAGGTCGCACCACGCGACCTGCGACCCAAGCTCGGTGACCTGCGACCCGTATGTGAACGACATCGAGGGGTCTTGGTCACTAGCCGTAAGTCTTGGTCACTAGTCGGAATTGTTGGTCACTAGTCGTAAGTCTTGTTCACTAGTCGTAAAATACAATTTTCAAAATTTTCAACATAAGATTTTTCAGATAAGATTTTCTGACATTTTGTTAAGATTTTCTGGATTTTTTGTACTTTTTTGATAAGTTTTTTTATAATTTTTTCTATTTTTGAGATAAGATATCGTATCTTTTTGGATAAGATTTTCCTTGATTTTCTTTTCTATTTATTTATAAATAGTGTAACTGAAAGATAGATAGAATTATCAACACTTCACATTCTCACCACATTCTCAACTTTTTCATATATCTTCGTCATCAGTTTTCTGAAAATGGTTTTGGATGAACATTTTTGGTATTTTCGATCTCCAAATGAAGAACCATCAACTGAGATAATATACGCACAAGTACCCTGGATGTTTAGTGTTGCTTTCCGTCACGTCGGACATTTTCAGGGCGCTTACAGAATGTACACTCAAGGTTCATTGACGTTTCTTGACTGCGTTGAGGCCGATGAATTTTCAACCAAACTTTTGAAAACGGCTTTGAACGAGCTCGGTTACGTGCCTCCACCGAAGTGGTATTTTTACTTTAAAGAGCATGAAAAAGACCTAGATAATGGTTTGGAATTGATAACTGATGATGTCGAGCAACTCAAGAAGATTACTGACTATGCCAAAATACATAGAGAAATTGAGGTGTATGTTACCCGCAAAGATTTGTCACATTTCTCGAATTCTGATCCAACAATGCCGTTTGCAATGTCTAAGGTTATTACCGGCTCTTCTGCCGCTAGGCGTTTATTCGATTAGTTATTGGTTAAATCTTGTAATTCGTCTCTTTCTTTCAATAAAGTGGATAGTAGGCCAGTTATGTTGTGTTGTTAATGTAATTATATGATTTATAATCATTATGTAATGATAGGTTTAGTAATGTTCAAACAAAGTAAGTTAATCAAATACAACACAATAATGCAAACATAGATAACATTGCTAACAAGTACATAACATAGTTTTTTTCAAATACAAAACAATAATGCAAACATAGTTTTTTTCATCACAACAAATCCAAATGTGACTCAAGGTTGACTCAAATGTACACTCGGATAAGTTTGAGTCGCCTGGGATGGCTCTCCTCCATCCTCCTCGAACTTGCTTTTCGTTGATTTTGTGGACGTCTGCTGCAAGTCAAGTAATGACGATTGTATTAATAACACAATGTAAATTTTATGTGTTAATATGAATAAATTTAATAACTTACTTTCTTCGATCTTGATTTGGATCTTGATTTGGACCTTGAGTTTGATCTTGCGGTGGTTCTTGATCGGGTTGTCTCATCGGTTCTATCGTAAGGAGCCGTACAATTAACTTGACTATGACCGCGTTCCTTGCACCTGCTACATTGATTTTTGTATTCCCGTTTCTCCTCTCCTTTCGAAGGAATACGAGCACGGCCAGGTGGGCGGCCAGATTGCCTCTTCACAAGTACCGGCGGTAAGCAAGTCTGCAGATTACCTGGATCTTCCCATTCTGAAGGATGAGGTGTTGGATTTATAACCTCACTGTAGGTTGCCCGATATGTTTCCGTGGTGAAATACCTCTCCGCAAAACAGCTGACATTGTCCATTTTAAAGTGACGGATCACTGCCGCTACGTGTCCGCAAGGTAAACCAGAGAGTTGCCATTGCTTACAAGTGCAGGTTCTTGCTTCCAAGTTGACTGTTCCATTCTTTTGCCGATCCACCACCTCACATATCATGTTTGTGGATGGGTTGACCTTCCAGCTGAGTGATTTGCCAACCCTCTTACCAATTTTGTGTTCGGCATATGGCGTGACAGGTGTTTTAACGGCCGCGGCAGTGTTTCGATGTTTGAAATACCATTGTTGTACTGAAGATCTAAAAAACTCCAGTAACATTGTCACCGGGAGTTTTCTTGCATGCTTGGTCATGGCGTTAATGGATTCTGCACTATTAGTCGTGAGGTAAGCATATCGTGTCTTTGTTGAATGATGCCTTGACCATCTTTCTTTCCCCACCTCTCTAAGAACATTAGCTGAAGTTGGTAAATGTCTAGAAATGACATCAAAATGTTCATCGAAATCCGACTTTCGGTAGGCCTTACACATTTTCCAGTAATGCCATTCAAAGTGCTTGACTTTTGCAGATTTGCTTTTCAGGTTCATTAACAAATGACGGCTACAGAGGGCATGAAATGCCTCTGGGAATACATCTGAAATACCGGCCGCAATTGCTGCAGCCCTATCAGAGATGAATGTGAGGTTGTCAACCCCACCGGCAGATTCAAGCGCGTCACGTAAGTTTCCCAAGAACCAAGTCCACACGTCGGTCGTCTCTCCCGCACCAATGCCATAAGCCAGTGGCAAGATGCCATTATTACCGTCCATCGCCACAGCAATTAAGTTAGTACCCAAGTACCCACCCTTCAAATGTGCCCCATCTACGATTATTATTGGGCGTGTATGGTTGACAAATGAACGTATCTGCAAATTCAGAAAAAAATAATTGTAAATTATATAATAATGTACGTATGTCATTGACTAATAATAATTACTTACAGCTGCTTCGATGGACATGTAACACATTATAAATTTATCCTCGTCGTCTGTACGGAGATTCGTAGTGCTCCCCGGGTTATGTAGTTTTAGGTTGTGCAGATAAATGGGAAGTTTCTTAAACGATTCAGCGGGACTACCTCTCAACAGCTCTATAGCATAACACTTTGCTTTCCATGCTTGGTTGTATGTAAGGCTGATTTTAAACTGTTCAGTCATATCAAGTTTGATCTCTTTGCCTCTGTATACACGACCTTCCAAAGTCATCGCCTCCTTCAAAAGGTTACCAAGCACTTTCTTGGTTGCATGACGACTATTGGCTAAGATTTGGGTGCGAGAACATGTGTGCGCGTCATGTAACTTCCTTACTTGGAAGTTGTCACAATATCGAATACACGCTGCGCTTATCTTCCAATCACAATCAGGCAAAATACATTTTGCTCTGTACCTTTTTTTGTCTGACTGTGTTGGTTTAATCTGAAAACCCTCTTCTAGACACTTGGTATGCAATTGAAGCAGAAATTCCTCTTTACTTACGAATGTTTGGCCCTCTCGAATCCGACAAGATTTCTCATACATTGCATCTGGCCGTTTAGGAACTTCTTTTTCTTCCTCTCCTGACGGCGTTGGTATATTCCAGAATATATCAGGTTCGGCTGATTTTACTGGTATTGGTTTGTCGTACATATCTCTTGGATCAGGCTCATCCTCCTCATCACCCTCATCATCCTCATCATCTTCAACAATGTGATTACAAAATGGATGGTCATGATCCTTTGGTGGATTGACATTTTCCTCATCATAATGATCATAATCATGAGGATGTGGATCTGGATCTGGCTCCTCCACATAGTAATTTGAATGAGATTGATCATATTGAACATCCGAATCAAATTTATAATTATCTTGGGTCTCTTCAACTACCCTAAATGAAGGGTTCATCGGTTGTTCTGTTGGATGGAAAACTGTATTTTGTGGAGGAGCATGATAATGAAATTGATATTGTGGTTGATAAGGAAACGGAAATTGTTGAACGGGCTGTTGAAATTGCTGATATTGTGGTTGTTGAAAGGGCTGTTGAAATGGCTGATATTGAGGTTGTTGAAAGAGTTGTTGAAATGACTGATATTGAGCTTGTTGGTAGTATTCAGTAGTCTGTTGTTGGTTCTGTGGTTGAAAACCAGAACTACTACTACTAGGTTGATTGCTACCCTTACCAGAAACATTTCGTACAAGATCAACAATGTAAATTTCTATCGGAGCATTGTTAATTGCATGGCACAGAAAATCACCAAAATCATCAATATCATCATTTATATCAACAACATATTGACCTTCCATATATTTTAGACAAACAGGTGAATCAAGTGGTAGACCTACCTTTCTTAATACGTTTTTCAACAAAACTCTGCACGTCATGGGCTTCGCTGGTGCCACTGGAAGTTTTAACGGCACTCTACTACATTCTATTGGCAAATACATTGGCATGTAGTTAACATATTCAAAACGACCCCCAAAACATATAAAAACTTTAAACTTGTCCATCAAAAAACGCAATACTACCTGAGTGGGTGAAAATTTGTACCTGAAGAATGATATGTTAAAAGGATGATGAGAGGAGTGTGAGAATTTGAGAGTGATTGCAGAGATGGATGTTAAAATGAAAAGTATTGAAACTACAAAAATCTGATATTGTTAAAATGAAAGTTATCCAGATCATTATCCAAAAAGTACAAAAAATCTTAAAAATGTCAGAAAATTTTATCTAGAAAATCTGAAAAAACTTATCTTGAAAAATTTTATCTTGAAAAAATCTGAAAAATGTCAGAAATTCTTATCTGAAAAATCTGAAATTGAAAAATCTGAAACTGGTAACTTACGACTAGTGACCAAGACTTACGGCTAGTGACCAAGACCCCTCGATGTCGTTCACATACGGGTCGCAGGTCGCCGAGCTTGGGTCGCAGGTCGCGTGGTGCGACCTGCGACCGGTGAACGGGTCGTAAGGAACTTGGCTTGTCTTTTACTCGGTAATCCATTCGGTCGCGGGTCGCAGGTAACGGGTCGCAGGTCGCATGATGCGACCCCCGACCGGGGGGGGGGGGGGGGGGGGGGGTAAATCCGCAATTTTTTTTAAAAAAGTGGCAAAACGAAAAATACGTTCCGAAAAAGTGGCATTTCGATTAATTTCCCTTATATATGTATTGGCAAGTTGTACTCTCTCTTTCTATACATATGAATAAAAACATGCCATTTATGTTATTCATATATACAGAAGTTCTAAGTAGCTTAAAATTCAAAAACTTTAACCATCTTAAAACATAAAAAGATTAAATACAAATAATTAAATAAAATTAGGGCATAACAACATGAGCACTTATCAATAGTGTAGTTGATTAATCATCGTTCAAATAAAATTGTACATTTTACATTTTTTTTCATTCAACTTTTTAAGGAATACACGAATAGTGAACTAACAAAACCATTTTCTCCTAAAATTTAACATATTAGAAATCGAGTTTTCAGAACGGGTATTCTAAAGGCACCCCCAGTTTTACTGGGGTATTCCTCTGGGCTCAGTCAAGTCCCAGTACAGTCCTTTTCCAGTCCATTCTTATCTAAGATCGGTCCCAGTCCAGTTCAAAACTAATTTTAATTTTAGACTAACCAGAGGTAGGTATTAGAAAAAGATGAGGTAAATGATAGAAAATAAAAAGAAAAAACATAATATGATTGATTAGATGTATGAGAGGGGGTATGAAATGGAAAAAAAGAGAAAAGAGGTAGCTTTAGTAGGCCTCTTTAGACTCATGTTAACCAACACACTTCTCAAATTACTATTTATTCATTATTTAAATTAATATATAAAAGCTGAAAGATTATGTGCTTAATATTAACATAATTAATATAAAATCCAGCTTCACATGAACACCGCAGGGTCACACCGATGAGCACAACCGAACAAGTAGTGTGATACAATAATTAGATATTTGATATCGTTCATTTATGTGAAATGAATTAATGGTCGAGAACGATTGAAACATTTATTAGTATAAATAGTTAATGTAATTATTTATTTAATAAAAGGATTTATTTATAACTAGTTTTATAAATAAATTAACTAGTTTAATTATTATTAAACTTGAATGTTTTAATTGTAAATTAATTAGTTTGGGATCAATTTAATAGTTTATTAAATTAGAGGGATTAGAAGAGTAATTAGTAACTTGTTAGACAAGTTGGATTACAACTATAAATAGAGGCCTTAGGCTTCATTTGTTAGTTGATCAAACCCTAATTCTCTTTCTCTCCTCTCTCCCATTCGGCCTCCCTCTCTCTCCCTTGAGCCGAAATCGGCCAACCCCTATAGGGGTTCTCGAGTTCGCGATTTGATCGCAACTTGCTTGATTTCGCTAAGGGTTATTAGTATACACACTTAGGATACTACCGTCCGTTCAACTGTGGATCAAAGGTGGATACCTAACGTATCCCGTAGTAGCCGAATTCAAGAAGAAGAAAAGGAAGATCAAGATAAGTTGACTCGTACTTTGGCAACGAGCAGAAGACTAGAGATCTTGCCGAGCACCCGATGTAAGTTTGTATTAATTAAAGTGTTAATTAATTATGTACATGTTTTATTGAGAAAATTATGATCTTGGCTAAGGGTTTTAATTTAATATGATTAAATTGTTTTTATAAGCTTCCGCATATTAATTGTATTAATAGTTAATAAATATTAAGTTTTTGTAACGTACAACTCTATTAAAAACCCTTCAGTGGTATCAGAGCTATATAATTTTCTAATAAAACTGTAATTTAGTTTCTTGTATGCTTCTTTTAATTTAGTTTTAATAATTATTCTCTTCTCCTACCTTTCTTGTAATCGGTTGATACCGTGTAGTTTGTTAAATGTTTGAACAACGCATATAAATCGTTTATTCGCGATTGATACGAAACATGATGTGATTTGGTTGTACCAAAATTGCTCCAAGGTTTACGAGAAACCTTGTTGATCGATTTTAGGTATATGGTGTTTAACACCGTAACCGAAATCATATGTTGTTTCGTAGATCAATAGTTTAAATTGTTTAACCCAAAAACTAACGGTTAAATCTTTCTTGTTTTAAGTTAATATATATTGTATTGATTTAACTTATGTAAAATCGGTTTTAGATTTACCCAAATCCCTAGGAAAATCGATTTGAGCTTAAGAGTTAGGTATTTGATATCCTAACTAAATGTAGTACAATAATTGGTTAACTTAGCGAGCAAGAAAAACAACACAAGGGTTTGAATAAAACCTTGTGTTGGCCGATTCTTACAAGGGTTTTAGAAACCCAAGAAAATCAATTTCTTAATCCATTGATGTGATCAACTAGGGTTTATGAAACTCTAAATTGATTTTTGTAAAGGTACTTGACCTTTAGTAAAAGTCGATTTTGGGTTTTTACCAAACCCATGGATTAGTCGTTTTTGGCTAGGATTCATTAATCTTTTAGCAAAATCGTGACTAGGGTTATCAAACCTAAAGATATTGATTTTTGAATGTTACAAGAATTGTAAGAAGGAATTGAGATAAGGTTCGTAAAACATGCGACTAATCAAAATCTAAAGTTTGAGAAACTTTATGGAATTTGGATATTTTGGTTAGTTTAATTTTACAAATTAGGTTTTACGTGAAAATCCTAGTTTTGTATAATATAATGTTTTAGGTAAACCTAATTAAAACTAGTGTCACAAAAACAAGTTAGTATTTTTGAAAATCACTAAAGTAACGTTTTAAAAGGTTTAAATAAAATTGACATGTTTTTAAATTAATATTGTTTAAAAGGTGTGTTTTAAAAGAAAATATAATTTTCGGTCAAACATGTTAATTCTATTTAAAAGTTAAGTTAAAGAAGCAATAAATCAATAAACTAATTAAACGAATAATTTTTAATTTATAATTCAATGGAATTGTAAATAGACAATTGTTAATTGTTGTATGTGATAAAAAGATAATGTAGGGATAATGGAACTCGTAGTTTGTATGTCTTGAATAGGTGCGTTTATTAGATAATGCATGTGTTCAAATAAATGCCCTAAGCAAACTATAGAGTTTCCATTATAATTTTATAATTTAGATTATAATTGTTGCATGCGTTGTGACCATAGCCGAGCCAATCTTTGACCTAATATATGAACTGCGTGGTTGTGTTTATTTTGATTGTATTGTAATTTTCTTTTGGTATAAGGGGAGACCTGCGTGTCACTTACAACCCCATTTATTTTGTAATTTTGTTTTATGTAAAGGTAGTTTTAGTTTTTATATAAAAGGTAGTTTTGATTTTACTTGTAAAATGTAAATACAAAAGTAGATGGAGTCCAAAAGGAAAAAGGAGCAACCACAAGGAGTCTTTGCTTTCCATGAAGTGACGAGGAGTCGTTGGAGCTAGTGGGAGCACGAAGATCAAGATTGCCAACCATGTGTGTTGTTTATCCCTTAGATTGACCCTTGGTTTCCGTAATGGCTCACGGAAATCAAAATTAGATTATGGCAAGGCTATGGCACTGTGTTTTTGTATGTTTTATTTTTGTCTATGCATGTTTAATTATTTGAATGATTGATGAATTATTAGATTAATAATTAGGACATAAATAAAACATTTGGCAATGTATTTTATCGAGTGAACACATTTTTGAAATATTGATTCCTCTAGGATGAACACATTACTAAGAAGTTTAGTAAAACACTAGTTTTTAATGATAGATGAAAAACTAGGAAATGGTTTAAACTTGATGATTTCCTAAGGGTCGTGTTTTATTAAAATTATGGTATGTAAACTCATGCATAGTTTATATACATGTTTTAAAAGTAATTTTTGAAATTAGTTTAAACTAAGAAAAATACCGAAGCAGGTTTAATTAGAGAATTAAGACCTAAAACCCTATTTAATCTAAGACCGTAAGCACCCTCCATTTGTGGACATTCATACCGAACTCGACTCCGTGTCCTTTGCCGCCTCCGCGGGTGGGCATGGATGTATTCGATTAGGGTGAAGTGAAAGGGCCGCGATATCCACTTGAGAAGATGGCCGGTTCCCCACAGTTAGCAAATGGTCTGGTCTATTGGTGATTCCAAGTGAGACTTGGCCCAAGGTGTAAGTTGGGATTAAATATACCCAAATAATAAATTTGGAATCTCAAATGTCTAGGAGCTGTATATGTGATGCAATTGATAGGTGATCTACCTAAAAAGCTATCGTGTGTCATTGCAGCCTTCGTTGAGGGCACACTTTAGTGTGAATGTCGGATCCTAGCTTAATAGTTCTATTGGGGTTTATGAATTATTAAGAATTTAAATCGGAATAACTAAAGTTTATTTGTTTTAATATAGATGACTAATAACAACATTAACGCTAATAACACTATGAACTTGTCGCTTTGTTCGATCCTTGTGAAGGATAAATTGACCGGGCCTAAACTTTTGTAATTGGGAAAGGAATCTTTAGATTGTCCTTCGCCATGAACGAAAGTGGTATGTGCTCGAGACACCTCTTGATCCCGTGCCACCAAACGATGCCTCTGAGGACATTAGAAATGCTTATAGTAAGCATGAGAACGATCTTCTTGATGCGTAATGTTTGATGCTTGCTACTATGTCTCCTAGAGACATTTCAATCCACTGTTAGAACCAAAAGGTTCGACGCCACTAAGGATTTGAATAGTTGCAAGATGGCCGAGAGATCTGATATGAGTGCCCATGTTGTGAAGATGATAGGGTACTTTAACAATCTTGAAAGACTTGGACATGCCTTTTCGCAAGAATTAGATATTGATATAATTCTCGCTTCATTGAGTAAGGAGTACAAACAATTTGTACATAATTACAATATGAACACGGAAAGGTTCATACATGAGTTGCATCAAATCTTGAATAATGCACATAGGGATATGGGACATAAAAAGTCTAAAGATGTGGGGTGTTAAGAAGAAGCGTAAGTTTTGTGGCAACAAAAGAGAAAAGAAGAATGGTGATTTAACTTCTAAACCAACACCATAACTCAAGTGTCTAAAGCCGAGCGTCACTGCTTTCATTTTAATAAGCTTGGATATTAGAGGAGGAACTGTCCCAATTATCTTGACGATAAGAGGAATGGTACCAAGAGTTATGGTTAATAATGATATCCTGTAAAGGATTGTTTATTACTTCATATGACTACATTAGATAGTTGATCAAATGTGTACAATCTTTGATTGTAGGAGTCAAGAAGTGACGTAGCTCTTGAATTGGAGCTATGAAGATAGCGTTGTTCTAGAAGCTAGGATGTGGAAAGTAAGTGCTCTAAGCACATAAGTTTAATTTACAATTTTTGGGATATTATTTCATACATTAGTTTTTCACAAAATGATTTGCTCATTTTTGAGCTTGGTTAAGTTTTGAAATGTTTTTATTTAAAACTTATGATTAAATCCCAAATAAAATCCACATGTAACAATCCCATTGTGTGACTCATTTAGAACTTGTCTTTCTAAGATATGAGTTCATGAGTTAGACTTTTAACAAATGTTGTTTAGTTGATATCTTTAGTATAATTGTGAATTATTGAATGTGAAAGTTGCCATATTAGTGATAAAGTTTGTTTTGTATAGAACTTAGCACTAAAATTATAATACTCCAAGATTATTGAATCTATTATGTGCATAGAATTGTATGAATAAGTTGGGTGAACTTATTAGGTACAATTAATTGAAGTGTCAATTAATAATAATAAACTTGTTATGGTTGATTTATTCTTGTCTATGAGAATTAAATTGGTAATGTGTTTTCATAACACATCATGGAACCAAAACGTTAGTTTATTTGTTTGATTATTTAATCAATTAGTATATCGCATGTAATGAAGAGAATCATTTCTAAAATGAATCATGAGATTTGTTTTGTAGAAATTGGATTCTAGAGTATTGTTAGATTTAGTGGGAGCGTTAAATGGAAATTTTAAAATCTCACAAGAATATTAAATTGTTAATATCATTGTTAGAGAATTAAAATTTGTTGTTGAATTGACTTTAAAATGTTTGATGATTGTTTAAAAGAAAATTTAAAATCCAAGCATTTGGAAACATCAAATTCATTGTAAAGTCAATTTCCTTAAGTTGAATTAATGGTTAGTCATAGTGAATACTTTGTATAAATGATATCATGATCTAATATGTTTTACTTCGGTGTACATATTAGATGATCATTGGATAACATTAACAAATATTCGAATTATGATTGCAACAAATAAAGCTTAAAGTATTTAGACTTAAGTTTAGTGGGTAGATATCTAATAAGATATGTTTGGAGAAACGCATCTTAGTAAATATAGTTGATATGGATTAATTGAAAATAGTTCCAATTATATTCATGTATCACGACCCGATTCCGAAACCATGAACTGTAGCATATTAAGGTTGGTTGACTCATTGAGATATGACGAGATCTTCATGTTGTTCATATTTAGTATATTTTAGTATCCATGAATAAATGCAAGTTTATTCTAAAGTGTATGAGACACATATCCATAACCGCTTATTGTCGTGGGAACTACAATAGGGCGATCGGTTATAGTGAAAGATGGTATGTTACAGCTTTAAGTAGCAACTTGTCCTGCAGATAAGGTACAGTCACTGTTAATTTGTGATGCCTGATCACTAGCACTTAATGCGATTAAATGTTGGATTGACCCACACATTGAGTGAATACTTCGTGGACCATTATCATGGGTATTCTCAATCGTGGCGCACTATCCTCTGACCTGAGCAGGCTAGATTTTCGCATGTGAACCTAGTTGGTTTCTAATGAGACCTAACGGTGTTCGTAAATGAGCATCCATAACGGTTATTCGTTGGTTGACGAAGAACACATGTTGTGATTTCTAGTTTAACTCGCAAGATGGGACTTTGCAACTCTTGTGTAAAAACGAGAGAGATATCTCCTAGGCCGTCGATGATTTGGACTGAAGAAATGTATGACCATACTCGAGTGATAAGTCACTTGCTTAGTCGGTACAAATCAGTAATCGAAAATAGGGATTGAGTATTAGAAGGTTGATACGGTCCATGCCTTATACTCTAAAATATCTTAAGAAAGTGCAAAAGGATAATAGCCACACCCTCACTGTTTGAATTTTATTTCAGCTAGGCTGTATAGCTACGATGAGTGATTGCTTTATTGATCTGGTTAACCTAAGTGTCCTGGTAGGGACCGCCTTAGGTACATGATATTTACCGATGCTAATATTTCGCACAAGTGGGAGTCTGAAAGATTATGTGTTTAATATTAACATAATTAATATCAAATCCAGCTTCACATGAACACCGCAGGGTCACACCGATGAGCACAACCGAACAAGTAGTGTGATACAATAATTAGATATTTGATATCGTTCATTTATGTGAAATGAATTAATGGTATAGAACGATTGAAACATTTATTAGTATAAATAGTTAATGTAATTATTTATTTAATAAAAGGATTTATTTATAACTAGTTTTATAAATAAATTAACTAGTTTAATTATTATTAAACTTGAATGTTTTAATTGTAAATTAATTAGTTTGGGATCAATTTAATAGTTTATTAAATTAGAGGGATTAGAAGAGTAATTAGTAACTTGTTAGACAAGTTGGATTACAACTATAAATAGAGGCTTTAGGCTTCATTTGTTAGTTGATCAAACTCTAATTCTCTTTCTCTCCTCTCTCCCATTCGGCCTCCCTCTCTCTCCCTTGAGCCGAAATCGGCCAACCCCTATAGGGGTTCTCGAGTTCGCGATTTGATCGCAACTTGCTTGATTTCGCTAAGGGTTATTAGTATACACACTTAGGATACTACCGTCCGTTCAACTGTGGATCAAAGGTGGATACCTAACGTATCCCGTAGTAGCCGAATTCAAGAAGAAGAAAAGGAAGATCAAGATAAGTTGACTCGTACTTTGGCAACGAGCAGAAGACTAGAGATCTTGCCGAGCACCCGATGTAAGTTTGTATTAATTAAAGTGTTAATTAATTATGTACATGTTTTATTGAGAAAATTATGATCTTGGCTAAGGGTTTTAATTTAATATGATTAAATTGTTTTTACAAGCTTCCGCATATTAATTGTATTAATAGTTAATAAATATTAAGTTTTTGTAACGTACAACTCTATTAAAAACCCTTCAAAAGCAACCAGCGAGGAATATCATTCTCTCATGGGCATTACTAGCTAGATTATTCATGAACCATGGTACTTCAAATTTGGTTATAGGAATCATGAATAATTGAATATACAAGATTTACCACTAAAATCAAAACACCGATTATTTCGTGAAGTAGACATCGACGTGGAGTAACAGGGACAACATATATATCATAATTTCTAACCACATATATTTGTGCATGAAAATGATTTGTATCGAATCCAAAATTTATAACTATACGACGACGTACAAAATAACAAAAATATCAATCAACCTCATTTTAACACACATTTAAAAAAAAAAGAAAAAAAGCACACACACTTACGGTTACTAAAAAAGACATCGAATAACATCACTCGACCCACTTTCGAACCACGCTTAGAAGTGACTTAGTTGATGAACCATCTTGGCTCAAAGCCGTTGTACCGAAATCTTTAAGTTCACTCACTTTCAACCTCATTTTACGCCCATCTTCTCCTTCGATCAAGTTTCTAACACAATTAACGACTTCATCTCTTCCCACTAATCCATTTTTGTCCACTTTCACCCTGTAGGCAACGCTCAATGCATCTGTCAACAAAACGGCGTTCATTTTTTGCTCAGCAAAAAGCGGCCAAGCAATCATAGGAATTCCATTAACGACACTTTCTAGTATCGAGTTCCACCCACAATGCGTCAAAAACCCTCCGGTTGAGCCATGACTCAGGATTTCAACCTGAGGGGCCCAAGATGAGACAACCAAACCTCGGTCCTTGACCCGGCTCAAGAACCCGTCGGGTAAAAACTCAAACGGGTCGAGATTACTTTGTGCACTGAAATAACTTGCATTTGAACTTCCATGTGGACTCTTTATAACCCAAATAAATCTTTGATTACTTTGTTCTAACCCAAATGCTAATTCATCAATCTGCTCTTGTGAAAGGGTCCCACCACTTCCAAATGATACAAACAAAACCGAGCTAGCTGGATGTTTATCCAACCACTTCAAACATTCAAACCCATCACCGGTCCGGTTCTCTAAACCACTACGTATCAACGGTCCAACCGAGTAAATATCCTGTTTACACCACTCACCTTCTTCCAAAGCCTTAAAAGCACCCGGTTCCAACTCAAAAAAACTATTAACCAGCACACCCTTTGCCAAACCAAACATTTTGGTCAATTCAACCATGTGTTTATATACCTCATTTTTCTTATCTTGAAGCGGTTCAGGCAAATCACCTCCTTGAACCGGAACACACCCTGGAAACTTCACCGGTTCAACCAAATCCCTATACTCACAAGTATACATTTGGTCTAAAACTGGTGTGTGAAATATAGTAACCAATGTCATAGCAGAAACCGTACACAATATATAGGCTGGAATATTTAACTCTTGAGCAATTTCAAAACTAGGAGTGCCAAATACGTCAACAACCAAAGCTGAGGGTATTTTGCGAGTCGACTCACAGGTTAACTCGGTTAAAGTAGTACGTAGAGCGGGTAATGAGCGAGTTAAAGTGAGTGATATCCGAGTTTCTAAGACGGAATCATCTGGAAGGTCGTTTAAGTTTACAGGAGGGAGGAAAATGGATGTTATGTTTCCGGACATGGCATTGAGGATGTCGTTTTGCGGTTTTATAGGAGCTCCGACCGAGGTGGGGATGATGAAAGTGATGAAAAGACGACGATGATGGGCGAGAAGCCGGCGAGCTAACTCGACGAGTGGAATGAGGTGACCCATTCCTGGACTCGGAAAAATGGCTATGTGTGATTCCATTGAATTTACAAGATATGAGTGGCTAACCCTCTTTATGCAACTATCTAGTATTTTATAGTACTACCAAACTGCTACGAAGCTACTCATGATAAATAATTGATTTATAAGGAGTATGACACTATAAATTAAATAATTTAATGTGAAGAATAAAATTTTGGATATATACTGTATATTTTACGGAGTATACTTTTAAGTGTCTCGATCTGGTTTTTTAATTAAAATTGATCTTAAAGATCAGTCTTCTACGTCTTTGTAAGATCAACATCGTAAGTTGGATTGAAATCTTAAAATTTTATCTCCAACATGTGTACATATATAAGATCATAATGCGTGACAAGTTAACTAGTTTCTCAATGTTTAAACATTATAACATGGGTGTAATGTGACAACCGTCAAAAATCTGAGGTCATTACCGCACTCGAATCTTAAATTTTCAGAATTCCTCAAATCCTAGTGAAACTTACGGTTATGACTCCTTAGGTCTACCAAAGTCGTAGAACGTCTTAGAGATTGCTTAGTGAATCTTAAGTTCCTTTAGATGTGCTAAATTAGGTTACTAAGTGCCAATTAAAACAAAAAAAATATCTATCTCTTTATATCTTCACAAAATCCTTATCGAATCGCAAAACCAAAAATTTCAGTGACTCGACAAAATAAATTCAATCGGATGGTAGCCGAATAAACACGAACGTTGATGAATACATTTCTATAAATAACCTAAACCTCTTTCATGATTAAATAGTAGTTATTTATATTATATTATTATTTCGTATAATAATAGGCGAAAAACCTAGACGTTTAGTTTAAAATGTAACAAACTCGGTAAAAACGCACGAATCGAATTCGGGAACCAAACGAAAGTAAGTAATTATTTTGACAACTTAAAATAAAGTATTTTAATAATACTTCAATGAAAAATAATCCCAAACATATCGTAAATTAAAACAATGCAAATAAACGTTACGCGATTTAACGTTTTAGTGAAAATAACGGGTCTACGAACACAATACGTAACCTAAACTTAATAGACAAATATTTAACTGATTTTGACCTCACTTGGGCCCCCTTGGTCGTTCTCCCATGCCCCCCCACCATTTCATTCAAATTCATTTTATTTTCCCAAGTCTCTCATTATTACACTCATTTTCCCAAAACCCATACTTACACTCTTCTCTCTCAAAAACACACACATTTTCTCAATTATCTCTCTAAAATTCCAGCATTCTTCAAGGTTTAATCCAAGAAATTGAAGGTGTTCATACACCAAAGAAACCTTTTGTAACACCTGCATAATTAGGATAATTAATTATGCCTAATTGTTTGTAACTAGTTGTAATTAGTATGTAATAGGACTAATTACAGGCTCTATTTGTATATATATATAAGGTGATTTATATATATGTGTGTGTACTTACGCGATTTGGATAAATCGTGCGAATTAACCGGACGGAGTCCGACACAGTTTACTTGGACGTTGGTGACAGAAATTTACTTAAATAATGAGAACGTATTTTGTTATATAAAATACGCAACCGAACGAGCATTATTTATATATTATCGCGACGACATTTTAACTAACGCAACAAAACGTAATAAACGGGACTTAATAATTAAAATATTGCGACAAATGTTTTACTATAAATTTCAAAGTATTTTTATTTAAATACTTTAGTTATATTTTAAAAAATATAAACGTTTGGTTCAATATTAAAAAAAAAAAAACTAGTGATTAAACGATTAGGACACGGAGTCAACACTGTGTTTTGGGGAGTATTTCCCCCTCCTTCATTGGTGGATCAGCCAAACCTCACCCCCACACCCACCTTTCTCCTTCATTTTCATTATCACAAAAACACACACAACCAAACTCTCTCAACCTCAATTCACACCAAATTTTCGGAATCAAATCCCGACCACGAAAATTACATATTCGGAATCACCATCACGAGTGGAGCAAGAATATCAAGACCGTCTTCACCAATTCATCCTCCATTTAGCTCGATTTGCAAAAGTAAGAAATTCCTAAAATCTTAGATCTATTCGATTTGGTGTAATGTTTTGATGTTTTGATGTGTACACAACTTAGATATAACCTAATACATGAAGAATACACGATTTTATAGCTCAAAAATGGGTTAGATTTGCGTTTTTGGTCGGAAAATCACGAAACCCGAAAGTTTCTGGACTGATGTTCATCTTTGCGACACAACGTTTGTGTCGCATACTATGTCGCATGAACCATGTTGTGTCGTATTTTATGTCGTACTCTGTGTCGTACCTTTGTGTCGTAAACATTATACGACACAACCCTTATGTCGCTATTGAATTAGCATCGCAAGCTTTTGCGACACAATCACTGTGTCGCAGGGCTCTTGTGTCGCATTCCTATGCGACACAACCACTGTGTCGCATACCAAACTTTAGTGTCGCAGATTGTGTCGCAAAAACACAGAAAACCAAAATTTTAAAGTCAAAGTTACTGTACAAAAAAAGTCAAATTTTACTGTAGCAGTACTGTAGCAATTTACTGTAGCAAAATCAACATTTTAGAATTTTTGCTACAAACCGTCACCAACGGGCCAAACATGTTTTCCAACAAACAAACAATTACAAACATACGGACAAACACTGGATATACTAGTTGTGTACAACTAAACGAAACGTCTCGTGAGACGCATACTTACATAACTTCATATGATTAGGCATTTGAAGGTTACGGGTTCAGAGAACCTACTTGCTTTACTTACTACTTGCTAATTGCAACTGATTACTACAAGACTCAGGTGAGTCTTACGGCCCCACTTTTACTGTTTTATCTTATTGGGGGAGAAACATGCAACTGCTTTTCTTTGAACACAAGTACTAGAACTGTTTACTATACCAAACGAAATTGCATGAGTTTACTTACAAACAGAAGTCTCTCCATCATATATCGTTAGTTATGGACTTAAGCGCGAACACTAGTTAATGGATCCATTAGGGAAATGACCCTCCCCACCCGGGGCAGTAGCGCTGCCACGTACTGATTTTCACGTAGAAACGGGTGACTACTTATTCGTTACTGATGCATGCTCAATTACGAGCATGTCACGGGAGCAAACTTATTACTTACGGGTTAAGCTTCGATTATGAGCCTCATGGCAACGGTATAAACTTACTTATTTACATTTGCTGGACTGCAAATACTGATTTTACGATTGCTGGATTGCAATGGCTGATTTTTACGCCTACGGGCATTACCAATGAAATCTCGTGTTCAAAACTGATATTACTTACAAACCTGTGAGATTCACCAACCTTTTGGTTGACACTTTTTAGCATGTTTTCTCAGGTACCCGGATGGAGTATGATTACTCCAGGATTTTAGCTAGAGTCGCATGATTTCAACACAACTGCATTAACGGAGATTCTTAGCATTATCTTTTGTATATTTTGATTATGTAATAGAATCTCCCGCTACACGCGCGGACTCTAGGGAAACTACATTTTTGTATACGAAAACACTAAGTTTTCAAACAATATATCTATGGAATGTAACTAATTTACAAACGTTGCATATAGATGTCGTTTACTTTATCTTTGTGCTGTGATATTTGATTAGTAACACCCCAAATTATGCTTCCGCAAAACAGTGAATTTCGGGGGTGTTACACCTTTAAAGGTAAATCAAATCATCTACATCTATATATCTTTCATTTTCTTGTATTTTCTTCATAAAAATTCGGATTTTATGCCTTTTTCCTTGGCTAAAATCCTCATAAAACTCTTGATGTTTGTAGGTTATACCTTTAAACACCTGTATGTGTTACAAAGAAAGGGTAACCCGTGATCAAACCAAAAATTAAGTCAAAATCGTTTATTGCTTGAAAACTTGTTAGATCTTGTTTATCTTTGTGTAAAAAGCTTGTTTATATGTTAATAATCATCTCTAACACATCAAGGATGTATTTCAACACCATGCATGTGTTAGAACATGGATTTAAAGGTCAAAGGATCAAGAACCACTTTTATTTAATGCTTAATATTTTTCATTTTGAAGAAAACATCATTTTGAGGCATGTTTAGTTGCTGTCCAGAAAGTTTCATCTAATTCAACGATTTTTATAAAAATCATTTCTTCATGAAAATGGACTTTTTTATCGTCAAAACTCAAGTTCTGGAAATAAGCTTTCCAACCATATAAGCCTCATGTTCATATGAGTTCATTTGATATTTTTAATAATTTTTGTGAGTAAAGATGTATAAGCTGTTAGGTTAGGTCAGAAACTTTTCTCTCAATGTTTTAATCATAACTGGAGCATTATAACTCCAAATGACTTGAAACCAACGCCAAAAGTTTAAAATTTTCATTGGCTACAACTTTCAAGAAGACCATTTTTATTGATTCCATGTACATTTTGCTCAGAAACAATGATTGCATGCATGTGTTTAAATCTGACTCCAGAAGATAAAAGTAAAATCTAAAAATACTTGGACTTCTCTATTGATTCTGTAAAAATTACACAAAGTAGATAATATATTTTATAACATTCTTGATTTTTCCCTTATTTGAATTTGGACCAGAAGTATTTTTAATAAATCCAATAAACAGGTGTAAGATTTCTGGAATTAAGATTATGGACTGATTTTGGTAAAAGTTGGAAGCCGACACTTACGGACTTACTATTTAGGGAAAAACTAACTTTTTATGACTTATGAACGTGTTTAAGGTTTGGGTATAAGTCTCGGGTCAAACCGAGAAGGTTTGACCGAGTCAACGAAAAATGGGCTTCAATTTCGAAAACATCAAACTTTCTATCTTTGGAAGGAATGGTAACAAAAAGGTTTTGGGTGTCTTATGTTGTATTAATCGATTTGTGTGTTGTTAATCATAAATTGTGTGTAACCAAAGTTCAAACACTCAAAACACTATAAAATTTGGACACAAACAATTGCGAGACATTATATACTTGTGTATTCATTATTGTACACAAACGCGATAATCGGACATTAACAAACTTCAAAGCAAATAAACCATTTTGGCACTTTGTAATCTAAATAATTAGCTAAGCAATCCTATCAAACCTAATTTACCAAAGTACTAATTAGAAACCTCGTGTTCATAGGACTTGGATAGGAGTCATACCCGACAAGCACGCGCGCTTCATCCATCATTTACTCTTACGCTCAATTGTGAGTTTTCACAGCCCCTTTTTACTTGTTTATTATTTTGGGGTGAAAAGCATGATCTCGAACTTTAACTAAATTGGTTGTACTCTTTATAAACTTGTTAAACTTTAGCTATACTATTTATGAGAATTGGTGTATACTATTGTTATGCTTGAGTACTATCGTGCTAAAGTCCCCGGAAATACAGTTTACACTACTTATTAACATATTTATGGATAGCGCTATTTAGGAGGAAACCACTCCTCACCTACACTGGTCGTAAGTGCATAGTATCACCAGTACTCATGTTACCGATAGCAAATGGAGCTTGGGGCATGTGTCGGTTGAATCGGTTTAGTAGTGGCCTCAATTGCATTAACACTTATGTATACTACCTTTCATATTCGCAACTATTATAACCAATCATTTTTATTCATGTCATTTATGAACAAAGCTTTTAAAATTTGTTCGATTGTAACACTAAACTTGTGTACTGATGCTGCGTAAACAGGGTTAAGTTTTATAAATGGAAAATACCCACTTACTATACACAACTCAGGCAAGAATACCTGGTCATATAATAGTATAACACGGTAAGTCCGAGTCGAACACGAGGAACGGATGTCAATTATAAATAAATTGGAAATTGTTACACAAATAAAGTAATATAAATAGAAGGGGGACGTTTTAGTTCCGATCGAACAATTGATAAACAATTATAAAAGAAATGATTTATTAAATAAAACTTAATTATAAAATAGAGAAATAATAAACTGACTTAATTAAATAAAAAAATTAATTCAAATGATAAAAGAAATGCATTTGTGTAACACCCCGCAAAATTTAAACACGATTAATTAAGTTAATCACTTGCATTATTAGGCTAATTCCCTACTTGAGTGAATTCACAACACATTTTAGAGGTAAGTCTAGCATAGCCCAACTAGATAATACGCGTAGTATTACGTATTCGTAATTAGTTGTAATTACCTACTGAACAATCTGAAAACAGACGCGACAAAAATATGCGACTCTTGGTGAACAAAATTATTTAATAAAATGAAATTATTAAATAACGTCGTAAACAATTAAATATTATGTCGATAATATTTACATATCAATTTATAACGCAAAACGTCAACTTTTATAATTAAAATAAAACAAAGTTTGAAATTTATAAAATTTATTAATTGGTTTCATAAAAAGATCCTAATTAAAAATGTAATGAAAAATGTAATTAAAAAAAAAAACCTATTAGTTAAAATAAAGTAACATTTAACGATCGGGTAAACAAACACGGAACGCAAACACGGAGGCAGAAGTGGAACAAAACCACCTCCACCTCCCACTTTTCTCTCTCTCTTCTTTACTCTTTCTCCTCCTTCTCTCTAAAACCACCCAAAAATCACACAAAAACCCCAAATACTACCACAAAAACGCGTTGGATCACCATACTCCTTTGGAATAAAACGACCACGAGACCCCGATCTACACTTCTACCTTTTCGGATTTCAAATCCGACACTCGTAAGTTTCCGACAAATCCCGCAAATCTTTAGATTTCGAAGTTATAATTACTATTTCTTGTTTAATATACTTAGAATAACATGTTTTAGTGTTTTATACAACCGAAAATGTCCAAAATCGAACTTAGATCTTGTTTTTGTGTGCTGTTCGTCGAACATACATAAGTGTCGCATAGGACCGAAAACAGTATAGCGACACTTCTCTAGTGTCGCTATTAGTGCCGCATGAAACCCGAAATATACCGTCACTTGTCTAGTGACGCTGACAACTTTGCTATACCGACACTTCTTGAGTGTCGCTATCTACTGACCGACACATCTATGCGTCACTTATCAAGTGCCGCGTAAATCAGATTTTTCAATTATATCCGACACTCCGTCAGTGACGCACAAACCTTACACCCGACACTTCGTTAGTGCCGCACTGCTATTTTAACCGACACTTCACCAGTGTCGCATAATATCCTGATTCAACATCTAACCCGACACTAGCCTAGTGTCGCATAATCAAAGCAAGTGACGCCCTTAGTGTCGCATAAAACAGGAACTTTACAAACTAATTTTTCACTAAGTGTCGAACTTAACCGGCAACGAATACTCACCTATTATACGATACACGAACCATACAAACAGTTCAAACATACTTGTTTTATCGAAATGTTGATTTCAAACTTTCACCAACGAGTCGTATACATTTTCACAAACACCGAAATACAAACGTAAACGTTAAACAAACGATTTGGACGTGACTTGGTTGTACAAACACTAGCATGGATGATTAGTTTAGACATCCACATACTTATTAAATCTCGTCCGTTTAGGACGTTAGGAGATTTCAGACTGTACTTGGGCTTAGGTTTGCTAGCACTCGCACAACTACTTAAACTCAACAGGTGAGTTCACAGCCCCTACTTTTACTGTTTTAACTGCTTGAACAGGGGTTGAAAACATAGTCAAACTCTTTTATATACAAACATGGTTGTATACTATTTTACTCGAACAAGTGGAGTACATGGAACTAGTAAACTGATAAACAAACTGACGATTTCAACTTAACATGTAATACTGCCCGCACGTGGTCCAGATACGGGTCTTAGGGGAAGTGTTACATATTACTTTCATACTACCAACGCTGTAAACACATGAACATGTTTTGAGAACGCTGGAGAACGACCAGCAACACTATTTACTTAACTGATTGAACTATTAGAAAGTCCCTACTGACATGGGCACAAGTAACTGAAAAGTTCCTACTGACATGGGCACAAACTATTAAAAAGTCCCTACTTGACATGGGCAACATAATTGAACAGTCCCTACTTGACATGGGCAACATTACTGAAAAGTCCCTACTTGACATGGGCAACACTATTGAAAAGTCCCTACTTGACATGGGCAACACTGTTTAAAAGTCCCTACTTGACATGGGCAACACTACTGAAAGCAATGGGTTTCCTACTAACATGGACCCACCAAACGATTAGGATTGTAATACTGCCGTACGTGGTCCAGATACGGGTCTTAGGGGAGTGTTACACCTACGAACAACTAATAGGATACTTACATTCCTACTATAACTTGAACTATATTTTTGGGCAATATCCCAACGAAACATATCTACGATTAGGATACGTATAATCCTACAGAACACACTTGAACACAGGATACTGATTTTCCTACAACTAATAGGATACGAACATTCCTACAAACAACTATCTAGGAACATAATTGATTTCATGAACTATACTTTTGGGTGACATTCCCAACGATACGATATAAACAACAATGGTTTATCACAACTGAACTTGTAAACAAAAAAACCTGTGAATTCACTCAACCTAGTTGTTGACTTTTACTATGTTTTTCAGGGAATTAGCTGCGCATGTAAGATCGCCAACACACATGGAGAACTAGGCGACCCTTGAAGCTTAGGATGCCAACTTTTGGAAACATATGGATTTCTTTAGTATAACTGAAATGTTTTAGTCATATTTCAGAAATCTACTTTTGTAAACTTACTACTTTTAACTTATACGATTCGATGAATCGTAAACTTTGTAATTAACACTTTTGGCATCTTAATATATATTGTTCTGTTGTAATCATAAGCTCTGATATGTATGCATGCTCTGTTATTGTGACACCCCAATACTTAAACTAAATGCTTCCGTTAAACAAATTTGGGGTTGTTACAGATTGGTATCAGAGCCAATGGTTATAGCGAACTAGGAAACTTTAGGTGACTTAGCGACCTAGAGACCTAGACTATAGCCTTGGCTAGAACGCACATGCATACATACATTTGCATACATCTAAACTGTCGTTACGATACCTCGATACTCGTGAACTGTTCACCACATTCGACTCGTTCATTGTACTCTGATCTCATATGAACCTGATCGTGATTAAACGGTTGATGAAAAGAAGTATGTATTTGGCATCATATAATGACGCCTGGCCAACGTGATTATATAATACTAAGTACATATGGGTGTTTCATAGTCGTAAGATACGTGAGGGGGATTCGACAAATTTTCTTGATACTAAAAAAAAAAAAAAAAAAAAAAAAAACTGAAAACATGTGAACCCTCATTCTTCACATTTTCTACTTTAGCGTTGGCTACTATTTGAACTAATACTCAGTCACGTTTGACAACTATTCGGTCGAGTTGACCACTCTGCAAACAAACTCTTGCTCTCTAACGATCGAACGAAATTGTACTAAACGTTTAACGAATGGAACCGACGACTCACCAACCGGATAGACGGGTGGGAAACAAACAGAGATCGTATATACATCGGAGATTTACGAGCCTTTCAGGTACTATGCTAACGAAACCTAACTATGTACTACTACCAGATAATCGAGACGGAGTCTCACACAATCACTGGGGTGATCGGACCTAACCTTGCGAAACGAAACACGAGTAGCAAACTTTATCGAAACAAAACCTATATTTGAAATGTTTATTTCACAAACCACTGTACTGGAAGATTTTCCTACTAATTAATTACCAGAATGATTTTTCTAAACGAACACGAATTGATGAATCACAACAAACAACATGTCAGACTTTTGGCAAAGTTTTCTAAACGAAATATCTAAACGAAGAGTTTTCAAACGATTTACACGGGACAAGGTTTAACCATGTATACCCAACATAAATTTACTCATTGATCACGAATTGATCACTATTTGACTGAATGTCAACGATTTACACAAAAATTGTTTATAATTAAACAACGAACGATTTACAAACAAACTTATCAACTGTGTCCAAACAAACGTTTTGTCATCATTTGACCGCAACCGGGACAACAAACTGAACATCTCGAACCGTCAACTGCTTTGACAACTGTTTATCATTTTGAACTACAACCGTAACGTTTACGCACTGACAACGCCTGGACGCGCATACAATTCTCAGAACAAGGAATACACAACAAGATTTCCTACGTCGACATCAATACGTCTTAGTCAACTTAGACTACGCTTTAACGATGTACTATTCGAATGTCGATTCGAACTCAACACTTGGTAAACTTTTGACCACATAACGAAACACACAACTTATTGAACTATGCCACGAGCATACTTAAACTGTTTGAACTGTCATGGCAACTCGGAATGCCACATAAACTACTACTACTGCCGAAACATACTAAACTATACCGCGAGTATACTTAAACTGATTGAACTTCTATGGCAACAATTGAACGCCACGCAAACTATTGTTAACAACATGACTTATCGGAGAACATACGCCGCGGGCGATCCGACTTGGTTTTAAATCTTGGGACGAGATTTCTCTAACGAGGGGAGAATGTAACACCCCGCAAAATTTAAACACGATTAATTAAGTTAATCACTTGCATTATTAGGCTAATTCCCTACTTGAGTGAATTCACAACACATTTTAGAGGTAAGTCTAGCATAGCCCAACTAGATAATACGCGTAGTATTACGTATTCGTAATTAGTTGTAATTACGTACTGAACAATCTGAAAACAGACGCGACAAAAATATGCGACTCTTGGTGAACAAAATTATTTAATAAAATGAAATTATTAAATAACGTCGTAAACAATTAAATATTATGTCGATAATATTTACATATCAATTTATAACGCAAAACGTCAACTTTTATAATTAAAATAAAACAAAGTTTGAAATTTATAAAATTTATTAATTGGTTTCATAAAAAGATCCTAATTAAAAATGTAATGAAAAATGTAATTAAAAAAAAAAACCTATTAGTTAAAATAAAGTAACATTTAACGATCGGGTAAACAAACACGGAACGCAAACACGGAGGCAGAAGTGGAACAAAACCACCTCCACCTCCCACTTTTCTTTCATTTCCTTTCATCTTTCTCTCTCTCTTCTTTACTCTTTCTCCTCCTTCTCTCTAAAACCACCCAAAAATCACACAAAAACCCCAAATACTACCACAAAAACGCGTTGGATCACCATACTCCTTTGGAATAAAACGACCACGAGACCCCGATCTACACTTCTACCTTTTCGGATTTCAAATCCGACACTCGTAAGTTTCCGACAAATCCCGCAAATCTTTAGATTTCGAAGTTATAATTACTATTTCTTGTTTAATATACTTAGAATAACATGTTTTAGTGTTTTATACAACCGAAAATGTCCAAAATCGAACTTAGATCTTGTTTTTGTGTGCTGTTCGTCGAACAGACATAAGTGTCGCATAGGACCGAAAACAGTATAGCGACACTTCTCTAGTGTCGCTATTAGTGCCGCATGAAACCCGAAATATACCGTCACTTGTCTAGTGACGCTGACAACTTTGCTATACCGACACTTCTTGAGTGTCGCTATTTACTGACCGACACATCTATGCGTCACTTATCAAGTGCCGCGTAAATCAGATTTTTCAATTATATCCGACACTCCGTCAGTGACGCACAAACCTTACACCCGACACTTCGTTAGTGCCGCACTGCTATTTTAACCGACACTTCACCAGTGTCGCATAATATCCTGATTCAACATCTAACCCGACACTAGCCTAGTGTCGCATAATCAAAGCAAGTGACGCCCTTAGTGTCGCATAAAACAGGAACTTTACAAACTAATTTTTCACTAAGTGTCGAACTTAACCGGCAACGAATACTCACCTATTATACGATACACGAACCATACAAACAGTTCAAACATACTTGTTTTATCGAAATGTTGATTTCAAACTTTCACCAACGAGTCGTATACATTTTCACAAACACCGAAATACAAACGTAAACGTTAAACAAACGATTTGGACGTGACTTGGTTGTACAAACACTAGCATGGATGATTAGTTTAGACATCCACATACTTATTAAATCTCGTACGTTTAGGACGTTAGGAGATTTCAGACTGTACTTGGGCTTAGGTTTGCTAGCACTCGCATAACTACTTAAACTCAACAGGTGAGTTCACAGCCCCTACTTTTACTGTTTTAACTGCTTGAACAGGGGTGGAAAACATAGTCAAACTCTTTTATATACAAACATGGTTGTATACTATTTTACTCGAACAAGTGGAGTACATGGAACTAGTAAACTGATAAACAAACTGACGATTTCAACTTAACATGTAATACTGCCCGCACGTGGTCCAGATACGGGTCTTAGGGGAAGTGTTACATATTACTTTCATATTACCAACGCTGTAAACACATGAACATGTTTTGAGAACGCTGGAGAACGACCAGCAACACTATTTACTTAACTGATTGAACTATTAGAAAGTCCCTACTGACATGGGCACAAGTAACTGAAAAGTCCCTACTGACATGGGCACAAACTATTAAAAAGTCCCTACTTGACATGGGCAACATAATTGAACAGTCCCTACTTGACATGGGCAACATTACTGAAAAGTCCCTACTTGACATGGGCAACACTATTGAAAAGTCCCTACTTGACATGGGCAACACTATTTAAAAGTCCCTACTTGACATGGGCAACACTACTGAAAGCAATGGGTTTCCTACTAACATGGACCCACCAAACGATTAGGATTGTAATACTGCCGTACGTGGTCCAGATACGGGTCTTAGGGGAGTGTTACACCTACGAACAACTAATAGGATACTTACATTCCTACTATAACTTGAACTATATTTTTGGGCAATATCCCAACGAAACATATCTACGATTAGGATACGTATAATCCTACAGAACACACTTGAACACAGGATACTGATTTTCCTACAACTAATAGGATACGAACATTCCTACAAACAACTATCTAGGAACATAATTGATTTCATGAACTATACTTTTGGGTGACATTCCCAACGATACGATATAAACAACAATGGTTTATCACAACTGAACTTGTAAACAAAAAAACCTGTGAATTCACTCAACCTAGTTGTTGACTTTTACTATGTTTTTCAGGGAATTAGCTGCGCATGTAAGATCGCCAACACACATGGAGAACTAGGCGACCCTTGAAGCTTAGGATGCCAACTTTTGGAAACATATGGATTTCTTTAGTATAACTGAAATGTTTTAGTCATATTTCAGAAATCTACTTTTGTAAACTTACTACTTTTAACTTATACGATTCGATGAATCGTAAACTTTGTAATTAACACTTTTGGCATCTTAATATATATTGTTCTGTTGTAATCATAAGCTCTTATACGTATGCATACTCTGTTATTGTGACACCCCAATACTTAAACTAAATGCTTCCGCTAAACAAATTTGGGGGTGTTACAATTTGCTTAGATTACCTTCCTTAAAATCTGGAAATCATATTATTTAAAATGCTCACGTATGGATTTTATTGTGCTATAACAAATGTATCAACCTTCCTTACAAGATAAATTGCATTAACACAATTAAGAAAGACATGAAGTTGTTTTCAACCCGCTAACAGTTCAATTTAACGTTGCCCACCTAATTGTGTTTTATATTAATTCAACACCGTTTATGTGATTTATTCTCATAACTTGAATCAACAAAGTCTATAACTATTTCTAGTTATCTTGTTCATCAATAAATATTACCAATTATTATCCCTAACCCGTCAAACTCAATCTATTCGGTGATAATTCTCAATTAAAACCAAAAATCATCAATAATCTTATGATCAAAAGAAACTCAATCTCAATTAATCATAAAACCACGTTAGGTAATTAACAATATTCATTCAATAACCAAGGATCAATGAATAAACACATAAACTTGAATAAAATCCAATACGATTCGCATTTTTAATAATCAATCCATCATTTAAGTATTATCATCTAAGCAAACACACAAAATGCTTAGCCAATCATGCTATTACAAATATACAGATTCGAATAAGTACTAGAAATCATAATCAAATGAAAGATAGAAACGAATTCGAACCGAGAACCGAAGAACCGAATGAAGGGGAATCAATTGGCATAAATACCCACCTTCTTGTGCCTCCTAATCATCCTCAAAAAGCCTCTTGAATCAGCCTTAGTCGACTTAGGGTTTATGGTGGAAGTTAGGGTTAAAATGAGGCAAAGTGAGAATTTAAGGAATTCTGACCGACCAATCCATACGCCGTATGGATGTCCATACGCCGTATGGATTGAAAAACTAGCCCCCGTCCAAAAAATGAAAGTTGTAGCCCTGTTTGTTAGCTAAATTCTCCAAGTTGAATCACCCCAATCGGAGTTCGTATGAATAAGTTATGGCCAAAATACTAACGCATAGCCGAAAACTCAGCTTTAACACTTTTCTTAATTTTCAGATCATCTTTCATTCTCTATCCGATTCGAGCTTCATTTACACTTATTCCAATCCAATATTGCCTATCTTCACTCTCTTAGCTTCATTTCCTCGATCCAATCTTCTCTTGTCCAATGTTTTATTCTTTTAGCAACATTCATTCGCAATAAGCTCGTTTTCCGTTCCTTTTCGATCCAAGCTCCAAATAAACTCCTAAATGCAAATATGAACGAAATAAGTATCTTTTTCACATAAAATGCATAAGAAATCTATCTAACAAAGGGGTAATTAGTACTATAATCTGGTACATTTTGGCGTTTATCATGTACTCACCAACTATGACCATAGTTGACCCTTTTGTTTTATCATGCTTTTCAGGACCACGACAGTAAGGTGCACTCTAGGAGTACTTTTGCATGGATGCATTCTCACATGCATTTGCTTTAATCTGGATTATGTCAATCCTTTGGAAACTATATTTTGAACTTGTAGTAACTTGTAATACTTTCGCTAAATTATGTATGGTGTTACTTCTATATCTTGTGCATTGTTACCCGGTACTGTTACACCTCGTGTTTCCGCTTTAGCGGGGTGTGACAGGTAATACATAATGTTTTTGATTCGTAAAATTTGTTAGTAAAGATAAAAAGTTTTTCAGTTTTTACTATATATATTGTAGTTAATTTTTTTTTTCAGTTTTTACTATATATATTCGTAAAATTTGTCAAGATTGACTCTTTACTCTCCTTTAGCTTGACGCCCTCATTCTCCAACTCCTCATTGCAAGTTGTCTCTATCTCCTCGATCAATTTATCGAATTCTTCGATGTCACGGATTTCCTCGAGGCTTCCCGTCCATCCTTCAAGAATCATTGGGTCTAAATCTTCGTCATCCTTCAAACTTTTCAAACTTTCGTCATCCTCAGATAATTCTCTCATGCTAGCAAAGTAACAAGTCTCATCCACTGATTCCGGATATTGCATAGATTCATTCACATTGAATTCAACCTTCTCATCCCCTAATCTCATGGTTATTTCCTATCAAAAACATCGATCAATGCTCTGGAAGTGGCTAGGAAGGGTCTACCTAAAATAATAGGCACCTTAGGATCCTCTACCATGTCAAGAATCACAAAGTCACAGGGAAACACAAACTTATCAACCTTGACTAAAACGTTCTCAACCATCCCTCTGGGGTATTGAACAGAGTGATCAGCCAACTCGATGCACATTCGGATGGATTTAGGTTCTCCTAGCCCAAGTCTAGCGTACATAGTATAAGGCATAATAGATATGCTAGCCCCAAGATCTGCTAGTGCATTCGCAATGTCCAAATTACCAATTTGACAGGGTATAGTGATTCTCCCTGGATCTTTCATTTTTGGTGGTAACTTGTTTTGCATCACGGCTGAGCATCGCTCATTCATCATCACCGTGGCTTCTTCTGTCAATTTGCTCTTATTAGTCGAGAGCTCCTTCAAGTATTTCACATACTTAGGCATTTGAGCAACGGCTTCCACAAACGGAATGTTAATATGAAGCTGCTTCAGATTCTCTAAAAATTGGTGATAATGAGCTTCATCTTTTCCTCGCCTCAAAGCTGCTGGGTAAGGTGGGGGTGGTGCATGATCCTTCGCATATTGTTCATCCCTAGCAATTTGATCAGCTTTTGTGTCTACCCTTGACTTTTTGGCAACCTCAGCTTCCTTATCCTTTTCAGGCAAAAGCTTTGACACATGATTCTTTTGAAACTTAAGGTTTTCATGAACCTTTCCACTTCTGGTAGTCACTACCTTTGCGTGATCTCGTGGGTTGGTTTCGGTGCATTATGGTAAAGTTCCCGGGGGTCTCTCTTGGAGAACTTTAGCTATGCTGGAAATGGTTCCCTCAATTTGCTTGATCGCCGCTCCTTGATTCCGAACTAATGCTTCAATGGTGTCCATCCGATGTCCAGACCTAGCAATAAATTTCTCGTTAGCGATCAAAAACTTCCCCGTCATTTCTTCCAAATTGGGTTTCTTGTCAGGGAAGGTTGCCGAGGGTTGTTCCCTAGTGAAAAACTCTGGCTGAGCCTGGCTGAACTGGTGACCTCCTTCCTGGTATGGTCTTAGGAAAAATTCCCCTCTGTCTTGGCAGTAGGTTCCGTGAGTTTCCACACATTTAACTTCCTCTCTCACTCCTCCAGAATTCATTTCGGGACAATCCTTGACTAAATGCGTTCCTCCACAATTGTCACACCCTACTTGGATTGCATGGACAGTCTCAGTCACCTTTTTTATGTCTCTTCCCATGCTGTCCAGCTTGGCAGTTATGACGGCGAGTCCATCGTCATTGCTAATTGACCTCTTTCTCCTAGAGGAACCATCATCCCATAACCGAGAATACTTTGCTTGGTCGCGAATAGCTGCTAAGGCGTCCCTAGGAATCTTCTTCGGGATATGTCCTTGAGCATCTAATTGCTGTCTTGTAGCACGATCCACTCCCCTGTAGAATACCATTATAATTTGTTGGTCGTTTAGGTCATGCTGTGGACATTTATGCATAAAGTCCTGGTACCTTTCCCACGCTTGGTGTAGCGACTCATCAATGTCTTGCTTGAAGTTTCGAATCTCGTTGATCATCTTCGACGTTTTGGATGGCGGGCAGTACATCTTGAGAAACTTCGTGCGGAGATCTTCCCACGTGGTGATGGATCCAGCTGGTTCATTAGTAATCCATCTTTTCGCGGCTCCCTTGAGTGTTCTTGGGAACACTCGGAGCATGACTTGATCGCATGTAATGTTAGGGATGCTGAACATATCGGCAATCTCCTCAATCTTTTCCACGTGCTCGTTAGCATCTTCTCTCTCCTCTCCTCGAAACGGGTTTTCCCTAAGCTCCTTTAGGAATTGTTCCTTTATCTCGAACTCGACATTTTCTGCAATTGCGGGCCTCACTACTCCTGGGCCAAGGTCGCTACGCCTTCTGCTCGAATATTCCTCGAGAGTCATATTGGCAATGTCGTCTGCCATTTCTAAATCTGGTTCCAATTGATCGATGGGTGGTTCAAAGAGAGCTCGTAAATATTCTTCGAAATCGTCCTCCAAATACGAAGGGTAGAACAAGACTCTTAATATAACACAAATTAAAAACTAATCCTATACACAGATAATACAAATAAACAAGTAAATAAATATTAAATTAAAACTGATAATTTACAGAAAACAAATTCCAATTTATCCAAATGAATCAAACCGCTCCCCGGCAGCGGCGCCAAAAACTTGATGTGCTATGAAAGCGTCTTGTTTTATAATTTATAAATAGAAATACCTAATAAATACTTTCAAGCAACCAGGCAAGAATACCCGATCGAATGTTAGTATAGACTTGGTAAGTCCGAGTCGAACACGAGGAACGGATGTCAATATTAAATAAATTGGAAATTGATACAAATAATGAAAACAGTAAATATTGGGGGGGCGTTTTAGTTCCGATCGAACAATTGACTAACAATTATGTAATATAGTTTTAAATTAAAACTGAAATGAAATAAATAATAATTAAGAAAACAATTAATCAAATATAGATACTTGATTCAACTGGTAAGAAAGATGCATTCGCTTGGACTACTTTCCTTAGAATCCGATTATCACTTTATTGAATTGCTAACATACGGATTTTATTGTGATATGACAGTTGTACCAACCCTCCTTACAAGATAAGTTGATTAAACCCAATTAAGAAAGACATAAAGTTGTTTTCAACACGCTAACAGTTCAATTTAACGTTGCCCACCAAATTGTGTTCTAAATTAAACCTACACCGTTTATGTGATTTATTCTTATAACTTGAATCAACAAAGTTTATAACTAATAATAGTTATCTTGTTCATTAATGATTATTACCAATTATTAACCATAACCTGTCAAACTCAATATATTCAGCAATAATCGCCAATCAAAATCAACAATTATCAATAATTCTATAATCAAAAAGAACTCTATCTCAATTAATCATAAAATCACGTTAGGTAATCACTAATAATCAATAAATAACCAAGGATCATCAAATAAACACATAAACATTCATAAAATCCGATATAATCTGCAATTCAATAATCAAATCATCATCTAAGTATCATCATCCAAACAAATACAATAAAGATTTAGCTACTCATAATGTTCCAGAAAATCAGAAACGAAAACATAACCGAAATCATAATCAAATGAAAAGGATTAAAGTATTCGAACCGAGAAATCGAAAGAATGATTGAACGAGTGAAAACCTTTGATTCTCTAAGCTTCTAATCCTTCAAAAAGCTCCTAAAATGAGGGAAAACCCCCTCTGGTCGTTTGTAATCGTATTAGGGTTTTTTTATTGAAGTTCTAGCTTGAAAACCCTAAAATCGGACTTAAATGGCTGAAAAAGTCATCCATACGGCGTATGGATATTCCATACGGCGTATGGATGCAAAAGCCCATAAATCCAGCCCGCGATAACAAGTTTCAGCCCAGTTTTCAATCCATACGGCGTATGGACATCCATACGCCGTATGGATGCATTTTCAGCTAAAATGGAAAAAACGAAAGTTGTAGCCCTATGTGTTAGCTAAATTCTCCAAGTTGAATCACCTCAATCGGAGTTCGTATGAGAAGGTTATGGCCAAAATACTAACAGCTGTCTGAAAACTCTGCTTTTACATTCTTCCTCCATTTTCAGCTCATCTTTCATTCTTTTTCCGATTCGAGCTTCATTTACACTTCAATCCAATCCAATCTTGCATATCTTCACTCTCTTAGCTTCTTTTCTTCAATCCAATCTTTTATTGTCCAATGTTTTATTCTTTTAGCAACTTTTCTTCCAAATAAGCTCGTTTTCCGTTTCTTTTCAATCCAAGCTCCAAAAAAACTCCTAAATGCAAATATGAACGAAATAAGTATCTTATTCACACAAAATGCATTAGAAACCTATTAAACGAAGGGGTAATTAGTACTATAATTTAGTACATTTTAGCGTTCATCAAATGGGTTTTGTACAATTGGTGGTTTATAGTCTGAAATTGAAGTTAGAAATCGATTAAATTGATGTTAACTGGTGTTTTTATGATCAAAGGTAATCATATAACATGTTGAAAATGATGAATTTATGATTTGTGTTCATGGATGATTTTAGGGTTTATGTTAAATCTTTATGAAATTATGAAATAAGCTTAAAGATGTTAATAATGATGTTACTAGAGTATGATTATGATTATAAAACAAGAAATAAAGTGGTAGAGTTTGATAAGTGATAAATGAGAGGGTTGATGTGACCCAAAAAGTCATGTTTTTAAGTACTTATTTCCGCACTTTTTGGACTATTCTTTGGTGAAAACATTTCAAAACAATAATTTATCATCAAAAATCACCAAGGTAGTCTAAATACGGGTGTTGCTACAAAAATCAGTGAAAACATCCATTTTACACGCAAACCGAGGCAAAAACAATCACCTTAAATATTCCATTCTTGATTATCCTATCAAATTAGATCTTAATGCATATTTTATGATTCAATAGGAAAATCCAAGATCGGTGGTGAAAGAATCAAGGGAAACGGGTGAAGAACGAAGAAGATGTGCAGTCTAGAAGCCCGCCGATCGTCATTCGGAACACACAAAAGTCAAACACTTCCAAATTTGGCAAACTTAGTGTCATTAGAAGCATAACGGAAAAACAAAGCCAACGGCGCAAGAATCAAGCAAATCGGAGCCCAAACGAAGAAGATACGGACGAACCAAGCAACCGAGAAACAAGCGGAGGCCAAACCAAGCACCAACCCCCCCCCCCCCCCCCTTGGCCCTAGGTACCGTATACGGTACCCTAGGTTCCGTATACGGCCCTTGGGGTGCCGTATACGGGGTCTGGTGGCTTGTGAGGTGCCGTTTGCCCCCTTTGTCCGATGGTCCCGTATGCAGCTTGGATGCTTGTATTTCATGCTTCAAGACTTGTACCAAGATCAACTAGCTTCTCCTATAAATACCTCTTTCATTCCACCATTTCAAAACACACCTTACACCTCTCATTTCACATACTTCTCTCTCTCTCTCTTTCTCTCTCTAGCACTACTCTTAGGAGTTAGAGGAGAATTATTCTTGTAGTTAGTTCTCTCTCTAGTTTCTCTCTCTAGCACTACTCTTAGGAGTTAGAGGAGAACTAGAGAGATATAAGTTAGCGGTTAGAGCTAGGGGAAAGTTGTAATTGGGTAATCAAGCTGTAGCAAGGTTATTCAAGTCAGACTGTTGTAATCCTCAGTATTACTCTTCTAATCCGGTGATATTATCTTACTTTCTTACGGTTATAATGTTTACTTTGCATATTATTTCAGTACGATTTATGATTGTTGCCATGCTGATTAGCTAGATTAATATGTGATTGTTGGAATGTAGATGTTAGGATTAGGGATGATGTTTTAATAATATATCTTATATATGATCGGTAGTTTTTATGTTGCATACATGTTTAGACTTATCCTGGATGTAGACTTAATTAATCACCCTTTCTGGTCTCTCACGTGACTGTTGCCTTAGGATTGGATCTGATCAACCCTAACTACGAATACACAGTTATCTCCTGTTTGTATGAAACTGTGAGATCGCCATAACACGTCAGAATACTTGGTATAGCTTTGGAAATACCGCTGGTAGAGTACAAATACGTGGAAGCCAAGGAAATGCCGGTGGTCTATCTCACCGTGGATTACATGGAAGCAACCCTTCCAGACACGGGTCTAGGTCTTGTTAAGCCGTGAAAATGCTATAGTACACCGTTAAACTACCTCTGGTTATAAAGCTGTGTAAAGATATAATAGATCTTTAAAACACCGTAGATATACCTAGGGTTAGAGTACTGTGGAAAATAAGGTCACTAAACACTGTACGCATGCCTAGGGATGAACGACCGATGGCAAAGGAGGGTCTAATCCATGACGGAAGTATTAGAACTAAAACAGATAAAACATGAGTTAGGAAATGAAAGCAAGGATGCCGGCTGTGTTCCCAGATGCTTAAAACCCCTAAACTCTACTTAACCGATAGTTTAGCTTATTCAGCATACAACCAGTATTACTCTGTTAAAATTGGATAGACATAGGTGTTAAGAAAAGTCAGTGTTGTGGACTATCGCCTTATTCCTTAACCCCATTCAGAGGGTCGCTTGGTCTCCGAAAGAGACGGTGAGGTGGGTCTGAAGACAGTCCCATCTGATCAGAATCAGGATAGCCTAGGATTCAGTGACATATGCTTTAGGGTTACACCTAGACGTAGGGTCCTAGTGTTTACACCAACTGTTTAGAAGATTCTTAACCAGAGTAATCACCTATCATCAATATAATATCATCCCGAAACCCTAATCGTCGAAGTTTCAGCAATCACTCTCTACCTGCTGCTTATATTCTCATTTACTTTTCTGCACTTTAATTTCTGTCTTTAGGTTAGATTAGATAAAACCAAAACCCATACCTACCTTGTTTTAAACCCATCCTATTGTCAAGTTATCTTTGGTAGGTCCCAATTCAATTCAATTCGTACCGATTTTGGACGACACTTGAGTTATACTTGCCACCTTACCCACAAGGTAGGTAGCTTGCATAGTTTGAGCCCAGCAAATATAAATTTTTAAAACTTTCAACCGCTCGTGCATTTCGGTAGCCGTCGGTGCAACGACTCGGATTCTAAAAACCGACCGACCGCTGAGACCGCGACAAGTTTTTGGCGCCGCTGCCGGGGATCGGTTTCGTCAAGAATTGAATTCTGCCTTAGATAATTAACTTTAGGAGATCCTTCCTTAAGATTATCATTACTTAGGAAGTTAATTGCTTTATTAGTTAGATAACTCAGTTCTTAAACCCTAGAAAATACATAAAAATTAGAAAATGAAAAACCCTAATTCTCCTTCAAACCCCATCTCTCCTCTCAATCAAATGATGACGGATGAAATGACGGCTTTGGTAGATGCGGAATTCTTTGACTGTCCAGAGTATGAGTCAAACTCCTCTGACGTTAGAGAGATCTGTGTTAACCATGAAGTTGAGAACCCAAAAATATCGAGCTTAGACTTAGGTTTTGATGAATCTCAGCAGAAGATTCCAGCTTCTGTTACTATTGCTTTAAGTGGTCAACCCACACTTGACCCTGAGATTCTGTCAATCTTGTCTTGGTATCCACACTATATTAGACCTGCTACTTTACCTGATGAGGAACCATTTGGAATCGAAGTGTTCTTCTATCCACCCATGCCTTGGATGGATTTGAATGAACTTCTTCATTGTTTAGATGAATACTTTGAGTACGATCTCCCAGATATTTTGCGAGCCCACCCCACTACACTTTATTCAAGTGTTGTTGAGGAAGAGTGTCTCCAATATCAGGTTGAGAATGAACTTAGGATAGAAACACCAACCCGATTAAACACTGAATCTAGGAATCATCTACCCGAATCAGAAACAGGCCATCACTTAGGAAATTCTCTCAAGCCCAATAGGAGGATAGATATCCATGCCAACTTTCTGAAATATCTTAAGATATCTGATTTTCCATTTACATTTGAGCAGAGAAAGACCTTTGTTGAGACTGATAGAATAATTAGACTTCTTCGTGCTAATCACAGTAGAAAAGGCGAGCTATTGTTAAAATCAGAATTAGATCTTTTAATGGATTTACTTGCCAGCACCGATTATCCCTCTGATTCACAACCTAGGATTAATCGTTATGTTGCGTTCCTGATTGACGAGCTTGAATTTTGGATAGAAAGAAGCCCTATCAAGTCTAACATGATTCTTGCAGATATTCCATTCTTTGTTGATCCTGCTGCTTATTTAATTAATGAACTTAGAGCTATTTTTCCCGAATCAACTGAGGAAGCTATGGACGCTGCTTTCTTTGCAAAAAGGAAACAGATCCATATCCAGCTAATCCAGTTATTCCAAAAAACCAAATTCCCGTTTACTAACCAACAGAAGATTTATATCGAAGAGCTTTCGCAGCAGTTCATACTACTTACGGAAATCCCGATTCTTCTGAGGAAACGGAATTTGTGGATTTACTTTCAAAACTGCTCTATGATCTGTCTTATCTAGATACAGGATTTAGAGATGGCATTTCAAACCAGAAAAAGGTGAAACGGGAATTTAATCGTTTTGTCGATGCATTGTTACAACTCAGTCAGGAAGAACGAGAATTCTTAACAGAATTTGAACGGTATTTCATAAATCCTGCTGATTTAGTTTACTATGTCATCTGAGCTCTCCGAGGTACGTTTATTTCCCGCTATACCTTGTCTCTATCCAAAGCATCAACTGTACCCAACTGTGTCATCTCGGACACTATCCGGTAAAACAGTAAGTCTGATATGGACGAGCTTTCGTCTTTAACAAAGCGCTTTTGGGAGGCACCCCAAACCTATCTAGGTTAATTAATATTAGTTAGTATTAATTTTAGTTTAAATTAATTTTTCGTTTTAAAGCTTTCGTTTAAAAATCAAGAAAACGTCCTTTAAACTTTAAACTCGCGCAATCTGCGTAAGTTCAAACTTTTCAGAAAAATTTTTAACAAAGTTTTAATTTTAAAATTTTGGTAAATTAATTTTGATTTGTTTTAAAGTTTAAAGCACACAAAAATATTGTTTCGTTTTTAATAAACTCGTTTCAGTTTAAACGCAAAGAACTTTTCGCACGCAATTTAAAACACAGTTTTAATTCGCGAAAACTTTTTATAAAGATTCGTATTTACTTTTGGTTACTTTATTAAAAATCTTAAAACCTTTCGAAAACCAATCGTACGTATCGCATCTTTCGCGTTTTAAATCGAAACGTATTTAAACCAAGAGGAAGGGGACTCACTACCAAACAAAAAGTCAATTTTGGTCAATTTTCTCTCCCCCTTCTTCCCCAAACCGTCGGCCTCCCCATCACCATCACCAAACCCTCATTTTTCCACCATTTTTTATGATTTAAAGCTTCAAGTTCTTCATTTTATCATCTCTTTTGCATACATAACATCATTTCATCACTTGCAAGGTAATTCCTAACTCAAATCTTTAAATTTCATTAACTTTTTAAAAGTTAGGGTTTCAACTTTTGATCTATGAAATCCATGGTGAAATCTTGTGTTTTATGGTTCAAAAGTATTCTTGCATAGTTGCTTAACATGATTGCATGCTTGATTGAGTAGATTACTTGATAATTTGTTACTTTGATCTTCAAGTGTTGACTTTAAGTTGTCAAAATTGCTAGAATTGTTGACTTTTGATAACTAGTAGTTTGTTTTGATTTGTTTTGATTAATTCATGCTTAGTATGATTTGATAAACATGTTTACATGATTGCTAGTTTATTTTGAATGATCTCTAGGATTATTGAAAGTTAAAGTAAGCACGTTGTGATTAAAAATTAACCAAGTATGATACTTTATTTTAAATATTCAATTTTTTAATGGTACTTGGGTTAATTAAATCATGGCAAGTTTCTTAGATTTTCAATAAATCATTAGTTAGCTTTTGGTCCTTGATTATTTTAATTATTCACCACCTTAATTAATAAAGTGTTGAATATTTTTATTATGACCATCACACGTAAGCTACCGTCATTCAAAATTGTTAAAAGTAACCGAATAAGTTAACACGTGTCCTTAACCATATGGTATTTGCATGAATAAATTAGTTTATGCTCTTTTTGGTTGACTTGATATATTTGAGGTAATTACATGGTTAAGCTCACTTAGATTAAGTTGCCATTAATGAAAGTAAAAATATTTGCTAGTTGTTTGAAATGACAAGTTTACTTAGATTAAACACTAGTATTATTATTGCTTTAGTACCCTTGGAATAGGTTAGACACTAATGGTTGTGAAAATTGCGGATTGAGGATTGGTTAGGCCTAGGTTTAGTTTAAAATAAAATTGCGGATTTATTCATATTTTAAAGCCTACATTTCCAATTTTTGTTTCAAATTTGAAAATGTACTTAGCAATTTGTTATTACTTATGCATCTCATTTTCTTGTCAACAGATGGATCTATCAAACCCTTCGTTAAGGAAGCTTGCTTCATCCCCCGATAATATGGACGATATTGAGAAATGGATGGGACGATACTTAGGGTCAAACAGAGTCATCATGTGGCCAGATATGAGACGTTTGGGTATTAGGGATGAGTTGGAAGATTTGATTAAGTATGATAAAAATGGCGAGGAACATGCTGCATTTTTCCATCTTTTCTCCATTGATGAGGCTATATACCGAGAGGTCGTCACTGAGTTTATGATGACTTACGAGTTCCGAGAGAGATTGGAGATCACTGATAAAAAGAAGATCACTTTTCGGTATCGTGGGAAGAAATATCATATGACAGTTGGAGATTTCGGGGTATACCTTGGCCTTTACACACAGTCTCAGGCCAGTTCTGATTGGTTCACCAGCAGTTTCCAGTCTATCTCCAGTTTACCATCACGGGATCATAAGGAGATATGGAGAAGATTGACGGGGACAACCTTCAGGAGTGGAGTGAAAGCTTCACTCATGACCCGACCAGTTCATCACATTCTTCACAAGCTCCTGTGCTGTACTATCTTTGGAAAGAGAGATGCTGGACCTGCTACATCAGAGGAGCTTAAGTTCATGGATGCGATCATAAGGAAGCAGAACCTGAATGTCGCATACATCATCGCGGAGAGATTGTGGAAGGAGAAAAGAGAGGATAGACGCCACGTATTCATGGGAGCCATTATCACGAGATTATTAGTCGGCATGGGGATTCTCACTGACCGTCACCGTGAGGATTACACCCATCATGCTAGTTCGCAGCCGTTTGATCTAGAGTATTGTAAGTTGATCAGGATCATTGATGAGGGAACTGAGAGACAGTGCTTATGGTATCAGACTCGGCAGCCCATTCCTGGATGCTTCATGACCAGGAAGCGCGTGACTACAGAGGATAGAGATGTTGGTCCCCAGCCACAGAGACCAGTTGCAGCAGAGATACCTGAGACATCACGAGGAGCAGACACATCAGTACTGCCTACACAGGCCGTTGTGCATCACACAGATCCGGTCACTCCTCTTACTCAGTACTATCTATTACATGCTTTACAGGTTATCCGTGATCAGCAGGTTCTGACAGCTAGGACACATGGTACCCCTGAGCCTAATCACTTCTTATACAGATGTGGACCACCACCACCACCCACTACTCATACCGCCACTCACCCATACACCACCACTCGCCCATACACCACCTTTCCTCCACCACATCCACATACCTCCACTCAGTCACCACACCCATATAGACGCCCACGCACACCTACCACCTACTCCGCACCATTACCCACTCACAGATCCACATCTGATATAGCCAGAGTCTACTCAGTACACATACCATCACCAGCCCGTCAGCAGGCATCATTGCCTCATCCGACTGTACCCATTCCGACCCATGATCAGCATCCAGAGGCTAGCACATCATACAGACCAGATCTGCTCTACATTGGTTCCGATGCATTGTTCACTGGTAGCATCGGCCCTTACTTGGATTTGGGCCCCATCTTCTCAGATCAGGTTCCTACTGAGAGCACTCTCAGGCAGCTCTACCTCGATATGTTACAGACGGCAGGTGTTACCACTGCGGACATGCTCGCACAGGGTTTTGATGATATGATGGCACTTCCAGCGATGACTCTCAGGCAGATATTGATTCAGAGAGGACTACTACCTCCAGATGAGCAGAGAGTATCTAGCGGACAACAGTCAGTTGCAGGACCTCCAGCTCAGCCTGATGACATACCAGCAGAGGATCCTCCATTCTAGACTACTTATCTTATGATTCATATTTCATATCACTGACTTTTGTATTATATTGATTACAGTGATCTCTATCTTGCACTTGGTTAAACTTTTGGGATATTTTTTGACCTTTATGGTTGAAACTTTATATTTCATTTATCGTAGTTACTTATTATGTTTGTTTCTTTATTTTAGAATAAGTGATTGAATGTGTGATGAATGAGAAATGAGCCCGCATGAGATGACGAGCGTCCAAGAAAAAGAACCGTGATGTCAAAAGGCAGACAACCAAGGAATTCACAACTGCAGACCACGGAACTTACACACATCTCAGGAGAGGAGCTTTGGTCTATCTTCTTCTGAAACTCGCACAAGCACCGCAGACTCTTCAAAGATCTAAGTGTGGAATCTCAACCCACACTCCAAGACATCTTAGCCAGAATCATCTCCAAATCTTAAATCACAAAAGTGTGAAATTCACTAATAAGAATTTCCACATACATTAGGGATCGATTCTTAGCTGAGCATGAATGAGAAGCGCTGTGCACCAGATTAGGACATGCGGAGCTGAATCACTCTTAATGAAGATCTTCGAATCCTCATCTTTCGCCTCTAAACGATAAATCGTCATCTGGGGAGTTTCTTACCTTTCACCTCGTTTAACTTGATTCATTTTGTTAACTTAGGAATGCAAAGTAATCTATACTCTATCCTAAACTTATCACTAAGTGTGGGATTCCAGCCCAAACAAAACACTTGAGAAACATTTTCTATATGTTCAAACTCTAAGTGTGGGATTATATTTTCAAATATAATCTCAACTCAAGAGAACATTAGGGACAATGTTCCTCTAAGTATGGGATAGCAGGTATAGAATACCTTGAATTAGATGTTTTACAGATTTTAATGTCCAAATAGCTTTACTCAGAAAATGTTCCTCAAATTTTCAAAATTTTCAAAACTTTTTAAACAAAAAATAATAAAGTATGAGCCAAACCATCCGATTAGCTCTACTATTTTTGAGTTACGATTTCTTTCGAAGAGGAACCATTTCTAATATGAGTTAGTTATTCAAAGAATATTAGGGAAATTAAGGTAGAAATTTCTTAAATAAGTATTAACAATCTAAGGAGCATGGCTAGGCACATACAAACCCAAAATTTGCAGTGAGGTTTTGAGCCTTAAAAGCATTCATTTTAAATGCTACATTGTTCATTTCTTGTGTGTGCCGATGCTAGTACCTCTAACTTAGAATTTGTTCCTGACATACGTTTCGAGACCACATTGGAGAGTACCGTACGCGGTATAGGTGCAATTAGATGATCTCGACATTCCTTAGGATTAAACCCATTCTTACATGCCTTTTCAAGCCCAAAACCCTTCTGATACTCATTTTTAGTATCGATGATCCGCCTAGAAAAACCCTTTGAGCCTAAACCTTTCGTTTCTTCAAAACCCTATATCTTTAACCACTTTTCCCAAAATTCCCAATAACTTATCTTGGAATTTCTAAGGTTATGAAAAAACATCTTGAAGAATCTCTTTCTGAATTGATCTACTCCTCCGTGTTCACCAAAATCAGAAAATCAAGGGTGCGAAAAATTGGCACCAGAAGAAAAGACTCGAAGAAGTTTGTGATAAGAAAGAAGAGATTTTCGAAAGAAAATCAAAAATATCCTTGGAAGTAATCTGGCAAAGAAATTCTGAAGAAAGAAAAGAAAAAAAAAAGAAAAGAAAAAAATAAAGCTAAAGTGCTTCAGAGTATCAATCTTTCAAAGAAAGATCCGATGAAATACGAGTAGCTATCTTCTCCGTTCTCCAATAAGTTTTTCATGATTCTTAGAATGCCCATGATAAGCAACCCCTTAAACCAAAAATCACCACTATCTATACCCCTGAACCCTCACAAACATTAAAACCCACTCGAATGTCTTGGGATAATTAGCGCCGTCCTCTTCCTAAGTGGTGGAGATCCGATTATCGACCAAGCTTATAATGATGAGTGCTGCATGACTGGCTATTTGAGCGATTTCGATTGTACTAGATTGATAGGACACCCGATACACTCTGAGTGAATTGAATGACCACCTTTAGTGAGATCGCCTAGTCATGTATACTCCAAGATCACGAGATTTGGAAAGTATGCCTGGGAAAGTCAATACTTATTTCTGAAAGGATCATCTTAGCTTTCCCTATGTTCTCTAAATAATTTTCCCAAAGGACAAAGTGGTAACTTTTTGGAGGTGCTCTAACTCACCTAAAATCTATAAAATGTTTTCACAGGGACACAACTGAGTGTTGCTTGAGGACAAGCAACGCTTAAGTGTGGGATACTTGATGTGACCCAAAAAGTCATGTTTTTAAGTACTTATTTCCGCACTTTTTGGACTATTCTTTGGTGAAAACATTTCAAAACAATCATTTATCATCAAAAATCACCAAGGTAGTCTAAATACGGGTGTTGCTACAAAAATCAGTGAAAACATCCATTTTGCACGCAAACCGAGGCAAAAACAATCACGTTAAATATTCCATTCTTGATTATCCTATCAAAGTAGATCTTAATGCATATTTTATGATTCAATAGGAAAATCCAAGATCGGTGGTGAAAGAATCAAGGGAAACGGGTGAAGAACGAAGAAGATGTGCAGTCTAGAAGCCCGCCGATCGTCATCCGGAACACGCAAAAGTGAAACACTTCCAAATTTGGCAAACTTAGTGTCATTAGAAGCATAACGGAAAAACGAAGCCAACGGCGTAAGAATCAAGCAAATCGGAGCCCAAACGAAGAAGATACGGACGAACCAAGCAACCGAGAAACAAGCGGAGGCCAAACCAAGCACCAACCCCTCCCCCTCCTTGGCCCTAGGTACCGTATACTGTACCCTAGGTTCCGTATACGGACCTTGGGGTGCCGTATACGGGGTCTGGTGGCTTGTGAGGTGCCGTTTGCCCCCCTTGGTCCGATGGTCCCGTATGCAGCTTGGATGCTTGTATTTCATGCTTCAAGACTTGTACCAAGATCAAATAGCTTCTCCTATAAATACCTCATTCATTCCACCATTTCAAAACACACCTTACACCTCTCATTTCATATACTTCTCTTTCTCTATCTAGAATTCTCTCTCTAGCACTACTCTTAGGAGTTAGAGGAGAATTATTCTTGTAGTTAGTTCTCTCTCTAGTTTCTCTCTCTAGCACTACTCTTAGGAGTTAGAGGAGAACTAGAGAGATATAAGTTAGCGGTTAGATCTAGAGGAAAGTTGTAATTGGGTAATCAAGTTGTAGCAAGGTTATTCAAGTCAGACTGTTGTAATCCTCAGTATTACTCTTCTAATCCGGTGATATTATCTTACTTTCTTACTGTTATAATGTGTACTTTGCATATTATTTCAGTACGATTTATGATTGTTGCCATGCTGATTAGCTACATTAATATGTGATTGTTGGAATGTAGATGTTAGGATTAGGGATGATGTTTTAATAATATATCTTATATATGATCGGTAGTTGTTATGTTGCATACATGTTTAGACTTATCCTGGATGTAGACTTAATTAATCACCCTTTCTGGTCTCTCACGTGACTGTTGCCTTAGGATAGGATCTGATCAACCCTAACTACGAATACACAGTTATCTCCTGTTTGTATGAAACTGTGAGATCGCCATAACACGTCAGAATACTTGGTATAGCGTTGGAAATACCGCTGGTAGAGTACAAATACGTGGAAGCCAAGGAAATGCCGGTGGTCTATCTCACCGTGGATTACCTGGAAGCAACCCTTCCAGACACGGGTCTAGGTCTTGTTAAGCCGTGAAAATGCTATAGTACACCGTTAAACTACCTCTGGTTATAAAGCTGTGTAAAGATATAATAGGTCTTTAAAACACCGTAGATATACCTAGGGTTAGAGTACTGTGGAAAATAAGGTCACTATACACTGTACGCATGCCTAGGGATGAACGACCGATGGCAAAGGAGGGTCTAATCCATGACGGAAGTATTAGAACTAAAACATATAAAACATGAGTTAGGAAATGAAAGCAAGGATGCCGGCTGTGTTCCCAGATGCTTAAAACCCCTAAACTCTACTTAACCGATAGTTTAGCTTATTCAGCATACAACCAGTATTACTCTGTTAAAATTGGATAGACATAGGTGTTAAGAAAAGTCAGTGTTGTGGACTGTCGCCTTATTCCTTAACCCCATTCAGAGGGTCGCTTGGTCTCCGAAAGAGACGGTGAGGTGGGTCTGAAGACAGTCCCATCTGATCAGAATCATGATAGCCTAGGATTCAGTGACATATGCTTTAGGGTTACACCTAGACGTAGGGTCCTAGTGTTTACACCGACTGTTTAGAAGATTCTTAACCAGAGTAATCACCTATCATCAATATAATATCATCCCGAAACCCTAATCGTCAAAGTTTCAGCAATCACTCTCTACCTGCTGCTTATATTCTCATTTACTTTTCTGCACTTTAATTTCTGTCTTTAGGTTAGATTAGATAAAACCAAAACCCATACCTACCTTGTTTTAAACCCATCCTATTGTCAAGTTATCTTTGGTAGGTCCCAATTCAATTCAATTCGTTCCAATTTTGGACGACACTCGAGTTATACTTGCCACCTTACCCACAAGGTAGGTAGCTTGCATAGTTTGAGCCCAGCAAATATAAATATTTAAAACTTTCAACCGCTCACGCGTCTCGGTAGCCGTCGGTGCAATGACTCGGATTCTAAAAACCGATCGACCGCTGAGACTGCGACAAGGGTGGTGTTCTTGGTGATTTTAATGGGGTTTATGAAACTAGTTATGTTGATATGAATTAATGTTGTAAAACTAGTTAGTGAATGATTATGAGTTAAAGACATGATGAAACAAGTGTATTCAAAGTGGGGGAGAAAGTGATTAGGATTAAAGTGGATGATTAATTAGAGTCTAAATATGGCTATGTGTTATGTATGAATGATGTAGGTGTTAAAGACGTGGAAAGCATACGTGGCCATTTTTGTGAATCATCATGTGTCGAGGTGAGTATTATAGGGGTTAAACGGGTAAGATTTGTGTATGTATGTATCTTAGTTGTATATATGTATAGTGGATTATATTTGTTTCATATGTTGAATCGATTGTATGTGTTTCCGGATTGCTTTCGAGCAAGAGGATCATACAATTGGGTGGAAGATGATTTGTTTCATATACTTGTATCATGACTTGTTTCTATACGTGGATTATATGATGATGATATGATGGAGAATATGAATGATTGCATGTGTTTCCGGATTGCTTCCGAGCAAGAGGATCATACAATCCAGTGTTGATGAGAGAGCTAACTACGGTTAGCATAGCGTTTACGAGTACGTGCTTACACGTTATGTTGATTAGCTAGCGTTGCTAGCATAGCCTTGTTTCTTACGAAGCCTTGTTTCTTATGATAGCTGATCCGCATAGTGCTTGTTTCTTACGTGGTGTTATGTTGATGTTGAGTAAGATTTATGTTGTTAAATATATGATATAGTGTTAATATGTATATGTATTATGTGTTATGTGGATTATCTGCTTAACTGCCTATATGCTCAGTAAGCGGTACGCTTACCCCGTTGTTGTTTCATGTTTTAGGTAGATGGTTAGTGCTTTCATGATGGGAAGCGTGGATATCGAGCTAGCTATGTGGTTACAAATGCTCCATCTCTTTGAATTGTTGTTTTGATATGCAATTGTGTAAATCGTCCAAGTAAAGAGTTTTTGAATTAAAGATGTTGGTCAATATGTAAGTAGTCGACTTTGGAAGTCAAATAGTGAAATAGAGTCTTGTGTATGTGTTTTTGGAAAATATGAAGTTATATGATTGGTTTTAGGTTATTAAAAATGATGAATTATGGTAAAGGGTTAAATTTGATTGGTTGGTCAAATGTGAAGTTGACAAATAGTCAACGATGTTGAATTAGTTAAACATGTGTGAAAATGGGTGGTGAATTGGTTAAAGAATGGTTATTATAGGAAACGGGTTAAAAGGGTCAAAATTGGTCTAAATGGTAGTATGGTCAAATAAAAATGTGTTAACGTTATGGGTCGTGTGTCATATGCTTTAAGTTTTGTTTTTATAAGTCAAATGAGTGTTCAAAAGATTAGAGTCTAAATATGTATGGTTTGTGAAATGGGTTGTTGCCCAAAAGTAGCCGAAATGGGAATAAATTGGTGATACCTCTAAAATGGTCGTTTTTGGGAAATTTAGAAAAGTGTAAAAAGGGAAAGTTTCTTTGTGGTCAGATGAAGGTGCTCGTAAATTTTCAGAGTCTAAGTCCTTACCATTTAAAAGTTATGCATCTTTGAAATATGTATTTTGGTAATAAGGAGTGCAGGTCTGATTACTGAATCACAGTGTTAAATTACTGAATCAAAGTATAAAAAAATTCACCGAATCAAAGTGTTAACTTTACTGAATCAAAGTTAGAAATTTACTGAATCAAGGTGTAAAAATAAAAAATAAAAATTCAGGGCGTTTCAAATTGCGTGTTATCTAATCAATAATAATCTAATTATTTTATCAAATGTTTTTTTATATAGTCATGTCAAAATTCAAAACGCTACAAATTCTCCCTATCTATGGCCGACGGTGAGTTGATTATACAGTTTTTGGTTGACTATCAATTATATCCGTGAGATCTTTATAACTTTAGATCCTGACCATCACAACTGAGAATTGTTGGTTATTCTGACGGTTTTCTTTCTTTTGCCTCTACAACTTCCACCCACCCACGTTTCTTATACTCCGCTTTTAAAGGGAGAGGTATCAAAGGTTTATCAATCGTGTATATCCCATCCTTTTTATTTGTTTGCTCATTCCAATACCTGTCTGCGATTATTCCTGCTCCAGCCCTAGATTGATCAACTAAGTTTAGGCAAAAAAATTTATTATGCACAAGTTCGATTTTATGCTAATTAACCCATAGTGAATGCCAGATTGTTGTTTAATCGTCTTCACAAAGGTATTGAACTTTAATCCTATTTGGTATTGAAATCAGTAAGGAGTTTAATAGAGTGCACGCTAAGTGTTTGATGAAATGCATGATTTTATTTTCTTTTGTATAGGCAAAAGGGATTACGTTTATCTTGATTCTTTGTGATTCATGTTCTAACTACATGGACTGTTGGAAAACTGCTTTTAAGGTTTGCAAAAAACTCCCCACTTTTGTTAAAATATTATAGAATCCTGAATGTTGATGTTTTTTGGTGTTGATGTGAAAACTATTTGTGTTAATTGATTATGAAAAGTATCCCATGTGGCCTTCAATATATGTATCGTTAGTTTCATGATTCATTAATTATTATTTTTTTCGTTTTGATTTTTGCAGTCCACTTTTACTTAGGCATATAAAGACTTGATCCTGCTTAGCGATTTAAAGATGCTGTAGGAAGGACTCCGTGACTTTTGCTGGTTGGAGAATATATGGGGACTTGGAAACTTGCTACAAATGGAGAGGTGGTTTGAAAATGAACCTAAGTGTCATACTTATATTTATGTGAATTACCACATTTTTATATTAATATCTATGCTTATTCTGCAATTATATATTCACTAACGTTATGATTCTTAAAGATAACAATTTCTATATTTTGATTTAGCTTGAATATGGGCGGGTCAGGTTTAGGTGCACTGGATTTGGAAAATGAGCCATATAAGACTTCAAGAAGGACTAAGTGAGATTTTTGGTTGGTAAATATACGGTGTTACTGCTTTGAACTTGGTAAGTCAATAAAAATGGAGAGGGTCAATTGGTTTGAATATAAACTGAAGTGTCAAACTTATATTTATTTGCATTACTGCTTTTTGTTAATACAATTGCTTATTTTGCAAATGAATTATCACTAACACTATTCTTATAAAGGATAACAATCTATGATCTTGATTTATCTTGAATATGGGTGGGTCAGGTTTGGGTCCACTAAGATTGTAAAATGTGCAGTCTAAGATTTCAGGTCACATGGGTCATGTCCGTTAAACAAGTTGTTTGGATTGTGTAGAATGCTTAATATTAAATTTGTATGATTCCTTGATGTGATTATGTTAAGTATAATATAATTTTATTAACGAACCAAACATAAGAATAATATATTAGTGGTTTTGATGGTAAATAGGGAATTCATATAACGAGAAGTATTAGTTATAAGCCACGTGATGAGTTAAGAACCCCAAGTTTTATTATTCTTTTGCAATTATCTGTTTCGGTTAGTTTAGTTTGTTTTGGTTTCACTGATTTACCTTTCTACTTGAAATGTCTTTCCGTCAAAGATTCTTTAAGTGTTGACTTTTTGAGGATTTCTTGATGACAGGAACACTCAAATGTTGACTTGAGTTACTGCATAAAAAGGGAAAATTTAGCCTTTTCACTGAAAGACCATGAGTATGTTGATCTATTTTTGCAGGTCTTTATTTGTTTTTGCATCTGAATGTTTCTCTATTCTTTATCTGATCCGATATTTATTTTATTTTTATGAATTTTGAGAAAGGCATTTCAAATAAACCATATACATATCGCTATAGAAGTGTCGTGGATAAGGCGGCCACTTCCAAGATGTTCGCAAAGTGAAAATTACATGCCGAATATATATGCATCTTTCTTTCGTGGAATTAATTCTTAGTGTTACCTTTTCAACTACTTCTTTCCGATTTTATTAGTAATATATGTTTCTTTGAATCTTTGGTGTATAATAAAGGTGTCGATATGGGCGGATTGGGTATTGGATGAAAACATGTTCCGGTCAAAAAGCCGTATGAGTCGAATTAGACTGGGTTGGGTGATCTAAAAGCAGTTAGTTTTACAGATTCTCGTGATTTGCTAATGCTAATATTGAAATTAGTTTGAATTAACAATTTAGCATATTCATTTAGTGTGGGTTATAATTCCCTGTGTAGCTCATAAGATCTATTTTGTTTTGGTTGGCCATTGGCTATTATGGCCTTGGTTATGGTAACCATATTCTCTTGTGCTTTCCGATCATTTTTTATCGACTTATTGATTATTTTGTTGTCTTTTGATGCAGTTGTTCCCATTTGGCTTGATGTTGGGAGTAACTATTCTCTGGTATGCACATCCTCTTTTCCATCTTCCCATTAGAATAGTACAACTTAATTATGAAATATCTTACTATTACTTTGTAGCTTGTATAACTAATAATAAATATTTATCTTCTATCATCATAATAAAGGTGTTGATGGTAGTAATTGATGTCCACAAGATCACTGAATTTTGCATATACTATTTAGTAGTATATGCAAGACTCATCATTTTTGTAACACCCCCGAAATTCACTGTTTTGCGGAAGCATAATTTGGGGTGTTACTAATCAAATATCACAGCACAAAGATAAAGTAAACGACATCTATATGAGACGTTTTGTAAATTAGTTACATTCCATAGATATAGTGTTTGAAAACTTAGTGTTTTCGTATACAAAATGTAGTTTCCCCTAGAGTCCACGCGTATAGCGGGAGATTCTATTACATAATCGTAATATACAAAAGATAATGCTAAGAATCTCCGTTAATGCAGTTGTGTGGAAATCATGCGACTCTAGCTAAAATCCTGGAGTAATCCTACTCCATCCGGGTACCTGAGAAAACATGCTAAAAAGTGTCAACCAAAAGGTTGGTGAATCTCACAGGTTTGTAAGTAATATCGGTTTTGAACACGAGATTTCATTAGTAATGCCCGTAGGCGTAAAATCAGCCATTGCAATCCAGCAATCGTAAAATCAGTATTTGCAATCCAGCAAATAAAAATAAGTAAGTTTATACCGTTGCCATGAGGCTCATAATCGAAGCTTAACCCGTAAATAATAACTTTGCTCCCGTGACATGCTCGTAATTGAGCAAGCATCCGTAACGAATAAGTTGTCACCCGTTTATACGTGTAAATCGGTACGTGGCAGCGCTACTGCCCCGGGTGGGGAGGGTCATTTCCCTAATGGATCCATTAACTACTGTTCGCGCTTAAGTCCATAACTAACGATATATGATGGAGAGACTTCTGTTTGTAAGTAAACTCATGCAATTCCGTTTGGTATAGTAAACAGTTTAGTACTTGTGTTCAAGAAAAAGTAGTAGCATGTATCTCCCCCAATAAGATAAAGCAGTAAAAGTGGGGCCGTAAGACTCACCTGAGTCTTTGCAAGTACGTTTATATCAATAAACGAGTAATTAATATCAACCGTAGGTTCTCCGAACCCGTAACCTTCAAATGCCTAAACATATAAAGTTAAGTAAGTAGATGTCTCGCAAGACCATCTAGGCTAGTTGTTTACACAACTCATTATGTCCAAGTGTTTGTTTAGTAATCCGTTTGTAGTTTGAAAACAAGTATGGCCCGTTGGTGACAGTTTGTAATAATGATTCAAAGCGTTATCATTTATAACGCAATTTAGTGTAATTGTAATTGAAAGTATGTTCTATGACGTTTGTTAAGTCGTATGACATAAGTATCTGAAGTTGTGTGAGTTCGACACTTAGTAAAATCTGACTTTTCAAGGTTCTGGTTTGTGCGACGTAGCATGCGACGTAGCATGCGACGTAGGGTGCGACGTAGGGAGGTACGTCGCATGATGCGACTTTCGCAAATCAATGCGACGTAGGAGGCGACGTCGCTAATGCGACGTTGGTTCGGTTTGCGACGTAAAAGTCTACGTCGCTATGTGCGACGTCCGCAAGTTAATGCGACGTAATAGGCTGCGTCGCTAGTGCGACGTTGGGATATCTGTGCGACGTAGGCCGTGACGTCGCTAAATGCGACGTTGGCCACAAAATGCGACATTTTGAGCTACGTCGCAGAAAGTCCAGCGTCTCTGCGACGTAGCGGTCTGATCGGAATTTGGTGGCCGGAAAATCGGTCGAAAAGCTTCCGTTTGGTCCAAATCTTTTACCCAACCCATTTTTGGACATTTTAAGTATATATAAACTATAAAAACGTAAAAATGAGTAAAAACGGAGAGTTTCGGGTTTTGTCGGGAACTTACGATTTGCCGAAATGAAATTCCGGAAAGATAGGATTGTAGATCGCGAAGTGGTGAACGTTTTTCTCTAAAGAGGTGGTATGATCCGGCGTCGTTTAGTATGTTTATTTTGCGGTTTTGTGAGATTTTTGGTGATGAAATTTGAGAGAAAAGAGAAGAGAGGAGAGAGAGGGAAAATGAAATGGAGAAAGAAAAGGGTGGGGAAATGGGAGGTTATCCTCCCATTTTCCGGTCCCCGCTCCCCGTGCGGTGTTCGTTTCCCCCGTCGTTTAAACGTTATATTTTTAAAAGGTGACGGGAATATTTTAATGAAATACCTTGAAATTAATTATAAAAACATTTGTCGAAGTATTAAAATTTTTAACTCGCGTTTAATACGTATTCGCTAATTTAAAATGTCATCGCGATATTATATTAAATGTTTGTTCGCTGTGTATTTTATATAATAAAATACGTTCTCATTATTTAAGTAAGTTTCTGTCACCAACGTCAAAATAATTGTGTCGGACTCCGTCCGGTTAATTCGTACGATTTATCCAAATCGCGTAAAAACACACATATATATATAAATCAACTTATATATATACAAATAGAGCCTGTAATTAGTCCTATTACATACTAATTACAACTAGTTACAATCAATTAGGCATAAATAATTATCCTAATTTAGCAGGTGTTACATTCTCCCCTTGTTAAAGAAATTTCGTCCCGAAATTAGCTTGAGTGCACGGACGGTGCGTTGTCTGGGAAGAGATGTGGATATTTCTGTCGCATTTGGTCTTCCCGTTCCCAGGTGAACTCAGGGCCGCGCCTAGAATTCCACCTGACTTTTACGATGGGAATACGACTCTGTTTCAATTGCTTGACCTCACGGTCCATGATTTCCATAGGTTCTTCGACAAAATGAAGTTTATCATCGATTTGAATTTCGTCGAGCGGTATAATTAGCGTCTCGTCAGACAGACATTTCTTCAAGTTAGAAATGTGGAATGTGTTGTGTACGCTGCTAAGTTCAGCAGGAAGTTGCAGGCGATATGCCACTGGACCAATCCTTTCAAGGATTTCGAATGGTCCGATGTATCTAGGATTTAGTTTGCCTCGTTTCCCGAATCGAATAACACCTTTCCACGGTGCCACTTTGAGAAGTACCTTGTCCCCTACCTGGAACTCAAGGTGTTTGCGTCTCACGTCAGCATAGCTTTTCTGACGATCACGTGCGGCTTTCAGCCGGTTTTGAATACCAACGATTTTCTCAGTAGTTTCTTGAATGATTTCTGGACCCGTGAGTTGGGAATCTCCTAACTCAGTCCAACAGATGGGTGATCGGCACTTACGCCCGTAAAGTGCCTCAAAGGGTGCAGCCTTTATGCTGGTATGATAACTGTTGTTGTACGAGAACTCGCACAACGGTAAGTGATTTTCCCAAGAAGTACCGAAGTCAACTACGCAGGCTCGTAGCATATCCTCCAGTGTTTGAATAGTACGTTCGCTTTGGCCATCGGTTTGCGGGTGATAAGCAGTACTCATATCCAGACGAGTACCAAGAGATTTCTGTAGTGATTGCCAAAAGTTAGAAGTAAAACGGCTGTCCCTATCCGAGATGATCGAGGTAGGTACACCGTGTCGCGAGATGATTTCTTTGACATAGATGCGAGTCAGACGCTCCATCTTGTCGGTTTCCTTGATGGCCAGAAAATGAGCAGATTTCGTGAGACGGTCCACGATCACCCAAATGGTATCGCAACCACTCGAAGTTTTCGGTAGTTTGGTAATGAAGTCCATGGAAATCTGTTCCCATTTCCATTGAGGAATTTCAGGTTGTTGAAGCAACCCAGAGGGTCTTTGGTGTTCGGTCTTTACTTTGGAACAGGTTAGGCATTTACTGACGTACAAGGCGATGTCAGCTTTCATGTTAGGCCACCAATACAACCCTTTGACGTCATGATACATCTTGTCAGATCCAGGATGTATTGAGTATCGAGATTTGTGAGCTTCAGCCATCACCAAATCTCGCAAGTTTCCGAATTTGGGTAACCACACCCGGTTAGAGAAGTATCGAGTTCCATCGGGTTTGATTTCGAATTGTTTATCCAAGCCTCGCAAGGCTTCATTTTTCAAGTTTTCGTCGTTGAGTGCTTCAAGTTGAGCGGTAAGGATTTGAGCAGGAAGCTCGTTATGAATAGTCATAGAAAGTGCTCGAACTCGAAGGGGTTTCACTCGTTCTTTTCGGCTTAAGGCATCGGCAACTACGTTCGCCTTGCCCGGATGGTATTTGATCTCGCAGTCGTAGTCACTAAGTAACTCAACCCAGCGACGTTGTCTCATGTTTAGATCTTTCTGATCGAATATGTGTTGGAGACTTTTGTGATCGGTAAAGATAGTGCTTTTCGTACCGTAGAGATAATGTCTCCAGATTTTCAATGCGAAGACCACAGCACCTAACTCGAGGTCGTGGGTCGTATAGTTTTTCTCGTGAATTTTTAGTTGTCGTGAGGCATAGGCAATGACTTTTTCCCTTTGCATCAACACACAACCAAGTCCCTGATGTGAGGCGTCGCAGTAAACTACGAAATCGTCGGTGCCCTCGGGTAAGGACAAGATTGGTGCACTGCAAAGTTTGTTTTTCAATAGCTGGAAGGCTGACTCTTGTTTATCAGTCCAATCGAACTTCTTATCTTTCTGAGTCAGTGTGGTTAGGGGAACAGCTATTCTTGAAAAGTTTTCGATGAATCGGCGGTAGTAACCAGCAAGACCTAAGAATTGTCTCACTTCGGTTGGAGTGGTCGGTGACTCCCAGCCCTTGATTGCTTCAATCTTGGCGGGATCAACATGAATTCCTTGGCTGTCAATCACGTGCCCGAGGAATTGAACGGTTCGAATCCAGAACTCACACTTAGAGAATTTGGCATATAACTCTTCGTGTTTCAGAAGTCCTAGAATGGTTTTCAGATGTTGAGCATGTTCCTGCTCGTTGCGAGAGTAAATCAGAATATCATCGATGAACACAATGACGAATTTGTCAAGATATGGTTTGCACACCCGATTCATAAGGTCCATGAATACGGCCGGTGCGTTGGTCAACCCGAATGGCATCACTTGGAATTCGTAATGCCCATAACGAGTTCGGAAAGCTGTCTTTGGGATATCATTGTCACGGACTCGAAGTTGATGATAACCCGACCGTAGATCAATCTTTGAGTAAACACTCGATCCCTGGAGTTGGTCAAACAGGTCATCGATTCTAGGAAGTGGGTACCGATTCTTTATGGTTAGCTTATTCAGCTCTCGGTAGTCGATACACATGCGGAAAGATCCATCTTTCTTTTTCACGAATAAGACCGGAGCTCCCCAAGGCGAGGAACTTGGTCGAATGAATCCTCTGTCCAGGAGTTCCTGTAGTTGGTTAGACAACTCCTGCATTTCGGATGGTGCTAAACGGTAAGGGGCTCGTGCCACGGGTGCAGCTCCGGGCACAAGTTCGATTTGAAATTCAACTTGTCTAGGTGGCGGAAGTCCGGGCAAGTCTTCAGGAAAGACTTCCGGGAAATCTCGCACGATCGGAACATCCTCAAGTCGCTTCTCCTCCGACTTCTTCTCCGTTACATGTGCGAGGATGGCTTGATACCCTTTTCGTAGGTATTTTCTCGTTTTCAGACAGGATACAATATTCAGATTCCGTCTACCGGTCTCCCCTTGTAGGACTAAGGTTCCACCGGAGACAAGAGGTATGCGAACGAGTTTGTCATGACAGATGATTTCAGCTCGGTGCTTGGATAACCAATCCATACCGACAATAATATCGAAGCTGCCGATCTCGACAGGGATTAAATCAATGGGAAACGTTTCGTTCGTGAGGTTAAGTGTACAGTTGTGTATGATGCTATCAGTCTCAATCAGGTTGCCATTAGCTAATTCTACAATGTATTTAGCATCTAAGGCAGTGGGAGTAATATCAAGTAAAGGGCTAAATTTCTCAGATATGAAGCTTCTATCGGCACCGGTATCAAATAACACAGAAGCGGTAAGGTCGTTGAGAAGGAACGTACCCGTCACGACGTTCGGGTCTTGTCTGGCTTCCCCAGCCTTGATAACGAAAGCTCTACCGCGAGCAGGGTTGTTGTTGTTGTTGTTTTTCAGCTTTGGGCAATCTCTCTTGAAGTGCCCTGAATTTCCGCACCCAAAGCAGGCCTTTGGTGCATTGATGTTGGGGGTGGGAATGTTGGTTCGACAATCCTTGGCTAGATGCCCGAACCGCTTGCAGTTGGAGCAAGGGCAAGAACCGTCATGATGGCGGCTGCATTTGGGACAGTAGGGTCTGCTCCCGCTGTACCCTTTCTTCTCTGAAGTTCCAGATGTATAAGCCTTAAGGTACTCAGGCTTTTTGTTGGAGGTTTGGTTGGATGAGTTGGGGTTTCCTTCCCACTTGCGTTTGTTGTTTGCAGATGGGGTTGAAGTTGTGCCGCGGCGGACAGAATTTGCCGTTAACTCATGGGCCATACGGATGGCGCTCTGAATAGTACCCGGTTTGGAAGAAGTAACCAGGTCTTGGAGTCTCTCAGGAAGACCATCAACAAATTTCTCGATCCTCTTGTACTCAGGATCGACCATGGTTGGGCACAGAAGTGCCAGTTGGTGGAAACGGTTGGTGTAGCCGGTGATATCATTACCTTGCATCTTATGGTTCCAAAATTCCACTTCTAGTTGTTTCAATTCATCCCTGGGGCAATACTCGCCCCTCAACATCTTCTTCAACTCCTCCCACGGGAGTTGGTAAGCAGTAGCAACACTCACAGTCTGAGCATAAGTGTTCCACCAGGTGAGTGCGGTGTCAGTAAAAGTACTAACGGAGAACTTAACCTTATCTCCCTCCGCACAGTTGCAGATAAGAAATACAGACTCAACTTTCTCGATCCAGCGTACTAGACCGATAGCTCCCTCGGTACCTGCAAAGTTTAGAGGTTTGCAGTTCTGGAAGTCCTTGTAAGAACAAGGTTTAGCAGTAGTGGTTTCAGCGGCATCGCTGTTTCTCGAGGAATTTGGTGGAGTATTCCGAGCCAAGGCTTCAGTAACAGCCTGGGTTATAAGGGAGGTGATCTGGGCATCGGTGTACGGTCGTGTCTTTGGCGGCATGATTCTTCAATGAAAGAAATGAAGATACATGAGATTTTGTATGAAATTGTAATTGTCACAGATGTACATGTATAAAAGCAGTAATACATAACATCAACATGGAAAATGACAATTAATGTGAGTTGAGATAACAAAGGATATCTGATAGATGAAGTGAGTTCAAAAGTTACATCCTACAGAGATATTACAAGGGTGTCGGGAATGGTTACATCCGACTAGTTTATAGAGTAGTGCTAGATAGTCCCTAGATTACGAGATAGATTACAAGACAAAAACTACACTAATCTTAATGTAGATTAATTGGTTCCATCAGCGTGACAAAGCGGTCCACAGTTTCTGCTAGTCGGTTGGTTCATTCTTAGTTAGGGTTCCTGGCCTTCGGATTCGTCTTCCGACTCCAGGTTCAGGTCATGTGGGTGGTAGCGTGCTTCAAGCATGTCCCTGTATCTTTGAGTCGTGGAGCGGTACCTAGTCTCCTCCGTTGATTTCCTGCCCAAACGTTTGATCCATGTTTTGGTCCTACGGGTTAGGTTGGTGGCTACTTTCTTCCAGTAACGGATCTTATCTTTGATTCGTGTAGGGACAGATCGGTTTGAGATTCTCAATCTTTGCTCATAGTCTATGCACTTACGCTTAAGTGCCCAATTTCGGCCGTCTAGTCCCACAGCCTGATCTCGCACTCTCTCATATTCTTCTATGTCGATGCCAGTCATTCCGAAATTCTGATTTTCGTTTCCCTCCAGCATGATTTCTTCTTCTGGTACGATGTCCTCATCGATATACGTGTACTGGATTTGTTCCTCGTGGACCTGGTCACTATCAGACACGTAGTCGTCCATTTGGGAATTCGTGTCTTTGAGTTCTATAGAAATGACAGAGAGAGGATTTTAGTCCTTGGAAGTACGTTGTTTCAGGATGTTAGATGTGATTTTCGTAAAATCATTAGAGTGCGCCACAAGGTGGTGTGACGGTAATCAAGTCTATCATGGTCGGTGTAAACCGCTGAGAGAAATTCGTAAGTGTCACCAGAGAAACGTCGGCTATCTCTATAGCGAGTGTGTTTACGTGCGAGGCCTATTCATATATATCCAAGATATAATAGCTTAGTAGTATAGTCAGTGAGTGAGGCCTATGTATGTATATACTCGTATATCACATAATAGCCTAGCGTATGTCTAGCACATAACAAGTAAGAGTCTCGGTTCTCTCGTGGTCAGAGTCTACTAACGCATTCTTGTTTGACATAACCATTTCAGATCTCACATCATCTTTCCTTAATTGTACATAGTTGATCAGGCTATGTTAAATTAAAGTCGTATGATGTAATTCCTGAATTAATCATGCCTAATAAGGAAATACTGCCTAATGGTCATAGTCTAGGCCCACTAAATGCAACCTAGTTCACTATAACCTTAGGCTCTGATACCAATCTGTAACACCCCCGAAATTCACTGTTTTGCGGAAGCATAATTTGGGGTGTTACTAATCAAATATCACAGCACAAAGATAAAGTAAACGACATCTATATGAGACGTTTTGTAAATTAGTTACATTCCATAGATATAGTGTTTGAAAACTTAGTGTTTTCGTATACAAAATGTAGTTTCCCCTAGAGTCCACGCGTATAGCGGGAGATTCTATTACATAATCGTAATATACAAAAGATAATGCTAAGAATCTCCGTTAATGCAGTTGTGTGGAAATCATGCGACTCTAGCTAAAATCCTGGAGTAATCCTACTCCATCCGGGTACCTGAGAAAACATGCTAAAAAGTGTCAACCAAAAGGTTGGTGAATCTCACAGGTTTGTAAGTAATATCGGTTTTGAACACGAGATTTCATTAGTAATGCCCGTAGGCGTAAAATCAGCCATTGCAATCCAGCAATCGTAAAATCAGTATTTGCAATCCAGCAAATAAAAATAAGTAAGTTTATACCGTTGCCATGAGGCTCATAATCGAAGCTTAACCCGTAAATAATAACTTTGCTCCCGTGACATGCTCGTAATTGAGCAAGCATCCGTAACGAATAAGTTGTCACCCGTTTATACGTGTAAATCGGTACGTGGCAGCGCTACTGCCCCGGGTAGGGAGGGTCATTTCCCTAATGGATCCATTAACTACTGTTCGCGCTTAAGTCCATAACTAACGATATATGATGGAGAGACTTCTGTTTGTAAGTAAACTCATGCAATTCCGTTTGGTATAGTAAACAGTTTAGTACTTGTGTTCAAGAAAAAGTAGTAGCATGTATCTCCCCCAATAAGATAAAGCAGTAAAAGTGGGGCCGTAAGACTCACCTGAGTCTTTGCAAGTACGTTTATATCAATAAACGAGTAATTAATATCAACCGTAGGTTCTCCGAACCCGTAACCTTCAAATGCCTAAACATATAAAGTTAAGTAAGTAGATGTCTCGCAAGACCATCTAGGCTAGTTGTTTACACAACTCATTATGTCCAAGTGTTTGTTTAGTAATCCGTTTGTAGTTTGAAAACAAGTATGGCCCGTTGGTGACAGTTTGTAATAATGATTCAAAGCGTTATCATTTATAACGCAATTTAGTGTAATTGTAATTGAAAGTATGTTCTATGACGTTTGTTAAGTCGTATGACATAAGTATCTGAAGTTGTGTGAGTTCGACACTTAGTAAAATCTGACTTTTCAAGGTTCTGGTTTGTGCGACGTAGCATGCGACGTAGCATGCGACGTAGGGTGCGACGTAGGGAGGTACGTCGCATGATGCGACTTTCGCAAATCAATGCGACGTAGGAGGCGACGTCGCTAATGCGACGTTGGTTCGGTTTGCGACGTAAAAGTCTACGTCGCTATGTGCGACGTCCGCAAGTTAATGCGACGTAATAGGCTGCGTCGCTAGTGCGACGTTGGGATATCTGTGCGACGTAGGCCGTGACGTCGCTAAATGCGACGTTGGCCACAAAATGCGACGTTTTGAGCTACGTCGCAGAAAGTCCAGCGTCTCTGCGACGTAGCGGTCTGATCGGAATTTGGTGGCCGGAAAATCGGTCGAAAAGCTTCCGTTTGGTCCAAATCTTTTACCCAACCCATTTTTGGACATTTTAAGTATATATAAACTATAAAAACGTAAAAATGAGTAAAAACGGAGAGTTTCGGGTTTTGTCGGGAACTTACGATTTGCCGAAATGAAATTCCGGAAAGATAGGATTGTAGATCGCGAAGTGGTGAACGTTTTTCTCTAAAGAGGTGGTATGATCCGGCGTCGTTTAGTATGTTTATTTTGCGGTTTTGTGAGATTTTTGGTGATGAAATTTGAGAGAAAAGAGAAGAGAGGAGAGAGAGGGAAAATGAAATGGAGAAAGAAAAGGGTGGGGAAATGGGAGGTTATCCTCCCATTTTCCGGTCCCCGCTCCCCGTGCGGTGTTCGTTTCCCCCGTCGTTTAAACGTTATATTTTTAAAAGGTGACGGGAATATTTTAATGAAATACCTTGAAATTAATTATAAAAACATTTGTCGAAGTATTAAAATTTTTAACTCGCGTTTAATACGTATTCGCTAATTTAAAATGTCATCGCGATATTATATTAAATGTTTGTTCGCTGTGTATTTTATATAATAAAATACGTTCTCATTATTTAAGTAAGTTTCTGTCACCAACGTCAAAATAATTGTGTCGGACTCCGTCCGGTTAATTCGTACGATTTATCCAAATCGCGTAAAAACACACATATATATATAAATCAACTTATATATATACAAATAGAGCCTGTAATTAGTCCTATTACATACTAATTACAACTAGTTACAATCAATTAGGCATAAATAATTATCCTAATTTAGCAGGTGTTACAATTTTTCATGTGATAAAGTGTTTTTTATTTATTTTGATACACTCAAGTAAAATAATAATAATAAAATACTTTCTGTTTTCCATATATGGGATCCTCGTGGTGAGATTAGAGGATGATTATTCTATCAATTGTTATGTTATTTTGACTTAGTTTTTTAAGTGTGCATTCACTTGCGTGAGTTCTATAAGCTTTCAATTTAGACCCACCTAAAATGGACCGCTCAGCTAGGATTGCGTTTCTACTATATATGCCTCAAACGGGTAAACTAATGTTTAGTTAAAAAGGTAGCGGGTTGAAAGTCAGTCAAACTTATGTTCAACTTATGTAACCAACTAAAACGTTACAACGTTTTAGTATTCTACCCATATACTTATGAATGGGTAAATTTGGGTCAATGTTTAGTCCATATTTTAAACCTTTCATTTCTAACTGGACATTGTTTCTTTTATCACCTTTTCACTATTTATATGTTCTCACCAAGACTGAGTTTCTCAAAATGTATTCTTCGTTATATGTACAATTTGGGTGTGGTAACAGTGGAGATGTGGTACTCTAAGATATCTCTACTAAAGCATTGGAGGCTTGAAGTTTTGGTTTTTGTTATCATATCAAGGACAAATCATAGGTAGGAGTGGTCACTTCTCTGATGCTAATTTTTAGATAAACTTTGTTTAAATGTGTCCTTTGATATGATCATTACATTTGTGATCATCTTATACCATTTGTGATCATCTTATACCATTTTATATGCCATTTTTAATATTACGATTTGTTTTGGTTATTTAGTTAAACTTTGTTATATTTACATGTTATATAATAATCATTACACTTTAATATAGCTTACATTTACAAGTAATCAATCTCCTACTAGAATACAAACTCTATCTAAAGAAATGGACATCCATTCCATATTTATCCATAACACTCCCCCTTGGATGTCCATTGTATAAAGATTATGCATCGTTAAAACCTTACTAGACAAAACCCGGAGAAAAAAAATCAAGTGAAGGAAAAAGAGTACATAATTCTTTCAATACGCTTGGGGATGTTGACTCGTTAAAAACCTTGCTAGAAAAACCCTTTGGGACAAAATCATAGTCAAGGGAAAAAGAGTGCAACGCGTATTTTCTCCCCCTGATGAGAAAATCACTTGATCTCGTCACTTGTACAAACTTGTTAACAACTAATATAATATCATCTCACTTTACTCTTTTTGTTAAGTCATGAATATAATACTTTCACAAAATAAGCCATGAATCCATCACCGTCGATGTATCATTCCTTACATGTATTGTGTTTACACAACATAACGAATGCCATTCAAAAGAAACTAGTTATATCTCGCCAACAAAAATTGTCTCGTATGACTAATCATAAATCTCAATGCCCAATGATAAATTAATACTATATTTCTTGACCACTAATTTCCTTGTCATCCTTCAGGGGTCGAAAGGAATCAAATAATCACAATAGTTGAAGTGCTTAGTGATCGAATGTCGTTAACCCTAAAGTTTTACTAGCACTTCTTATATAGGTTTCTATTGGGGAAGAAATATTACGTCATTAGGATGCTTCAATCCTTAACCCATGATAGAACTTTGTCTTTACAAAATCGTTCATCTCAATTTCTTTAATGAGTATCAATCGCCTTTGGAAGCTTCCAAATAGTTCTAATTATATACAAATTTCACAATACATTTATTAAATGATGCATGGGCTAACATAATCATTTTATATAGCATATTCTTTTCTAGAAATATTGCAAGAACGATTTCATCATATGTGCCCAAACGATTTTCATCGATATAAGGTCTTTATTCAATTTTATCAAATAGTGTTCTCGAGAACTCTTTCCTTCAATCTTAAGGTTTTTCACATCATAAAACATTCTTTAGTAATTTCATATCCTTCATGGAATTCCAATAATAAATGAGCTCTAATAATATCCAATAGACGCGATTCACTTTTCTTTTTCTATTGCCAGACAATCAATAAAATAGTTGCATCCACCAATCAAAAGTATTTCCTTATAAATAAATCTCAGTCTTTGCAAAAAATCTTGTCGCACCCCCGAAACACGTGGCAGCGGAAGTATGAGGTGTCACGGGGGCACCGACCAAATCAAATATCACAACACAGAGATTAAAGCAAACGACATCTATATGAGACGTTTGGAAAATATTACATTACCATAAATCAAATGTTTACAAAATATCTGGAGTTTGCAATAAAAGTGTAGAGATTTCTAATACATAAATGTTGATACAAAATATCATAATGCAATCTAATCTCTCGTTGTTTGTGAAAACATACGACTCGAGCTAATGCTTTTCAAAAGCATCCTACTGCCTTGTTTCCTGTGGGTAGTCCTACTGCATCTGTGAACCTGAGAAATACATGCTAAAAGGTCAACATAAAGTTGGTGAGTTCATAGGTTTACGTAGTTAAAATCATAGTATGAACCACAAGATTTTCATAGTTATCAAAGTAGCGCGAATGCCAAAGTAAATCGTAGTATACTATTGCCATGAGCTCATAGTCTGAAGCTTAACCGTAGTTGTTTACCCCCCAGTGAGTGTGTAACCAGTACACTCGGCTGTACGAAATATTATGCATCTGTATAGTGGTTAGCGCGACTAACCCGGATGGCGGATTGTCAGGTCCCGATAGATCTATCCATAATGTTCGCGCTTAGTATTAACGTACTATGATATTTGTTAGGGGCCATCGTAGTTTGGTTTAGTTACTCATGCAATAAGTATAAGAGTTTTCGTTACTTGCGTTCATATGTAAAACAGTTTATAAAACAGAGCATGTATTCTCACCCCAAAGTAAAAAGCAGTAAAAAGTGGGGCTATGAAACTCACCTTAGAGTAGCAAGTAGCAAGCAAATATCAAATAAGCAAGCAAGCCGATGTGCAACCTTCTAACGTCCTAAACGTATAAGGTTGTGTAAGTAGATGTCTTGTAAGACCATATATAGCGATTGTATAAGTGGGGGTTAATGTCCACTTAAGCCAATCATGTAGGTGGAGGGTTAATGTCCACCTAAGGCTAGTTCATTAACTAGTATGTCCAAATAAGTTGTTCAAGTTTATTTGTCAAAAACGTGTACGACCCGTTGGTGAAAGTTTGTAATAATAATTAATTTAGACATTATTATTAAGTTTGTTTTGTTGTATACTATTCATTAGTACATATCGTGTGTTGCAAACCGATTATTTTAATTTGTATTGTAAGTCCCCTAGTTTTAGGATCGATAACTTCATTATCTGTAGTATTAAGGTGCGGAATCCCTCAATACGGTGTTATCTTACTAACAACGAATATGTTCGTAATTGCGTTTATAAAGCTTAACTTTATACGAATAATACGTCAAAGCCTAGCCGTTAGGTTTAAGTTTTCTCTGGGTTACTGAGTTCGCAGATCAGCAAAAGTATCAAAAAGTGTTAACGATTTTCCAAGAGAAAATCGTTTATATAATCTGTCTTGGCTTGGCTCGCATGGGCCGACGAGTTCAGCCCAACTCGCAGCCCAAGTCCATTAACTCGGCTCGCCAGACACTTCCTGCGGATCCAGTTCTCATCTCGTCTCGTTAGACTCGCAACTTGAGAACTCAACTCGCAGCAAACGTATATATATTTATTTCGTATTTAACATTCGTCTAACTTAGCTCAATAATATGTTTAACGAATATTACTAACAAAACAAATATTTATTTACAAATCTAAACCAATGTACAAACGTTATAATAATTACACCAGTCCTATTTCAAGCTAGATCTGTTGTCACACTCTATGTTCCAACAGACTCCCCCTTGACAATAGCTCTAGCGTCTTTATCTTCACGCTGTCTTTGGTCTTCATTTGTAAATCTTACTACCTGCGTAAATCTTCATCTTGATACAAGTTTTAACCATCAACTGATAATCTCTTGCTAAATCAGCCCATTCAATAGTCGTCAAAATTCTGTTCTCATTCAACTTTAACAGATCCTTTCTCGACATATTCATCAGGTGTCGATGATCATAAACTCTGAAGATTTCTCTTTCACCACCTTCAACCTCATCATCAGCTTCAACCATAACAGCTTCTCCAGTTCCTGAATCCACGTGCCAACTCTTCATATTTCCCAAAATATCCTGTGGCATTGTCTTCAGTGGAATCTGCTGTATGCATCTAACAGCTGGATAAATCTTTCTCCTTCTTCTTCTTCCAGTTCTTTGACTTATCTCTTGTAGTTTCACAGTTTTTCCCTTTCTTGGCTTAATCTGAATAAACTTATTTGTACCAACCTCATGTCTAATGATTCTTTCAACACGATCAGCATAATCATCACGACTTGGGTTGTTAATCTCTAATCTAGCCAAATCACGTATTTCATAACGTGGTAGAGAACTAAAAACTGCAAGCTTTCTTTCAAAATATTGAACCCCGTCATATCTTTTGATCGCAAAAAGCTTTAGCTCAGAGTCAAAGTATCATCCAACAATCCCTTTACGAGGAACACGTTTTCCCGTAATATCAACTTCTGAAACTCCAATCTTCTTCTTCAACTTTGGAAGTTTCCTAAGAAAAACAGCAGGATTCTTGGTAGGAATCAAAGTTTCATCTTTTTCAGAATTGGTTGAGTCATCGATTTCTTCATCTACATCGACAACCATTGGACCTTGTTCATTTTCAATAATAACTTCTGTCCTAGATGGGCTCACATGGTGTTCATCTATATTCGCATCTGGATCTACACCAATGTCTTGCACAATCTCAGGTACAGCAGTCCAATCTGTAGGTGGTAGAAATTCTCCATCCTCAAGATCAAAATCAATATCTTCATCTATCTCATCAAAAATGTCATCTTCCGAATCAGATAGATCAAGCATTTCCAATCCTAAGAAAAAACCACAAATACAAATCAATATTAATAATTAAAACTCTCTTATTGATTTCTCTGAATCAACCTAAGAATTTCTTTATTAATTCTTTTGTATATTTTAACCTAAAATATAAACGCAATTTACATATAACTTATAAAATCTTTTATTGATTACCCTGAATCAATCCAAAATCTCTTAAGTCTACTTAACAAATATTAATTAATTTTAAATTCTAATGCATTGTAAATACTCACCAAACATTTAAATTTACTATTAATTACCTTATATAATTTCCAAGTGTTAATTGATCTAATTCATTATCAATTTAACCTTTAAATTATATATCATTTGTCTAGTTAATACTAATACATTTTTAACTTGTTAATTACTTATATACCTTACGGTCTTAAGTCCATAATCAAATCTAAAATGCATATGTTATTATAAAATTATGACCGCCGAAATTAATCGGAACACGCCGCTCGACTACTCAATGAGTCGGAAGTCTTTCGATCACTATTTTATCTTAACATAATTATATAAACTTAAATTACATCAAACATATTTTACTTAAAATAATAATAACCCTAAGCCAAATATATTTACACAATAAATTAAGTTTACATTTGTTCACTACAAACTATTACAAATATTACAGTACTATGATAATACTAAGCTATCTTACCAGCTTCAGTATCACCCGGTACAGTCTTATCTGCACTTGTACCCACTCCAGAACCACTAGCACCAGCACCAGACTCCCCCTGAGTTGTAGCTTGCTCACCAGTCTTTGAAGGACCAGTCTGCTCACCACTCGGTGCATTGGGATCATCGTCCTTGTCTGAATCTCTCTTCCTCTTCAGCTCATTCTCTCTGCAAGACTCCAGATATACCAATATCTCCCCCTGAGTAGACTGTCCTGAATGCGATCTCAAGACCAGACTCTCCAAAGAAGATAACTTCAGTCTCTGTACATTGAAGTCCGCAAGCAAAGTCTCATGAGTCTTCATCAACAGATTGTACGATTGACTCTGCTTGAGTATCTGCTGAGCAAGAAGAAGATTGTTCGACACCAGCTCTGGAATCTGAGAAGTAAGCTTCTCTAAATCCTTTACTCTCAACTCTAATGATGTAATCCTTTCAGCATCAGTCGTCGGAGTAACAGGTACCGTTGTAGGTCCAGGCGGTGTAAGAGACTCAATATGGCAGTCTCTGGTCAGCGGTGTATGAGGTTGAGACAAAGCTTGCGTAAGCAAGTTTGTCGCAAATCTAGCGGTTTTATTCGTCGAAAAATTAGCTCCACGAACTAAATCAGCAACCTCATGCTGAAAAGTTAAACACAATTAAAATCAGTTATTGTTACAGATTACTCTGTCTCAAACTCTAATTAATTGCATAACACTCATAGTTATAGAACTTATATCTCATACCTGAAGCGGTACAGACATCGGTTCAGTAACCACTGGTGCATCCATCTCCACCTGTGGTGTATCCTGAGCAACTGTATACAGAATTAACTGTCTCAGTTCAACTCCTGATAAACAACAAGTTAAGATTATTTAACTTTTATAATCAATACTAACCTTCTTTAATAGTTAGCGTTCTCGGACGCTTCATCAATTGAGCATCAATCTCCTCAATATCTTCCTCCATAACACTCTTACCCTTCCTCTTCTTTTCAGAAGCAGATAGAGGAGGAGAAGATGTATTCTCAGAATCATCATCAGAAGCCGTCTCACCATCACGACCTCTAGATGATCTAACAGGATCCTAAATTTTGAATATATTAAACATTTATGATTAGCATAAGCTCTATCATACAAGTTCTATATATTTAAGATTAATCAGATATAATACATCAGTCGGTACAACAACTGATCTATCAAGCTGTATCTGCTCCCCCTCAAGTAATACAACTTCTGGGTTTGCAGCCTCAGCTTCAGCTTCCTGTTAGTTTAATGATATTTATATTTTAAAATCAGAAATAATATCCAATTAACTAAATATCTAATATCATAATCATTATATAATAATATTATGCATCTATGATTAATAAACGATCTATCAACTAAGCATCTATATTATTATATAAATGTTAGTCCCTGTTTAACTTAATAAACAATCTTACGTAATAAGCCTTGAATATATTATCAAGAAGTTGCGGAATCACACTCAATAATATTAAGAAGATCAACGAATATTAATTAATATGATGAACACAATAATATACCGAAAGCTTCAATCTTATTAATGATATAAGACGAATACACTTGATGTATTAGGGTTACAGAAAACCTTGAAGCTGCGCAATTATCATAAACCTATCTAGGTCTAAAGGATCTCTATTTATATCACATAGAGTCCTATACAATCTCCTACATATATGGAATATAATAACTTCCATAACCGACTCAAACTTATCACAAAATCATAAATAGTTGAAACTACCATTCTGAAGTAAACAGTTGTAACTGTTACACATTCAGTGGTAACTGCTTCAATTGTAATATAAGACTAAGTACAAATATATAATCAGTGTTAACTGTTTCATATATAACTAACAGTTACAAATACATAAGCAATTTTAACTACTTACAGACACATAACTATCAGTTGTAATCTATCTTCAATCAGTTGTAACACTAGTCTTCTCGTCGGTTTTCTTCTATCAGTTGTAACTTCGTAAAGACAGTTTTAACCTTCAAAACAAACAGTTTTAATCACTTATACCATCGACAACTTCAATTCAGACCTGAAACAGTTTTGACCCAACAATCTCCCCCTAAACTTAATCTGTCCTTCACAGCATTAAGTTTCTTCTAATCCTCCATTATAAGCTTCACAAAATTCTTTCAAAACTGTTAGTCTTTTCTTCTCTTCCTCCTATCAATCTCCTCCTTATGAATCTGATTTAACACCATATATACCAATTCCAGAGCTACATCATCTAAAACTGCAGCTTGTAATCTTGCATTTCTCAAGCCCATCAAAAATCTCAGATTTATATCATAAAATCTATCTGTCAATAACCACATAAACACTGCATCCTCCATAACAATCTGATGTACTCCAGGTTTGGCATGATAAATCCAATTTCTGACCTTGCTAAAAGTAGCAAACTGAAATGGAAACTCTTCTGGCTCAAACATAGCCTTAATCCAATGCCATGTAACTTTTTCAACCAGATTATCAAACCTTTTCAAATCTAAATTCTTTTCCATCCCAATCTCATACATTCTCACCAAATCAGTCCTACTGATCCTCTTTATCAAATCCCTAAAAGATCTCCACCAAGATACATTTCCATCTGCTCTTTCAACTTTAATCTTGTGAATCTTAACAGGATTGACAAATTGCTCAATAGACCAATCAATGATACCAGGTAATTCAACATTAATTACCTCAGATTCCATAGGCTGTAACAGAATAAACTCCTTCAATTCATCAATATTCCTTTCTCTATCAGGAATTTCATCTAACTCTCTCTTCTTTCTTTCAAGTTCATCTTTCTTCCTCTTCTTAGCTTCTATCTTTTCTCTTTTTTCCTTTTCTTCCTTTTCTTTCAATTTCCTTTCTTTTTCAGCCTTTTTTCTTTCCTTTTCAGCTTCTATCTTTTCTCTTTCTTTCTTTTCAATCACATCAGGATTCAAATCATCCTTATCCCATAACTCCTGCAATCTCTCTAAACTCATCTGTTTCAATGCATTCAAAGGAATATACCCACCTTTCAGCTTTGCAATTAAATTCTTCTTCATTTGAACTTTTGTTGGTGGTTTTGCAGCCTTTTTCTTTCTTGCTTCTTCTGCTTTCTTTTTCTTAACCTGATCAACAAGATATTCAATATCATCCTGTCTCTGTTCTTTCAGCAAATATTCATCCCATTCTGCCACTTGCTCTTTTGTCATTTTCACAAACTTTCCTTCCTCAATCTCAACATCAATCAATCCCTCTGCATTTAGCTCAGCCTGTAACCTTTGAGCATATTCAGTATCATGAGCAGTTACTTCTGGTGGCACTGGTTTTTGCTTTTTCTTCTTTGGTTCTTCTACCAGTTTTCCCTTGCCCTTATCTTTTGGATCAATCTTTGGCAATTCTTTCTGTTTAACAGGAGCAGCAGCAGGTTCTCTAATCTGAAATCCAGACAAAGATGGTTGTTGTGTAGATTTCTTCTTTGGAGTTTCAACCTTCTTTCCTGTTCCAGTCATCTTAACAGTCTTAACTGGAATGCTCTTCTTCCTAGTCTTTTCAACTTGTTGAGCATCAGTTTTTACTTCTTCTTTTTCCACTGCTATCTCTGGTTTACTCACCTCATCACCATCATCACCATCAATTTTTAACTCCTTAGTCTTTTCATCCAAATTAACCTCTACAGTCTGCTCCACTGACCCAACAACCTCAGTATGTTCAGAATTATTTTCATCTGCCACTGGGTCATTCATCTCTGTTTCCACTGTCTCATATACTGACTCATTAACCTCTGGCTCTGTAGGTGGTGTTGGAGGTGTATGCACAAATTCATCATCCACTGGTTGTTCCATTTCAATCTCTTCATCAACTTTGTCATCATCAGACACAACCTTATCCTCCTTATTCATCTTATCACCCAAATTTGTCCAGACCTTCTCCCCCTTTTTGAAAGCATTTTGTGAAAACTGGTAAGCATCCTCAGGTTCAGAAGTATCATGAACCACATATTTCCTTCCTTTCTTCAAACATTTAATAACAATCTTCTCCAACTGCTGCACTCTCCTCTGCAACTGAGTGATAATATCATTCTTAGCCTTATTCTTCTTCCTCTCCTTTACAAACTCAGCCCATACATAATCAACCATTTTCGTCAATTCCAAGTTAGTTCTAGCCTCAACACCTTCAGGATGTGAATCCTTTGGTGAATCATTGACATCATCAAACTCTGACTCATGCCTAGCATGATCATCAAAGTCCCCTTGGTTCTTGGTACTGGGACCACTAGGATCATCTACAGGTGTAGAATCATGTCCATGTGTTGCCTCTGATGGGGTCTTATTAATGTTACTTCTGTCCTGCTCTGCCAGTAGGCTAGAAGCAGTAGAAGCAGCCCTCTCAGAATGATCATCCTCCTCCTCATTGATCATCTGCTGTGATGAATCATTTGACTGAGACACCTGAGCAGCAGCAGCCTCAGATGCCTGTGTTCTAGCCTTTTTGGCTTTAGTAGATTTAGCTGTTTTGGTCCCTTATTTTCTTTTATTACCCCCAACTACTGTGGGTTGAGAAGTGGTGGGTGGAACCATTCTCTCAGTAGTTGGTTCAGCATCAGTTGGTGGTACTGATGCTGTGGTGGAAGGTGCAGGAAGCATTGTAGAAAATAATGCTGTAACCTTCCCAGAAAATTTAGTATGTCTCTTCATATTTACAAAAACTTTTGGTTTAAAAGAGACAATACCAATAACTTTCTCAAGTGCAGTTAAGTTAGAAATTTGTTCATTTAAGAACAACTGCACAAAACGTGGATACATCAAAAATTTAATCTTTGGCTGCTCAATGTTTCTAAGCATACCACAAAATATCAGATTTGAAAAATTAAACCTTTGACCATTTGCAAGACAAGCAATTGCATAAGCAATGTTGCTTCCAAACTGCTCAAAAGATGATCTCTTAGATGATAAGCAGTGTAAAATCGTATGTATTAAAAACCTCCACTGATGAGAAAATAAGGTTTTCTGAAAAGTAAAAACTTCAAAAGAACCCTCATAACCAATCAATCGTAAAGTATTATACATAACAGTATCATCTAAAGAAGTTATACCTGCCTCATCATCTAGTTGTAATGAAGCTCTAACAGTAGCTTCTGTAACTACAACACGTGTATCCATAACTTCTGAAACGATTCTTTTAATCCACTGTTCCTCTTCTATTGATGCATTTACCCAGAAATTGTTGATATGATCGTGAGATATCCTGGGTGCTACAGTGAGAGCATGACGAATATGTGAAGCACGAAGGAAATCAATGATTTCCACATACTCGTTTGCCTCTGCAGGTTTCATTAAGAATGCAATCATATTGTGATCTTTTCCAATCGGTAGTTGAACAGTAGACGAAGTCGATGCCATGATAAGAAATCAAGTAATCGAGAAGAATCGAAGATGATTTTACAGAATTGAGAATCGATAAGACTTAGCGCAGTTGTTTGTATGTGTAATTTTGAAAGCGTAATGAGAAACCCTAAGTGTTGAGAGTTAAGTACTAAAATTAAATCAGTTCTAAGCCCTAATTTGATCAGATCCCCAATTATAACTAAAACAGTGTTAATTAAGTAAAATAACACGTTCAGTGATAATTGTGAAAATAACCATCAGTGGTAATCAACACTTGGTTTCTCAAATGCATCATTTACATAATAAAGCTAGCAGTGCTAACTTGTACAAGCAGTACCAACCGACCAAGGCAGTGCTAACTTAATACAAGTAGTACTTCAGTTCTAGCAAAATCATATAAACAAAGCAGTGGTTTTTTTTTTTTTTTTTATACCGAAAATTAAACTCCACAAGGTAAAACTTCATAAACACCTGCATAAGTTAGACTCCAAGACATAGCAATATAACCTGCAGTGGTAATTCCAAACAATAATACAAGTATACAGTGTTAACTATACACCAACAGTGGTGAAGTGATTATTACCACTGTTTATACTAAAAGTAGGAAACAGTGATAACAAAACACAATACACACAATCAGTGTTTAATTAACAAATCAGTATTAACCCAATATTGAAATCACAGTAGATATTATTCACAGAAAGCAGTGATAAGAAAAATAACTTATGACAAATTAATCATTCCAATACTAGTAACCAAGAATGTGAATCTGCCTACATCAAAAGCTTTTGTAAACAGATCAGCAAACTGATTATCAGTATGAACTTTCAAAATTTGAATAAGTCTTTTCTCATTACAATCTCTAATGAAATGATATCTGATTTCAATGTGCTTTGTTTTAGAATGTTTAACTGGGTTATTAATAATACTGATTGCAGAGCTATTATCAATAAAAATAGGAGTATTAAGAAAGGTAAAACCATAATCTAGCATCTGATTCTGAATCCATAGCACTTGAGCACAGTAACTTGCAGCTGCTACATATTCTGCCTCTGACGTAGATGTAGATACAGTGGTTTGTTTCTTGCATTGCCATGAAACCAATCTTTCTCCCAAAAATTGACAACCTCCTGATGTAGATTTCCTGTCCAGATTAGCTCCTCCATAATCACTATCTGTGTAAGCTATCAGATCAAAGGAAGTAAACTTTGGATACCAAAGGCCCAATTTTGGTTGACCCTTTAAATATCTAAATATTCTTTTGACTGCAAGAAGATGTGACAGCTTTGGATTAGCTTGAAATCTAGCACATAAGCACACTGCAAACATGATGTCAGGCCTTGATGAAGTAAGATACATAAGAGACCCGATCATTGATCTGTAAAGATGTTCATCCACACTCTCCCCCTCAAGATCTGCATGTAATTTCTTGTTTGTCTCCACTGGTGTGCTTGCTACTTTAGCATCTTTGTACCCAAACCGATCCAGTATATCATTAACATACTTACTTTGATGAATAAAGATTCCTTCGTTCTGTTGCTTTACTTGCAGCCCCAAGAAAAATGTTAATTCCCCCATGGAGCTCATCTTGAACTTTTCATGCATCAATGATTCAAACTCCTTGCAAAGACTATCCTTTGTTGAACCAAAAATGATATCATCTACATAGACTTGAACCAATAGTATATCATTCTTAATTCTTTTAGTAAACAAAGTTTTATCTATTGCACCCCTTTTGAATCCATTCTGCAACAGATAATCTGAAAAAGTATCATACCAGGCTCTAGGTGCTTGATGTAAGCCATAAAGAGCTTTATCCAATTTGAAAACTTTATCAGGAAACTTATAATCTTCAAACCCTGGTGGTTGACATACATAGACCTCTTCCTGTATAGTGCCATACAGAAAAGCACTCTTTACATCCATTTGATACACAATGAATCCCTTGAATGAAGCATAAGCCAAAAACAATCTAATAGCCTCTATTCTTGCAACAGGTGCAAAAACCTCATCATAATCAATCCCCTCTTCTTGTGAATACCCCTGTGCAACCAATCTAGCCTTGTTTTTGATCACTATACCTCTTTCATCCTTCTTGTTTTTGAAAATCCATTTAGTACCAATTGCCCTCTTCCCTTTAGGCAAATCAACCAATGTCCAGTCTTCTTGAATCTTAAACTGAAGCAACTCCTCTTGCATAGCTTCAATCCAACTAGGATCTCTCAAAGCTTCAGTAACCTTCTTTGGTTCTGTTTGAGACAGAAAACAAGCAAACAAAGAAGTATTAACAGCTTCTGTATCAAGATTTACTTCTTCCTCATTTGCTGAAGCTTCAAACACCTGACTTTGATTTCTTGTTTTAACAGCAGATTCAATATCTCCTATTACATTCTCAAGTGAATGATCTTTATGAGTAATGTATTTAGATGCTGCTGTTTCTTGAATCCTCTCCTCCAAGTTGGTAAAATTCCCTTCTTGTCCAGACTCACTACTTGACACTTCTCTTGCAATTCTCTTTGACACAGGAGTAGAGCTCATCAAATGTAGATAATTCAATTGTTCCTGCTCCTTGTCAAGATGCTTTGTTGGTGTCTGATCAACATTCACACTTGCCTTTGTATACTTCTGTACTGAACTCATATCACTGTCTTCTGTACTGTCTTCAATAACAGGTCTATCAGAATCATCAACATGAGAAAATGATGTTTCATCTGATTTTCCTGTTTCCACATCCTGTGATGTCTTTGGTTGATCAGTATCAAACACTTCTGGGGGATCAGGAGACCAAATTGGAAATAATATATATTCCAATGAATCCTTCTTCATTCCAGCTGATATTCCTGAGTCTGACCTTCCTTCTCCATCACCTGTTCCTGTATTTGTACCTGCACTTGTACCTGCACTAGTATCCACATTTGTATATCTAAAAGCAGTATTAAGTGCATCAATATCAAACAGTGATTCAGGACCTTTTCCCTCAGGATTAACAGTGTTTTCATTAAAAGTGATGTGCATTGATTCTTCTATGATTCTGGTCCTTTGATTGAATACCCTATAAGATTTACTTTGAATAGAATAACCAACAAATATCCCCTCATCAGCCTTACTCTGAAACTTACCTAAGTGATCTTTGGTATTTAAGATTGTACAAGGACACCCAAAAGATTTTAAGAAACTAACCAAAGGCTTTCTCTTAAATAACAGTTCATATGGTGTCTTGTTATGAGGCTTAACAACTAATACTCTATTCTGAACATAGCAAGCTGTGCTAACTGCCTCTGCCCAAAAAGACATAGGTAGCTTTGCATCAGATAGCATGGTTCTAGCAGCCTCAATCAGTGTCCTATTCCTCCTTTCAGCTACTCCATTTTGTTGAGGAGTTCTAGGTGCACTAAATTCTCTCTTAATACCTTTAACTTCACAGAATTTATCCATCTCATGATTTTTAAATTCTGTTCCATTATCACTTCTGATGATCTTTACTCTTTTATCCAATTGATTTTCCATCTTAGTTATAAATGATCTAAGTATTTCACCTGTCTCATCCTTTGTCCTAAGAAAGAAAACCCATGTAAATCTAGTATAATCATCAATAATCACAAGACAGTAAGACTTTTTCCCCATACTACTTATACTGGTTGGTCCAAATAAGTCCATATGCAATAAGTGTAAGGGTGTGCTATTTGTGTTCACAGATTTGGACTTAAATGAGGATTTGTGTTGCTTTCCCTTTTGACAAGAAACACAATGATCATCACATGAATAGACCTTTTCAGGCAAACCTCTAACAAGCTTGTTCTTGACAAGTTTATTAATGGTTTTGAAATTCATGTGACACATCCTCCTATGCCACAGTTCAGATTCATTCACACTTGCTCTAGAAATAAGACAGTTTAAATCAGGTTGAGGTGTCATATTTACTAAGTCACACTTATATACATTATCTTGCCTTGGAATTCTCATCAAAATCATGTTTTCTGGTATTTTGAATTCCTTGGACAAGATAAGGCATTCAGTGTCAGTAAAAAGAACTGGGTTCTTTTTATCTGTGATTTGACTCACACTTAGTAAATTATACCTCAGTTGTTCCACAAAATAAACATTATCAAAACTTAGCTTTTCACTCTGAATTGTTCCTTTCCCTGTGATCCTTCCTCCTTTTGGATTACTTCCAAAAGCTACATATCCACCATCAAAAGATTTGAAATCCTGCAGCTTTTCTTTGTCTCCAGTCATGTGCCTTGAGCATCCACTATCAATATGCCATAAGCTCTTTGGCTTGCCCTGCACAAACAGTCAAAAAGAGAATTAATTTCTCTTGGGAACCCAAACCAATTTGGCTTTGGGTTTCCCATGTGCATTCACATATTCAACTTTCTTGAAGATTATTGATTGTGAAGCACTGTTGGTATTTGGAACTGTTAATTTATCAGACTTAATAGGTGTCCAAATCCAACTTATTTTAGACTTAACAGTGTTCTTTGGCTTAACAGTTTTAACTGTTTTACCAAACGAAGAGTCAGTGTTAATTTTGTTAACACTGTTTTTGTATTTGGTTACCACTGTTTTAGTCTTTAAACTTTTGGCTAAATTTGTTATTACTGCTGCAGTAGATTTACCTGTAACAGTGTTTAACATGGTAGCCTTTGAGTTTATCTTCTGAACTCTGGCAGTATGATTAACTTTTGATTGAAAATTTTGTTTGTTACTCATATTTGCTTTTGTCCATGACTGTTTTCTAATCCTTTGAATATTCTCAGGATTATGATAGCAGTCATATTGAAGATGACCCATTTTTCCACATATAAAGCAAGACATTTCTTTAATCACGGTAACTTTATTACCCAGTTTTTGTGAAACCATTTGATTCCAATTTCTTTGATTACCTCTGGGTTTTTGATTTTGAAAATTCTGTGAAGAATAAGTACTTGCTTTACATGTACAATTAACACAGTTATTCACAACAGATTTAACAACAGGTTTAGTAACTGAATTAACTGTATTACTAACATATCCTAACCCATGTTTAGATTTGTTAGTATTCAAGCTCACCTTCTCTAAGTCCAGTTTAACCTTTTCCTTAAACATTTTCTTACCCTCTTCTAGTTTATCAGTTTTAAGATTAGAAACTAGATCAGTAATTACTCTCCTCACATTCTCACATGTTGATTCAGACTTAGATGATTCAGATTTCACACTCTTCTCACTATCAGATGTCCTATCACTCTGATCATCTTCTTCAGTCCAGTCACTAACTTCACCTTCTACAAACAGTTCATCATCAGATAAACTTTTAATTGGATCAGCCTTTTTAACCTCATCTACCATTCCTCTTTTAAGTGAATTGATATCAATTTCACTTTTAGGAGGAAAGTAGGTGTGATTATAAGGTGGAGGTACATTATTGTACCCTAATCCAGTCTTAAGTTTATCATGAATCTGTGAATTAATAAGTTTATTTACACTCTTTGAAGCATGTTCTAATTTACTTACATCAAGCCTTATACTATCTCTTTCACATGTGACCTCAGTAAGTTTCTTAGATAACAACTCAACTTTATCTTTAAAAGTGTCTCTCTCCCACCTAGCATATTCAATGTCATATTTAAACTGTGTTGCATTGACTTCATATGCCTTTATTTGATTTTCCAGATTTTCAATGACTGCTATGGTGTGTTTACTTTTGATTTCCCATTGTTTTAGTTCCTCACACACTTTTATATTATGATCTCTGTAGTGTTTAACAGTTTGTTTACAAACAGCAGAACATAATTTATTTTGTACCTCAGAAGGAACTTCTGACTTTTTGTCAGATTCTGCAATGGCCATGAGACATTGATTCTTCACAACATGCTCTTCTTGATCACTCCAGTCCCATCCACATCCATCCATAGACACCAAAGCATTTGCTGAAGCCCCCTGAATTGGAATGTTTCTTGTCTGTGTTCCAGTGCTTCCAGATCTCTGACCATTACTATTCTGCTCTTGCCTAGGGTTTCTGCATTCTCTTGCAAAATGTCCCATCTTGTGACAGTTAAAACACTCAATCTTGCTTTTATCAAACCAATTAGCATCATTCCTCTTGTATGCAAAGTTATTCCTACCAGTCCTCTGCATGAACCTTTTTGCTCTCTGAGTAATTAATGCAATTTGCCACTTGATGTCCATCTCCTCTAGATCATCACCATCAAATTGTTCCAGATCTTCATTAGTAAGTGAAGAATTCACATTACTTGCAAAGAAAGATTCTAATATCTGATCATTAGAACTATTTGATGATGATCCTGCTCCCCCTGAAACATAAGTAGAACCCATTTGACTTGATTCTATCTTTGTTCCAGCCATAGACATAAAAGCAGCATTATGACTATATCCAGTTGCTTGCTTCTTACTTTCCACCTCAGACTCAAAGTTCCTCAGATCATTGTATATATCTTCTAGTTCCTTAACTTCAATGTCTGAACTCTGCCTCAATCCAACAGTATAGATTGTCCATTCATCACCTAATGATCTTAAGAACTTTCTGTTAAGATCTTCTTTGTCAATCTTAACCTTGTGATTTTCCAATTCTCCAACTAGTTTAGTAAACCTATCAAAGGTTTGAGTTAGAGTTTCAGTTTTCACATGGCTAAAATTTTCAAATTGTTGCTTTAACAGAGATCTTTTATTCTTTTTGGTGTTATCATTACCACCAAACCTCTTCTCAATCGCCTCCATTAGTACCTTGGGATCTTCACAATTATCAAATCTGCTCTGATGCTCATTCGGAATGGATAACAACAGAGTACTAAGTGCCTTGTACTCAGTAGATCTGATTTTCCTCTCTGCTTCAGATGTTGGTGGTGCTCTTGGTTGCTTTACTCTATCACCATCAAGCGTTATTGGAATACCATTAACAACAACTTCCCACATCTGATAATCCGTGAGAAGCATATATTGCCTGATTCTGACCTTCCATAGGTCAAACTCATCAGGTTTAAGCATTGGAATCTTTGTAGCTTGAATTCCTTCATTACCTTCAGTCGCCATTGAAATCAAAACTTAATATCTGAACTAAAACTCAAATACTAATACTAATAATCCCAGATCTTCCTATCTTCAAAGCTTCACAAGCTCTGATACCACTTTGTTAGTCCCTGTTTAACTTAATAAACAATCTTACGTAATAAGCCTTGAATATATTATCAAGAAGTTGCGGAATCACACTCAATAATATTAAGAAGATCAACGAATATTAATTAATATGATGAACACAATAATATACCGAAAGCTTCAATCTTATTAATGATATAAGACGAATACACTTGATGTATTAGGGTTACAGAAAACCTTGAAGCTGCGCAATTATCATAAACCTATCTAGGTCTAAAGGATCTCTATTTATATCACATAGAGTCCTATACAATCTCCTACATATATGGAATATAATAACTTCCATAACCGACTCAAACTTATCACAAAATCATAAACAGTTGAAACTACCATTCTGAAGTAAACAGTTGTAACTGTTACACATTCAGTGGTAACTGCTTCAATTGTAATATAAGACTAAGTACAAATATATAATCAGTGTTAACTGCTTCATATATAACTAACAGTTACAAATACATAAGCAGTTTTAACTACTTACAGACACATAACTATCAGTTGTAATCTATCTTCAATCAGTTGTAACACTAGTCTTCTCGTCGGTTTTCTTCTATCAGTTGTAACTTCGTAAAGACAGTTTTAACCTTCAAAACAAACAGTTTTAATCACTTATACCATCGACAACTTCAATTCAGACCTGAAACAGTTTTGACCCAACAATAAATAAAATCTTACCTCAGATGGTGCAAAATAACTATCAATATCCTGAAGCAAAGGATTCGTTGCATCATCATTCTGCTCCAAAACCTCTTGCACAACTTGTGCAGCAACCTCTTGGTTCACCTGCTGATCAACCTGACCAACCTGAATAAGAACATCCTCAAGGAGCCCTTGTGGATCTTCAGGTTGAGCTTCCTCAGCTGCAGGTTCCGGTACAATATCAGCATCAGCAGGAGCAGCAGCAGCAGCAGGAGCAACGTCTAACCACCCATGATTTGGCGGTGCAACGTAGTTCGGGTCAATAATATACCCAAATAGTGGTCTAACTTCAGGTTTCACCACTCCCTCCTTCCTGACTGTCTGCATGAACATGGCATTATACCCACGATGATCAATCGTATTAACCACTAAATGTGGTTCTGGTATAGCCAAATCCGGTAGACGCGCACGGATAATCAACATGCAAAATCGCGGGTAAACCAAAAATCTTGATCTAACAGACCCCGATATCTGTTTCGCAATCTCACCAGAAAGATAATCACAAAAACTGTATGGTTTATTATAAACCAGTGACAGTGCAGCCGATAGAATCGCAGGGCTCAACTCATCAAATCCACCCTTCTTCGCTGCGAAATCTATATTCATCACGTGCCAGAGAAACCTCCACTGACCAATGACCAGAGGTTTCTGGAACTGACGTCCACGTCTATCTCCCGTATAACCCATACGGCCTATAGCACCCTCTATAAAATCCATAGGATACTCAATATCCCCATTCTCCTGTTCTACTGTACCTAGCTGCAAAATCTCACGGAGATTACCAGCTGAAAATGTAACAGGCTGACCACTAACCGTAGCTCGAATCTCTGGCGGGTTGACAGATTCCTCATATACTATATCCGTCCAGAAATCGTTCAGTATAGTCTGAGAGATAGGAGGATTGGCCGTAATGGCGTATCTAATCCGTGATAGTGCAAGAAAACGAAGAATATCAGCAACCCTGTCAGCCCGCTTGGCTTCAAGGTTCAGATCCACCAAAATATTGTGGCCCTTGTCAAATGCTCTAGCCATATCTGTAAAATAAACACAAACAACATATATATTTTTAATGCACGATTAAGAATCTTTAAACTATAACGTATTATGAATCGAGATTCATCAAACATCTTAGTCTAAAATTGAAATTATATATAACTTGTTACAAAAATAGTCTCAAGTCGTATATAAAAATTTAACTTATAACTAAAAAGTCTTAAGTCTAATTTAAATCCATTATATAAAAATTATTACTTAAAAAGTCTTATTTATATCACTACTTTAAAAATAAAATTTTTCTAAGTACTGGACTCGCATAAACTAGCCTAACGAGTTGAGGTCAACTCGTTTTGCTTATCAACTCGCTTTACTCATCAACTCGCTACATTGATCAACTCGCTAAACTTATCAAGCAGCTATTGAAGTGAACTCGCTAATCACACCGATTCGCTAGTCAACTCGCTGCGAGTTGATTCAAAACGTCAACTCGTTCGATGAACTGCCGTCGCGAATTTGTTTTCAAAATCAATTAATCTTGTAATTTTAACATGATCTATCGATTGATTCACGTTCATTAATGTTCGTTTAACATAAACCCTAAAGATCTATGTCTAATAACATCGTAATCGACGCAAATCGTTTAGTTTATAACCCGAAACCCTAAGTTTATAAAAACTTCAATTTCTCGTTATTTACGCGGTGAAATCCATAGTATTATACCTCAAAATGTTTGTAAATTGAAGATGTATAAAGTCTACGGATTGAAAAACTCGTTCCCGTACTCTAAAAATCGAAATCAAGCGAAAAGTAAATATCGCCTCGTTTCGCCTGTATGACGGATTTGCCAAGTTTTACTGAACTCGCGAAGTGTGTGGGTTCGGTGGGTTTGCTTGACTCGTTTGACCCCCTTTATACTTTGTATCCGATTCGCGAGATTTCAAGCGGATCCGCAAGTTGACTTAGTCAACTCGCAGGATTATATTAAAACGCGAATTTAATTATAAGTATAAATAAAACCCGATATTTTACAAGTCTAAATTATAATTAATTTTCACTTGTATTTGTCACGTTTGTTCAACTCAAAAATATTCAGTATAATTTAATTCCGAAGGGTAAATTCTGATAAACACAAAAACTTAAATTAAAAACAAATAAACATACGATAAAAATACAACTATATAAACATTGGTATCAAGTACCATTTTATTAATCACTTGATCAAGACAAAATACATAAACAAAATGAATAAGAATTTATCTGCTTAGGGATCATATTAGAAAGAATAAGTAATTAAGTATATTTAAAAGTCTAAGCAGATTGGTAGTATACATACCTCATGAAATTCAAATAAATTACTATAAAATTACAACTAAATTCATCATTGATACATTTATATTTATAAAACTATATCTTAGGTACCTTTATCCACATAGCATAATTAATAAATGCATTACTCACATAAAGTGAATATTTAATTATAGACAGTTCAAGACGATTACCGGTATTATGATCCACATAAACAAATTATACTCAATTTTCTAAGCAAACACTTTATTGTTAGTATGAATATTATCAAGTGCTTTCTATTATATGACATACAGAAGAATTTCAAGTAAAACTCATAACACTGCATCATTAAATTTCAAGGTAGCGGTTACTAAATGATGTATCTTTTCGAAACATATAACATACACTTGAATTTTTAAGGTTAGACAAATATCAAACATACTTTGAATATGCTATGTTATCCAAGTCTGTACGTAGTACAACAAAAGATCCCTTCTAGCATAATTCAAAATATATTTGAGAATATTAATTTAATTAAAGCTTTCAGTTCTGTACTTAGTACAACAAAGTTACCAGTAATTAAGTTAATACCCATATTTCTACTATTTGTCAATTAAAAAAAATGCATGATAACAGTATATGGCAATACCATCATTCAACAATTAAGACTTAATGTCATACATCATAGAATAGTAACACAAGATAATAAACAAGTAGTTAATTAACTTCTTAATGCTTGGAAAATTTCATATAATTTGTCTACCAGTACATCATATGATGAAGCCATCTAAAGTTTTCACTAAAAATAGATAAATTATAACTTGTGGATATAGGTGTATAATCAAATAAATATAAATACATACCTGATAAAACCGCTGTAGTTCTAAAGTAACTTTATTTGAACCTACTACCAAATCATACTTAGGACTTAAACTTATTATTGTGAAGCTTATTCTCCTAATGTACTATCATTTCCCTTAGTTTTTGCAGATAAAAACTTAAATGAATTTCAAAGAATATTTTGTTTATATTCTTTAATGAAGGCGATTCCCCTTAGGTAACAAGCAAATGAATGCCATACGCCTTTTTTTTTTTTTTTTTTTTTTTTTTTTTTTTAAATGAACATAGAAATACTAACTATGACACAAAAAAATACCATTGGAAGACTAATCACTCTGGATTTCTCATTCCGTTTAGTTGAACCAACGTCTCAAATCTTGCTCTGTCGAACGCCTTTGTGTATAAGTCTGCTAAGTTATCCAATGATGGAACCTTAACTAACTTTATCAATTTCTTTTCAGCACAATCTCTAATAAAATGATGTCTAATATCAATATGCTTAGTTTTACTGTGCTTCACCGGATTATTGGTGATCGACATAGTAGATTCGTTATCAATCATCATAGGAGTATTGGTTATATTTAACCCGTAATCCCGCAGTTGCTGTTGAATCCAAAGTACTTGCGAGCAACAGCTGCCAGCTGCAACATACTCAGCTTCACATGTAGAAATGGCTACCGAGGTTTGCTTCTTGCACTGCCAGGATACTAATCTACCTCCTAGGAATTGACATCCTCCGGTCGTAGATTTCCAATTCTGATTGCATCCTCCGTAATCCGAATCAGTATAAGCTACGAGATCTAAGTCTCCATCAATCGGATACCAAAGACCCAGCTTAGGTTTCCCTTTGAGGTAACGAAAGATTCGTTTAACAGCTTGCATGTGTGACTCTTTCGGATTAGCCTGATATCTTGCGCATAAACAGACAGCAAACATTATGTCAGGCCTAGAGGCTGTTAGATACATTAGTGATCCGATCATGGCTCTATAAAGAGTTGGATCCACATCGCTATCACTCGATGTATCTGGACTTAGTCCATGATTGACTGGAATTGGAGTATTGTAGACCTTACTTTCATCCATCTTGAAGCGTTCTAATAGCTCATATGTATATTTAGATTGATGAATAAAGAATCCATCCTTCTTTTGATCAACTTGTAATCCTAAGAAGAAATTCAACTCTCCCATTGCAGACATTTCGAACCTTTTTCTCATAACTTTCTCAAATTCTTGACACATCTTTTCATCAGATGATCCGAAGATAATGTCATCAACATAAACTTGTACGAGAAGAAAGTCTTTCTTTTTCCACTTCACAAACAGTGTACTATCAATCGATCCTCTTGTAAATCCATTTTCAAGTAGATACGTTGATAGTGTTCCATACCACATCCTTGGTGCTTGATGTAATCCATATAGAGCCTTATTCAAACGATATACTCTATCTGGATACTCAGGATCAGCAAACCCTGGTGGTTGTGAAACATACACCAATTCTTCCACTTTGCCATACAAAAAGGACTCTTAACATCCAACTGATACACTTTTATACCAAAATAAGATGCGAATGCTAAGAACACTCTAATTGCTTCTAGCCTAGCAACTGGTGCAAACACTTCATTGTAGTCAATACCTTCTTGTTGATTAAAACCTTGAACTACCAGATGAGCTTTATTGCGAGTAACGATTCCTTTATCATCTCTCTTGCACTTAAATACCCATCTAGTTCCAATTGGATATTCTCCCTTTGGTAGGTCAACCAACTCCCATACTTGTAATTTAGAAAACTGTGATAGTTCCTCTTGCATTGCTTCTACCCACGAGCTTTCTTTTAAAGCCATTTGAACATTTTTAGGCTCGACTTGTGAGATAAAGCATGAATATAGACATTGATTAGGAATCCCTGTCTCTTTCATTGCAGTATACAAGCTTTGGTATTCTAAGTTCTCAGACGTACTAGCTCTGGATTGATGTCTAGTTTGAACCGGAGTATTAATATCACCGATGATGTTTTCAACAGGATGATTCTTACTCGTTCTAGTTGTAGTAACTGGTTCAACCGGTATATCATCTCCTAAATTAGTACCAATCTCTTCCAATTCAGGTACATCTTCCGTACGAGCAGAAGATATCCTTAAGTGTTTCAAAGGAGTAAGTATATCATCAAACTTTGTAGAAAGATCATCAAGATCTTCTGTTTCTTGAGACTTATCCTATGAAGGTTGTTGTGACTCACTTGTGGAAGCTTTATCTGAGTCAACATTAGTCTTAATTCCAGACTGCTTAACACTTGATGTTGAAGCGGGACAAATATTCTCATCTTCAAACAATAAATGTTCAGCTATCTCTGAATCACTGACATAGTCACTGATAGGAACTTTAAATGATGCAAAAAGATCAGAATAATCAAATTGCCAATCTAAGCCCTTATGAACATCAGGTGAGTAGCTCGTAACCTCAATATTATAAACTACCTCCAAACGTCATGTGACTTTATTAAAGACTCTCTTGTTTCGCGAATTGGGCATATAACCTAGGAAAAATCCTTCGTCAGCCTTCTCACCAAATTTTGCTTGATGTCCAGTCTTTAATATGGTGCATGAAACTCCAAAGGGTTCAAACCCTTTTAAGTTAGGTTTCTTATTGTTCAAAAGCTCATAACAAGTCTTGTTATGTCTCTTAACCGTAAGAACTCTATTAAGAACATAACATGCTGTATTCACTGCTTCTGCCCAAAAGATGACCGGAAGCTTTGAATCAGCAAGCATTGTTCTTGCAGCTTCAATCAACGTCCTATTTTTCCTTTCAGCAACACCATTCTGTTGAGGTTCATAAGGTGCACTGAATTGATGTAATATCCCTTTGCTTAAGCAATAGATATTCAACGTTGAATTCTTAAATTCTGTTCCATTGTCACTACGAATACGCTTAACTCTCTTTTTATAGACATTCTCTACTAGATCAAAGAACTCAATCAGAATTCCTGGAGTTTCATCCTTTGATCCCAAAAAGAATACCCATGAGAATCTAGAATAATCATCTGTGACAACCAAACAGTACCATTTGCCACCTAGACTTCTCTTGCTTATAGGGCCGAAGAGGTCCATATGTAGCAATTCAAATGGCGAGGAGATAGAGTTTTCAGTCTTAGGTCTGTGTGGTTTCTTGTGCTGCTTTCCTTTCATGCAAGGAACACACTTATCCTCAGACTCGAAACGTTTTTGTGGTACACCTAGAACCAAACCATTTTTGGTTATATAATTCATCTTTCTCCAGTTCAGGTGTGCCATTCTCCTATGCCATAATAATGCGTCTGTTTCCGAAGCCTTGGATAATAAACATGTAGACACCATTGAAGAGTTAGGAACACCCATGTTGATAGCATAGATGTCCTTCTTCCTTGGAGCCCTCATCAATATCCATTTATCAGGAATTTTGAAACCTGGCTTCAGGACTAAGGCCTCCTTTTCATTGAAATAAACTGGATGACCTTTATCACAGACTTGGGAAACACTCACTAGGTTGTGAGTTAGTTCTTCAACATAGTTCACATCCTCAAGAGTCAAAGTTCCATTTGAAACTTTTCCTTTTCCCGAAATTACTCCTCCTTTATCTCCTGCAAAGTTTACTTTTTGCTTGAGACTCTCCTTGAAGTCCTTCAGTAGACTTCTTTCTCTTGTCATGTGCCTCGAGCATCCACTGTCTACATACCACCAGCTGTCCTTGTTCACAGCATACTCCTGCACATAACACAAGATACGATCAGTTATCAAGAGGGACCCAAGCCATTACGGTCTTGGTTTGTCCCTTATCATCAACAAACTTAAGCTCTTTAAAATAACCATCCTTCCCATCAGGAGCTTTGGTTACTTTTGAAGTAGCTTTAGTTTGTGGACGATCAGCCTTAAGAGGTGAATTTGAGGAGAACCTCTTAGGCACATAATTATGAGCTCTATTATGATAATTATAATTAAACTCATGTGATCGCGAAGTAGTACCACTCTCAGAATGACTATGGCCTCTACTTGTAGTTCTAAACCTCGACGGTGTCACATCCCTAGACTTATGGACAGAATTATCACTTTGAGTATATGGCCGTTTAGGTTTAGGTGGGGAGACACTATGCTTACCATCTCTTTTAAGAATGTTAACAGGTTTATTAGCTAACTTAGGTTTGGTATCTAACCCATCTACAGTCATACTAGAGTCGGTCTGTGTCTTTTCATCAATCACAAGCTTATGTGGTGTTTCAGGCTTTTTGTTAGGACAACACGAAGCCACATGTCCCTTTTGATGACACTTGAAACATGACATCTGCTTGCGTGATTTACTCACTTTTGCTTTCTCATCCGGAGTCTTAGGCACTAAAGGTTTAAGCTGTTCCTTATTAACCTTATCATTAGTCTTAGCATCGTTAATCACTCCACCCGATACAAATTGTATTTTGGTGAAATGAGAAGCCTTACTATTATCTGATGAAGGGTTCTTAATAACATCTTTCTGTGCCTCTAACTTTTCCTGATCATTAGTTACTGAAATTTCAGGATTAGCATCTGTCATTTCAGAATCTTCAGGAATAGGAGTGTAATTGGCATTAAAAGGAGGGGATACATCATTGTAACCTAACCCAGTCTTGTCCTTTACACTACGTTGAGCATCTAACATTTTATCCATTTGAGATGTCCTATAATTCTCAAGTTTACGGTTTTGCTCAATTAACCTTAAGTTAAGGTTCACTATTTCCTGATCCTTACTAGCAATCGTCTCATTTAAGTCTTTGATATTCATATAGAGACCATCTATGACAACAGATTTTTCACTTATGGTATCTCTAAGTTTTGTTCTATCCGAAGCATCAGACTTAATTTTATCTTTTAAGACTTGTTTATCATCACTTAATCTACGAATATCCATAATAGCTTGATCAAGTTCAGATCTAACAGTCTTATAGGATTCCTTATCCATATTCAATTGTGATGACAGGTTGCTATTTGACACAGTTAAGATACTATTCTGAGATTGTAAATCAGTAACTAAGTAACAAACATCAGCAAGATTAAGAATATCTAAACATACCTTCTTCTTGTCAGTTTGTAATTCAGCCATGCGTGCCACGAATTCTTCAGGACTCATATCTAGAGCTGAATCCATATATAGCACGTCATCATCACTTGCCTTCACTTCAGACTCAGGCACCTCTACTTTCTGTTCCATATCAGTGGGCATGTAGGTCACTGATCCAGCAGTTGTCTCTTCGATCTCGGCCATCAAAGCTTCCTCAGAATGAGCTTGCCAATCATAAGAGCCATCCAACTGCTTCACCACTAAGGCTTTGGAAGCTAGTGTACTTCCCGAACCTTGTTTTCCTTTTGCTTCTACTTTAGGTCTTTGGCATTCTCTAGCAAAATGACCAATACCCTGACAGTTAAAGCATCTGACCTTGGTTTTATCAAACCCTGATCTATTGTCCAATACTTTTCTACCAGTTTTCTTGAGGAAATTCTTCACCTTTCTTGATATCAACGCTAGTTGATCTTGAAGCTCCAATTCCTCAAGATAATCAGGATCTATCTGCTCATAATCCTCATCAAACAGAATAGGATCATTGATCTTTCCCTCTATGTAATTTTCATATGATGCCACAAAGGAAGCAAGAACAGACAGTTGCTGTTCAGCAGATTTCACACTCATGGGCATCTTCTGATGCTCTTGAGGTGACTTCTCAGAATTCTTTCCCTTTGTCTCATCACCAGAGGAGGAAATAAAGCATAGATCTTCAGTAATCATTTCTCCATTTTCACCAATATCACCAACTAACAGTGCAGTTGTCGAACTAGAAGACGCAGTCAAAAGATTTGACTTTCCATGATACAACCCAGGGTTCTGAACCTGATCAGAATCACTATCTCTTGACTTTCTGGAGAAATCATAACCTTTCAGCTTGTCAATGACTTGCTCTAAGGTCATAGTAGAATACCTAGTTTCGTTATCCTTAATCATAACGCCATACATTTCCCATTTAGAAGGCAAACCCTCAAGAAACTTGTCGGTTTTAGCTACTTCTTCTTCAACAATTTCATGGTATTCCAATTCACTTAGCAGATGGTAGAAACGCGTGACATAGGCATCAAGATCTTCTCCTTTTAAAGCTTTAAACATAGTAAACTGCTTTTTGAGAAGACTCCTCTTGCCAGCTCTCACCAGTGGACTTCCCTCACCTCTTTTCTCTAGAGCTTCCCAGAGCGTTCTAGCAGTATGAAAAGACTTCAGTTGATGAGCAATCTCTTTAGGAAGACACATCTTTATACATGAATGTGCTTTATTTTCATTTCTGTAAGCTTCCTTCTCTTGATCACTCATGTTCGCATAGGTAAGAACCACAGTGGCATTCTGAACAGTTTGAGTAGGTGCGGTGTATCCACTCTTGATACACATCCAGATTGACAGGTCATGGAATCTACAGTAAGATTCAAATCTGTCCTTCCAATTGTAGTAATCTTCGATCCTTAACAACTTAGGTGGAACGTTTGACTTTCCCACCTCGTGGTCCATTTCGATCATTCTACTTAAGTCAGACATCTTAAAAACGTAAAATTAAACTGTTTCGCGAATTCAAAAAACTCAACTCGCAAGACTCAGCTCAACTCGCAATCTCAGCTCGACTCGCAGAATACGTCGATTCGCAAGCCTCAGTTCGGATTGCTAAAGATGTCGATTCGCAAGTGATGTCGATTCGCGAGGGATCTCAGTTCGACTCGCAAGCCTCAGTTCGACTCGCTAGTTCAACTCGGTTCGCAGGCGACGCTGGAACCCTAATCTCGACTCGCGAAACGGCTGTTAAACCCGAAAACGAATTTTTAAGGTATTTTTACGACTGAAACTGAAAATTTCGACCGTAAACAAACCCTAAAACGTCCAGAGAATGATTTTGATCGTTAGTATTGCAAGAAAGCACGTAAAAACGACCCGAATCAAAAACGCAATAACACTAAAACTTATGAACACACTCGGATTTAGCCCGAAAGCTCTGATACCATATGTAAGTCCCCTAGTTTTAGGATCGATAACTTCATTATCTGTAGTATTAAGGAGCGGAATCCCTCAATACGGTGTTATCTTACTAACAACGAATATGTTCGTAATTGCGTTTATAAAGCTTAACTTTATACGAATAATACGTCAAAGCCTAGCCGTTAGGTTTAAGTTTTCTCTGGGTTACTGAGTTCGCAGATCAGCAAAAGTATCAAAAAGTGTTAACGATTTTCCAAGAGAAAATCGTTTATATAATCTGTCTTGGCTCGGCTCGCATGGGCCGACGAGTTCAGCCCAACTCGCAGCCCAAGTCCATTAACTCGGCTCGCCAGACACTTCCTGCGGATCCAGTTCTCATCTCGCCTCGTTAGACTCGCAACCTGAGAACTCAACTCGCAGCAAACGTATATATATTTATTTCGTATTTAACATTCGTCTAACTTAGCTCAATAATATGTTTAACGAATATTACTAACAAAACAAATATTTATTTACAAATCTAAACCAATGTACAAACGTAATAATAATTACACCAGTCCTATTTCAAGCTAGATCTGTTGTCACACTCTATGTTCCAACATGTATAAGTCTTAAACCGAAGGTCAAAGTTGGTCAACTCATTGGTCAAAGCTGGTCAAACTGGTCAAGGTTGGTCAACCCTGGTCAAAGTTGGTCAAACCTGATCAAACCGGGTCAAACCTGATCAAAGTTGGTCAAACTTGTCAAAGTTGGTCGATTTATGCAACACTTAGCCAATTTATACAACACTAGTCAATTTATGAAACACTTAGCCAATTTATGCAACACTTAGCCAATTTATGCAACACTAGTCAATTTATGCAACACTTAGCTAATTTATGAGTTAGAGTATTTGGTCCAAGTTTTCTAGGTGTCGGTTTCTAATTCGGGAAACTTTCTAAGTTTAGTTTTTGGTCCAAGTTTTCCAACTAAGTCACCCAAACTCATTTTTGTTACCACTTTCCAAAAATAGTAAGTTTTGTCATTTTTTTTTTTTTTTGAACCGATCCGTTTTTGTTAACTCGGTCAAACCTACTCTGTTTGACCCGAAACTTTTACTCAAACCAAATATCAATTTATAGAGTCCATACAACTTGTCGGTTCGTGTCGGAGTTCATCCAAAATGTCGGTTTTTAAACATGCAACTTAAGATTTCAATTTTTCTTATTTTCGACTTTTGTCGGTTTGGTTCGCCATTTTATTTCTACCACTTCTGGTCCAATTTAAGGTCTACAATTTTTATCAACTGATCATTCATGTGTCTAGTTCATAACGTAATTTTCCTGAGATGTATTATGTCCATTTACATATTTAAATAAATTCGCGTATGAACGTTACTCGGTTTTCGAAAAACTTCCAGACCAGACTCAAAGATCAGATTATAGACAAAAATACATACAGATCTGGAAAAAGTGTAAAACACAAAAGTTGTATATCTTTTCAATACGCAACTTTTAAAAAACAATTCGTTATCTAACTCTCAGTAAAACTCAAGATACGACCATTTTAGTAAACTGTGTTTTTGAAGACAGAATCTGTCTTCTTACCTATGTGTTACAAAAACATATTTTAACCTTTTATTTGGACATATTAGTGTTAGCTGAGCTACAAAACAAGTAAATAAACAACATGCAAGTGAAATAAGTGAGGGTTTTAGTGATTCTCACAAAGAAATAATGTAGAGACTTGAGAGCTTGATCTTTCTTGAAGAACTTTGCAAAATGATGAAGGATTAAAGTGGTGGTTTATGGTGGTGTATTGGTGGTTTGTGGTGGTGTAAGAGGTGTTTAGTGGTGGTTTTTAGGTGAGTTAAATCTCTGGAAATAGAGAGAGAGGAGAGAGCTAGAGAGCATTTGTGAAGTGTGTGGAAATGGATGAATGAGAAATGATGTAAGTTTGCATGGTTCTTGAGTGGAAGTGTAAGGAATCTCCATGATGAGGTTTTGCATGAATCTTGTATGGGGGGATGGGGTGGTGAACGAATTTGGGGGCCCCATCAAGGGTATTTTGGTCATTTTCTTGTTTCCAAATTAATTTGTTATGTTTCCCGTTCGTTTACCCAATTGTTTAGACGTTTATTTAGACGTTAAACGTGTAATACACGCGTTTAAGTAACGGTTTAAATTCCGACATTTTCACTTGAAATATTTAATATAAATACTTGAAAACATTTATAAAAATGTTCCGTCTTTTGATCGGTCTCGATTTGCGTGCTCGTTGTACGGAGGTTTAATCGCGTAACGTTTTAAATAGACGTTTTTATTGACGAATCATTATACGATGTTTTTAATAATAATTTCACACAAAATAATATATTTTAAATTATAAAAATATATTTTGACTTTCGTTCAGTTGTCGGGCGCGTTCTGCGCGTTTTCGTTGCGTTTGTGTTACTTTATACGATATTAATAATTCGCTAAATATTATCACCATAATATTTGTAAGTTTTTGAGTTTATTAAATAATTTCATATTATTTAATATTTTGTTCACCAACGTTCGTATTTATAGTGGGTCGGACTCCGTCCGGTTGTTTCGCACAATTTCATCAAATTGCGTAAGCGTAATATAAAACAATTACGTAGGTGTATATTCACAATAATATACAGATAGTTACAAGTAATTACAAGTATTTAGCCTAAATCACATCTAAATACACGTAATTAGGGTTTCGGTTAAGTTTAGAAGTTAACCTAAATTGCCGGGTGTCACAAATCTTTGTATCACCACTCTTGCCTTATATCTCATAATTTCATTGTCATTGGGATTTTTACATCAAGACCGATTTATATATGATATATTTTACACTTTCAAGTGTATAGAACTTAAGCCAAACCATCTCACATCAAGAGATTATATTTTTCATAAATTTCATGCATCTTTTCATATTAGCCAAAAATTTCTACATCTGCACATCTTGGGAGGAATACTTTCACGATCCTCGTATATAATATCCAGCGCTATATTATACAGTAACATTAACGACGTGGATTTCATTTATTTGATTCCACACTTTCTAGACATGGTATTGTTGGGTTTTCTATTCCCTAACTAGATTATCATATACGCAGCGGAAAAACAATAGTTTTATAATCTAGAGCAATTACGAAACTAAACCCTAAGGATCTTAACTTGAATAAATAATATAATAAACAATAGGATAAATAAGAAAACACTAACCTTAGAGAAAACCTATTTCTCACGTGCAGACCAACTAGCAGAGCTTCGTTACTTGGAGGCAAGTACCCAAAGTAGAATACCTCTAATGCTTCACACCCAAAAACCCAAGAGAAAGTAGAATTTTCGAAATCCTTGAAAATTCGTACTTGAAAACGTATATTATGAAGGTATAGGATGCCCCTATTTATAGTTGTGAAAGAAACCCTACGGTTAGCTGGATTGGACATTGTGACACCCGTCAAATTAGGACTAGTAATTAGTGCCTAATCAAGTTTTAATACATGTAATTAGTTCTGTGTTAGGCTAATTAATGTATCGATTAATTATATATTGTTGAATATATATATACAAGTATACGATTTGGTTAAATCGTACAAGTTTCAAATCGAACGAAATTCGGTTAAATTAACACGGACGTTGGTGAACGATTTTATTAAGTAATATAAAAATTATTTAATAACACAATTATGTCCAAAATATTATTTTTATAATATTCCGTATTCAAATTCGTATCGTACAAGTAACATACACGCGATTAAAATGTTAAACGCGCAAACAAAACAAAACAAGTTAAAGTTATATTATGTAACTCAATTATTAAGTATTTGATAAAATACTTCAAGCAAAAATATTGGATAAATATTTGTAATTAAAACGCATATTTAAAAGTATAAAATAATTACCAAACGTTTAAAACAATCGGGAAAACGAACATCACACGGAGCAACCGCGGGGACTGAAAAAGGTGAGGCTTTCACCTACACCCCACCTTCTCTCTTTCTTTTTCTCATTCATCACTCTCACCACCTCTCTCTATTCTCTCTCTTTCTTTTTCTCTCTAAATCAAACCACACCACCACCACACTAAATCGTAAAAACGCACCACCAAACGTCATCAAATCATCAAGATAAATAGAGAAAAAGAACCACCACGCAACGATCTACAACTTCATCTTTTCGGATTTTCATTTCGCCACTTTGTAAGTTTTCCGACAAAAGTCGAAACCTCTCGATCTTACTTATTTTTACATGATTATGGGTTGTTTAAGTTTGATAATGTCCAAAAATTGGTTGGGTAAATGTTTCGGACCAAACCAAGGTCGTCCGGTCGTGTTTCCGGTCACCGAAATCCGACCAGACGCTGATGTCACGTTTGGCTTGGCCCAACTGCGACGTCAGCTTCAACGTCGCAACACCTTCCACAACGTCGCATGGTGCGACATCAGCCTCAGCGTCGCATTAACTTGCTAACGTCGCACATAGCGACATCGACACCTACGTCGCAAGAACCAACAACGTCGCTTATAGCGACATAACATCTAATGTCGCATTAAATTGCGAATGTCGCACTTAGCGACGCCATGACCAATGTCGCAGTAATGGCCAGCGACATCAAGCCTTACGTCGCATCTAATGTCGCACAGATCAGAACCTAGAAAACTCAGATTTTACTAAGTGTCGAGACCTGAAATTTATCACTTGATTTTACCCAAATTCAAATCCTGGATGCGTTTTTCACTATAACAATATGATAGAAATAAAAAATTTTCGAGCTGACCTGTCAACTCGACCCCAGCCAGGGGCCAGCCCCTTGGACCCCGCCAGGGGTTGCCACCCCTGGAACCCCGCTTACCAGGGGCGCTGCCCCCGGACCCCCGTCACTTAGAGTTTGTAACGACTTCTAAAACACATCAAAACACACTTTTCAAGTATAACACCACGAAATCAAAATATTAATAGTTGAGATTATTATTACGAATCCGTCACCAATGGGCCGTACATATTTTCAAATACACAAGTCAATCAACCAGATCATGGTAATTTGGACATTATAGTTGAACAAACAACTACAAAGGTAGTCTTTTGAGATACCTATACAATTAATAACCATCGCGCGTATTGGACGCCCTCAGGTTACAAGTCCTCGGACATCAATTCACGGCTAACCATTTCTAGTTTATTTAGATAAACGCTCAAGACTCAGGTGAGTCTCAGGCCCCTATTTTACTGCTTTTCAATCAGGGGTGTGATATTATTGCTCGTTTTGTTTTACAAGTTGAACGCAAGTACAAATCAAATCAAATACTACATGAGTTACTTCAACTAATCAATTTAAAGCCCTCCATAGCATAGTCTGGTAATACGTAGTAGCGTGAATGTTAGTATATGATATCATATAGGATTGACAATCCTCGTCCGGGTTAGCACGCACTAACTGGTCAAACGGACGTATTAGCATTTGGGAAGACGAGTGTAGATTAGGCACTCGTAGGAGGCACCTCAGTTAGGTTTCCTTAATTGGACCTGACACTCAAGTTAAGCTCAGACTATGTGCTCATGGCTGTATAACTTTTATTTTGCTTAATTGCATTTTAAATTCAATTATAAATCTTGCGGTTCATACAAATATGTGTTGACATACAAACCTGTGAGCTCACCAGCGTTTCGCTGACCCATTTTAGCATGTATCACAGGTAACCAGCAGTAGGTTGGACTGCTCAATCAAGGCAAATTAGCTCGAGTCAGCATGCAAACAATCAGAGATTTAGCTGCATTATTATATTTTGTATAGATTAATTATGTAATTAAATCTCTCAATTTTAACCGAGCTAAATGTAACTATATTTTGATGTAAACTTTTGTTTTTATCAATACAAGTTCAAAACGACGCATATAGTGGTCGTTCATTATATCTTATGTGCTGTGATATGTAATTAGTCGTGCCCCGACCCGAACCGCTTCTGCATCATAAATTTGGGGGTGCGACAGACATCCAACCGACGGTTGGACCTTCCAACCGACGGTTGGACCTTCCAACCGGCGGTTGGAGCTGTTTGACTTGGACTCCAAGTCTGCGACTTCCACCGCCTTAGAAACCCTAATCCCCAACCGGCGGTTGGACCTTCCAACCGGCGGTTGGAATGTGGCTTCAAAATCCTTACGCCTTTTTAATTACTTTTGATTTCTAATTAATAAATATTATTAATAAATCAACCAATTAAATATAATATTAATACTATTAATATTATCCTTGATCTTTCTCTTGACTGTTTATTGAGGGCAACCCAAAAAAGACTTTACCATTAATGATAGTCTTACCAATTAGTTATGATATTGGATACTATTCCAACAGATATTAGTTATTCAGATCTTTTCACTTTTCGGTTTTCACTATAAGGGTACCCGAGGTTCATCTAGAACCTTCATGTCTAGTGTCTCTTTATCAAATTCTCACGGGGTCTTTATTACCTCAATTTGACCATCTTAATTTTCTGCTCCCTTTTTACTTTGAGGATTTTATTGGAATCGATTAATCTACCACGTTTCACATGCTGTGGACTTATTACCAATCTTAACCGGAGCATGAGCAGCTTATACAGGTGACCTAGTCACTCAATTTCGGTCAATGAATATGTCTGGCAACTATTTAATATGAATTATCATTTGAACTTTGAGTTCATTGTTCACCCTGAGGATTAATATCATATTGTGATAATTTAAGTTTATGCTGCTTATCCCCTCCCATACATATTCCCAACATTCTTTCACATCTAGACCTTGTACATTGTGGTGGAGCAACTAAAATATATATTGCACAAACAAAACTCTTAAGATGTGACATATTTTTTTAATGACCACATATCAGTTATCAAGGGGAGGAATCATAATCTTGTTGGCCCGATGCGAATTCATATTATTTCATGTTTACTAACATAGCCTCATACTATAAGTAATAGTTATGCTCTTATCATGACAATAGTCATGTTGTATACTAACACTTGTTAGAGTTTTGACAAAAGTAATCAGTGTATGAACTAATAAATGTTCAACACTTATTACATGCAATCAACCGAAACGCTAAGTATGTGATTCATCATAATATACATTCACCGACATTGCCAAAACAAATATGATTTCTAGAATATGTGCTTGCGATCTAACTAAGCGAGTCACTTATTCATGCAAACTCTAGGTTGCAATTTTCATGACCATTTACACGATGCATCGATTTAAAACTTTTAAATGGTCCACTAGGCGGATATATAGGCCTACATATATCCCCTTTTATCATATATGTAATCTTAAGGAATTCATTTTCATCTTAGTCGGTGATTATTAACTTTCTTTGAGAGCACTCAACTCATGTCAAAATCACCACTACTAAGAACTTCCTAGTTCTGATATACATTTCGCATCATCATTGACTCGAGTGGTCTAACCGGTCATGCCAATCATATAATAATCAAGGTCCATAAAATGCCAAATTTATGACCATGTGTGCTTCAATTGCATTTGTCCTTTTAATAGAAGTAATACTCTCTATCATATAAGATAAATAAGGCATGCATCATCACTTAACAACCTTCTTCCCCCGATGCATGCATTATTTCTTAAACAATGCTTAACAATGCAAGTAACTGAGTTTTCACCATTTATAGTCAATCAAATTCTTAATTTTGATATAGTCAAAATAAGCACACACACACACACACACACACACATATATATAGCATATAACTCTAATATCAATAATGCTATAAAAATATTTTCACATGCTTAAATATAAGCATCTAAATTACGTAGTTACAAATACAACTTCAAAGTATGTAGACTCAGGTGTTATATATAGTGTAATAGTGAATCCGATAAATTGAGAGCCCGGCCCTAACCATAGTATGCAATCAATCATCATGACACATATGCAAGAGTAAACACATAAACCTATGGGCACAATTATTTTCGTATATGCACCAAAACTCAAACAACATATACCCAATCATATAATGTACTATCAACATCAATACACACAAATGAAAGATACTAACATTGTTAATTCGTATGAACATATAATGTATGCAAGTATAATAATTATAACTCGAGTCTTAACATCTATAACTCTACTCAATAATAGATAAAATCTTGATATAAAGTATCATTAATTTAGACATACTTCACGGTCTTTCATCATAAACTCGCGTTATTTTACTCGGCCCCAAGAAATCAAAATTTCAAAACTTTGCTTAATATACTTATGAAAATATTTCTCATAAATAATATTATGTCTATGTTTCTTTAATCTTATCATCAAACTATTTCCGTATATATGTCTATAATCAAATATCTACATGATATATATATTTATTTCTATTCATATCACAAAGTTTGAAAGGAAATATTTTCAACTAATAATCAAACTAGTAAACCAATAAAGTAAGGTACATCCACACATAACAACTGAAATCATATAATGCATGCACGTCATTAACAAAACTCAATATAATACTAATGGATATAAATTAAGTTTATCGGTTGACATTGTATTCAGATCATAACCTTTCATGCATATCAAAATAGAGATCAGACATACAACTTTATCAAAGTAATTCACACGAATAGCATATCTTAATCAATATATAAGGCGATGAACTTGTAGGGTATTAAATAATGTAATCAAGCTTTAAACCCAGACTTTTCGCTACTAATTTAGTGTAATCAAAATATGTACAACCCCATATGTAATCTCTCTATAATTATCAAGAATTAATAATGGCTTGGGTACCGATGGATAAGTGATAACCCATTAATTACTAAGCTTATTAAAGATATATTCATCTTAATTGTCACAAAAACTATACTTTTACAAATCAAAAGATCATATCGATGTGTTTGATTGGATTCAGAAACCATATGCATAGAAAATAATTATACTTCGCTTGAGTTTTTAACCACAACTAGAAGACATTCAGGGTCTCAAATGGATCACTAGATAGTAATCTTGAAGCATATTCAAATTATGTTAGCCATAAAGCATATATATAATCAATCACATTGGGAAAACACAAAGGCATAAGGGCAGATCATGTACAAGAATGTACAATTTATTAATTAAAATTTTAATAATGGTTTTCAGTCTATTCAAATTATAAATAAAGTATAGACAGACCTCTAGAGTGATAGGAGTAAGACCACAAATTATCGTTAACATCAATCTAGTCATAGAACTTCATATAAAACTTTGATCAAATAAGTAATGAAATAAAAGATTAAGCATGCCTATGTATCTTCGGCCACAAGTTTCTGATTAGTTAAAACCACTTGATTACATATTTATCAAATTCAAATCTGTTTATGTAACTACACAATTTCAAATTATGACTACAAAGAACCCATGGATCCTGCATATTACTGAAAATCGTATTGCCTGATCTAAAGTTTAGATCATGTTTTAGAGAACCAATATTTTAATATTATCAATAAAATCAAATAACCATAAAAAATTGATTGTTAATCGTTTCGTTTAAAAATATATATTGTACATGTGGATCATGGATACCAAGAACACATAGTAATTTAAGATCATAAGAGATTGACACGTATGAGATTAATACATGTACTCTAGAACCCATATAAAATAGCATCTAACTCAGAAAGCCATCGATAAACGAAAATTAATCATGTAGGCAGTAAAAATATATCCAAAAGCTAATAAATCGAGAGCAAATAGACGCTTATAACTCTTTGTAGACGACACCATTCACAATTATATGTTAAGGACATAAATTAAAATCTCAACCTACACATATCTTAGATCGTCAATGTCACGAGCTTACTTTAATTTTATCTAATTTTTTTCTTTTATACCTCTGCCATCATATTAAAAAAAAATCATGAATCTAATTGTATTTTGTATAGCAATTTTAGACGAGGGAGAGATTAAGTTAAAAATACAGGAGTAATTATTACTGTTAATTATATTGTTTAAACATATACAAGAAGACAAATCATATTTAGTCTTCTACTCTTCTCAGATTCGGGTATATCGGTTGAAATCAATTCAAAAGGAATCGTGTGGTGTGTGGGTCACCGTAGTTGGTTTCCAATCATGACAGGTATGTAAAATAAATATCACCAAGTTTACTAGCGTAATATTCTATCACATAATATCAAAAGATCATGCAATACAAGAATACATTAATGCCACGTGATTAACCAGATCAAATAGTTCATGAAATTGAATATAATAAAAACTTATGAGTAACGAAAATTTAGAGTCGTACCTCAAGGTTAATCGCCGGCCACGTAATAAAAATCTTTAGGTTAGAGACTTGTGCTGATAACGTATTGTAAAAGTAAAGATAACAATGAATAAGAAGAGAATAGAATTGTATTATCCATCTCACCAAGGAGATATATTTATAGATACAAGATAGCTTACATTTACAAGTAATCAATTTCCTACTAAAATACAAACTCTATCTAAATATATAGACATCCATCCCATATTTATGAGTAGATTATTATGGGATCAAATTAGAACATTGAATTTGATTATTAAAGCTGTAAAAATTTAATGTAGAAAAAATGAAGTTAAAAGGTTTCAAAATATAATTGACTAATATTTAATATTTAATATTTAATTCTTCCACTAAGAAATTGTTATGTGTAGAATCATATAGAGAGAATGCATAAATGACGCAACCTCAGATTATATCTTATGTGCAAATGCTAGAAGATGATTTGAATACATGACGAGAAATTGAGACAATTTTAGACCAGGATTATGGTATAAATAATCCCATTTGCATATAAAAAAAAATAATAAATAAAAAAAATGAGCCAAACATTTGATCAATCTAGTAATATGCATAAACAATTACATATGGTCAATATCATAAGCATAGACTATTCTCACCAAAAATTCCAATCTCATTTGAACTTAACTCTATTAAAATATTATGTTTATAGATAATAGAATGTGAAAGTCCAAATTCAACTAAAGTATTTAAAGTATATGAAATTTTAAATATCTATATCTATACTCATATATAAAACATCTTCATTGTTGAATTTATAACTCTTAATAAAATTGAAGTGACTAAATTGCCCCTATTAATTATAATTGTTGAAAAACTATTAACATTAATAACATACCCTCTTAACAACTTGACATTCCATAATCAAATTATCTTATATAACTCAAGTGAAATAAAATTAAATCTCAAGTAATAAAGGAATGTAGCACAAAATAACGAAAAAGTTAAAATAACTTATATAACATGAAGTTTAATACAAATTAACTAAGTATACATGGAATAAATTAAAAAGACTTGAATAATACATTCCTAATATGATAAATATTTATACTACATAATACCGTAATCAAATAGTACAATGAACACCTTCATGGAGGACTTGTGAAAAGCTATCGCCGCCTCCTGCGTTTGCTGCTCTTGTGATCACTTTCACTATCACTGCTTTCGCTATCACTGTCTATCATCAGAGCTTGATGAGTCAGATCCTGAACTAGAAGATTCAGAGTCGTCTGATTCAGAGGCAGGTTTATGTAGCATTATAAGACGAGGCATGTTCTTCAGATACTCTCTCAAGTTCTCCGTGATCCCACCAAGCCCAATCGATGTGAAGAAGTTGATTGAAAACCGAGTGTTTTTAGGATTGTCTCGTGGAAAAATAGATTCAAAATCTGCCTGCATTGCGGGATCACTGAGGCGTTCATTCAAGAGACGAATGCCAAGATGTTTGGACAGTTCCTGTAGCACATAACATCAAAACTAACTTTAGGAATTATGCAGCCCATAGGAAGATGACTTTCACCTCGCATCGAAAGTAAACTCACCCTCTTTATAGAGCAGATTAGATATTTCTATTGATTTGCAGTTAGAAAATATAATAGTAGTACCCTAAGATTAGCGATACTCGTAAGCATGCATCAGTGAAAAGATGAAACCAAGCAGAAAAATCCAAGTAGTGTAGCAGTGGTACGTAGAGGGAGTGGCGATGGTGCTCCACATGTTTTTTGAGGTGTGGTGATTGGGAGACATAAATCGATTTCACTCCAACGGAGTGGGTTGATTAAATTCTGCGCGTAGAGTAGGTTTTAACTTAGAGGTGCAATTTTGGCACATTAACTTAGATCACGTTGATTCAGGTTGTGTTTTAAATACGGACCAAACAAGTAAATACGAATTAGCCACTATAAAATCAAGTCAAGCAGATCAAAAGGTGCCAAACTTTATTTTTCATTCCATACAGCTGCCAAAATCCTTTAACTCAGGAAATACTGTTACAATTGAAATATAAACTTTACCGCTAATAATAGACACTAATTCTTCATATAAAATTATTTAACAACAGTCATCCTGAGGCGGTCGTAAATTACCCGTTTTGACCCATTACTCAAATCACCAGACCAACCCATTTGCAACTTATTTTTACATGATTAAGATTCCACTCCAGTTAATCCATCACCGACAAACATCCTTAACTTCAACCCAATAATAAGTTTTGATAAACAACTGAAGGTAAAAAGATAAATTATTTAAAGGTCACGGTAGCTAACCTGAAAAAGAATCTTGATAAAGATTCGCGAAGAGGACGTTGTATCTTCTTCAGTCAGCTGAATGTAAGCCAAAACATGCCAAGGCAATGCATCAGTCCCAAGAAGATGGGCAAAAAACTTTGCAACATTCCTGAGCTTATTTGTCTCAAGCCGATGGATCATAGAGTATTGTTGCACAAAGCACTTTTTGAAATTTTCTTGGTGGACTTTATTGATCATACAAAAGCGCTGGCCCAAAAGCCCATAGTAGCGAAGGTAAGTTCTCTCCTGACTGCCGCACTCCAGTAACATAATGCACAATTCCATCTGCATATGCCGAATCCTCAGATTTTCTTATCTTTGTGAATTATTTAAAATACTTAAATCAGATATAACGGTAATACTATAGATAAACAGCTGGTTGTAGCTGGTTGTATAAAATTTTTGGAAACAATTCATATTACCTCTTGTCCTGGTTCCAGTTTAATTTTCAGAAGCTTATGACCAGCTTCTTCAAAATCCACACTAGACATAATCGTCAAGTATATGGTCCTCCTGAGATTAACTAGATTTGTTTCTGTTTCATCTCGGATCCTCATTTGCTCATCGTCTTCTTCTTCCAAAGACTCATCCTCCTCGTCATCAGAATCCTCGCCAACCTCTTCTTCTTCTTCTGGAGATTCATCACCAAGAATGGTTTTCTTCACATCTTCATAGCGCTTTTCGTTCTCGATGAAATTAGGATCCAGCTTGAAAATATCTGAGATGCACATTAAGAAGTGTTACACTTGCGTCTTAAATACATAGAGTATTTGAGGCATTATAGGAATTGGTATCTACCTAAGGTGATATCCGGATCAATCTTATCAGATAGTGAAACTGCATGGGTTAATTGATCTTCCAGCTCAACAAGATCCAGCTCCGGACGAACAGCCGGATGTCCCTGTATAAGTAAAGACAGTGATTAAGCAAGAGGAAGATAGAAAATATAAAAATATGGATGACTACCTCATTGATAAGATTCTAACCTAGAACTTGGCCTTTCTTAGTACAAAGAGACCTTCAATCAAAAACTGCACCCTTTTGTCGATTTCTCCCTCATGAAGAATTCCACAAAAACGCTCAAAACTACCTGGATAAGGTTAGGACAAAATTCTTCAGATAACATCAATGGGTGAATTATACCAAGTACGGTAGTGAGCATGATACTGAAGAACATGTTAAAAATCTAAATAACAAAATTTGATGCAATCACGAAAAAGTTCAATCCAAGTATCGAATAGATGATGTTAACTGTGCAAGCATAAAAGTGAACCCAAAAATCTTTAATGCTAGATGGGGTAGGCAACATTTTGGATATTTAAATGCATATTTCAGTAAACTATGTTGCTAACTGTGCGTGTTTCACTACACATCTCACTACATTAATGTTATATGGTCCTTAATGGATGTTAATCACATCTTAAATGATATTGTTATATTAATTAACAAATGTAACTGATCAACTCCATATGTACCGATTATGCATATATGTTTTGCTTTAACTAGACGGGAAATGGTCTTTGAAAATGAAAATAAAATAGCACAGCTGTAGTGATTAATAATGAGAACAGAAAACAGTAATTTACAAAATCTATTTCTACTCTGTTTTGATTGGTTATATTCACATACGCTGCAAGAGTATTATATTAGTAATAACTTATTACTGCCTTTTTAATTCTGGCTTCATAAAACGCATTAAAAAATATTCACAAAAGAAACTACACATCTTCCTCGTGAATGCTATTTTCAACTGACATATAACTACAGATGGCATTTCCTACAGGTATAGTTCACCATAACAAAAGTGTCAGTGAGCCTAAATACAACGAGGTCCACCCATGCAGGCAAGTAATAAACAGCCTAAAACCATGTTATAGTCAAATGAAAAGAATGAATAAATGAACCACGAGCTTATACTCTTACAGGACGGAAAAGGCAGAATTCAATAAGTTACTCACTGAGAGAATTATAAAATGTGATTTTCACTATTGATACAATGTATTGAACAAGTATATACAAGTACAAGTACAGAAATATGAAAGGACAGAAATTAAATATAATTAAATAGCTAATGTGGTTGAGCTGTAATATCCCCCCGCAAGCGAGACGGCGGCGGATCAAGACGAAGTAGCTGGCGAAAAAAATTCAAACTGTGGCTTTGGAAGACTTTTGGTGAAGATATCCGCCACTTGAAGCTTGGTAGGCACAAACCGAGTGTGAAGCTTTCCCGAAGAAACAAGCTCACGTATAGAGTGATAATCTAAGTCAATATGCTTAACGCTTTTGTGTGAGATTGGATTTTGAGTGAGGAACAATGCACTTTGGTTATCACACAGGAGAGTTGGACGATCCAAAGGTAAAGCATGTAACTCCCGTAGAAGATGAGTTGTCCAAATGATTTCAGCTGCAACATTAGCCATCACCCTATGTTTAGATTCACAACTAGAGCGTGAAACCGTCGGCTGCTTCTTGGCACTCCAAGATGCAAGGTTACCGCCCAAGAAGATTGAATAGCCATATGTGGACCGACGAGTTTCAAGACAACGAGCCCAATCGGCATCGGAACATCCAAGAATTGAAGACTTTTCAGGAAGAAAAAATGAAGACCAAAGGTTAAGGTGCCATTAAGGTAGCGAAGAATCCGTTTAACTGCTTGATAGTGACAAACAGTAGGCGCATGCAGAAATTTGGCTAACTTGATTGACTGCTTACGAATGTCAGGTCTTGTGATAGTTAGGTATTGAAGAGCACCAACAATAGATTGATAATGAGTAGGATCCAAATGGGTGTCACCCGTAAGGGTAAATGAAGCATTAGTGGCAAGCGGAGAGGGGGCTGACTTAGCATGCAACATGTTGGCACGATCAAGTATCTCACGAGTATATTTGGATTAATTCAGAAATAACCCATCAGCTGTGTGAGTGACTTCAAGCCCAAGAAAGTAATTGAGCTCCCCTAATCTTTGATGGCAAATTCTTTATTAAGGCGAGCAATAAAATTAGAGAGAACATTTTCTTGATTGCTGGTAAGGATGCGATCATCAACATAGACTAACAAGTACATAATACATGAATCACGCTTAAAGACAAACAAGGAGGTGTCCGCACAGCTGTTAGGTAAACCCATTGGCTAAGAGAAAGGTGCTAAGGCGATGAAACCAAGCTCGTGGAGCTTGTTTGAGCCCGTATAACGCTTTGTTTAGCTTGCAAACGCGATTGGGAAACTGACGGTTGACAAAACCTAGTGGTTGTTCCATATACACATTTTCTTTTAGATGGCCATGAAGAAAGGTGTTGTTAACATCAAGTTGATGTAACCACCAACTATTGAGAACAGCTAGGGAAAGGATGATTCGAACCATAGAGGCTTTTACAACAGGACTAAAAGTATGAGAATAATCAAGACCCGGTGTCTGACTGAAGCCTTGAGCCACGAGCCGCGCTTTGTGGTGTTCAATGGTGCCATCAGAGCGAAACTTGGTTCGATAAAGCCATTTGGAACCAACAATATGACGATCGGCAGGACGCGGAACGAGGGACCAAGTGTTGTTTCGGGATAAGGCAGAAAGTTCATGATGCATGGCGTCAACCCATTTAGGATTATTTATGGCGGTTTTGAACCCTTTTGGGTCTTCAGTATGATAGCAAGTGGTGTGATATAAATTTGCAATATGCCGAGGCTTAAAAATACAAGCTTTAGCACGAGTAACCATTGGGTGAGAAGGCACAGCCTGTGAGATAGAAGTAGGGTCAGCGGTAGACGTATCAGGAGAATTGGGTGGAGGAGGATCATAAATTGGAGGTGTCGGTTGTGGTGAGGTAGTCACGGATGGAGTGAGAATTTGTTCATGAGGTGGCGGTTGCGGTGAGTTATCGGATAATGGCAAGGTATCCATGCAAAGGTGACATGGAGGTATGGAAACTTTAGTGCATGTGGGGGAACTGGAGGGTGGGGAAGGTGGTGTAACCGGTTGATTTAGAGAAGTGGTGTCTAAAAAATTGGTGAGTGGAAGATGGGATATAGATTGTGTGAGTGGATTGTTTGAAGGGGAAGTTATTTTCATCAAAACGAGTATGCCGCGAGATATAAACACGAGAGGTGAGAGGATCAAGACAACGATAGCCTTTGTATTTCGGGCTACACCCTATAAAAATGCATGGTAAGCTCCGTGGAGATAGTTTATGTTCCGAATAATCACGAATATATGGATACACACGACAACCAAAAGCTCGGAGATTTTGATAGTTGGGTGGATGGGAATACAAAAGCTCGAACAGGGATTTGTTTTCAAGGGTTTGAGTAGGGAGACGATTGATGATGTAAACAACGGAAGAGAATGCATCTACCCAATATAAGGGAGGTAGAGAGGCAGTAAACATCATAGCAAAACCCATTTCAACCACATGGCGATGCTTTCGTTCTGCCCGACCATTTTGTTGCGGTGTATATGGACAGGATAACCTGTGAAATGTCCCATTATTTTCGGGAGTGCGAACTTTATGATTAACAAACTCCGTTCCACCGTCACTTTGAAAGATTTTAATTGTTGACGAAAACTGAGTTTGAACAAATTTAATAAACACCTCTAGAACAGTAGATACTTCAGACTTATGTTTTAACGGATAGAACCAAGTAAAGCGAGAAAAATCATCAGCAAAGATGATGTAGTATCTATAGTTATCAATAGAAATTACGGCGGAAGGACCCCATACGTCACAATTGGCAAGATCTAATGGATGCAAAGCCCGTTTCGGGTTAGTATCGAAAGGAAACCGTTGACTTTTAGCCATTTGACATGATAAACAAATATCATGTTTCGGTAAAAGAGAGGTTACATTCAAATATCCCAGTTTTTGTAAACAAATATCATGCTTGTGATGCATAGGACGGAAGCTTAGGGCAGGCCGAGGAATAATGGCCATTTGTGCGACACAGTTGGCAGTGGGGTGGCCGGCGGCCACAACCCCGACCACCAGGGGCAAAATTGCGAGAAAAACGACCACCCCAACCACGGCCCGTAAAGCATACAGTGGCAAAAAGATCCATAAAGTGTTTGGAGGAAAAGTTCATGGCTTTCAGCCCGAGCAAGATCAGCGAACGACGGTGCCGGGCGAGAGGAGCGGACAGCAGTAGAGAAGGTTTCAAATCTTAAACCAAGGCCACACAGGAACCAATGGAGTTGATCATCGGCATCAACGAGATGACCGATCGCAGATAATTGGTCACATAAAACTTTGAAATACCTACCATAAAATGTGATTTTCACCATTGATACAACGTATTGAACAAGTATATATAAGTACAAGTACAGAAACATGAAACGACAGAAATTAAATATAATTAAATAGCTAATGTGGTTGAGCTGTAATACTCACCATGCAAGCCTTTGGGAGATAGATCCTGAAGTATCGACCCACATTCTGTAACAAAACCAACCGCAACCTCCACACTATCATCAGTTGGATTCTCTAAAAGAGTTGTCAGTAGTTCAAGAGCTATTGGTTCATGAACTACCTGCTGGTTCACCAAATGGGCGATAAACTTGACAGCAGCTAGCAATTGATGCTGCAAAACACAAAGTAATAAGGTAATCACAAACAAAAACAACCCCTAATACCAAATGCCACAATATGTCAATTACAAAACAGAGATATTAAAAATATGCACCTTGTCATATCGCTTATAAGGCCTTTCGGCAGCTAGCATTTGATGCTGTAAAACACAAAGTAATAAGGTACTCACAAACAAAAACAACCACTAATACCAAATACCACAATATGTCAATTACAAAACGGAGATATTAAAAATATGCACCTCGTCATTTCGCTTATCAGACCTTGGTAGTCGTAGAATAATCCTTCTCAGCAGAAGCTCTCCCACTTCGGGAAACTTTGTATTCACTACAGCAACGAGCGCCGCAAAGACATCTGTAAAACCAGGAGAGGCCATTTGGGACTTCATACAAGATCGACAAAATAGTCCTCTTCCCCTGATCAAATTTTCAGCAAACAACTCCGGGATAATGTTCTTGATATTTGTAGCATTGACCTTGTTAACTAACCCATTTATACTCTTCCGTAATGCATCCTATGTCATCCTTTGATATTCCATGCTGCTTTTATCTTGAACCTCGCTCATCATACGAGCCAGCTTAAATGGTGGAATGTAAACCCCTCCAGTCTTCCCTAAATTTGTCATCCCTTCTTGCATTTCAGCCAACTTTTGGAACCTTGGACCTTCATCCAGATTCTCCTTGTCCCCATTTTGATCACCCCTATGCTTCGACACATCATCACTTCTCCTCCTATCTTTACGGTCACCATTGCTTCTCCTGACCCGCTTACCATCTCTTCTACTTTCATCATCTTTCCTTCCATCCCTGTTCCTCTCCCTTCTCTTCCTATATTTATCATCTTCATCGTCACTCACATCCTTCTTCCTATCCCTTCTCCTTTTGTCTTTATGGTCATCTTCATCATCACTTCTTCTATCCTTACCTTTTCTCCCTCTCTTCTTAATTTCACCATCGTCTTCGTCACTCCTGTCTTCATGCTTCCCATTTCTCACAGTCCTCCTGATTTCACCATCTTCCTCATCACTCTTGTCTATATGCCTCCCTTTTCTCACGATCTTTCTAATTTCACCATCTTCCTCATCACTCTGATCTCCATGCTTTCCCCCTGATTTCCTAATTTCACCATCTTCATCACTCTGATCATGCCCATTACTTCTTTTCCTGGCTTCACTCTTTTTCCTGTTACCCATATTATTTCCATCATCGTCATCACCCCCACCTCTTCTCCTCCCATCTTCATTCCTTTCCTTGTTCCTCCTATCATTGCCATCCACATTGTCACCCCTTAATTCCCTACCCCTACCTTTTCTCAAATCACCATCATCTTCATCACTATCCTTTTTATCCTTGTTTTTATCTCTCCTTTTATCATTAGCATCATCATCATCACTCCTTCCATCTCTCTTCCATCTACTATCATCCCTATTCATATCTCGCCTCCTCCTATCATTAGCATCTTCATCATCACTCCTATTCCTGTTCCGATCTCTCCTATCTTTAACAGTTTCATCATCAGTTCTTCGATCCCTGTTCCTATCTCGTCCCCTCCTACCATCTCTATCTTCGTCATCACTCTTATCATTGATCCTCATATCTTGACTATCACGTTCACTCCTAAATCTATCACCATCTCTTCTCCTTCTATATCTATCTTCATAATCACTCCTATCCCCATTTCTTTCCCTTTTTCGTTCCATTATTTATTCAATGTCCCTGTCACTAAACCAAAACGAAACTTTAATCAACAAACTCAAATCACGCAAATTTAAACCAACACTAACAGCAAGATTCTGGCTTATAGCTGAGCCATAAGAAGAAATCACAAAACCCTAAATCAGATAAACTAAAACAAATCCCAAAAATTAAACATTGTTCTGCAGCTTATCCTCAGACTTCTAAACCCTAATTTCACTATACCTAACTTAATTGAATTGATAAATAAAAACCACGTTAGGTTTAGGTTTAGGTTTAGGCTTAAGGTTAGGGTTAGGGTTAGGTTTCGAAAAACTTACCGGCGGGCGGCCGGATAAAATTTGAAGGACAGGAATATATGATCGATTACCGGCGGCCGGAAAACGAAAAATCGGTGATATTGAGATCGAGGGAATGCAAGGCTAATGAGACCCCAAACTTTTTACACTAGTTATTCTGTAATTTCGTGATTATTAATGTTTTAAAAACCGGTTGAACCGGCCCGGTTCGACCGGTTCGATTGGCTCTGGATAGTTTTACGATTTAAATCTAACCGGTTATTGACTATTGATTGACTCGTTTCAAGCATATCATAAACATGGTCATGAACCTCCATTTAACCCAAGATACTACTAAACCTTTGAAGTTGAGTCCATCACAGTACACTTTATAGCATCTTTTACAGATGCCAGTTTGACACATATTCTTATAAATGTGTCCATTTGGGTTATGTATCATCTCTTACACGTTAACTACACGTTAACGAAAATTGAACTCGAAGAGATCTACAATAATGAAAAGTCACGGAAATATTTTAGTGTTGAAGATGACTGAGAATGAAGAGTCATGTTTTAATGAATTAAGATGTTGAATATTAATTTACGTGGTGTGCAGAGAAACCAAGGCAGTCATGATATAGCTGGTATGTAGAAACCAATCAAATTAAAAACCTGTCAAATTTTAGGGTCTCAAATTGGGCCAAGTCAGCTTCATGACACATTTATTGCTTCATGACATCACCCAAATGGGCACATATTCTTATACATGTTATATATGTATCACATGAAGCCACGTCGTCAAAACAACAACTTAAGATTGGGCCAAGTCAGCTTCATGACATCAGCATTAAGTGCCCTTTACTATATCATATAGATATAGATAGATGATACATGATGGTTGCAATTGGATTAAGAAATGCATGTGGGTAACACCTAACGCAACTCACCAACATGTATCATCTATCCCCAACTTTGAAATGTTCCCTGCATACCCATAAAAATAAGAAAACTTTGTTAGTGATAGCAATTTTGTAAATTTGCAGATCGTGTAAACCTGGACTAGTAATAGGTTTGCATAGGTTTTGCAACTCAAGTGCCAGTAAACAAACAATGCAATATATATATTAATCAAATGGAGGCTGTAGTAAATATATGTGTTTGAGGGGAGACATTCTCTTTTAGATTTCAAGTTGACAAATTCAAAAGAAAGTACAAACATTACTTAATGAGTTTCAAGTTCATGTGCAATATAGAACTCTATTATAATAAATATTTACATAGAGTATAATTAACTAATGCATTAACTACAACCAAAATCCGTTATTCTCTACCATATCATAACATACTATGTAATAACTTATATTTTGTAAGCTAATCATATTTTAATTACAAGAAAAAATTGATTTTCTGAACTTCCTTAGCAAACCAACGACTTACAAATGTCCTAAATTTATCAAACCTAGCTAGAATATGATAAAGTAAATATCTATATGAGCAAGTGTAGAATGCATTTTGCATCTTAAGATCTACACATTAGCAGCTACTAACACACAGACACATGTATAAGCATACTTTCATATACATAAGAGCACGGGGTGTGGTAACACTGTGTTTACAGTGTTTTTGGTGTTGTGTTGTGAGTTAAAATTTTGGGGTGTGGTAACAGTGTTGTGGACAATGTTGTGGACAATGTTTTTGAATATTTTATTATTTGTTTTATTTATTTGTTTAATGTAAAATGAGGAAAAGAAAAAAAAACAATAAAAAATGTTAAAACGTTACCTCGCACACCGTTTGAAATTACACGCCGGACGAAAAACGCCGCAAAAAGTCTGTGAAAAACGTCGTGACGGTGTCGAAAAACGCCGTTGGATGGCGTTGTGGGTGAAAAACGGTGACAAAATTGTCTCCAGACCGCATGCTCTAACACAGACACATGTATAAGCATACCATATACATAAAAATTAGGCAAACAAAATAAGAGCTCATCACTATGTAAAAGACAGAGATATCAATAGTTCTATCTCTATTAGTGTCTACAACACTTGAATCAATTGAAAAACATAGATGTCAAGGATAAATCAATTTACACTCATTAAAATATAAACGCAGAAGTAGCAAAAATACCTGTACATAGAGATCTTACTAATTAAATCGAAATTACAACCTTAATCAGATAATTGTGCATAAAATCGGCAAATAATTTCATATATATCGGAATTTGAAATACTCAAACACATATAATTTGTGAAAATCTTCAATCTTCAATAGAAATTATACCTAAGTTTTGGCGAATCAGGTGAAAGATTTAGAACGAAAAAGTAGCGAAAGATATCGATCGAAGCAGAATCAGCGATGGTGCAGTCGTGCAGATCGATGCAGGTGGCGGTGTAGATGTCCGTCGGCCGTGTGGACGGTCGACGGTGTGGAGAGAGAACGGGCCTAGGGTTTTAGAACTTCACTGCCATCTAATTTAAGTATTTAACCACTTGCATATTACTCCGTGGTAAATTAAAAATTGAAATCTACCCATTATATAAAAAACAACTCTTATTACTATTGAGCTATCAAAATTAGCCACATCAGATTTGAACAGTATGAGACTGTTCAAATCGATCATTTTTCACCTCACAAAATCCTTTTTAGATATGTTAGCATACAGTTAACTTCCTCTCATTCTTCTTTTTTAACTTCTCTATTCCTATTTCTCTCTATCTCTCTATCTCTTTGTCTTTCTCGTTATTTTCTCTCTACAATCAACCTTCAAGAAGAAGACGTTGCCAAGTGCATTATGGTAAGCGATATATACAAACTTTTCTTCTTAGTGCCAAGTGCATTACGGTAAGCGATATATACAAACTTTTCTTCTTAGTGCTCATCTTTATCTCTTGCGTGTTAGTGTATTTGTTATTTTACGTCACTGTTCTGAAGTGCTTTTGATCTCTCACTCTATCTGTATAAACTTATGGATGTAATGTAAGTGTTTGTTTTCGTTTGTCTGTGCAGGTCTCAGTTCTTCTAATCTATACTTTTTTTCGTTTCTACAATCATGCAGGTTTTGGAGTTGACTTGCAAGTTGTTGAATGATATGCAAGACCCTGATTTTGTCACATGATCACGGAAGTGTGTATATGTATGTGTTGGTATGGTCAATTTAGGTTTCGTATTTCTTAGTTTTTATATCTCTTTGTTTAAGTTTATGTTTACGTGATTTTGTGAGTTCAAAGTTTGTTAATTAAGTAGTTGATCTGTTGTTTATATGGTGTATGATTGATTGTAGTAGTTCATGTTGGTTTAAGCTTTTGGATGGTTGTAGGGTGGTGGAAATTCAAGATATGAAATTGGTGATGTTTAAGAGTTGAAGATACTGAAGATGGATGTATGATCATTAATGATGAGGAGTATATGTACATCTTTAATTAAAATCAAAGGTATCCTAAAAATATATAAATTATGTTTTAGGTTATATTTCCTTAAAAAATAAGTAAAGCTTCTGGTTTTTTAATTTCATAATTTGTTTATTCATGTTTTATGTATCATTTTCGTCATATAAATATATCTATTCTGATTCTGACAAAGTGATAAAATAATATACTCTCTAGGTAGTGACTGAAGTCAAGTATTTTCAATCAAACTAAACCTTTGAGTTAATTTAATTAATAACTTTCTGATTTTTATTTGTTTCTTCATATATAGTTTGCTTTATACAATATATTAACATGTTTTCAGTGTGTGAAGTCTTATATTTAATTAATTAATTAGTTATGCAAGTACATGCTTATTAAGGTTTTTTTTTTAATATTGAGGTGTTGGATACTTGGATGGCTTATACATCAGCTTTCATGTTATTTACCTTTGCAATACCCCATAATTTTGTGTATCTTAAATCTCTAGCTCTTTGCTAGTGATTTCTTATATAATATTTTTTTTGCCGTTCAAAAAAAAAAAAAAAAATACCCATAATTTTGTATAAGGTGGAAAGTATGTCGACAATAGAGTTATATAATGTTCTTATTTGTTGTAATAATTGAGAATGGGTTCTTTTATTTTCCAACACAGTAATAACTTATGTATATTTGTTGGTTTCAAATCAGTATCAGATGGTAATCAATAGTATCGCTAATGAAAGAACTTGTACTACCAATAGATATGGATAGATTTGTTTACAGTGAAGCAGTAAGCTATGTACTACCTCCGTCCCAAAAATATAGTCCATCTTTCCTTTTTGGGACGTTCCAAAATAATTGTCCACTTCCCATTTCAACCAATAAGAAGAGAGTTTAGTGGGTGCAGATTCTATTTGAGTGGTTGAAAACTGTTGTGGTCCCACTTTTATTAAACTGTGTGTTTTTTGTTGATGGACAATAATTTTGGGACGGAGGAAGTACTATTTTTTAGACCTTAGGGTGTGTTTGGTAAGGATGAATGGAAAGCAGAGAAATGGAATGATTTCCTGTGATTGCCTTTTCCCTCGTTTGTTTGCATAGAAGAATGTAAACGGAGAATCATTTTTCGATTCTCTTTCTCCACTTCTAATTCTCTTTAAAATGGTAGAGAAAGCTAGTGAATGGAATTTTTCAAAGAGTGTTTCTCATCTTTTCATTCCCGTGTGAATCAAGGAGTGAGTTTGAAAAATAGGAAGTATAAAATGTTATAACACGTGACTTGCACATTCCATCAGACCATCACATTTTAAATTCTCAAACCCCCTTTCTCTCTCTTCTCCATCTTCTTCACTCAAACTTCAATATCTTATCCCTAGCTACGATTATTTATTCAATACCAAACATTTAATAACAATTGAATTATGCAAATTTCTTACTAAAGGAGTTACTTATGCCACACCGGAATCCTACTGGCCGGAAACCACCTAAACCGTCGCAACCACTGAAAACCACCACAACTGAAAACCACCGCAACCACCACCGGTACAAGATCAGAAACCTCGAACCATCGTCTAGCTTGAAAAACCAAAAGTATTGTCTTACCAAAAAGACACCGGAAAACCAAGATCAAGAACCGCCACCGTATCAAAATCGCACGACCACCGTAACAACCGAGATGGTGGCGGAAGATAGGGTGACGGCGGTTAGATGATGGAGAGAAACGGTTTAGATGATGGCGGCCGGCGGTTGTGGCGGACGTGAATGGCACTATGAGGCGGCAGTAGAGCGGTGGTGGGTTTGAGGGTGTGGCCAGTGGTGTTGCCGGTGGAGTGGTGGTGGATTAGAGGGGGTGGCCGGAGGTGAGGAGGGGGGATTGAGGGTGGCGGCAGCTGAAAACCTAGAGAGAAAAAGTCAACGGTCAAACCTGCGGAGAGAGTGTTATGAACATCTTTGTGAAGTGTTACCAATGACTAAACATGAGAATTATTCTCATGTTCCTTTCTCTGTTTTGATTCTTAGTTTATACCAAACAATTAAATTCCTTAGGTTTCTCTACAGTCATTCTCTTTCTCTCCAATTCCATTCTATGCTTTGATTCTATTCTCTACCATTCCATCCTACCAAACACACCCTTAGGGGAATGGAGTGGTGGATAGTTGATGGTTACTTGATAAATTGATACGTAGGCAACTTGAGAGCCATAGCTTGAGCAATGATGATAGAGGGAAAAGTAATGGGATCCCATATTTCTTTTAGGACCCTTCTTTTAGTCTTGTCATGGACTCCAACTCCAACTCTAACTCTCCAAGTACATGTACATTTCAGTTAAAGTTTCAATCCACATATATAAACGCTTTACTATGATTTAGTAAGAGTTTTGACTTCAAATTTTAAATTCTTCCAATTCGTTATTTTATTGTAGCAAACTATAACTTTTTATCACATTATAAAAACGATCATTTGTAATGTTTTAAACTCTTATAACTTCATTAGAGTGATATATACTTGAATAATTACCATTTTATTTGTAAATAAGTATAAGTAGTATTATCATATAAAAGGTAAAATTTAAAGATGGTACTTCAAACTGATATTGACTAATTATTATTTCCATGTACGTGCAAATGTTACTTTAATGCATTCCCAGTTTGACAATAGAACACATTAAGTAGTTTGTAGTTATGTTAAAACTGAAAACATCATACAAAATGAATATAAATATTTTAATAAAAAAAGTAAACATAATAAGTGATCGTGTTATGAAACTATATACTTGCAATATTTTAGTGAATGTTGGTAGCTAGCTAGGTTAAGTGTCTTGCTTTACTTTAGTTCAAAAAGTACAATAGGGTCGGTGATGTTTACTACTCCGTATTTCGGTGGAGAGTTGTTTACTACGGAGTATTTCGGTGGAGAGTTGTTGTTGAGTTGGTATTTACGGAGTAAACTTAGCAAGGGTGTAACCATGTGGTATTTTCATATATAAAATTTCTTTATATATATATTGAAGGTGACAATTTTAGGCCTGTTAATTTTTTTATGGATTAAATTGAGTAATATTTATAAGATGATAAATATTGTTAGGTCTTTTTATTTTTTCAACGAGTCTAAATGAGTATTTGATATAACCAATTAACCAACAAGTTTAGCGAGTATTTTTTTTGAACAACTCAATTCATTTTTCACTCATATAAAATTAAGTTTAGTAGAAATTCAATGAGTCAACCCGCTTGAGATGTGTTTGACCTGGACCTATTAGATCCGTCCTCTTAAATGACTCATCTACATCCAGACCCATTTAAATCCAAACGCACCTATACCCGTGATCCAAGTTGACTCGACCCACTCATTATGTCACTTATTGAATATGTAAGCTTAACCAAAATTCAAAACATCATTATAAGATACCTAGCATGGACATTGTTTTGAGACAACCAAAACCAGAAATGAAGGCATTTAAAATGTACCGATTTAATTGCATGATAACATTATGCATAATTTCATGTTAGTGTTAAATTTTTATAATATTTTCATTTGTCATTGTGAATACGTTTTTATTTCCCATGGTATGTGTAACAGTATAATTGCAATATTAAATATTTCAGATTATATGTTAATATAATTATCCGTTTATAAATGTGGGCTGTGCTTCGCACAGCCATAAAGACCTACTAGTAATATTTTACAAAACATTTTATTACCCCAACTTCCGTCAGAATTGCCCAAAGGATGAGATTATGTGACGCTTCATTTTTCTGTAAGTAAAAGTCGAGCGTCACCAAATGTCCATTTTTTTTAGTGACACCGTTAAATGGAATCACCATCACCATAACATATATAGTCTTTAGTCTTCTTCAAAATTTAACAAACCAAAATCCCCCACATACCCATTTAAAACTCCATGGTCCATATTTCAACTCCGTGACCTCGATCTATATATATAATGCTTATCACAAATTACTACTATGTACATTTATTTAGAGTAAGGTTCAACTAAGTATAACAACTTTATGTGGGAATGAATGAACCAATAGGAATGAGTCACGTGTAACCAAACCCACTTTCCCCACATTTTTAAAAAAATATCTCCCAAACGGTAAGTCGAAAAATCACAAAAATTGAACAATAAAAATCAACGTTTTATTCTCTTCGATTAGAGATGTGACAAAAAATAAAAAATCTATTCGATCGGATTACTTTAACTCATTGTGGCCTTTTTCAAAAAATAGATATTTGTGTTTAAACTTATTTCTAATATTTGCGAAAACTTTTATCCATATCTTACTTTTTTGGAGCTTCTAGAGGTTTGGGTTTCTAAAATTTGGAAGCTCAAACTCCTATAAAAAATAATCTCTATTTGACCCTCTTTTGGGGCTTCTCGTATTAGTATTGTATGCTTAAGTACGGTGAAATTGTCTAATGCTCTTTTTATGATATATGTATGGCCACAATATAAAAAGAAAAAAAAAAGACAGATCAAATTTCCTACGCACTTTTTTATGGACCTACTGTTTGCACACCCCTATTTACTAAATGCAAACCCTATTCTCATCAAATCATCCTTTTATTTTTGTTTTTAGTGCTTTCTTTTTATTTTATAATGTTTTTTAATAGATACTTTTATAGAAAAAGTTATTTTTATAAATAAAAATATTTATTAAAACGTGTTTTTTCGTAAAAGGCTTTTTATAGAAACTTTTTATAGTCATCTTTTGTTTTTAAAAAATATTTTTCTTAAGAAATATATTTATATAATGAAAAAAACTTAAATAATGTTTTTTTCATTAAAAAGATTATTTATAAAAAATCGTCGTTTATTAAAAAAATATTTTTAAAAAAAAATTCAATAAAAATTAACAGTTTTTTATAAATTAACATAAATACGAACAAAACATTGAATGATTGATTTATGAATTTACATATTTAATTAGGGGTATGCACTATGCACCTAGTGATAATGGGGTGTACAATTAGAATTTTCATTTTTGAACTCCTCTAATCATCGGTGTCCACAGTGGCGGATCTTGAACACTATTTTTTGGGGGGCCAAAATTATTTAATGCAAAAAACTTTACTTAAAGATAGATCAACTATTTGATTATGTAAACAAAGTACACAATCCACAATATAATCTGTATGATATGCATGAGTATTTGTCGCACCCCCAAATTCGGGTTGCGGAAGCGGGTCGGTTCAGGGCGCGACTAATCAATAACCAAAGCACATAAGATACAATGAACGACTCTATATGCGTCGTTTACAATACATTGATATTATAAAAGTCTTACACTGTTATAATAGTTTACAAAAGCTCAAGATTAATGATAGAGATTCCATGGCATAACTAATTTTACAAGAATAGTAATGCATGACAATCTCCTGATGTTTGCATGAGACTCGAGCTAATGGGCATCCTGAGTGAGCAGACCTACTGCTGCTGCGAACATGAGAATACATGCTAAAAGGTTAGCTAAAAGCTGGTGAGCTCATAGGTGTATATGAGTAAATGAGATTTATGAACCACAAGATTTATATAATGATTTGTAATCAAACAAATAATGAATGTACATGCAGCCATGAGTCCATAGTTTGAGCTTAACTGAGGGGGTCAGGATCCACATTCAAGGACCTGATCGAGGTGCCTCCTTATGAGTGCCTAATCAACACTCATACTGAACAAATGATAATGCGTCCGTTTGACAGGTTAGTGCTTGCTAACTCGGACAAGGATTGTCAATCCCATATGGTACCATACACTAACATTCACGCTAAATCATATTACCAAACTATGTGATGGAGGACTTTAAATTGATTAGATGAAATTAACTCATGTAGCATATAGCGATGTTTTGATACTTGTGTTCACATGTAAAACAAAACGAGCATGTATCTCACCCCTAGGTACAAGCATTTAAAAATGGGCTATGAGACTCACCTGAGTCTGATGAGATGCTATCAAGCAACAATGATGGCATACAAGGAATGATGTCGTTTCCAACGACCGAAACCTGCCGGGCGTCCTAGACGCGCAAGGTTATAATGATTAGATGTCTCAACAGACCATCTATGCTAGTTGTTCATCCAACTAGTAATGTCCAAATGATTTGGTTTAATTGATTAGATTTGAGTTTTTGGAAAGATGTGTACGGCCCGTTGGTGAGTTTTTGGTAATAATAATTCAAAGTATTATTATTATTATTATTATTATTATTATTATTATTATGTTGATGTGTTATACTTGAAAAGTATACTTGATATGTTTAGTATTCATATCGTATAAGTTTTGAAGTGTTGTGTTATTCGATATTTAGTGTGAAAATAAGTTATATGCATTCGATACTTGTTTAAAGAACTTAAGTTTCTAGTAGTTAACTCGGTTCGCAAGACTCAGCTCGCAGGGCAAACTCGGTTCGCAAGACTCAGCTCGTAGGGAACACTTAGTTCGCAAGACTCAGCTCATCTAGCAATCCATGGTTCAACTCGCAATGGTCAGTTGCGAAGTGAGTTTGGGCTCGGTTCGCAGAAGATGTTGTTGGTGGTTTCGTTTATGGTAACATGGTCAAACGGGCTCGGTTTGACCCGAAACTTTTAGGGAAGTCTTAAAATGGTAAAATGAGTTTATAAAAATTGTCGTTACGTTACGTGGTTGTCTCGAAGTGTCACTTTTACAAAATTACCAACACAGCCCTTGTAGTTATGTTTTCCAGATTTTGTACCCAAATCAACTCTCGTTCTAACCACTTTTTAAGCCGAATCAAGCCTAACCAAAAATCACACATGTTCTCCTAGGTGTCTAGTCCATTTCTGTACTTTATGATAATTTTATAAGTTCATTTACTATTTTAAACAAAAATGAAAATGGAAAGTGGTCGGATTTGGTCCAAAAACGAGTCCAGCTTACTAATCGGCTCCTACCCAAAAATGGGTGGGTTTTCATGTCAGGCCATAGAAGAACTTTTTGTAGAATACTTCCATATGAAGATTTCTGTATAAGATACACCTTCTAATTCGGTTTAGAACTCAAGTTATACACGCTTTGGTGAGGTGAAAATTCTGATCAGGTTACTGTTTTTATACAACTTCTTCAAAAACGTGTTTAAGCTTATGTTTTGGACATTATCTTATTATTTGAACATATTAGCATGTAGATCTATGAAATAAAATTAAATCTAGCAAAGAAAAGTGGGTGCTTACAAAGGAAAATCGTGATCTAGAGAGAAGATGGAGACGGTTTGCTCGGTTTTGCTCCTTTCTTTGTTTCCTTTGCTTTCCTTCGATTTTGCTCCAAGTTTTTAGCTAGGTTTTTGGGATTTGTTGAGGAAGATGATGAATATGGTGTAGGAGAAGAGAGAGAGCCGAGATAGAGAGAAGAGTATGAGAAAGAATGAAAATAAAATGGGGTAGAAAAGGGTTGTGGTCAAAGAAGTCTTCCAACATGATCCCTAATTTAAGGGGGCATGTTTGGGGGAAAGAGGGGCCTGATTTCAGCTGGTGGGGCCCAGGGGAAGGTGTGGGTTGGTCAAACTTTGTTTCCTCAAATTTGTGCTCCGTTCGGTGATCGTTTCACCGGTCGTTTAAACGTTCGATTAATCGTAAAACGTATTATATATAGGATTTTCGTAAACGATTTAAAACTCGATGTTTTTAGATGATAATTTTATTCAAATGGCATGTTATAATGTCCAAAATAATATTCGGGCTTTCGTTTGAGTGTTGGTAGCGAATTGTACGTTTGTTTAAATCGTTTAACGTTTTAAACGTTATTAATGTTTGTGCGTAATCGCGTTGATTTTTCTTGTAGTATTTTGTCAAAATACTTAGAAATAAATTATAAAAATATAATTTTAATAACTTTCGTCGGTCGGGCGCGTTTCGCGCATTTTCGTCGCATTCGGTTACGTTTTAAGCAAAACTTATATGTTCGTTATATTATAACCATAATATAAAGTAATAAGTAATGTTATTAAATAATTCCATATTATTTAATAAAGGTTTCACCAACGTCCGTATAAATTTGTATCGGAATTCGGCCAATAATAAATGACACGATTAAATCTGATCGTGTAAATGCGTATATATAATAATACACGTAATGTTACACACAATTAGCCTAACTTCGCACTAATTATATGTATTATAAGGTGATTAGGAACTAATAACTAGTCCTAATTTGATGGTTGTCACATTCTCCCCTTGTTAAGAGAATTTCGTCCCGAAATTCAGCTCTGAGACGTGTGAGTGGAGTCGGAGAAAAGATGTGGATATTTGAGTCGCATTTGGTCTTCCCGTTCCCAAGTGAATTCCGAACCATGCCGCGAATTCCACCGAACTTTGACGATGGGGATACGACTTTTCTTAAGTTGTTTGACCTCACGGTCCATGACCTCCACTGGTGTCTAGACGAAGTGAAGTTTGTCGTCAATATGAATCTCGTCAAGAGGAATAATGTGTGTCTCATCGGACAAGCATTTCTTTAGATTAGAAATGTGGAATGTGGATTGCACACTACTAAGCTCGGGTGGTAGCTGCAATCGGTATGCGACTGGACCTATCCTTTCAAGGATCTCAAAAGGTCCAATGTATCTAGGGTTTAGCTTTCCACGTTTACCAAATCGGATGACACCTTTCGAAGGCGATACTTTGAGCAATACTCGATCTCCAACCTGGAACTCGAGATGCTTGCGTCTCACGTCATCATAACTCTTCTGACGATCACGTGCGGCTTTCAACCGTTGCTGGATACCAACGATCTTCTCGCTGGTTTCATGAATGATTTCAGGACCAGTGAGTTGGCTATCTTCAACTTCGGTCCAACAAATAGGCGATCGGCACTTACGACCTTATAGTACCTCGAAGGGTGCAGCTCCAATCGAACTTCTTTTCCTTCTGAGTCAGTGTCGAGAGAGGTTGGGCTATTTTAGGGAAATTCTCAATGAAACGTCGATAGTACCCAACCAGTCCTAAGAATTAACGTACTTCGGTCGGCGTTGTCGGTGCTTGCCAGCACTTGATAGCCTCAATCTTTGATGGATCTACGTGAATTCCCTGACTGTCAATCACATGACCAAGGAATTGAACGGTTTGCATCCAGAACTCACACTTGGAGAACTTAGCATATAACTCTTCACATCTAAGAAGTTCTAGGATGGTTTTGAGGTGTTGCGCATGTTCCTGTTCATTGCGCGAGTAAATAAGAATGTCATCGATGAAGACAATGATGAACTTGTTGAGATATGGTTTGCACACTCGGTTCATAAGGTCCATGAATACAGCTGGTGCATTTGTCAAACCAAATGGCATTACTTGAAATTCGTAATGACCATAGCGAGTTCGGAATGCGGTTTTCGGAATGTCGATGTCACGAACTCGTAACTGATGATAACCTGACTGTAGATCTATCTTCAAATAGAAACTTGACCCTTGAAGTTGGTCGAACAGGTCATCAATACGGGGTAGTGGATAGCAATTCTTGACGGTTAATTTGTTCAACTCTCTGTAGTCGATACACATCCTAAATGAACCGTCCTTCTTTTTCAGAAACAGGACCGGAGCTCCCCAAGGTGACGAACTCGGGCTAATAAATTTCTTGTCCAACAGTTCCTGTAATTGAGTGGACAACTCCTAAAGTTCTGAAGGGGCTAAACGATATGGGGCTAGTGCAACGGGTGCTGCCCCGGGCACGAGGTCGATTGAGAACTCAACTTGTCTCGGTGGTGGAAGACCAGGCAAGTCTTCGGGAAAGACTTCTGGAAAGTCTCTAACGATGGGCACATCCTCAAGTCGCTTCTCTTCTGACTTTTTCTCCATAACATGCGCGAGGATTGCCTGATAACCTTCTCTCAGGTATTTTCCGGTATTCATGCATGATATGATATTCAATCTCGTCCCACCGGTCTCCCCTTGTATGACCAAAGTACTACCGGTGACGAGAGGAATGCAGACAACTTTATTGTAGCAGATAACTTCAGCGCGGTGCTTGGACAACCAATCCATGCCAACAATGTCGTCGAAACTTCCAATCTCAACAGGAATGAGATCAATAGTGAAGAGCTTGTCGGCTAAGTTTAAAGTGCAATTTGGGATTACACTATCGGTCTCTATGAGTTTACCATTAGCTAACTCTACCATGTACTTATCATCTAAAACAATAGGAGTGATGTTAAGCAATGGACTAAACTCATCAGATATGAAGCTCCTATCAGCACCAGTATCAAACAAAATAGAAGCAATAAGATTGTTGAGAAGGGACGTACCCGAGACCACATTCGGGTCCTGACGGGCTTCCTTGGAGTTCAGCATGAAAGCTCTTCCTTTAGCAGTGTTGTTGCCCTTGTTCTTCAGCTTTGGGCACTCATTCCTAAAGTGCCCTGTATCTCCACACTCATAGCAGGACTTAGGTTTGTTAGTGGTGGTGTTGGCATTGGTAGATCGCCCATACCTTTGACATTTTCCACATGGAGTACCGCAAGGACCTTCATGATGTCTGCGGCACTTTGAACAGAAGGGTTCATTCCCTGAATAGCTCTTTTTAGATTCTGAACCAGAGGTGTAGGCCTCAACAGTATCAGACCTTTTCGAAGATGGTTGATTTTGATTAGGGTTTCCAGCCAGCGCAATAATCCAATAGCACCTTCAGTGCCTTTGAAGTTCGGAGGCTTGCAGCTAAGGAAGTCCTTGTATGTGCAAGGTTTTACCAGAGTGGTATTCGGTGGTGTTTCAGCACTTTCGGATCGCCGTTGCCCAACAATTAGTGCATCAGCAACCAGTTAATCAACTTCAGCTTGAGTGTACGTTCGTCGCGGCGGCATGATTAAAAGATGATGGGAATTAGTGCATCAAGATTCGGAATTCATCCGAATGATAGTGATGCAATCGACAGTGTGAGTGGGGTAACGCTTAGCTTATGAAGACCTAGAAGTTCCACTAGCAATAGGTTTAAATCGTGATTCCGAAAGATAGAAATGGTGGAAGGAATACGAAATGATAATCTTCCTCGTGAGCACATGACGGTACATCAGAATGTGTTGTAAAATGTTATACACGTATAAATAGATAGACGGTAGTAGATGAGAACAAAGTCCCGTTCTTAATATCGAGTGACGTTGTAGTAGCTATGCTTGTCGTCTTCAGTGGTGTAAGTGTTAGGGAGTATATTATCGTGTGAGGCCTATTCATATATCTTCAATATATAATAGCCTAGAGAGTAGTATATGGGCGAGGCCTATTCATATGTACCTACAATATATATAATAGCCTATCTGTATAGATAAAGAATGAGGCCTATGTATGTATATATACCTACATCACATAATAGCCTAGTGTGTGTTTAGCACAAAGCAAGAAGAGTCTTGGTTCTCTCGTGGTCAGAGTCAACTAGTGCATTCCTGTTCAACATAACCCCTTTCAGATCTCACATCATCATCATTTAATTGTACATAGTTAGCTATGCTATGTTAAATTAAACTCGTATGATGTAATTCCTGAACCAGTTATACCTAATGAGGAATACTGCCTAACGGTCATAGTCTAGGCCCACTAAATGCAACCTAATTCACTATAACCTTAGGCTCTGATACCAATCTGTCGCACCCCCAAATTCGGGTTGCGGAAGCGGGTCGGTTCGGGGCGCGACTAATCAATAACCAAAGCACATAAGATACAATGAACGACTCTATATGCGTCGTTTACAATACATTGATATTATAAAAGTCTTACACTATTATAACAGTTTACAAAAGCTCAAGATTAATGATAGAGATTCCATGGCATAACTAATTTTACAAGAATAGTAATGCATGACAATCTCCTGATGTTTGCATGAGACTCGAGCTAATGGGCATCCTGAGTGAGCAGACCTACTGCTGCTGCGAACATGAGAATACATGCTAAAAGGTTAGCTAAAAGCTGGTGAGCTCATAGGTGTATATGAGTAAATGAGATTTATGAACCACAAGATTTATATAATGATTTGTAATCAAACAAATAATGAATGTACATGCAGCCATGAGTCCATAGTTTGAGCTTAACTGAGGGGGTCAGGATCCACATTCAAGGACCTGATCGAGGTGCCTCCTTATGAGTGCCTAATCAACACTCATACTGAACAAATGATAATGCGTCCGTTTGACATGTTAGTGCTTGCTAACTCGGACAAGGATTGTCAATCCCATATGGTACCATACACTAACATTCACGCTAAATCATATTACCAAACTATGTGATGGAGGACTTTAAATTGATTAGATGAAATTAACTCATGTAGCATATAGCGATGTTTTGATACTTGTGTTCACATGTAAAACAAAACGAGCATGTATCTCACCCCTAGGTACAAGCATTTAAAAATGGGCTATGAGACTCACCTGAGTCTGATGAGATGCTATCAAGCAACAATGATGGCATACAAGGAATGATGTCGTTTCCAACGACCGAAACCTGCCGGGCGTCCTAGACGCGCAAGGTTATAATGATTAGATGTCTCAATAGACCATCTATGCTAGTTGTTCATCCAACTAGTAATGTCCAAATGATTTGGTTTAATTGATTAGATTTGAGTTTTTGGAAAGATGTGTACGGCCCGTTGGTGAGTTTTTGGTAATAATAATTCAAAGTATTATTATTATTATTATGTTGATGTGTTATACTTGAAAAGTATACTTGATGTGTTTAGTATTCATATCGTATAAGTTTTGAAGTGTTGTGTTATTCGATATTTAGTGTGAAAATAAGTTATATGCATTCGATACTTGTTTAAAGAACTTAAGTTTCTAGTAGTATTTTGTCAAAATACTTAGAAATAAATTATAAAAATATAATTTTAATAACTTTCGTCGGTCGGGTGCGTTTCACGCATTTTCGTCGCATTCGGTTACGTTTTAAGCAAAACTTATATGTTCGTTATATTATAACCATAATATAAAGTAATAAGTAATGTTATTAAATAATTCCATATTATTTAATAAAGGTTTCACCAACGTCCGTATAAATTTGTATCGGAATTCGGCCGATAATAAATGACACGATTAAATCTGATCGTGTAAATGCGTATATATAATAATACACGTAATGTTACACACAATTAGCCTAACTTCGCACTAATTATATGTATTATAAGGTGATTAGGAACTAATAACTAGTCCTAATTTGATGGTTGTCACATTCTCCCATTGTTAAGAGAATTTCGTCCCGAAATTCAGCTTTGAGACGTGTGAGTGGAGTCGGAGAAAAGATGTGGATATTTGAGTCGCATTTGGTCTTCCCGTTCCCAAGTGAATTCCGAACCATGCCGCGAATTCCACCGAACTTTGACGATGGGGATACAACTTTGCTTAAGTTGTTTGACCTCACGGTCCATGACCTCCACTAGTGTCTAGACGAAGTGAAGTTTGTCGTCAATATGAATCTCGTCAAGAGGAATAATGAGTGTCTCATCGGACAAGCATTTCTTTAGATTAGAAATGTGGAATGTGGGATGCACACTACTAAGCTCGGGTGGTAGCTGCAATCGGTATGCGACTGGACCTATCCTTTCAAGGATCTCAAAAGGTCCAATGTATCTAGGGTTTAGCTTTCCACGTTTACCAAATCGGATGACACCTTTTGAAGGCGATACTTTGAGCAATACTCGATCTCCAACCTGGAACTCGAGATGCTTGCGTCTCACGTCATCATAACTCTTCTGACGATCACGTGCGGCTTTCAACCGTTGCTGGATACCAACGATCTTCTCGCTGGTTTCATGAATGATTTCAGGACCAGTGAGTTGGCTATCTTCAACTTCGGTCCAACAAATAGGCGATCGGCACTTACGACCTTACAGTACCTCGAAGGGTGCAGCTCCAATCGAACTTCTTTTCCTTCTGAGTCAGTGTCGTGAGAGGTTGGGCTATTTTAGGGAAATTCTCAATGAAACGTCGATAGTACCCAACCAGTCCTAAGAATTGACGTACTTCGGTCGGCGTTGTCGGTGCTTGCCAACACTTGATAGCCTCAATCTTTGATGGATCTTCGTGAATTCCCTGACTGTCAATCACATGACCAAGGAATTGAACGGTTTGCATCCAGAACTCACACTTGGAGAACTTAGCATATAACTCTTCACGTCTAAGAAGTTCTAGGATGGTTTTGAGGTGTTGCGCATGTTCCTGTTCATTGCGCGAGTAAATAAGAATGTCATCGATGAAGACAATGACGAACTTGTCGAGATATGCATGAGTGGTTCACCCTCTTTATGCAACTTTCGAAATATATTTTATATTTTATAGTACTACCTAACTAGTACGAACCTACTTACGATAAATAATTTATTTATAAGACCATACCCAATGGTTGAAAAAACTAACTGAAACCGACTGAGCAACGTCAGCTTTTTCAAAAACTGACTGAAACTAACGGATTCATGCCATTAGTGACCCGTCACTTTAATTTTTACATCCCGCATTTACCAATTTACCTTTAATTTTATACACTATACAAAAATACTGAAAAAAAGTTTACGTCGGATGTATGACGAGAAGTGAGCCAACGACGAAGTGACGGACCCGTGCCATCAGCGTCACTTCGTCGGTTGGAAAGTGACGAGAACCGATGGGCTGCGATGGGAGTGCTCTAAGGAGTATGACACTATAAATTAAATAATTTAATGTGAAGTATAAAATTTTGGATGTATACTGTATATTTTACGGAGTATACTTTTAAGTGTCTCTGGTTTTTTAGAATCGATATCGATCTTAAGATCAGTCTTCTACGTCTTTGTAAGATCAACATCGTAAGTTAGGATTGAAATCTTAGGATTTTATCTCCAACATGTGTACATATCATAAATTCATAATGCGTGTCAAGTTAACTAATTTCTCAATGTTTAAACATTATAACATGGGTGTAATACATAATGTTTTTTTTTTTTTTTTTTTGCCATCAGGGGTAATAGCGGGGTAATAGCCTGGTGGTAGGGGGTTATTTCCCCATTGGAGAGGTCTTGGGTTCAAGCCTCTCCAGTGACGGTTTTCCCCCTTAGGTGCTAACTAGGTGGGTTCGTGCCCCGCATACTGCCCAATTGGAACGGTTCATCCCTATTTATGCGGGGAAGAGGAGATGCAACTTCTGGCTCAGGACCTACTCGACTACAAACACTATCCCCCGAGGTCGTGGGTTTCGGGTCCCTTGCCCATAACGCATCTTCAAGCTTTCTTTCCTCATGTTCCTCCAGAGGTTCTTCTTCTTCTTCTTCTTCTTCTTCCTCTACCGGTTTCCCTTAGACTCTTTCTCTTCTTCAGGCAAAGGTTCCACTAATAATCTTATCTTCTGAGGCTTCCCCTCCGTCTTCCAATACTTGATATATTGCTGACTCCACTTTATACACTTCTTCCTCTCACTAGGTACTTTTGATTGTCCAGAACGAGTCGGATTTTTAGCCTTTTTAGGATTACGCTCGGTATTTTCATCAGAGGAGATAGAGATGATTTCCTTATTATTTGACATGGCTGTGTTGTGCATTGGAAGTTAGAAAAGAATCGAAACATGTTGGAATATGCACACGTAGTTTCCTAAGTCATATTCTATATACGGGTTCCTTATTTATAGTCTAGGTCAATCCACCTAGATCTCTATAAACAATGGCTTTGATACCAATCTGTCACACCCCGTCTAAAGTGGAAACAATGGGATACAACAATGATAGGATCACAACACATTATTATAAAGATGTCTATATGAAAATAAAAATCCAATGTGTTATGATACTTGTAACATGAATAGGAGTTCATGCTACATGTACATATCATCAATGAAACAGATAAGCAACCAATAATCCCACCACATAAGTGTTAATGCAAAACACGCCTTTCTCCAAATTATTAAGATACAAAAGTTCCACCTCAAGCAATAGTCTCAAAGATTAGCTTAAATGCAACCTAGAGGTCCACTAAGCTTTCTTGTCCTCTATCTTCTGCCCACTATTGTTACCTGAAAAGTTATGCTCAAAAACGTCAACAATGTGTTGGTGAGTTTCGTAGGTTTGAAACCAGACACCAAAAAGACAAACATTTTGCTGTGATAATAATAAGTTAGGACAATGCAATAGAAATGTACACAAATGTGAAATAATGCAGTCAATATATCTCAATGTACGGCAATTACCTCACAAGGAAGTAAAGCACGAATGTAAGCAACAATCCCAAAGCACGGCAAATACCCCACAAGGAAGTAATGCACGAATGTAAGCAACAAGTATCAATGCATATAAGTTACATAGTATCACACATTTCAAGCATATGTCCAAAAATAGAAATGAATACGTTCACAGCATAAAACAGTTGGTAAAACATGAGCATACTTTCCCCCCAATTTGAAAATAAGTAAATGAAAACGGGGCCACGAAAACTCACCTTAATTATCAAAGTAAGTGTTGCCCTCAAACGAATCCGCCAAACGTTATGTTAATCTACAAGTAAATACATATAGATTAATAACCTAGGTAAAATTATACCTTTTTATTATATCCTAGTTGATTGGTCGAGTTTTTCCATGACCCTAAATGTTCACGACAAATTATAAGGTAACTATATCTTTTAAGTTTACTCTAAACCATTTAGGACCACCTACGAGTTACAATAATGTATAAACGTTTAGTTGGTTATGAAGAACCCTTAAACTTACTTAGCAATTGTACTCAATACAATAACATTTAAAACAGTGGATCTGACCGACAACATAAGACCACTTTATTGCATTCGATTTATACGTAAAATAGTTGTTACTTGCATTAGGCCTTTGATTAATTTCTCATAAGTCAGATTGTATGACTTAATTATTATTTATTATAAAATAAGTAAGATCATATCATGCACCATCAATTAAAACGTAAAACTTATTAATTTGAAATCAAAGTACAACATGTGACCTCGTGACTCAACCCGTAACAAAAATCATATACTGAAATTTCGTCACTCAATACTACAGTTTACAAAATAATTTTTATAAAATAATCTGTTTAGTTTTAGAGGCCGAAACCACGCGAAATTAAATAAAATTTCAAGATCTACAACTTTTGTGTTTTGGCCGAAGCCTAAAAACGAACATAAATGGATCAAATTTACCATCGAACTGGACTGGAAATCTGGACAGCGTATACAATTTACGAGTATATAACTTTCGAATTCAAAACACCTTATATTAATAATACTAATCATAATTATAACCGAACCAAATCTGTAACTAACAGTATATTTTATGCCCTGTAATTATTTACTAATAATCTTCAATGAATTACATGTACATAACAACATATTACCATTAATATTATAACTATCCAAAAACTCGTATGAATCACAAAACTTGTGAGTAATCAAGACTCAAAACCATTTAATTATGATGACCATCAACTTGTTTTGGAGACACATAAATCGACACATCCATATGGGAAAAAAAGTCACCATTATTCTTAAAAACAAAACCCCAAATTCCACCGTTCACAAAGTAAGGAATCAGTTTCATGTTAACTTTTCAACAAGTTCTTATATATATATAATAGTCTTACGTTTATCCATCTCGTGAATATTATGTACAACGTTTTGCCTCATTAAACATGTTTGCAACTAACTTACCATAAACGATTTTAGACATCGATAACAAAGACTCGATCTAGAACCACAAAACTCAACCAATCGATAGTTACTTGACACACAGTTCAATTAGCACTTTAGATCAAAAGTAGTGTTGTTACCTTTAACTATGAAAATCTTGATCGAAACCGGAACTAACACCACCTCGAATCCTAGCTGCTATTCCCTTTTGCTATAACTTTGACCGTAGAGTTTTACTTGTTTTATTCGTGATATACTAAACGGTGTGTATATATATTTGTAGAGATACTACATCGGTTGAGGAATTTGAGGGATTGCATCATAAATTTCATATCCTTTCCATTTAAGTTTCCTTGTGACTCCTTAATTTTATAGGGGATTGCACCTACTTTTTGTGTTAACATAACCGACCCTTAGACTAACTAATAAACTTTTATTCCATAATGATTTCTTTGACTTTTAATATGTTTGTGTATGAATAAATATCCGGTTTTAGAACAGTATACGAGAATTAAATTTCTTACATGGTTTAAAATACGAAAACTTAATTTTATTCACCACATTACTTACGTACATGAATACCAATAAGAAATGATTATAGGAAACGAACCTAAGAATAGAGTTTCTAGTGACGGATGTCACAGTATCCCCTAGTTGAAGGAATTTCATCCCGAAATTCAACCAGAGCCAGTACTGCCAACATAATCACCGAAGAGATGCGGATACTTTAGTTTCATTTGGTCCTCGCGCTCCAAAGTGAACTCAGGACCTCTCTTGGCGTTCCAACGAACCTTAACAATCTGAATCTTACTACGTTTCAGCTTCTTAACCTCACGATCCATAATTTCTACCGGTTCCTCAACAAAATGCAATTTAGGATCAATCTGAATTTCTTCCAACGGCACTTGCAAAGTCGAATCAGCTAAACACTTTCTCAAATTTGCCACATGGAACACATCGTGAACCCCACTAAGCTCTTGAGGTAATTTCAATCTATAAGCAACCGGACCATCACGCTCGATAATCTCGAATGGTCCAACGAACCTCGGTGCAAGCTTTCCCTTTTTACCAAACGAACCACTCCCTTCCATGGTGACACTTTTAGTAACACATAATCACCAACAGCAAATTCCAAAGGCTTACGACGTTTATCAGCATAGCTCTTTTGTCTATCTCGAGCCACTTTTAATATATCCTTGATTTCCACAATCTTATCAGTAGTCTCTTGGACTATTTCCGGCCCAATCAAATGACTTTCCCCTACCTCTGCCCACATTATAGGCGAACGGCACTTCCTCCCATTGAGTGCTTCAAATGGCGCACACTGAATACTCGAATGGTAGCTGTTATTATACGAAAACTCCACCAATGGTAAATGAGTATCCCAGTTTCCTTCAAAGTCGATAACACAAGCCCTTAGCATATCCTCCAACATCTGGATAGTATGCTCACTTTGCCCATCAGTTTGGGGATGGTAAGCCGTACTCATATCCAATCTTGTCCCTAACGCCTTCTGTAGCGTTTGCCAAAATCGGGAAGTAAAACGACCGTCACGATCAGATATAATCGATACTGGCACTCCATGCCTCGCTACAATCTCATTTATATACAACCTCGCCAATTTCTCCATCTTATAGTCCTCGCGGATAGCTAAGAAATGAGCAGACTTAGTCATCATATCCACGATAACCCAAATTGAATCGTGCCCGCTACCGGTTCTAGGCAGCTTAGTGATAAAATCCATAGCAATGTTCTCCCATTTCCACTCGGGAATTTCCGGTTGCTGTAGTAATCCTGAGGGTCTTTGGTGTTCAGCCTTGACCTTCAAGCAAGTCATACATTGGCTAACATATAATGCAATATCCTTCTTCATGCCCGGCCACCAATACAAATCCTTCATATCATGGTACATTTTATCCGCCCCAGGATGGATCGAATACTTAGACTTATGAGATTCATCCATCACCAGCGTCCTCAAACCACCTAACACCGGAATCCACAGTCTTTCAAGAAAGTAATATAATCCATCACCCTTGCGTTCCAACTGCCCATCCAAACCACGCAATAACTCACCGTGAACATTAGAATCCAATAATGCTTCCAACTGAGCCTCAATCAACTTCTCCTTGATACCCGAATGAATAGTCATAACCATCGCTCTCACTCTCCTTGGCTTAATCCTTTCTTTCCTACTCAAAGCATCAGCCACCACGTTCGCCTTTCCTGGGTGGTAGCGAATTTCACAATCATAGTCACTAAACAACTCCAACCACCTCCTTTGCCTCATATTCAATTCCTTCTGATCGAAGATATGCTGCAAACTCTTATGATCATTATAAATCACACTTTTCGTTCCATACAGATAGTACCTCCAACACTTGAGTGCAAAGACCACCGCACCCAATTCCAAATCGTGAGTAGTGTAGTTTTTCTCATGCACCTTGAGTTGCCTAGATGCATAAGCTATCACTTTCCCCCGCTGCATCAAAACACATCCCAACCCTTGGTTGGACGCATCACAATAGACCACGAAATCATCCGAGCCATCAGGTAATGCCAAAATCGGTGCCTCACACAAAGCATTCTTCATAGTTTGAAATGCTTCCTCCTGTTTCTCACCCCAGACAAATTTTCTTTCCTTTTGCATTAACTGTGTAAGCGGTTGAGCAATCCTAGAAAAATTCTCGATAAAACGTAGATAGTATCCAGCCAAGCCCAAGAACTGACGAATTTCAGAAGGTGTTTGTGGAGTCTTCCAAGCCTTTACCGCCTCTATCTTGCTTGGGTCCACATGAATACCCGCCTCGTTTACCACATGACCAAGAAAATGAACCTCGCGCAACCAGAACTCACATTTCGAAAACTTTGCATAGAGCTGTTCTTTCAAGAGGAGTTCAAGAATAAGCTTCAGTTGTAGCTTATGTTCCTCCTTAGATTTAGAATAGATCAAGATGTCATCAATGAAAACGATAACGAATTTATCGAGATACGGCTTACAAACACGATTCATTAGATCCATGAATACCGCATGAGCATTAGTAAGACGAAAGGGCATAACGAGAAATTCGAAGTGCCCATAACGAGTCCTGAATGCAGTCTTTGGTATATCCGACTCATGTACCCTCAACTGATCATAACCAGAATGAAGATCAATCTTTGAAAACCATTGAGCACCCTGAAGTTGATCAAATAAATCATCTATCCTTGGAAGAGGATAACGATTCTTGACCGTAAGTTTGTTAAGTTCACGATAATCAATACACATGCGGAAAGAACCATCCTTCTTTTTAACGAACAGAACAGGTGCTCCCCAAGGAGAGTGACTAGGGCGAATAAAACCCTTGTCTTGAAGCTCCTGTAGTTGAGTGGACAACTCTTGCATTTCAGAAGGAGCTAAACAATATGGAGATTTAGCAACTGGGGTCGCTCCAGGAATAAGATCAATGCGAAACTCAACAGATCGAAGAGGAGGTAATCCCGGCAAATCATCCGGAAAAACATTAGGAAAATCACGAAAGTACGATAATAAATATAGCACGCCCTAAGGACAATCACGGGTTCCAAGTGCAGTTGGCTTGGAACGGTTCATCCCTATTTATGCGGGGAAGAGGAGATGCAACTTCTGGCTCAGGACCTACTCGACTACAAACACTATCCCCCGAGGTCGTGGGTTTCGGGTCCCTTGCCCATAACGCATCTTCAAGCTTTCTTTCCTCATGTTCCTCCATAGGTTCTTCTTCTTCTTCTTCTTCTTCCTCTACCGGTTTCCCTTAGACTCTTTCTCTTCTTCAGGCAAAGGTTCCACTAATAATCTTATCTTCTGAGGCTTCCCCTCCGTCTTCCAATACTTGATATATTGCTGACTCCACTTTATACACTTCTTCCTCTCACTAGGTACTTTTGATTGTCCAGAACGAGTCGGATTTTTAGCCTTTTTAGGATTACGCTCGGTATTTTCATCAGAGGAGATAGAGATGATTTCCTTATTATTTGACATGGCTGTGTTGTGCATTGGAAGTTAGAAAAGAATCGAAACATGTTGGAATATGCACACGTAGTTTCCTAAGTCATATTCTATATACGGGTTCCTTATTTATAGTCTAGGTTAATCCACCTAGATCTCTATAAACAATGGCTCTGATACCAATCTGCCACACCCCGTCTAAAGTGGAAACAATGGGATACAACAATGATAGGATCACAACACATTATTATAAAGATGTCTATATGAAAATAAAAATCCAATGTGTTATGATACTTGTAACATGAATAGGAGTTCATGCTACATGTACATATCATCAATGAAACAGATAAGCAACCAATAATCCCACCACATAAGTGTTAATGCAAAACACGCCTTTCTCCAAATTATTAAGATACAAAAGTTCCACCTCAAGCAATAGTCTCAAAGATTAGCTTAAATGCAACCTAGAGGTCCACTAAGCTTTCTTGTCCTCTATCTTCTGCCCACTATTGTTACCTGAAAAGTTATGCTCAAAAACGTCAACAATGTGTTGGTGAGTTTCGTAGGTTTGAAACCAGACACCAAAAAGATAAACATTTTGCTGTGATAATAATAAGTTAGGACAATGCAATAGAAATGTACACAAATGTGAAATAATGCAGTCAATATATCTCAATGTACGGCAATTACCTCACAAGGAAGTAAAGCACGAATGTAAGCAACAATCCCAATGCACGGCAAATACCCCACAAGGAAGTAATGCACGAATGTAAGCAACAAGTATCAATGCATATAAGTCACATAGTGTCACACATTTCAAGCATATGTCCAAAAATAGAAATGAATACGTTCACAGCATAAAACAGTTGGTAAAACATGAGCATACTTTCCCCCCAATTTGAAAATAAGTAAATGAAAACGGGGCCACGAAAACTCACCTTAATTATCAAAGTAAGTGTTGCCCTCAAACGAATCCGCCAAACGTTATGTTAATCTACAAGTAAATACATATAGATTAATAACCTAGGTAAAATTATACCTTTTTATTATATCCTAGTTGATTGGTCGAGTTTTTCCATGACCCTAAATGTTCACGACAAATTATAAGGTAACTATATCTTTTAAGTTTACTCTAAACCATTTAGGACCACCTACGAGTTACAATAATGTATAAACGTTTAGTTGGTTATGAAGAACCCTTAAACTTACTTAGCAATTGTACTCAATACAATAACATTTAAAACAGTGGATCTGACCGACAACATAAGACCACTTTATTGCATTCGATTTATACGTAAAATAGTTGTTACTTGCATTAGGCCTTTGATTAATTTCTCATAAGTCAGATTGTATGACTTAATTATTATTTATTATAAAATAAGTAAGATCATATCATGCACCATCAATTAAAACGTAAAACTTATTAATTTGAAATCAAAGTACAACATGTGACCTCGTGACTCAACCCGTAACAAAAATCATATACTGAAATTTCGTCACTCAATACTACAGTTTACAAAATAATTTTTATAAAATAATCTGTTTAGTTTTAGAGGCCGAAACCACGCGAGATTAAATAAAATTTCAAGATCTACAACTTTTGTGTTTTGGCCGAAGCCTAAAAACGAACATAAATGGATCAAATTTACCATCGAACTGGACTGGAAATCTGGACAGCGTATACAATTTACGAGTATATAACTTTCGAATTCAAAACACCTTATATTAATAATACTAATCATAATTATAACCGAACCAAATCTGTAACTAACAGTATATTTTATGCCCTGTAATTATTTACTAATAATCTTCAATGAATTACATGTACATAACAACATATTACCATTAATATTATAACTATCCAAAAACTCGTATGAATCACAAAACTTGTGAGTAATCAAGACTCAAAACCATTTAATTATGATGACCATCAACTTTTTTTGGAGACACATAAATCGACACATCCATATGGGAAAAAAAGTCACCATTATTCTTAAAAACAAAACCCCAAATTCCACCGTTCACAAAGTAAGGAATCAGTTTCATGTTAACTTTTCAACAAGTTCTTATATATATATATATAATAGTCTTACGTTTATCCATCTCGTGAATATTATGTACAACGTTTTGCCTCATTAAACATGTTTGCAACTAACTTACCATAAACGATTTTAGACATCGATAACAAAGACTCGATCTAGAACCACAAAACTCAACCAATCGATAGTTACTTGACACACGGTTCAATTAGCACTTTAGATCAAAAGTAGTGTTGTTACCTTTAACTATGAAAATCTTGATCGAAACCAGAACTAACACCACCTCGAATCCTAGCTGCTATTCCCTTTTGCTATAACTTTGACCGTAGAGTTTTACTTGTTTTATTCGTGATATACTAAACGGTGTGTATATATATTTGTAGAGATACTACATCGGTTGAGGAATTTGAGGGATTGTATCATAAATTTCATATCCTTTCCATTTAAGTTTCCTTGTGTCTCCTTAAATTTAGAGGGGATTGCACCTACTTTTTGTGTTAACATAACCGACCCTTAGACTAACTAATAAACTTTTATTCCATAAAATGATTTCTTTGACTTTTAATATGTTTGTGTATGAATAAACATCCGGTTTTAGAACAGTATACGAGAATTAAATTTCTTACATGGTTTAAAATACGAAAACTTAATTTTATTCACCACATTACTTACGTACATGAATACCAATATGAAATGATTATAGGAAACGAACCTAAGAATAGAGTTTCTATTGACGGATGTCACAAGGATGAAGTGTTTCCCACTTTTAAGGAGTGGAAAGTCTTGATCAAAAACCAAACCGAATGACAGATCAAGATGTTGAGGACCGACAATGGTCTTGAGTTTTGTGGTGAAAATTTTAATGCTTTATGTCGAAAAGAAGGCATTGCCCGACACCACACACTTGTTACGAAACCGCAACAAAACGGTGTTGCGGAAAGAATGAATAGGACCATAATGGAGAAAGTACGATGTATGTTTTCTCATGCCAAACTAGAGAAGGATTTTTAGTTTGAAGCTGCAACCACCGCAACCTATTTGATAAACCGTATTCCACACAAGTCTCTTGATGGCAATATTCCGGAAATATTATGGTCGGGTAATTCTGTTGATTATTCTCATCTCAGAATTTTTGGATGTCCCGTTTATGTCCATGTAAATGAGGAAAAGTTAGCTCCTCATGCCGTTAACTGCGTTTTCTTGGGTTACAGATCCGGGGTTAAAGGTTATCGTGTATGGTGCCCCGATCCTAAGTATCGTAAGATCATTCATAGTAGAGATGTAACCATTCATGAAGATGTTATCTTGAAGCCATCCAAAGATCACATGTCATCTCAAAATACTGGTACTAGTGATGATAGTACAATGGGTAAGGTGGAGTTTGAAGTCGATGTTGAAACCCAAGTTGATGGCACCGTACCTACTAGTCCACAAAATCAGCCTCAAACCAAGTATCTCTTGGCTCGGGATCGTGAAAGGCGGCAAATTCATAGACCTCCGAGGTTTGAGGATTATGAATGTGACTTGGTTGCTTATGCCTTTGCTGCTGCAACTTATATTGAAAATAGCAAACCTAAAAGTTACTCTGAGACAATCTCAAGTCATGATAGTGATAAATGGGTTGTAGCTATGCAAGAAGATGTCGAAAGTTTGCATAAGAATGAAACATAGGAGTTGGTTAAACTTCCTAAGGAGAAATTTGTGATAAGCTGCAAGTAGTTATTCAAGATTAAAGATGGAATTCCCGGGGTTGAAAGTAAGAGGTATAAAGCACGATTTGTGGTTCGTGGTTTTGATCAACGTGAGGGTATTGATTTTAATGAGGTATTCTCCCCTTGTTGTTCGTCATACTTCTATTAGACTTTTACTTTCTATTGTTGCATTGCAAGATTTAGAGCTGGAACAAATGGACGTGAAAACTGCTTTTCTTCATGGTCATCTTGAGGAAAAATTTACATCTGGCAACCCGAGGGTTTTGAAGTTCCCGGAAAAGAGGACTATGTTTGCAAATTGAAAAAGTCACTCTACGATTTAAAGCAATCTCCTCGACAGTGGTATAAAAGGTTTGACTCCTTCATGATTAGTCATGGCTATGATCATTGTAGCTATGATGAGTGTGTCTATCTTCGAAAATTCTCGGATGGATGTTTATTTTATTTAGTACTTTATCGTGGACGATATGTTACTTGCGGCACATAATAAAGTCCACATCATGGAGTTAAAAAATCAACTTAGTAGCGAATTAGAGATGAAAGATTTGGGAGCTGCTAAGAAGATTTTAGGCATGGAAATTCAACGAGATCGTAAAGCGGGTAAACTTACTTTATCTCAAACTGATTATATTCTGAAAGTTCTCGAAAGGTTTAACATGAGTCATTGTAAACCTGTTGCTACTCCATTAGCACCACATTTTATCTGTATCTGAGGTAAACTTACTTTATTTGATCAATATCCTGTATCCGAGGAAGACAAGAAACATATGTCTCTCATCCCCTATTCTAGTGCAGTTGGTAGTTTAATGTATGCCATGGTGTGCATCCGACTTGATTTGGCGCATGCCGTTAGTGTGGTGAGTAGATACATGCATAATCCGGGTAAGACGCATTGAGAAGTTGTTAAATGGACTCTTCGTTACTTGAAAGGGTCTAGCGATATTGGTTTATCTTTTGAGAAGAGTCGTGCTTGTTCAAACGGAGTAGTAGGATATGTTGATTCCGATTATGGAGGTGACCTCGATAAAAGAAAGTGTCTTTTTTCATCATATATATTCTCTCATTATGGTTCTGCTATCAGTTGGTATTCGTCTTTGCAAGCTATCGCAGCTTTGTCAACCACTGAGGCAGAATATATTTCTACTACCGAGGGAGTGAAAGAAGCTATATGGCTCTAAGGCATGATGAATGAACTTGGTTTATCTCAAGATGTACTTGTTGTGTTTTGTGATAATTAAAGTGTCGTGCATTTAACTAAGAACAACAAGTTTCATTTCAATACCAAACATATTGAAATAAGACACCATTTTATTCAGGGTATTGTTGAAAAAGGAGAAGTGATTGTCGATAAAATACATACCAACGACAATCCCACTGATATGTTGACTAAAGTTCTCCCCACCACTAAGTTCAAACATTGCTTGGACTTAGTTGGTGTCATTGGTGTTTAATACCCTTCGGGGTGCGGCGACGACTACAATAAGGTGTTATGGCTTTTGGTTCAAGATGGAGATTGTTGAAACGTGTCCCAAAAGCAAAAAGAAATTGGGATTAATATTTAAGGATTTAATCCTTGGGCACTACGTTTTACATTTACTTCCTGGCTACGTATATTCCAACAAACCATGGGATTCTTTCTTGCATTAAGATAACTAATTAAATTCAAGATATTATATCCTAATTAATTTAGGACGACTGCACTATATATACAAAGATATTCCACACCGATGAAACCATACCCATACATTCATACTTACGAAAATGCTTCCTACCAATATTAAATTCGTACGACTTCCGTCTTCGCAACATACATACTTACGAATTTCTTCTTGCAAAATTTTAATCCCTATTTAATTTCTAGCTTAAGAGCTGAGAATTATTTAATTCTTTTATACTTCAATTGGCTCTTATACCATTGAAGGTTTTGTACTTTTTATTATTATAGTGGATTGTTTGTGTGTCATCGCCTGTGATTTTTTCTCCCATTAAATTGGGGGTTTTCACGTAAATCGTTTGTGTTCTTTATTTACTTTCGTTACGATATTATTTGGTTGATTATTTTTCGGGTTGAATCTTTGCTTCCGCACACGCTTTATATCTCACAGATAATTTAGTGTGTAGAGGTCAAGATTCAGATTAAGAAGAGGCTTAAGAGTAAAAAAATTTGATAGAAGTTAACACAATATGAAAATTAAACATTTTAAATATAAAAATGTTGAGTACCAAAATTTTAAGATTTCTATAATAGACTAGTAAGATGGTTTATATGTAGTAGAGATAGTGTGTAATTTAAAAATAACATAAACTAACGAAATTGTACTGAACATGTTAGTTATCATCTTAATTAGGTGTGACGCGCCACCAGCGGTCGGTCAGGTTTTACCCTGTCGTTGGAGAGTTTTAAATTTGTAAATGTTGGGACCTAAGTTTACTAGTGTTGTGTAACCTAGAGGTGTATAGCGACAAGTATGACCTAGGGTCGTTCTTTAAAATCAACTGTATTGTGAAACAAAGTAATCACGATGTCCGATTCAAGCTAGTGAAGGGTTTTTAGAAAATAGTTGGGAGTTTGTTTTTTGTTGGTTTTCTACTTTATACTACTAATTTAAACTAGGCAATAAAGTAAAATAAATAGAAAGCAGTCAGGATAAAGGGGGTGTTTGTTGTGACTTCGTTAGCCTTGCATTGGGATGATGTTTTAGTTAAGTTATGAAAACGTCTTTATAAAGATTTGTATTTTATTTGTCTTAAGTATTTATGGTGTAAGCATTAGCACCCTACTGATTGATTGCTCAATCAGCATGTCACTGAGTACTAAGCTATTATGATTCTGATCGGAGGAGGCTGTTCGACTCTCAACATTGCCCTTGTGACGGAACAATGACCCTTTTCTGGAATACAAAGATTCCTGGGTGCATGAATAGAGTAGCAGACCCGCTAACGGTCCGATCGTTCTTAACACCATAATATACTCAATTGAATAAAACATTTAAGATTAAGACATGGTTGGTGTTTGATTACTTTCCATCAATGGTTATGTAGAATCCAGAGGTGATAGACAAGAGTTAGAATACTTAATGATTCAACGTCTTCCTTTCTGGATTCATCAGCTAAGTTTGTATTTTAGATAAGAGTTTCTCCATTTATGATTTAAACCAACCCTCACTTGATATTAACCAATAAATCCCTAGTTTAAACATAGTGTACAGTACTTGTTTAAAACAGTATTTCCACGGCTTCAAAACTAGACCAAGTTGACGTCTTATCAAAAAGGTTTTAATCACGTTTATCAGTGGAAGGGAATTAATTGATTTAAGATCATGGATGGAACGTGTAATCAAAGCACAGAGTTTTCATTTATAATATATAGTTGGGAACATTATTCCACAACGGATTGTGCCCACGACTTTCATAGCTTCCTGATGTGACTCAAAAAGTCATGTTTTTAAAGGCAATATCTCACACTTTTTGGATACATCTTTAGTGAAAACATTCCAAAATGAACATTATTTATTAAAATTCACTAAAGTAGTCTAAATATAGGCGTTGTTGCAAAAACCACCTAAAACGTCCAAATAACAAGCAAATTAGGGCAAATAAACGTGCACAAAATCCTCCGGCCTCATTTACCTTATAAAAATCACATGCTAACTTCATCATATGATAAAACACGTAAAATCGAGACGAGAAAATCAAGAATCATGCAAATCGGATAAAGGACGGAGAAGACTGAGCGGTATCAGACACCGATAAAGTCATTTCAGCTATGCTTAAGCTATACGCATCTAATTTCAGTGAAATTGGCATCATTAGAAGCGTAACGTAATTACAAAGACACAGGCGAAAGAATCAGGTCAAACGGACGCATAACAAAGGAGATACGCGCGTTTTAAGCAACGAACAAAATCAGACGGAAGCCGTATACGGCCTAGGGAACCGTATACGGCCCTATATAGACTGTATACGGCCTTGTATATACCGTATACATCCCTATACAAGCCGTATACGGCCCCCTTTCCCCAATTGGTGTTTCGTTTGCTTGTACGTGCTGCTTCGCGAGTTGTACGAGTGATTTTGAGCTTTGCCTATAAATAGGGGATACCCCCCCTCCTCATTTGACACATCTACACACTTTCACACTCTTCTCACTTCAATTCTCTCATTTCTCTCTTTTCTTTCATTCTCTCTCTACTTTCTCTCTCTAGTCTCTCTCTAGAGTTCTAGAGGAGAAAGGTTAGGGTTGAGCTTACGGTTCGAGTCTAGAGGAAGGTTTAGATTGGTAATCTTGTTGTAACGAGTTTTTCAAGTTCAGACTATTTATAATCCTCAGTATTACACTGCTGTATTTCCAATGATATCTAAACTTTACTTACTGTTATAATGCTTGTGCTTTATGTTATTTAAGTTTGTACTTTACCTATTGCCATGTTTATAGAGTAGTTTAATATTGTGATTGTTGAAATTTAGATATTAAGAGTAGAGATGATGTTAAATTAATATCTCATTTATACGATTGAAACTTGTTATGCTGTATATCTGGTTAAGCTTATCCTGAATATAGATCCAGTCTCTCACCACCCTTTCCAGACTTTCACGTGACTGTTGCCCTAGGATAGGAGCTGATCAACCTTAATACTATGAATATACAGTTATCTCCAGTTACAGTATGAAGCTATGAACTTTCCTTGTAAAGGCACGGTACTTCGTATAGCGTTGGAAACACCTCGTGTGGAGTACAAATACGTGGAAGCTAAGGAAATGCCATGGATTGTTTCATCGTGGATTACCTAAAAGTGACCCTTCTAGAACTGTGGTCTAGGAATCAAAGCTGTGGAAATGCTCGTTGCACTGTACACCGTTAGTACACCTAAGATCTGGAACATTGTGGAAATGCCTAATTGCCCTGTACACCGTGATTATTCCTAGGGATGAATTCCTGAATGTAAAGGAGGCTCTATGTTTATGATGGTTAAATATGTGCTTCAAATAGATAAAATACAGGGTAGTGTCATTATATAACACACTCAAAATCACCAAGGCATTTTTTTTTTCATTTTCGGAAGCGCATTTAAACATATACGAATTAGATTATAATGATAAATATCGTTGCCCAAGTTACATTCAAATGATACCACATAGATTGCATATTAAAACCAAAATGCAATCCACAAAGTATCATTCCATCATAATTCAATACAACTTGGAATGATACGCCTTAGTGTAATTCAATTTACATATGAGGATAAATCCTTAAATAGTTAGATCAAAACAGAGCGAGCAGTATCAAACATCCCATTCCCATCATGTTGCTCACCCACATAACCAAAATATCTTGCAAGAGTAATGAGGGGGATTAGCACAAAGCTAAGTGAACAGATCAATAACCCACAATCTAATTTAGCTTAACAATTGCCTACAACTAAGCAGTCAACAACTAGCTTCAAAGAGGATTGGTGGTCCTTGAGGCACCCTAATGCCGCGGAGGCCCCCAAGCAACGCTTACAGTCACTGACGGCCAAATCAGTGATCTAACCAATAGTTTAGTACTATTACCGCTTCCAACATTAAGTCAATGAACAACACATGTACAAGGCTCTAATGTTATCCAAGTAATAATACACAAACCCGATCGCAATCGACCTCTGAACAATTCATATAATCCATACTCATCATGGCAATATATATCAAGATAAACAATACATCAAATAAACCAAGTTTACCCGTTGTAACCATATTGTTACAACCAATTTAGACTGAAGGTCTATGATCCACTCACCCTTACTGATAAAGGCTCCACTCAGAGATCTAGTCTCACTGAGTCTTCGCTTTATCTGAAAACACAACCAACCCGAATTAGTCTCAAATTCAAGTTCACTAAGATATAATCATGATTTTTCATGTTCTATACAAATATAATAATCAATAAGTGAACATAAAATACATCCAATACTATTCAAATATCACAAGCAATTAAGTCACAAGTTATCAAATTCATCAAAATATAACGTGCAAACGCGATCCTGAAAAAGGGAGGCTGGATCGCGTTCCATAGTACAAAGTATTCTGTTACCGTTTTTTACTTGCAAACGCGATCTGGGTACATGGTCTGGATCGCGTTCGTAAGAATAAATTGTGCCCGATCCCAAAACAACACTAGCTAACGTGATCCGGCAAAGAGTTTCAGGATCGCGTTTCAAAGAACAAAACCAATCCAACCCCAATTAACACTGACTAACGCGATCCGGGCGTATGAAGCTGGATCGCGTTCGTCACTTTTTCAGCAACAAAACCCAGATCAGCAAGAACACCATCACGAACCAAAAACCCTAATTTCACCAAATCAGTTGCAATACATATTTATTGACATACAATAACTTCAAGGATCATCATGTAACATGTTATAACAACAAATAACTATCATCAAACTCAAATCCATGCTTGAGCACACCTTTAACCAAATTACTTTGAACCCTAACATTTATGCATACAAATAGGCAATTTAATCTTACAATCGAGATGATGACGAGATGAAGATGATGATGATGAGAAACCCGAATCAAATCACTAGCTAGTTCTTCACTTCCTTTGATTTTTAAGATGGAATGTGTATGTGTGTGTGTGTGTGTTCTTGATGCTAGAGAGAAATTGAGGGGAAAAGATGAGTTAGTCGACCTATTCCCACCCAACTCCCATATTAGGTAGTGAAATGCTATACCCGTTCTAAGCCTATTGTCTGGAACCTAAAACCATTTTGCGAGAAAATAAGTTTTATTATACTTTCAACTAAATTAATGTAAAACAATGAATAATCTATTTATCACAATAGGTCTTTTGACCATTTGACTTATAATTTCCAATTTCTCAATAATACAAAATTATTTCTAAATACCATTTAAATACGAATAAAGTAGGGGAAATACCGTATTTCTACTAGGCCCAAATCAAGGATGTTACAAATCTTCACTCCTTAAGAAGATTTCGTCCCCGAAATCTCGCCATGCTCAAAAAGACTAGGATACCGCAACCTCATGCTTGACTCGGTCTCCCATGTAAGGTTTGAACCCAAACTATGATTCCACTTAACCAACACCATGGGTATGTCCTTCTTTCGAAGCTTAGTCACCTTACGGTCTAAGAGCTCTACGGGTTCCTCTACAAGTCTCTGGTTTAAGTCAATACGCAAGTCTTGCAATGGAAGAACTTGGGATTGGTCCTCCACATTGCATTTCCTTAAGTAACACACATTGAAAGTATCGTGAATACCCGCTAATTCAGGAGGAAGATCTAGAGACACTGATTGATCGTTGACTACTTGCCGGATTCTAAATGGGCCAATGTATCTAGGGGCAAGTTTACCACGTTTACCAAACCGAATGACACCCTTCCAAGGTGAAACCTTCAAGTAGACTAATTCACCCTCTACAAACGAAACGGGTCGGCGACGCGGATCAACATATTGCTTTTGTCTATCACGGGCTGCCTTTAATCTATCACGGGCTATAGCTACCTTATCGGCCATAATCTGAACTATGTCAGGTCCTGCAAATTGTTTCTCACCCGCCTCTAACCAACACGTGGGCGTTCTACACCTACGGCCATATAACATCTCATAGGGTGGCATGCCTATAGTAGAATGGAAAGAATTATTATAGGCGAATTCAACCAAGGGTAAGTGAGAATCCCAAGACCCACCGAATTCCAAAATGCACGCCCGCAACATATCCTCCAAAGTCTGAATAGTCAGCTCAGACTGACCATCAGTCTGAGGATGATAAGCCGTGCTCAAGTTAATTCTAGTACCCAGTTCTCTCTGCAAACTCCGCCAAAAACCCGATACAAACCGCGGATCTCTGTCGGAAACGATGGACAACGGTACTCCATGCCGAGAAATAACCTCATTAACATATAATTGCGCCAACTTACTCAATGATGCCGTCTCACAAGTTGCAAGAAAGTGAGCACTTTTGGTCAATCTGTCGACAATTACCCGTATCATATCATTTCCTTTAACCGTTCTAGGTAATTTAGTCACGAAATCCATGGTGATATGCTCCCATTTCCATTCGGGAATCTCCAGTTGTTTCAAAATTCCATACGGTTTCTGATGTTCGGCCTTTACCTGAGAGCAAATATGGCAAGATTCTACAAACCGAGCAACATCTAATTTCAAAGTAGGCCACCAATACAACGGCTTCAAGTCATGGTACATCTTAGTACTTCCGGGATGGATCGACAATCTAGATTTGTGAGCCTCTAACAAGATCACATCACGAAGTCCACCAAGCAAGGGAACCCAAACTCGGGATTGAAAGGTCTTCAAACCCCGAGAATCATTAGTCAATAAATCCTTTCTTCTCCACATAACCTCGGACTTCAAGTTATTATCCAATAAAGCCTCCCTTTGAGCCGCTCTTAACTGATCGATTAAATCGGAAGAAACCTCCAAATTCATAAAACAAACCTTTTCTGATTTTCCTTTCCGGCTTAACGCATCCGCCACAACATTTGCTTTACCCGGATGGTAACGAATCTCGCAATCATAGTCTTTGATCAATTCCAACCATCGCCTTTGTCGCATATTGAGCTCTTTCTGAGTGAACATATACTGGAGGCTTTTGTGATCAGTACAAACGACACATTTCGTCCCATAAAGGTAGTGTCTCCAAATTTTCAAAGCGAAAACCACAGCCGCTAGCTCCAAGTCATGGGTAGGATAGTTAATCTCATAAGGTTTCAATTGACGCGAAGCATAGGCAATAGCACGATCTCGTTGCATCAAAACACAACCCAAACCTGCAGAAGAAGCATCACAATAAACAATGAAGTCATCGGACCCATCTGGCAATGCTAAAACCGGAGCCTGACACAAAAGCTGCCTTAAAGTCTGAAAAGCTGATTCCTGCCGTTCAGTCCGCTGAAATTTAATATCTTTCCGAGTTAGCTTAGTCAAAGGACCCGCAATCTTAGAAAAATCCTTTATGAACTTCCGGTAGTAACCCGCTAATCCCAGAAAGCTCTTAATTTCGGAAGGAGACCTAGGTGTTTGCCAATTCATAACGGCCTCAATCTTTGACGGATCCACTTTAACCCCATCTTTACAGATGATGTGCCCCAAAAACTGAATCTCACGAAGCCAAAACTCGCATTTTGAAAACTTAGCATACAATTGCTCCTTTCTCAAAATGTCAAGAACCATACGCAAATGTATCTCGTGATCGGATTCTGACTTCGAGTAAACTAATATATCGTCGATAAACACGATCACAAATTTATCAAGGAATGGCCGACAAACTCTATTCATTAAATCCATGAAAATCGCCGGAGCATTAATCAACCCAAAGGGCATAACAAGAAACTCATAATGACCATATCTGGTGCGAAAAGCTGTCTTAGGGATGTCCTCCTCACAAACCCGCACTTGGTGATAACCCGACCTCAAATCGATTTTTGAAAAATAAGAAGACCCTTGCAGTTGGTCAAACAACTCATCTATTCGGGGCAAAGGGTACTTATTCTTTATGGCTCTCTTGTTCAACTCCCTATAGTCAATACACATACGAAAGGTGCCATCCTTCTTCTTAACAAACAACACAGGCGCACCGCAGGGAGAAGAACTAGGCCTAACAAAACCCTTATCTAACAACTCCTGAATCTGGCTCATCATTTCACGAATTTCTGAGGGGGCTAATCTATAAGGAGCCTTAGCTACAGGGGTAGAACCAGGAATCAAGTCAGTTTTATATTCTACTTCTCTAATGGGAGGTAAGCCAGGCAACTCATCGGGAAAGACATCCGAATATTCATCAACCACACGAACATCGGAGACCTTTTTCTTGTCTAGCTTAGCATCAATAATATAGGCCAAATATGATTCGCACCCTTTAGCTAGAGATTTTCTAGCCTTCAACAAGGAAATCAAGGGAATACTACCCTTCTCCCTTTCCCCCCGAACCACGACAAATAACTTATCAGAAATTGGGATTTTAATCAATTTCTTATGACAATCTATATTGGCTCTATTCTGACTTAACCAATCCATGCCTAAGACCGCATCAAAACCAGGAATAGGCATCAAAAGAAAGGAAACAGGGAAACTATGTCCTTCAATCAAAATACTAGCTCCAGTCACCGATGTGGTAACCGGAACCATTTTGCCATTAGCTACCTCAACTTCAATGGGATTTGTAATAATAATAGGAACCAATTTCAGTCTATCACAGAAACACATAGATACAAATGAACAATTGGCTCCTGAATCGAATAAAACACATGCCGGTACATAGTTAATAAGAAAAGTACCAGTTATTACATCCTCTGTTCTGACAGCTTCATCAGCTGTCATCTGAAATGCTCGACCCGATGCTGCTGGTGTACCTTTTCTTTTCTGGCCCGACGATGAAGAACCTCCGACCGTACCCATCCTTTGCCTACCCTCACTACACTGACCTGCACGGTGTCCCTCCTTGTGGCAATTCCAGCACACACCGTTAGGAAAAGTGCAATCTTTAAAATCGTGTCCAAGTTACCCACACTTAACGCATCTACGAGTTTGAGGAGTACAAGGCCCCGTATGTCTGGATCTACAACCATTACACCAATTGGTTCTGTCTACCTTAACAACACTTCCAGAACTCGGTTTCTTACCCTGAGGTGATCCTTGCCATTTCTTCTTTCCCGGACCCACCGAGGAGTCATCCTTGGGTTTCAATGGAGATTTTTCCTTAATCTCCAAGCCTTGTGCTCGAATATCACCATCCACTGAACGAGCCAAATCAAAGGCTTGGGTAAGAGTACCCGCAAGTCTCACTGTCGTCCGATAAGTATAGGGCAACATTCCAACAAAATGGTCAATTTTGGTTCTCTCATCCGGCACCCATTGGTGCACAAACCTTAACTTCTCTGTAAATTGGGAAATAAGATCATCCATCGTCATATTGTCTGCCAATTGCATATCCAAGAACTCGCGTCGCAGACGGGTCATGTCATATCCCGAACAATACTTTTTACAAACCTCATTGTAGAAATCGGTCCACCTAATAGAAGCCTTTTGTTGAGGAGAGAAATGGGAGGTAATGGAATCCCACCAACCCATTGCCGGACCTTTAGAAAGTTGAACCGCATAAGGAACCTTAACCTCTTCCTCACATCGACATACATCAAACTTTCTTTCAACATCCCTTAACCAATCCAAGGTAACGGAGGGATTTGTGCTTCCATGGTAATCGGATGGTCCACTAGATTTAAACGTCTTAAAGGAACAAACCTTATGGTGAAATGGTGAAGGAAATACCGGAAACTGATATCCCGAAGGCCTAGAAGATGAAATTGGGGTCGATGTCTGAAAGGTATTTCCATGAGACTGCTAGTGATAGTATGGTAGTGATGTAGGAATCTGAGATGTCACGATAGTAGGTGGTACTGTGCTATAAACAGGTGGGGTAGTATGCTGAAACGGCTGAGATAACCGAGCTTGTTGCTCCAGAAACTGTTGCTCGATAGCCTTTAGTCTAACATTTTCCCCTTCCAAATGTAACAAATAATCCTCTTGGGTCAAATCCTCAGCTGAGAATGAGGTACCTGCCTGACCTTGACTAACATTCTGGATTTCTGGAGGAGTGGCATCTGTTCTAGAAGTACCATTTGGGGTATCGGTCTGATTTTCATGATCTACCATTTCCTGCACCACATCACAACTCGCAACTCGTTAATTGTTAGTACCTACATACTAACCAATTCTTCTATCACAGCTAAATCCCGCACCCTGGAATGTTTGATTAACACAATTAGGTTTGGGATTGAACACTTAACCCATGCTCAATTCACCCAAATTTATGCTCTGATACCAATTAACACACTCAAAATCACCAAGGCATTTTTTTTTCATTTTCGGAAGCGCATTTAAACATATACAAATTAGATTATAATGATAAATATCGTTGCCCAAGTTACATTCAAATGATACCACATAGATTGCATATTAAAACCAAAATGCAATCCACAAAGTATCATTCCATCATAATTCAATACAACTTGGAATGATACGCCTTAGTGTAATTCAATTTACATATGAGGATGATAGTCCCGTACTCGTGAGATCTGATCGGATCGTTTAATCAATTGAATGCGCGGAATACAAACAAATGAATATTGAACGTTTAATCAATCAAACACACAAACGATTCTATAAGCTTTTGTATATATTCACAATTGAACGTATGAAGCTTTACAAACACAAACCACACATTCGTTTTCTCTGTCTCTCTCACCACAAAAACGCCTCACATATACACTCACCAAGTCCAACCCTAATTCTGAGGTTTAACTCACTATATATATCGACCTACTGGGCCCTGCGACGTTAGGCCCAACGTCGCAGGCCCAACCCAATGCGACATAGCCCATGTCGTCGCCATGTATATTCTATATAATTACATTTCGTTGACACACTAAACACTATACATATGCAGACTAATTGACTTTAACAATTACAATAGTTTGACCAACTGACTGACACACAAAATGCACCAACAAACTCCCCCTTGTCAGCAGCTTGGTCAAATAAGTCTTCAATTAGTCTTCATCAACAAACTCTTCATGTCTTTGACAATCAGAAACTCCCCCTTTGAGATAGCATGGTCTTCCAAGAAATCTTGATGTCCAAATTCATGTGACTGACACAAATTTATCATAAAATAAAATCTTCAAACTCAGTGACCATCTCTCAATCATCAGCAGCTTCTCCGATAGAATTATCTTCACAATCTTTGGAGAATAACCGACATCCTTTGCATCTTCAATATTTGACTTTAACAAGATATGTGATATTGAAGAAAATAACATAGAAATAAAATCTTTTTGAATTTTTCTTTATAAATGAAAAGTAAAGAACGAAGATTAAAATAACATTGGGGATAGGATTGTTTTAAGTCTGCTTAGGGATCATATCAGGCCAACATGCAATTATTAGGGAATAGTAAGTGTTATTTCGATCATCAGTATATTTGTCCACTTTAAATTTACTTGACATATTTAAAGCACCTTTTATAAAAATTAGTTCAAGACGATTATCGGTATTGTTTATCCACTTAAACATATTACATCCGTATCTGTGAGCTAACCTTTATTGTTAGTATGAATATTAATTTAGTGAAACCTATTATATGATATACTGATAAACTTTAGTAAAACAAACACTGCATATTCACACAAGGTAGAGATTACAAGACCAAGTTTATCTCGGTTTTCTCGTAACATACACTTGTCCTTCAAATTTAGGCATACATCAAACTGATTATGAAGATACTAGTGGCCCCAGATCTGTACTTAGTACAACAGAGGGTCCCTTAGTATGAACATAACAAGTTTGAGACTATTTGCATAACTAATGGATTCAGGTCTGTACGTGAGTACAACAATAGTCACCATTAGTTAGGCGAATAATCATATTATTACTATATGCCATTTTGCATTTACATAATGATTATGACAGTGTATGGCAGTACCTCCATTTATCAATTAAGACTTATGTCATACATCATATAACATTTTTCACAAAGTAATAGACAAGTTTTAATATTACTTCTTACTCACTCACAAACCGGTGTGTATCATGCCTACCAATACATCGTGTAATGAAGCCAATGTTTATAGAAGCTATTTTAAATATGCCAGATAAACCTACTGACACATCAAACATAAACCTTAAAATTTCCATTTTTATGCATGTCACCTGATGTACTATCATATCCCAAGTTGTTTACAGACATAACCCATCATCTTTTCAAGACTTAAGAATCTTACTGTTCACATTTCTGAATTAAATAATCAGAATTTTTAATATTCAGAATTACTCCCCCTGAACAGCAAATTCTTATATCCAATCCAAAAATACTCCCCTTAAACATTAAACATATTTTTGTATTTTTTTTTAATTAAATTTCGCAACATTGCATTTCTTTGATACTAAAGAGTACAAAGAATGGCTGTTGCATTTAACAAAATTTAAAGAAAAGTATCAAAATCACATATCAAGTCAAATCAAATGACTTTTGGCACTTTTACCACCTCGAAACTTCGATAATCTCATCCATCCAATCACAAATCATCACACATGAGCACCTTGAAAAACAATCTTCCAACAATATCCACATCCTTGCAGTCACTAAAAATGTTAGCTATTAAAACCTGACTGCACCACCACAAACAATTAAACGTTAGTACTTATGGGACACCCAAGCCTTGATAGACTTGGGTTGTCCATGATCATCCATAACCATCACATCAATGAGTTTATGATATTTTAAAAACTCAGAGGATTTCATTGATGTGTTGTTTGTGGATTTGGGTTTCCAAACCTTTGTAGGTTCAGATGAGTTGTTTTCAACAATGTTGTGCTGTTGAACTTGAGGTTTAATAGGCACAACTTTGTTTACTCTAGCCACAGGTTTTGGAGAAGAGGATGCATATCTTGATATAGGCGAATACGAAGCACGCCTAGAAAACGATTTTGAATAAGAATTCCTAAAGGAGGAAGTTCTTGGCATCCCTCTACCAAACCTATCCAGGGATAATAACCGACAATCCCTAATTATATGTCCTTGTTGTCCACAATGAAAACAAGAACGTCTCTCAACATAAGATTTATTCCAATGAGTTCCCTCAAATCGTTTCGATGGAGGACAATACACAGAAGGTCTATTAACAGGAACATTTGTTGAACATGCACTCTTAGGTGGACATGTTGAAGTAGATGTTCCTGAGGTTGAGTTAGTTGATTTTGAAGGTTTATTTTTTTCAGATTTATCAACTACAACTTTTGAGGATTCATTGTCAACCTTAGCTTTGCCTTTGCATTTAAAACAATCATCGTTTTCAGTTGTAATGATGAAATTTTCAGGTTTGACATTTATTTTCTCAACCTTAATGGTAGACTCTTCAGGTATATCTTCTACCTCAACAACCTCCTCAACACGAACTGGAGGTGCACTATCAGACTTAACAAACTTAGGTAAAGGATACTCTGGCCTTATGGTTTTCTCCTTTGCCTGTTTGTTTTGCTTAGCTTCTTTAGCTTTAATACCATAAAGCTTCATATAATCAACTGGAATCTCTTCAAGACCTTCCTTAACAGGCGTAGGACAGTATTCGGCGTGGGAAGGTGGTGGTACTTGATTATAACCAAGTCGTGCCTTCTTTTTACCGCATGTCCCTTGCTTATTAACGATTTCATTAAAGACAAAAGTTGCGGATGAAGAACCTAAAATTTTGCTTTTATGGTTATCGTACTCACTTTTTAAATCAAAAAGCTCTTTATTCAACAATTCAATTTCAGCAAGATAACTATTAATTGCATCTTGTTGACTAAAGACTTTTGCTTTATAAGTTTGTGTGTCTAACTTATATGCCTCAATTTTGTTATCATAAAGTTTCTCATTAGCTTTAAGAAAATTGTTTGATTCAGTAAGTTTGACAACCTTTTGTCGCAACTCTAAATTGTCATATTGATAATTCTCAAGAGATTCAGTCAATGTTAAACAGGAAACACAGTTTATGGGTACCTCAGGTTCATCATGTACCTCATGTATTTTTGCCAAAAGCGCACTGTGTTGAACCTCTCCTTGAAGTGCACTAAAATCAAATATTCCCTGAGAATACATTGTCATCGCCTGTGATGTTGTGTTATTCTCTGGAGTCGTTGGAGCTGTAGGAGTGGTGTATCCAGATGAATGATATTTTTCTTTCTCACACTCCTTAGCAAAGTGCCCATGAATCTGACAGTTCTTGCATTTCACTTTGCTTTTATTAAAACCAAGACCTGTATCACCATCGTCATCCAGGTCTTTTCTACCCGTTCTCTGGAGAAACTTCTTAGTTCTTTGGGTTATCATGGCCATGCTCCATTTGATGTCCATCTGCTCGAGATCATCAGAATCAATCTGTTCAAAGTCTTCTTCAGTAAGCTGTAGAGTACTAGCCTTCTTGGAAAGAAAATTCTCATAAGAGTTGAGGAAAGCTGTAAAGAGTTTAGCATGGTCCTCAGTAGCCTTTGAAGGAGCTGTATGAGCAGTATGAGAAGTATCAGAAGCATATGAAGTGCTAGTAGAAGTAGATGTTGCTGAGTTGGAAGTAGATCTGGAAGTATCATTTAGACTAGGAATTTGAATATTAGCCTCTGACTTCTTTTCCTTTTGATCGTAACCCGCTATAAGAGCATCCCATAATCCTATAGAAGTTGCTTGATCTTTAAATTTATTAATCACAACTTCTGGCAAGCACTTGGTAATCATCTCATACACTCTATTGTCTTTATCAAACTCTGCTCGTTCCTTGACTGACATTTGTGCTCTTGACTTAAGCACCCCATCGAGTCTTGGTTGCTCATATCGATCAATGGTGTTAAACCAATTGAACAGATTTGGATCTTTGTATTCAATGAAATTGCATAACTTAATCTTCCAACTCGCAAAATCACTATAGAACAAAGATGTAGAAGGAGGCACTTTGTTACCAAAAGCCATTTACGAATTTTCCCTCCAAAATCGGATTTGAAAATTGCAAAAAAATATCCGAGTACAGCGAAACATTTCCGACACTAAAATGAAGCTATTCTAAGTCTAAAAACAAAATTTGAAATTACAAAATTTCCGCGTTTTTCCCGTCAAAATTTCGTCCGAAAACGTCAAAAACTGGCCGGGTAAAATGAAATTTTTTCCAGCCTAAAATTGAACACTTTTAAGCCTATAGAAAAAATTTGGAAACGCAAAAATTTTTCGGAGTTTCCCGCCAAAATTTTTCGGAGTTTCCCGCCAAAAAATTTTTCCAGCCTGATTTTTTTTTTTTTTTTTTTTTTTTTTTTTTTACGAATCTAGAGCGAGGGTAATGTGGCAGGAAAAATTAGAAGTCCGATGACTCAATTAAGAATCGAAAATGCAACGTAATCGAAAATGCGACGTAGTGTATAACGTCGCAGTCCAACGTCGCAGAGGCTAGCGACGTCGCAGCCTACGTCGCAATAACCACTTAAGGTCAAAATCAATAACGTCGCAAGCGATGTCGCAGGTGATGTCGCAAAATCAAGCGACGTCGCACCTGACGTCGCGGCTAAAGTCGCAGTGACCAATTAAGGTCAAAAGTGAGACGTCGCACACAACGTCGCACTTAACGTCGCTAGTAACGTCGCAGAACTTAGTGACGTCGCAGCTAACGTCGCAAAAACGCGACTGAGCAGCTCCAAAACCCTAAAATCGAAAATTTTCGAAACCCTAACGAATTTCGAAAACCGAACGACGAACAAACCCAGAAAAACTCTTTAGAAAACGAAATCTTCAAGCAACAAATCCCCAAAACGCGATTAATATACCAAAAACACCAAACTCTAAACCGAAAACGTTCAAAAACACGATCCGAAACCAACGAATCCTTGATTCTATAGCTCTGATACCAGTTGATAGTCCCGTACTCGTGAGATCTGATCGGATCGTTTAATCAATTGAATGCGCGGAATACAAACAAATGAATATTGAACGTTTAATCAATCAAACACACAAACGATTCTATAAGCTTTTGTATATATTCACAATTGAACGTATGAAGCTTTACAAACGCAAACCACACATTCGTTTTCTCTGTCTCTCTCACCATAAAAACGCCTCACATATACACTCACCAAGTCCAACCCTAATTCTGAGGTTTAACTCACTATATATATCGACCTACTGGGCCCTGCGACGTTAGGCCCAACGTCGCAGGCCCAACCCAATGCGACATAGCCCATGTCGTCGCCATGTATATTCTATATAATTACATTTCGTTGACACACTAAACACTATACATATGCAGACTAATTGACTTTAACAATTACAATAGTTTGACCAACTGACTGACACACAAAATGCACCAACAGAGGATAAATCCTTAAATAGTTAGATCAAAACAGAGCGAGCAGTATCAAACATCCCATTCCCATCATCTTGCTCACCCACATAACCAAAATATCCTGCAAGAGTAATGAGGGGGATTAGCACAAAGCTAAGTGAACAGATCAATAACCCACAATCTAATTTAGCTTAACAATTGCCTACAACTAAGCAGTCAACAACTAGCTTCAAAGAGGATTGGTGGTCCTTGAAGCACCCTAATGCCGCGGAGGCCCCCAAGCAACGCTTACAATCACTGACGGCCAAATCAGTGATCTAACCAATAGTTTAGTACTATTACCGCTTCCAACATTAAGTCAATGAACAACACATGTACAAGGCTCTAATGTTATCCAAGTAATAATACACAAACCCGATCGCAATCGACCTCTGAACAATTCATATAATCCATACTCATCATGGCAATATATATCAAGATAAACAATACATCAAATAAACCAAGTTTACCCGTTGTAACCATATTGTTACAACCAATTTAGACTGAAGGTCTATGATCCACTCACCCTTACTGATAAAGGCTCCACTCAGAGATCTAGTCTCACTGAGTCTTCGCTTTATCTGAAAACACAACCAACCCAAATTAGTCTCAAATTCAAGTTCACTAAGATATAATCATGATTTGTCATGTTCTATACAAATATAATAATCAATAAGTGAACATAAAATACATCCAATACTATTCAAATATCACAAGCAATTAAGTCACAAGTTATCAAATTCATCAAAATATAACGTGCAAACGCGATCCTGAAAAAGGGAGGCTGGATCGCGTTCCATAGTACAAAGTATTCTGTTACCGTTTTTCACTTGCAAACGCGATCCGGGTACATGGTCTGGATCGTGTTCGTAAGAACAAATTGTGCCCGATCCCAAAACAACACTAGCTAACGCGATCAGGCAAAGAGTTTCAGGATCGCGTTTCAAAGAACAAAACCAATCCAACCCCAATTAACACTGACTAACGCGATCCGGGCGTATGAAGCTGGATCGCGTTCGTCACTTTTTCAGCAACAAAACCCAGATCAGCAAGAACACCATCACGAACCAAAAACCCTAATTTCACCAAATCAGTTGCAATACATATTTATTGACATACAATAACTTCAAGGATCATCATGTAACATGTTATAACAACAAATAACTATCATCAAACTCAAATCCATGCTTGAGCACACCTTTAACCAAATTACTTTGAACCCTAACATTTATGCATACAAATAGGCAATTTAATCTTACAATCGAGATGATGACGAGATGAAGATGATGATGATGAGAAACCCGAATCAAATCACTAGCTAGTTCTTCACTTCCTTTGATTTTTAAGATGGAATGTGTATGTGTGTGTGTGTGTGTTCTTGATGCTAGAGAGAAATTGAGGGGAAAAGATGAGTTAGTCGACCTATTCCCACCCAACTCCCATATTAGGTAGTGAAATGCTATACCCGTTTGATATCGCTCATTTTGTCTATATAAATATATCGCGATATCATTGTTTTACATATGTATTTTAGTGGATTTCGAGAACTTTTGATACTTATTTTGTTTGGAAATCCATTTCAGGTGAAAAGCTGGAAACGCATGCGATTTGGTGTGGAATTGGTGAAGTTTGGATCAAAGCTGGATGGGCTGGAAAAAGGCTACAGCCAATCGGCTAAACAACACAAGCCAATCGGCTTCACATGTATAGCCGATCGGCTAAGTAAAGCAGATCGGCTTTTACAGTTAAATTCCTTTGCAGAACTTCGCCTCGTTTGGAGCTTGGACTGATATACTGAAGAAGTCGATCGGCTAGTCCTTTAAAGCCGTTGGGCTGGGACTTTAAAGCCGATCGGCTATTCCTAACAAGCCGATCGGCTATGTGTGGATCTGAGTGAGAGGTATGGTGGTTGATGAGCTGTCCGTTTCTGATTGGTTGGCATTTAATGCCAACCGTTTTTCCCATCCGTTTTTCAAATAAAAAATTTAAAAAAAAATTAAAAAAAATGAAAATGGGGGTGTTTGGTTCGGCAGCTTCATATCATTCATCATCTTCATCTCATATTACACACACTCCTCATTTACTACTCACTTCCAACATCCATCTTCATCACTCACCCACATTTACTCTCTTTACCATCTCATTTACTCCACTTCATCCAACCAAAATCACCATTTACTTCACATTTTCGCAAGGATCTAGCTAGGAATTTGTGAGGGAAACATCGAGCAAACATCATTTGGAACAATTGTGTAACAAATTTGGTATAATTTCGATTTAATCTAATTTCAAGTTATTTTATGGATTTGTTTAGTGTTTATGATTTTTGCTTGATGATTGTGATTATGTGTGGCTAGTACCATTGTGTTTGCTTGGATGAAATAACTAGATGATTAGGGGTGTATATTTTGGATGTTAATTTATGCTTGAGTTTGTGAATCATCCATGGATTTGTATGTATTTATTTAGTTGTTGTTATGAACTTTCGGCATTTTAGCTAAACGATTATAGCGAATGTTCTTTGTTTAGTAAAAATACCTAAATAAGTTATTTGTCATTTGTGGATCAAAGCATTTGATGATTGTAACAATATTAGTTAAATATATACAAGTTAACGATTATAGCGAATGTTTGTCGTGTGGATGATTTGCAAACTCACTAATTTAAATTTATGTTTAATCGGAGAACCTTGTGTGATTGAGCTTAATCACTCGAATTTAACCATTTGGTAATTTACTAATTGATATAGCGAACGTTTTCAACCAAGTAAATTGCTATCGATTATTTGTCTATAAATGATTGAACAAAATTGCGAATGTGGTTTTGGAATGTGTAAAATGATTTAGCTAAATTGTGCAAGTTTGTAACCATGGCGAACGTCCGTTACTTGATTAAATCATAGGTTTGTTAATTGAAGTTGAACCTTAGGTCTCAGAGAACTTTGAGTTTAGGCTTGATGAATGTTACCATTTAGCATATATCTTAACCGGTTATAATTCTACACCCCGAAATCACTAGTGAAATAATTCAAGCAAGCATTGTTTTTAATATTTGAAAAGACCAAACAATTAAACCGACTCTTCAGAGTCCACCTACCTAGATTATCTAAAGATTGTAGTTTTAAGCAACGTGACAATTCGGTCACACAAACCAACCACATTTTATTTTCTCTCTTTAAATTGCTCACACTTATATTGATCATCCAATCTAGTTCCCTGTGTTCGAACCCGAACTTACCCAACTATACTACCACATGATAGGGTCCACTGCCCGGTTGTGTTTTGGTCTAGCTCGGTACTGTCTTGTTCACTTTTCAACGATAATTTTATAACTAGATTCAACACATCAAGTTTTTGGCGCCGCTGCCGGGGAACTTGATTTGTGAAATTGATTTAAGTGTGATTAATTGATCCTTTCTAGAATTTATTCTTGGAAGTTACCTTTGTTTGTATTGCGCCGGTGCGTTTATGGTTTTATCGTTTGTGTACTTTCAGGTGTGATTTGGTAGTGGATGAACACAAGGAGCTCCGGTAAAGAGCTTCTAAGTCCTTTGTCCAATCCGGAGAAGACCAAGAAGAGTAAACGAAGGAGGAAACCAAAGCAAAGATCATCGGAATCATCTAGTAGTCAAACGAATACCGATACATCTTCGAGAAACACCATCGAGGTGGAAGAAACTTTTGTGGAGGAAATTCCATCACCCGAAGAAGATCTTTCAACACCTTCCGAAGGTGAAGAAGAGATGGCGGATGAGGATGATACCCCTATTTTCTCATGGACGAGAACCGTGGCACCGACATCCGAGTCGGCCATACGGGTTCAAGATATTGAAAATGATAATTTCTCTTTGAAGGGGCATCATATGCAACTCATTAGAGATAAACAATTTGACGGAAGGGTGCGGGTCGATCCACACCAACACATTGCTAGCTTTCTTGAAATCGGGAGCTATTTCAAGTATGGGGCGAATATGGATGAAGTGATTCGCCTACGGACGTTTCCTATGTCACTTTGTGGTGAGGCAAAGATTTGGTATCAAGAATTGGAACCAAACACCATCACTACTTGGGATGAGATGAGGGAAGCATTCGTTAGACGATTTTATCCTCCGGCTTTGGCCGAAAGACTTTTGAATGAGATTAGAGCTTTCAAACAACAAGAAGGCGAAACTTTGGTAGAGGCATGGTGTCGGATGAAAGACATGTTGAGGAATTGCCATGGTCACGATTTGAAGAAGAGAGAAATCATTGTGATATTCTACAATGGTCTTAACTTGGATTCGGCAAGTATTCTTGATGCCTCGGGAGGAGGTCAATTCCTCTACAAGACACCGAATGAAGCATGGAAGCTTCTTGAAGACAAGGTTATCCAAAGCTTAAATTGGGCTAAGGATAAAGGAGGGAAACATGTTAAAAAGCATGTTGCATTCGCCGAGGGTACTAGTAGTGGAAGTGGAAACTCCAATGACTCGGCCATGATGAAAGAAATCAAGGCTTTATCTTCTAAGTTTGATGCACAATTCAAGACTATCAAAGGTGAAATCAAAGAGCTTAGAGATGGTTGCGGTAATTGTGGCGGAAATCATGCCACGGCTAATTGTGCACAAGACGATTTGCCAATGGTAGGAGGTGAGGAAGGTGTTAACTTTCTTCAACAAGGTAATTATCAAAGCGGAAACTACCAACGAGGGGGTTATCAAAACCGAAATTCGGGAGGTTACCAAGGCGGAGGGTATAACCAAAACCAAAACCAAAACCAAAACCAAAACCAAATCCGATTTTCTAGACCTAACCAACCTTACAACCAAAACTCCAACCAATCTCAAAACCAATCATACAATCAAAACCAATCCCAAAACCAACCTTACAACCAAAATCGACACCAAAGCCCATCTAGAGAACAACAACCACCACCTGTTCAAAAACAAGAAACAACATTGACTCCAATGAAACAAATGATGAAGGAGTTTGTGTCAAAGCAAGAAACCGCCACCGAGAGGATGAAAACTCAAATGACAAATATTCGGTTGAGCATGGAACAAGGGCAAAAGAATCAACAAGCTTCAATTCAAGATTTGGAGCGAAAAATGGAGAGGTTGTCCGAGGGGCAAAGTAGTAGGCCAACCGGTGGCTTACCGAGTAATACACAACAAAACCCAAGACCACAACCTTCACCCTCTAGCGGTTCCAAACCTTACCAACCACCACCCGCGAGAAATGAGCATGTGAATGCTATAACCACGAGAAGCGGAAAGGAGCTTCCACCACCTCAAGTGAAAGACAAAAATGTTTCTAACTCTTTTATGCAGGAAATTGAGGAGGAAGACAATGAAGAGAATGTTGATGCTCCTACACCAACGGTCACACCGGTGTCACCTACTCCGGTTGTGAAAGCCTACAAGCCGAAGATTCCTTATCCCCAAAGGTTAAGGAAAGAAAAGATTGCGGCTCAATATGGGAAGTTTGTGGACATGATCAAGGGCATTCGAATCAATGTGCATTTGGTTGATGTATTAGCCGGGATGCCGAATTATGCCAAATTCATCAAGGATTTGGTGAGCAACAAAGAGAAATTGTAGGAGGCTTCGGCAATGTTTTTGAATGAGGAATGCTCGACACTTGTCCAAAACCAAATTCCACCCAAGCTTGGAGATCCCGGGAGTTTCATCATTTCTTGTACATTGGGTAAAATCATTACTTGTGATGCACTTGCGGACCTAGGTGCTAGTATAAATTTAATGCCATATTCACTTTATGCTAAATTGGCCCTAGGATCCCTAACCCCCACTCGCATGAGCATCCGACTTGCCGATAGGTCATTCCAATATCCCGTTGGGATTGCGGAAAACATGTTGATAGAGGTAGGGCAATTTACCTTCCCGGTTGACTTTGTTATCCTCGAAATGGAGGAGGATAGTAAAGTGCCCTTGATTTTAGGACGACCCTTCCTACATACCGCGGATGCCATAATTGGGGTTAAGGATAAGAAATTGACCTTGGGGGTGGGAAATGAAAGGATTGCGTTCACGGTCGATAAGGCCATGAAGCATCCTTATTCTAATGATGATTCGTATTTTAGAATTGATGTGATAGATGATGCGGTGGAGGAAGAATTGGAAGGTTTGCTTGGATTGGAGTCGGAGCTTGTTGACTTGCTAGAGTCAAATGTTGAAGGAATAACCGAGGAGGAGTTGGTCATGAGCATGGAAGAGACAAATGACGAAGAAGAGCTCGAATGTGAGGATGCTTTTCAGGAGCTCACAAAGGAAGACAATATGAGAATCAAAACGTCATTGGAGGATCCACCACGTGATTTGGAATTGAAAGAACTTCCAAGTCATTTGGAGTATGCTTATATCCATGAGGAAAATCTCCTCCCAGTAATAATCTCTTCGTCCCTTGTGAATGATGAAAAACTTAAATTGTTGAATGTACTCAAGGCTCACAAAAGAGCTTTCGCTTGGCGGACATCCGACATACCGAGAATAAGCCCATCCTTTTGTAAACACAAAATTAATTTTGTTGATGATTTTAAACCCGTTGTCCAAAGACAACGGAGGCTTAATCCCAATATGGTGGATGTGGTCAAGAAAGAAGTGATTAAGCTTCTTGATGCGGGTATTATTTACCCCATTGCGGATAATTCTTGGGTGAGTCCGGTACATTGTGTACCAAAGAAAGGGGGGATGACCGTAGTTGCCAATGACCAAAACGAAATGATACCCACTAGGACGGTCACGGGACGGCGTGTGTGCATTGATTATAGGAGGTTGAATGATGCCACGAGAAAAGACCATTTTCCCTTACCATTCATTGACCAAATGCTTGAGAGGCTAGCGGGTAATGAATATTATTGTTTCCTTGACGGGTTCTCGGGATACTTTCAAATCCCCATAGACCCCGAAGACCAAGAAAAGACCACCTTCACTTGTCCATTTGGGACCTATGCCTATAGAAGGATGCCTTTTGGTCTTTGCAATGCTCCCGCCACATTCCAACGTTGTATGATTGCCATTTTTCACGATATGGTTGAAACTTCCATGGAAGTTTTCATGGATGATTTTTCAGTATTTGGCGATTCATTCGAGTCATGTTTAAGAAACTTGGATAAAATGCTCGAGAGGTGTGAGAGAGCCCACTTAGTTTTGAATTGGGAGAAATGCCATTTCATGGTGAAAGAGGGCATAGTGTTGGGACATAAAGTGTCGGGGTTGGGAATTGAAGTTGATAGGGCTAAGATTGATGTTATTGCCAAATTACCTCCACCGACCAATGTTAAGGGCATTAGAAGTTTTCTTGGTCATGCTGGTTTTTACCGTAGATTCATCAAGGATTTTTCGAAGATCACCCGTCCAATGACTAAGCTACTTGAAAAGGATGCCCCTTTTGTGTTTGATGGACCATGTTTGAGTGCATTTTCGACCCTTAAAGACCATTTGACCAATGCACCCATAATTGTCTCACCCGATTGGTCCAAGCCCTTTGAACTCATGTGTGATGCAAGCGACTTTGCCTTAGGAGCCGTCCTAGGACAAATGATTGATAAACATTTCAAACCTATTTACTTTGCTAGCAAAACCTTGAATGGGCCCCAACAAAACTACACAACCACCGAGAAAGAATTGCTTGCCGTCGTATATGCCTTTGACAAATTTAGGCAATATCTTGTGCTATCTAAAACCGTAGTTTTCACCGATCACTCGGCTCTCAAATATCTCTTTGCCAAACAAGATGCTAAACCGCGTCTTATTCGTTGGATTCTTCTCTTGCAAGAATTTGACATTGAAATCAAGGATAAGAGAGGTGCCGAGAACCTTGCCGCCGATCACTTGTCAAGACTGGAAAATCCAAATCTTGACAAGCAAGGCGATACTAATATAGATGATTCCTTTCCCGAGGAATTTCTTTTGTAGGTAGGTGATGAAAACAAGGATGAGGAAGCACCATGGTATGCCGACTTGGCAAACTATTTGGTTGGTGGAGTTTTGAGGAAGGGCATGAGTCACCAAGAGAAAAGCAAATTTTTCTCTAACTTGAAGCATTATTTCTGGGAGGAACCGTATTTATTCCGCGTTTGTGTGGATGGCATGGTGAGAAGATGTGTTTCGGGTGGTGAAACAAGAAAGATTTTGGATGAATGTCACTATGGGCCCACCGGTGGACATTATGGCCCCTCGGTCACCGCAAAGAAGGTCTATGATGCGGGTTTTTATTGGCCGACGATCTTCAAAGAAGCAAACACTTTGTGCCAAACATGTGATGCGTGTCAAAGAACCGGAATCATCTCCAAAAGGGATGAAATGCCACAAACTAGCATCCAAGTTTGCGAAGTATTTGATATTTGGGGCATAGACTTCATGGGACCGTTCCCACCTTCGTTCAAAAATGAATACATTCTTGTGGCGGTTGATTATGTGTCCAAGTGGGCGGAAGCTAAGGCTTTACCAAAGAATGACGCTCGTGTGGTCATTGATTTCTTGAAAAGCCTATTTTGCCGATTTGGGATGCCCAAAGCATTGATTAGCGACCGAGGGACTCACTTTGCGAATGCTCAAGTGGAAAAAGTTCTCAAGAAGTATGGGGTGAATCACCGGTTCTCGACTTCATACCACCCACAAACAAGTGGTCAAGTCGAGAACACTAACCGTGCATTGAAAAGAATTTTGGAGAAGACGGTGAAGGACAATCGGGCCATATGGTCCAAAAAGCTTGAAGATGCATTGTGGGCGTTTCGGACCGCCTACAAGACACCTATTGGAACGACACCGTATCGGTTACTTTATGGCAAAACTTGCCATTTACCACTTGAAATTGAGCATAAAGCTTATTGGGCGCTAAAGAATTGCAATTTGGATTTGATTGAAGCGGGGGAAAAGAGAATGTTGCAACTTCACGAGTTGGATGAGCTTCGGTTGCAAGCTTATGAAAATTCTCGTCTCTACAAGGAACGGACAAAGGTGTTGCATGACCGGAAGTTGAAAGTGAGAAAAGAATTTAAATCCGGTGAAAAAGTGCTTTTGTTCCAATCAAGATTCAAGTTGAAACAACCAAAGTTCAAACCAAGGTGGACCGGCGCATACGTGGTCAAGCATCAATATCCATCCGGATATGTGGAGCTTTTTCAAAAAGATGGTGGAACCTTTATTGTGAATGGGCACCGTTTGAAACTATACCATGAAGATGAACAAGAGAGCGAGTGGGAGGAACTCGCAACTTACCCCAAGGAAAAATGAATTCGGGGTCGAGTCTAGCTTGGACTCGTTAATAAACGAAGCCCATACACGAGGAAACTCGTGTTTATATCCTTTTTGATAAACTTAGAATTTTTGGCCTGCATTTTTGATGATTTTGATGTGTTTGCTGCTGCTGTGATTGTGTGAATTGTTAAGTGTTAAGGTGTTTATGTGTTGCTGCTGCATCTAATGATTTTGCAAGGGAAAAGCCGATCGGCTTTCAGAAGCAGTTCGGCTATAGTTCAAAAGCAGATCGGCTTTACATAGCCGATCGGTTTATTCTTTGAAAAATGATCACAGAACTTGAGCCTTTTCTGAAGCATTGGTTTTATACGTAGTTAGCAGATCGGTTTAGACAAAGCAGTTCGGCTAATAATTGGAAGCAGATCGGCTATTTATAGCCGTTCGGCTATTATAGTTAAAAACCATTACAGACATTGACACCTTACATTTTGGACGCATTTCAATAGAAAAGCCGTTCGGCTATTAGTTTAGAGCAGACCGGCTACTAAAGCAGTTCGGCTAAGTTAGGAAAGCTGATCGGCTTTGGGTATATTCTGGCGATTTAATTAAAGAGCATAGGTTTTCTCTTTTTCACACCACATCATCACCAAACGATCTGCTCTCTTTTTCTCTTCCAAGTAAAAAACGAAAAAACCCCAAATTCTTCACTAAATCATCATCTAACCTTCATATCTTTCAAGGAATTCAACCACTAATCATGTCTAGACAAAATAAGGTATCTCATGTCTCCATTTAATCTTTCCTACTAGTGATTTTTGAGATGAGCATCTTGAATCCGGGTTTGGTTTGATTCAAGTGTGGGGATGAATTCCTTTGTGATTTTGTTGTGTATTATGCTTGATTCATACATGTTACTCAGTTTATACCATGATCTTTTGTTAAAATTGCTCGATTTAGATGATTTACAAATTAGGGTTCATATGCTAATTTGGGGATAATCCGAATTTAGTGGTTTATGTGACACCCGTCAAATTAGGACTAGTGATTAGTGCCTAATCAAGTGTTTATATGTGTAATTAGTGCTTTGATAGGCTAATTACTGTATCAATTAATATATATATGTATATATTGTTTGTTGAATATATATGTACAAGTAAACGATTTGATTAAATCGCGCTCAATTCAAATCGAATGTATTTCGGTTTAATAAAATGCGGACGTTGGTGAACAATTTAATTAAATAATGTAACATTATTTGATAATGCAATTATATCAAGAATATTATTTGGAGAATATCTCAAGTCAAGTTCATAATGTACAAACGAAGTCTACGCGATTAAAGTAGTAAACGCGCAAACAAAGCAAAACAAACTAAGTTATAATTATAACTCAAGTATTAAGAAATTGGTGAAATACTTCAAGGCAAACATTAGATAAATATCCGGGTTTTTACAAATTATAATTCAATGTTCATAAAATTATTTAAACGTTTAAACAATCGGAAAAAAAAAAAAAAAAAAAAAAAAAAAAAACGAACACCGCACGGAGCGCGGGTACAGAAATTAAAAAGATGGAGACCCACACTTTGGTGGGCCCCCACCCTCCAAAAATGCAGCCCCTATCATCATCCACCTTCCTTCCTCTTTTTCATTTCATCTAACCAAACACACACACACAACTAAAACACTCTCAACCAAATCATCACCAAATTTCGGAATCACCAAATCGACCCTCAAAAATTTCATTTTCGGAATCCTCACTACAAGTGGAACAAGATTAACAAAAGCAACAACATCATTTTCGGCCTCAAATCGCTTCAAAATTCGATTGTAAGGATTTTTATAAAAACTCTTAGATCTATCAAATGTGTGTTTGTTTTAGTGTTATAATGTTGTATTTAACTATATATGTCCAAATACATGAAAGAAACATGATTTTACAGCTGGAAAACGAGTTTAATTTGGGTTTTGAGGTTGAAAATCTCGTCAGTCGCAAGTTTCTGGGCTGATGTTCATCTATGCGACACAAGCATTGTGTCGCATACTATGTCGCATAAAACCCGTTATGTCGCATCTTGTGTCGTACCAAACCGTTAACGTCGTAACCCATACGACACAATATTGTGTCGTACACTATGTCGCAAATTATGTCGTATTTCTATACGACACAACCACTATGTCGCTATTAAATTAGCATTTCGTATTCGATGCGACACAGTCCCTGTGTCGTATCCTTGTGTCGCATGACGTCTGCGACACAACCATTGTGTCGCATGTCAAACCATTGTGTCGCATGTCAAATCTTTGTGTCGCATGTTGTGTCGCAAAACACAGAAAAACCAGAATTTTGAAGTCAAAGTTACTGTTCAAAAAAGTCAAATTACTGTAGCAGTACTGTAGCAAAGTCAACATTTTAGAATTATTATTATTACAAACCGTCACCAACGGGCCGTACATATTTTCAAAACTTACAAAACAGATTATTCAATCAACCAAGTCGTAGTAACTTGGATAATTTAGTCAATCAAGTCGTAGTAACTTGAAACAAAACAATTAATCAACCAAATCGTAGTAATTTGGACATATATAATTAAATAACAACTACAAAGGTAGTCTTTCGAGATACCGGTACAATTAATAACAATCAAGTGTCGTGGACACATTCAGGTTTCAAGTCTTTGGACATCAACTCACAGCTAATTACTTCAAGTTTATTAACTTAAACACTCCAAGACTCAGGTGAGTTTCATAGCCCCATTTTCACTGCTTTACAACTAGGGGTGTGATATTACTACTCGATTTTGTTTTACAAGTAGAACGCAAGTGCCAAACTTCAAATACTACATGAGTTTCAAGCTAATCAAATTAAAGTCCTCCATAAGCATAGTCTCTAGTATTTTATAGCGTGAATGTTAGTATATGATATCATATGGGATTGACAATCCTCATCCGGGTTAGCACGCACTAACCGGTCAAACGGATGTATTAGCATTTGGGAAGACGAGTGTTGATTAGGCACTCGTAGGAGGCATTTCAAGTTAGGTTTCCTTAAGTGGGCCTGACAAATCAAGTTAAGCTCAGACTATGTGCTCATGGACAGTATAACTTTTATTTTGCTTAATTGCATTTTAAATTCAATATAAATCTTGCGGTTCTGACAACTATACATTGACATACAAACCTGTGAGCTCACCAGCGTTTTCGCTGACCCATTTTAGTATTTATCACAGGTACCCAGCAGTAGGTTGGCTGCACAAGCAAGAAATATTAGCTCGAGTCAGCATACATACAACTAGAGATTGGACTGCATTATTATATTTTGTAAAAGTAATTATGCTATGTAATCTCTCAATTTCAGGAATCGAGCTAATGTAACTATATTTTGATGTAAACATTTACTTTATCTATACAAGTTTAAAACGACGCATATAGTGGTCGTTCATTATATCTTATGTGCTTTGTATATTGATTAGTGACACCCAAATCAAGCTTCCGCAAATCATTAAATTTGGGGGTGTCACAGATTGGTATCAGAGCCTAAGGTTTTAGTGAACTAGGTTGCATTTAGTGGGCCTAGACTATGACCGTTAGGCAGTATTCCTTATTAGTCATGACTAGTTCAGGGATTACATCATACGACTTTAATTTAACATACCCTGATCAACTATGTACAATTAAAGAAAGATGATGTGAAATCTGAAAGAGTTATGTTGAACAGGAATGCATTAGTTGACTCTGACCTCGAGAGAAACGGGACTCAAAACACGTCTGTGCTAGACACTCAATAGGTTATTATGTGATGTACATATATATATATACATAAGTAGACCTCATTACAACTTTAGGCTATATTATATTATATGAATATAGGCCTCTTTCTCTCTAACGCGTTGTCTCGAAATGACAAACACACCACTAGTTCACCATACTCGGACTAGTATCTTATTTCATTTCCTTGTTCTTTCTTACTCAGCATCATGCCTCCTCGCCGTCAAATTACCCTTAGCGAAGCTGAGATCGCGGGAATCATTGCCCGCAGTGTGACCGAAGCCTTGGCTACCCGAACACCACCTGGTAGCGAAGACACATCAACCAATACTCCACCACCCAAACCTTGCTCCTATAAGGACTTTCTTAGCTGTAAACCGTTATACTTCAAGGGCACGGAAGGTGCCATTGGCTTGATCCGTTGGATTGAGCGTATGGAATCTGTTTTCAGTCTCTGCGACTGCACTGAGAACAACAAGGTCAAATTCGCTGCTTACACCTTTCAGGAAGGTGCACTCACGTGGTGGAAAACCCACGCAAACTCTGTAGGCCTTGAGGTTGCAAATCGGCTTCCTTGGGCCGAACTGAAGAAGAAACTGACAGAAAAATACTGTCCTGAAGAGGAATTGCACAGGCTGGAAGAAGAATTCTGGCATCTGGAGGTGCAGGGAAATGATGTTGCTGAATATACCACCAAGTTTCAGCAGTTTGCCTTATTATGCCCGGGTTTGGTCGAACCAGAAAGTAAGGGCATTAAGAAATACATTCGTGGACTTCCCGAGAACATCCAGGGCAACGTCGCCTCATCCAAACCAACTACTACTGAGAGTGCCATTCGATTGGCCCACGAACTCATGGCTCTAGTTGTCAGCCGTGAGACTTCCAACACCTCATCCTCTAACAACAACAAACGCAAATCTACTGAGCACCACCACAACTCAAACAAGAAAAACAACGCCATCCAAGTCTACAACACCAACTCTGAATCCAACCACAGCTACACCGGGGACAGACCTTATTGTCCCAAGTGTAACTATCACCACTTTGGTCAGTGCGGTACTCCTTGCAACAACTGCAGGAGGTACGGGCATTCGACTAAGGATTGCCGAGCCCCCAAATCCAACAACAGCCCCTCTGACAAAAATACCCGACAACCTAAGTCCTGCTACGAATGTGGAAACCCAGGACACTTTAGGGATTCTTGCCCAAAATTGAAGAACAAGGGCAACAACAACAACCACCGTAACAACAACAACAACACCAAAAGTAGCGCCTTCGTGATCAACTCAGGGGACGCCCGTCAGGACCCGAACGTGGTCACGGGTATGTTCCTCCTCAACAATTTAACTGCTTCCATACTGTTTGATACTGGTGCCGATAGAAGTTTTATTTCCGATGAATTTTGCCCTCTACTTGACATTACACCTGTTGCTTTAGACGTTAAGTACACCGTAGAGCTAGCAAATGGCAAATTGATAGAAACCAATAGTGTGATGCCTAATTGCACTTTAAATCTAGCCGACGAAATCTTCTCCATAGATCTTATGCCTATTGAGATAGGAAGTTTTGATGTCATCGTAGGCATGGACTGGTTATCCAAACATCGTGCCGAAATCATCTGCTATGACAAAATTGTTCGCATACCTCTCACTGTCGGTAGAACCCTAGTCATACAGGGGGAGACCGGAGGGACGAGGCTTAACATCATATCTTGTCTTAAAACCCGGAAATTTCTGAGAAAGGGTTATCCATCAATCCTCGCGCACATCATGGAGAAAAAGTCGGAGGAGAAGCGACTTGAGGATGTTCCAATTGTTCGAGACTTTCCAGAAGTCTTTCCTGAGGAACTGCCTGGTCTACCACCACCAAGACAGGTTCAGTTCTCAATCGATCTTGTTCCAGGTGCTGCGCCTGTGGCCCGAGCACCATACCGTTTAGCTCCATCCGAACTTCAGGAGCTGTCCACCCAATTACAGGAACTCCTGGAACGAGGATTTATCAGGCCGAGTTCTTCACCTTGGGGAGCTCCGGTCCTATTTGTTAAGAAGAAAGATGGTTCTTTTCGAATGTGTATCGACTATCGAGAGTTGAACAAGTTAACTGTCAAGAACCGGTATCCACTTCCTCGAATCGATGACCTGTTCGACCAACTTCAAGGGTCGAGTTGTTATTCAAAGATTGATCTCCGATCCGGTTATCACCAATTGCGTGTTCGCGATGCCGATATTCCAAAAACCGCTTTCAGAACCCGTTACGGGCATTACGAATTCCAAGTGATGCCATTCGGCCTAACCAATGCACCGGCTGTATTCATGGACCTTATGAATCGGGTGTGTAAACCTTACCTTGATAAGTTTGTCATTGTATTCATCGATGACATCCTCATATATTCACGAAGCAAAGTAGAGCATGCGCAACACCTCAGAACCATCCTTGAACTACTTAAACACGAGGAGCTCTATGCCAAGTTCTCTAAGTGTGAGTTCTGGATCAAAACCGTTCAATTCCTTGGTCACGTGATTGACAGTCAGGGGATTCACGTCGACCCGTCAAAAATCGAGGCTATCAAAGACTGGCAATCGCCAACCACTCCGCCCGAAGTACGGCAGTTTCTAGGACTGGCCGGATACTATCGACGATTCATTGAAAATTTCTCCAAGATAGCCATACCACTCACGACGCTGACCCAGAAAGACAAAAAGTTTGACTGGACTGATAAACAAGAGTCGGCATTCCAACTCTTAAAACAAAAGCTTTGCAGTGCTCCTATCCTATCTTTACCTGAAGGCACCGATGACTTCGTGGTATACTGCGATGCTTCTCATCAAGGTCTCGGTTGTGTGCTCATGCAACGGGACAAAGTCATAGCTTATGCTTCTCGACAGCTTAAGATTCATGAAAAGAATTACACCACCCACGACCTCGAGCTAGGAGCTGTCGTTTTTGCCCTCAAAATCTGGAGACATTACCTTTATGGTACCAGATGTACAATCTTTACCGACCATAAAAGCCTTCAACACATATTCGATCAGAAGGATCGCAACATGAGGCAACGTCGATGGGTCGAGTTGCTTACCGATTACGACTGCGAGCTCAAATATCATCCAGGCAAAGCAAATGTTGTTGCTGATGCCCTCAGTCGAAAAGAGCGAGTGAAACCACTTCGGGTTCGAGCCCTCAGTATGACCATTCACAACAATTTGAACATTCAAATCCTCACTGCTCAACTCGAAGCCTTAAAACCTGAAAAGGTCAAAGATGAAGCCTTGCGGGGCATGGATAAACAATTCGAAATCAAATCTAACGGGATTAAGTATTTCTCAAACCGAATCTGGTTGCCTAAATTTGGGAACCTACGAGACTTGGTGATGGATGAAGCTCACAAGTCCAAATATTCTATCCATCCGGGATCCGACAAAATGTACCACGGTATCAAGGACTTCTACTGGTGGCCGAACATGAAAGCCGAAATCGCCACCTATGTCAGCAAGTGCCTTACTTGCTCCAAAGTCAAAATCGAATATCAAAAACCTTCTGGTTTACTTCAACAACCCAGTCTTCCTGAATGGAAATGGGAACAAATTGCCATGGACTTCATAACCAAACTACCCAAATCCTCAAGCGGTTGCGATTCCATTTGGGTGATCGTGGATAGTCTCACAAAATCTGCTCACTTCCTGGCAATCAAGGAATCCGACAAAATGGAACGCCTCACCAACATTTATCTGAAGGAAATCGTGACCAAACACGGTGTTCCAATCTCAATTATCTCCGATAGAGATAGTCGTTTCACTTCACAATTTTGGCAATCACTTCAAAAATCCCTGGGTACTCGACTTGATATGAGTACCGCATACCATCCTCAAACAGACGGTCAAAGCGAACGAACCATTCAAACACTAGAAGACATGCTACGGGCCTGCGTAGTAGACTTCGGTGTGAACTGGGAAAAACATCTACCATTGTGCGAGTTCTCGTATAACAACAGTTATCATACCAGCATCAAAGCTGCACCCTTCGAGGCACTGTACGGTCGTAAGTGCCGGTCACCTATCTGTTGGACCGAAGTTGGGGATAGCTAACTCACAGGTCCAGAAATCATTCACGAGACGACCGAGAGAATCGTTGAAATTCAAAACAAGCTTAAGGCCGCGCGTGATCGTCAGAAAAGTTATGCTGACGTGAGACGCAAACCACTCGAGTTCCAGGTTGGGGATCGAGTTCTACTCAAAGTATCACCTTGGAAAGGCGTAATCCGATTTGGCAAGAGAGCGAGTGGGAGGAACTCGCAACTTACCCCAAGGAAAAATGAATTCGGGGTCGAGTCTAGCTTGGACTCGTTAATAAACGAAGCCCATACACGAGGAAACTCGTGTTTATATCCTTTTTGATAAACTTAGAATTTTTGGCCTGCATTTTTGATGATTTTGATGTGTTTGCTGCTGCTGTGATTGTGTGAATTGTTAAGTGTTAAGGTGTTTATGTGTTGCTGCTGCATCTAATGATTTTGCAAGGGAAAAGCCGATCGGCTTTCAGAAGCAGTTCGGCTATAGTTCAAAAGCAGATCGGCTTTACATAGCCGATCGGTTTATTCTTTGAAAAATGATCACAGAACTTGAGCCTTTTCTGAAGCATTGGTTTTATACGTAGTTAGCAGATCGGTTTAGACAAAGCAGTTCGGCTAATAATTGGAAGCAGATCGGCTATTTATAGCCGTTCGGCTATTATAGTTAAAAACCATTACAGACATTGACACCTTACATTTTGGACGCATTTCAATAGAAAAGCCGTTCGGCTATTAGTTTAGAGCAGACCGGCTACTAAAGCAGTTCGGCTAAGTTAGGAAAGCTGATCGGCTTTGGGTATATTCTGGCGATTTAATTAAAGAGCATAGGTTTTCTCTTTTTCACACCACATCATCACCAAACGATCTGCTCTCTTTTTCTCTTCCAAGTAAAAAACGAAAAAACCCCAAATTCTTCACTAAATCATCATCTAACCTTCATATCTTTCAAGGAATTCAACCACTAATCATGTCTAGACAAAATAAGGTATCTCATGTCTCCATTTAATCTTTCCTACTAGTGATTTTTGAGATGAGCATCTTGAATCCGGGTTTGGTTTGATTCAAGTGTGGGGATGAATTCCTTTGTGATTTTGTTGTGTATTATGCTTGATTCATACATGTTACTCAGTTTATACCATGATCTTTTGTTAAAATTGCTCGATTTAGATGATTTACAAATTAGGGTTCATATGCTAATTTGGGGATAATCCGAATTTAGTGGTTTATGTGACACCCGTCAAATTAGGACTAGTGATTAGTGCCTAATCAAGTGTTTATATGTGTAATTAGTGCTTTGATAGGCTAATTACTGTATCAATTAATATATATATGTATATATTGTTTGTTGAATATATATGTACAAGTAAACGATTTGATTAAATCGCGCTCAATTCAAATCGAATGTATTTCGGTTTAATAAAATGCGGACGTTGGTGAACAATTTAATTAAATAATGTAACATTATTTGATAATGCAATTATATCAAGAATATTATTTGGAGAATATCTCAAGTCAAGTTCATAATGTACAAACGAAGTCTACGCGATTAAAGTAGTAAACGCGCAAACAAAGCAAAACAAACTAAGTTATAATTATAACTCAAGTATTAAGAAATTGGTGAAATACTTCAAGGCAAACATTAGATAAATATCCGGGTTTTTACAAATTATAATTCAATGTTCATAAAATTATTTAAACGTTTAAACAATCGGAAAAAAAAAAAAAAAAAAAAAAAAAAACGAACACCGCACGGAGCGCGGGTACAGAAATTAAAAAGATGGAGACCCACACTTTGGTGGGCCCCCACCCTCCAAAAATGCAGCCCCTATCATCATCCACCTTCCTTCCTCTTTTTCATTTCATCTAACCAAACACACACACACAACTAAAACACTCTCAACCAAATCATCACCAAATTTCGGAATCACCAAATCGACCCTCAAAAATTTCATTTTCGGAATCCTCACTACAAGTGGAACAAGATTAACAAAAGCAACAACATCATTTTCGGCCTCAAATCGCTTCAAAATTCGATTGTAAGGATTTTTATAAAAACTCTTAGATCTATCAAATGTGTGTTTGTTTTAGTGTTATAATGTTGTATTTAACTATATATGTCCAAATACATGAAAGAAACATGATTTTACAGCTGGAAAACGAGTTTAATTTGGGTTTTGAGGTTGAAAATCTCGTCAGTCGCAAGTTTCTGGGCTGATGTTCATCTATGCGACACAAGCATTGTGTCGCATACTATGTCGCATAAAACCCGTTATGTCGCATCTTGTGTCGTACCAAACCGTTAACGTCGTAACCCATACGACACAATATTGTGTCGTACACTATGTCGCAAATTATGTCGTATTTTTATACGACACAACCACTATGTCGCTATTAAATTAGCATTTCGTATTCGATGCGACACAGTCCCTGTGTCGTATCCTTGTGTCGCATGACGTCTGCGACACAACCATTGTGTCGCATGTCAAACCATTGTGTCGCATGTCAAATCTTTGTGTCGCATGTTGTGTCGCAAAACACAGAAAAACCAGAATTTTGAAGTCAAAGTTACTGTTCAAAAAAGTCAAATTACTGTAGCAGTACTGTAGCAAAGTCAACATTTTAGAATTATTATTATTACAAACCGTCACCAACGGGCCGTACATATTTTCAAAACTTACAAAACAGATTATTCAATCAACCAAGTCGTAGTAACTTGGATAATTTAGTCAATCAAGTCGTAGTAACTTGAAACAAAACAATTAATCAACCAAATCGTAGTAATTTGGACATATATAATTAAATAACAACTACAAAGGTAGTCTTTCGAGATACCGGTACAATTAATAACAATCAAGTGTCGTGGACACATTCAGGTTTCAAGTCTTTAGACATCAACTCACAGCTAATTACTTCAAGTTTATTAACTTAAACACTCCAAGACTCAGGTGAGTTTCATAGCCCCATTTTCACTGCTTTACAACTAGGGGTGTGATATTACTACTCGATTTTGTTTTACAAGTAGAACGCAAGTGCCAAACTTCAAATACTACATGAGTTTCAAGCTAATCAAATTAAAGTCCTCCATAAGCATAGTCTCTAGTATTTTATAGCGTGAATGTTAGTATATGATATCATATGGGATTGACAATCCTCATCCGGGTTAGCACGCACTAACCGGTCAAACGGATGTATTAGCATTTGGGAAGACGAGTGTTGATTAGGCACTCGTAGGAGGCATTTCAAGTTAGGTTTCCTTAAGTGGGCCTGACAAATCAAGTTAAGCTCAGACTATGTGCTCATGGACAGTATAACTTTTATTTTGCTTAATTGCATTTTAAATTCAATATAAATCTTGCGGTTCTGACAACTATACATTGACATACAAACCTGTGAGCTCACCAGCGTTTTCGCTGACCCATTTTAGTATTTATCACAGGTACCCAGCAGTAGGTTGGCTGCACAAGCAAGAAATATTAGCTCGAGTCAGCATACATACAACTAGAGATTGGACTGCATTATTATATTTTGTAAAAGTAATTATGCTATATAATCTCTCAATTTCAGGAATCGAGCTAATGTAACTATATTTTGATGTAAACATTTACTTTATCTATATAAGTTTAAAACGACGCATATAGTGGTCGTTCATTATATCTTATGTGCTTTGTATATTGATTAGTGACACCCAAATCAAGCTTCCGCAAATCATTAAATTTGGGGGTGTCACAGTTTATGCTTGATAGTTGGTGCTAATTGTGGTGTAATTCGTGTTAGCAAGTATAATGTAGTTAATTGGTGGGTTGATTTTCCATTTGTGGATGATGTAGAAAATTAGGGTTTATGTGGAATTTGGGGAAGAAGGAGTTGACTTTTATGGTCAACTTTGACTTTTGCTTTGACTGACTTTTGTGTAACTTGTGATTGTAATACATGTCTAGAAACCATTTGAGTGATCCTTTTGGCTCAATTCAAGTTCATGTTTGATATTGAAGTTATGCATTTATGAGGTAGTCAATAGGTTTGGTATGTAACTTTGATTGTAAGGCTTGCTTGAGTCACATTGTATGTCATTGGCATGATTCAAGTGTGGTTTAATATTAGGTTGCATGTTTATCCTTATTGAGTTTAAGTTCTGGCTATGTGATTTATTGGTAACTGTCGGTTTGTGCTAAGCTTGCATTTATTGATTGTTTTGCTTTATGATGCGGTTATTAGCGTGTGTGCTCGGTTACTGGGGGTGTGGTTGTGCTTGACATAAATCGCTCATTTTGTCATATTTTTGCTAACTCTAACACAATTTTGGAAATTTTGTATCTTGTTGTGTTGTGTTGTGCAGAGAGGCAGACCTGACACCTATGAGCCTCAGTATCCTGAAAGTATTTATGAGGGTTTAATGCCTGCAGACCGCCACCCTCATTTGATTTTTGTACGCCATATGTATAACTACCTGGAATACACAGAAGCCTTGTATAAAATTCATAAAAAGGAATGCGAATACCCTCGGGAAATTAACTGGAACCCGTTGGAGGTTGTCGGGGTTGCTCATGATATTCCCAAGACTTTTACTCAAACTGTGAAGTTCGATGACGAGGCTTTTGGTGTAAATGACTTTGAAAAGCTTCTTGGGATCTAAGAAAATATTTACGAAGAGTTGGTAATGGAATTTTTGGCAACTTTGGAAATGTTCCTTATCAACAATGTCGACGATAAATTCTTGAGTTTCAGACTTGGTGAGGCCCCCAGAAAATTATCCTTAAAAGAGCTTGCGGGTTGTTTGGGGATTTATACGGATGAGGAATATTCTTCCCATTGGATTGATAGGTATATTATGACTGGGGCAAGGCTGGATGAGGGGCAGTGTGATGCCGAAGTTTGGGCAACGCTTAGTACATCACGATATCTTGGGGGGAAGAATTTGAACAAACATCTTACGTCCCCCAAATATAGGGTGATACACAAAATGTTAGCAAACACACTGACTCTTAGGGGAACCAATAGGGAGAAGGTGACCTTGATCGACTTGTGGTTCTTGGATAAGTTGAAGAGTAGGGACAGGATCAATGTCCCATATGCAGTGGGCAAGTACCTTCACGCCTATGCTAGTGGGCATAAGCCCACTTCCAGGCTTTGTGGTGGTCATCTAATCACTCGGATCGCCAAGGGCTTAAAGGTCAGTTTGAAGCCCCGAGGAGTTCCCGCCTATACCTTAGTGGAAAACAATACCCTTCCAATTGGGGCCGAATCCTATGCCACGGCCCACATCTTGAGAAAGAAAGGTGGTTCTTATGTTGCTTATAATCCCACTCCTCAAGAGGCGGCCACTGTGTCTCGAGCCGGGTCTCGGGGAAAAAGGCCCGTCACAATTGAGGATTCTGATGAGGAAGAAGAGGCTGAGCAAGAGCAAGAAGAAGAAGCTGAAGTTAATGTACATCCGGGTCTTGGTCATTCATCTCATTCTGGAGAGCCCGCGAATTGGAAGAGCTTTATGTCCAGATTCAACAATATGCAACTGGAGCAAGATCGAAGATGGGGAGAACAAGAAGAGTGGCAACGGGAGAATGTGGCTTTCAGGGACGAGTCTAGGTATGAGTGGGGAGTTAATCAATACCAAAATGATTGGCTAATTCACGACCATGAGCGAATGGGCCACCATGTGCCCGACCATGTGCCTATCCCGTATCATCCACCACCTCGTTGGGGCGAGCCGGGGGGTATCCTCCCTGCTCTTATTTATGATCGGGATGCTGCTTTAGTGGAGCTCCAGCGACATCAGGAGCATATGCACACATCTGATTATCACCAGCAGCAGCAGGATTGGGGCACTCCTTGGTCCTCAGCTCCATCCCAGCCTAACACTTGGACACCTCCTGAGCCCTCCAACTGGCAACAAGAGGCTCATCACCATTGGCTTTTTGGATCACTATCACCTTATCAGCAGCAGTATCAGTAGGATGATCCCACCCAGGACCTGCCCCATGATGGGGGTTGGTAGTGGGCATTGTTATATTTATTCTGGGATTGTAAAACTCTAAACAATTTTTTTATTCTGCGTTATTTTTCTTTTTGGTTCTTTGGATGATTAGCATTCATTGTTATTTTTATTTTATTATCATATGGGCTTGTGTTTGGTGTTTGTTTGTTTGTTGCCCATTTGTAGCATGCGGAGCTGGAGTGGATTTCTACAAGTCTATCATGAGCCAGCTCCTCCATTCTCACCTTCATGCAAAACCCGCGGGGAAGTTCTCGTTTCTTTTTACCCCCGCGCTTTTGCTTATTTATTGATTATATTTGCATTGGGGTCAATGCAAACCTTAAGTGTGGGGAGGTATTCACTTGAATCTTGTTCCTAGTATATTGTTGTTTTATAGCCACTTATTAGGTCTGTTATTGATCTTGGAGTTTCCAATTGAACTTTACGAATTCTAATAACGGGTTATGGAATGGTAGTATGCTAGGAATTTACTTGTCCTTATTAAATTAATTGCTTTGAAATGTGTTAGTTAAAATCTATTAAAAGCAATTAAATCTTTCCCTCTTGTAACATAATTTTTAGAGATGTGTCATAAAAGCAACCTAATAGGGTGAATTGCATGACTAGCACACTTGTAGCCTCCACTATGAAAAATTGTGAGAAATTTGAGCCTTATTGAGAAGAACAATTACCTTTAGTGTTTATATTGTTTGATTGCTATGAGTGTGCCGGTGATTGTAGTTTGTTCAAGAACTTGCCTTAGTGATGCATTTTGAGACCGCTGTGGGATCACAGAAATGTGATTTAGGTGGGGTCAAAGACGAGGAGGTATTCTTAGGAATTTTTGATTTTATTTTGCTTTAAAACCATTTATATCCAGTTTACACAGGTCGTTAGCACTCAATCTTAGTGCTAAGAAACCCCTAGAAAACTTCCACATTCAATCCACCAAATATTAGCCTTATTTTTTGTGTAGTCGATTCCCGAACCATTACTTTTCTAAGATGTTGCCTAGTTGGAACTTATGATGGATTTTACCAAAATGTGACTTAAATCGTTTTGAATTGGGATTCTAGTGTTAAATTCTATGATTGAGATTGGAAACAATTAAATGAATAGAAGTTAACCTTTGAGCTTAAAGTTTGTAGTTGGATGATTGTAGTCAACTAAATGGCCTTTGGATTCCTGAATAAGTAGTTCCCGAGGGGTGTTCTACACCTAGCCACCGAAGGCCTTTATCCGGTCTAGGATGGTTGGTCCGAAAGTTCGTTACACAGGGTTCATAGAAAGTCATAGAATGCAATTATTCCAATCAAATGTGAAAAAATCAATTTGAGTTATTTGTGTGAAATTGTTAAAGTATGAGTCATAAATGAGAACAAATAATAAGTTGAATTGATTTGGCACGAGAGTCCTAATTTCCATTACTGTCACATGTTTAAACCAATAGGTAACATTTCCGCAGTCTTCATGGGTCTTGACTACCACTTTTCACCAATTATTGTGTCCATCATACCCCTATTCCATAATTAGCCTACATTATTACAACACATGCTAGAATTCCTCCTTTGAGATCTCACTTGGTGCTCACGCCAAGTCGGTGGAGATTTGATCCTCTTGCAAGCCTATGGTAACAATGCATCACGACTTGGCTTGATTGAGTGTTACATTGCTTACTTCCTTACCTTGTAGTTGTATAGGTTGAGAGTGAGTGACTAAACACTTATCCTTATGTGAGGTGCTAGGTCGTGCATTCGGGCTTGACAACTAAAACATCTCGAGTTTTAATGCTTATACATATGTCGCTAGCCTAATTGCCTTGGTAGTTAGTGTTAGTATTGTTTTGGTAAACTTGATATTCACCTATTGTTGTTGCAAGAGTGGGTTTTGAAATGGTAAAATAATGGTTTGCTTGAGGACAAGCAAAGTTCAAGTGTGGGGATATTTGATATCGCTCATTTTGTCTATATAAATATATCGCGATATCATTGTTTTGCATATGTATTTTAGTGGATTTCGAGAACTTTCGATACTTATTTTGTTTGGAAATCCATTTCAGGTGAAAAGTTGGAAACGCATGCGATTTGGTGTGGAATTGGTGAAGTTTGGATCAAAGCTGGCTGGGCTGGAAAAAGGCTACAGCCGATCGGCTAAACAACACAAGCCGATCGGCTTCACATGTATAGCCGATCGGCTAAGTAAAGCAGATCGGCTTTTACAGTTTAAATTCCTTTGCAGAACTTCGCCTCGTTTGGAGCTTGGACTGATATACTGAAGAAGCCGATCGGCTAGTCCTTTAAAGCCGTTCGGCTGGGACTTTAAAGCCGATCGGCTATTCCTAACAAGCCGATCGGCTATGTGTGGATCTGAGTGAGAGGTATGGTGGTTGATGAGCTGTCCGTTTCTGATTGGTTGGCATTTAATGCCAACCGTTTTTCCCATCCGTTTTTCAAATAAAAAATTAAAAAAAAAAATTAAAAAAATGAAAATGGGGGTGTTTGGTTTGGCAGCTTCATATCATTCAATCATCTTCATCTCATATTACACACACTCCTCATTTACTACTCACTTCCAACATCCATCTTCATCACTCACCCACATTTACTCTCTTTACCATCTCATTTACTCCACTTCATCCAACCAAAATCACCATTTACTTCACATTTTCGCAAGGATCTAGCTAGGAATTTGTGAGGGAAACATCGAGCAAACATCATTTGGAACAATTATGTAACAAATTTGGTATAATTTCGATTTAATCTAATTTCAAGTTATTTTATGGATTTGTTTAGTGTTTATGATTTTTGCTTGATGATTGTGATTATGTGTGGCTAGTACCATTGTGTTTGCTTGGATGAAATAACTAGATGATTAGGGGTGTATATTTTGGATGTTAATTTATGCTTGAGTTTGTGAATCATCCATGGATTTGTATGTATTTATTTAGTTGTTGTTATGAACTTTCGGCATTTTAGCTAAACGATTATAGCGAATGTTCTTTGTTTAGTAAAAATACCTAAATAAGTTATTTGTCATTTGTGGATCAAAGCATTTGATGATTGTAACAATACTAGTTAAATATATACAAGTTAACGATTATAGCGAATGTTTGTCGTGTGGATGATTTGCAAACTCACTAATTTAAATTTATGTTTAATCGAAGAACCTTGTGTGATTGAGCTTAATCACTCGAATTTAACCATTTGGTAATTTACTAATTGATATAGCGAACGTTTTTAACCAAGTAAATTGCTATCGATTATTTGTCTATAAATGATTGAACAAAATTGCGAATGTGGTTTTGGAATGTGTAAAATGATTTAGCTAAATTGTGCAAGTTTGTAACCATGGCGAACGTCCGTTACTTGATTAAATCATAGGTTTGTTAATTGAAGTTGAACCTTAGGTCTCAGAGAACTTTGAGTTTAGGCTTGATGAATGTTACCATTTAGCATATATCTTAACCGGTTATAATTCTACACCCCGAAATCACTAGTGAAATAATTCAAGCAAGCATTGTTTTTAATATTTGAAAAGACCAAATAATTAAACCGACTCTTCAGAGTCCACCTGCCTAGATTAATTAAAGATTGTAGTTTTAAGCAACGTGACAATTCGGTCACACAAACCAACCACGTTTTATTTTCTCTCTTTAAATTGCTCACACTTATATTGATCATCCAATCTAGTTCCCTGTGTTCGAACCCGAACTTACCCAACTATACTACCACATGATAGGGTCCACTGCCCGATTGTGTTTTGGTCTAGCTCGGTACTTTCTTGTTCACTTTTCAACGATAATTTTATAACTAGATTCAACACATCACCGTTCTAAGCCTATTGTCTGGAACCTAAAACCATTTTGCGAGAAAATAAGTTTTATTATACTTTCAACTAAATTAATGTAAAACAATGAATAATCTATTTATCACAATAGGTCTTTTGACCATTTGACTTATAATTTCCAATTTCTCAATAATACAAAATTATTTCTAAATACCATTTAAATACGAATAAAGTAGGGGAAATACCGTATTTCTACTAGGCCCAAATCAAGGATGTTTGATAACATTGAATAATGTTATATTTGTATAGTAATATTTCATAGTTTTTATATACTTTTAGTTAGAATTATTTGATAAAAGTTAATTATTTTGTTCATATTTACAAAATAGGTAGAAATAGAGTTTGTATTAGTATAGAATGAAAATAAGTTAAAAATAGATCAAATAAAGTAATTTTTGTATAAAAGTTAACTGTACATAAATTTAGTTGGGACAAAGTGGTTAAAAGAGTAGAGAAAATAAATTCAGTTTATGAATATTTGAGTTCGAAAAGTTAAATGGATTGAGCGAAAATAATTAGATTGAATATTTATTCGAGTATGAGTTGGACCAAATAATTAATTAGGTTAAATAATAATAATATAATAATTCTAAAACTAACGATATGTTAGTAATAGTAATAATCATAATAAATAATATTAGTAATAATGTAATATATAATAATATATAATAAATATATAAAGTTAATGATGACTATGACTTGTTGCAGGAAAGGTTTCACGTGCAGACAAGATGCAAAGAAATAGATCACGTGAAGTCGGCTAGCAAAACTTGGAGCAGACGAAAGTTTGATCCATACGCCGTATGAAACTTTCATACGCCGTATGGATTTGGCCCCAGCAATATTTAAATAGCAGCTTCATTCTGCCGCACGGGAACACACTTTTTCATATATAAAAATTAGGTTACGAATTTTAAAGATACTTTTGAGGGTTTTTCATACTTTTGGAGATCGTTCATTTGTTTCAATCATTCGGCTACTACGGATCATCATTTAATTATTGTAATCATTCGATCAACCCTTTTATTTCATTATAATTATGTTTTCTTTGATTGCAATTATTTCTTGTGATTATTCTTGTTTGAATATGAGTAGCTAAACCTTTTATACATTTACTTGGATGAAATAACTATTGATTAGGGGTATTATTATTTGATGTTTATATGATTTAATTTAATTGAGAACCTTATATATTTAGGTTTAATTATCAATTCTAATTTATTTGATAAATGAATAAGTGATTGTAGCGGATGTTTGTCCACTACAAAAAAACTGCCATTTAGTGGCACACAAAAAGTGTCACTATTCGTGACAAATGTGTCACTGAAGGCTATCATGGTAATGGGTGGCAGAAAAAAAAAGTGTCACTATGCACGCTGCCACTACAGCCTTTTAATGACACTTTTTGGTTGTGTTACTCATACCTTTTTGGCTTTTGTGGCACTTTTCAAATTGTTGCTACAGACTTTTCAATATAATGACACTTAGTTTATTTGTCACAAATAATAAAACGATTTTGTGACACATTATTTATGCCATTAGATGCATTTATTATGTTGACAACTAGATGGTTTAAATGGCAGAAATGATGTGCCATCAAAACATACAATAACACAAGTTTCATTAACATATAACACACATTACACATATTTGTTGTAAACAATTTATTATTGAACAAGATTAACATCCAACAATATGAAATGAAAATCAAAATTACTTTATTGATTCAAACAAAAGTGCAACTACATTGAAGAATACTCTCAAATATTCATATAAAAACAATGATAAAAAGTCTAATCTCCAACTAGATATCCAAATAAGAAAAGCTACTACTAGCAAATGAACTCGGGTGGGAACTGCATTGTAGCTCTTTTACGAATTCCGGGCAAAGATCTCTAATTTCCATCTTGACTGTTGCTCTGATCCACAGAGTTATCCGAAATCTGTAAATTATTTAGGCAAATGAAATAAGTAATAACAAAAGTTGTTACAATAACAATGATGAATTGTTGTAGACTAAATTACCTCTACATTCATACTGCTTAGGATGCCTGACAAGTTAGCATTTGGAATGTGTTCATTGAAGAGATGCACTAAGGCCTTTACGACCCCTTCTGTACGAGCCAGTTTTTGTTCTGTGACAACCGTCAAACCTCAGGTCATTATCACACTAGAATCGTAAATTACATTTACCGCATTCCTTAAATCCGAGTGAAATTCCTAGGTTACGACTTCGCAAGCTTATTAAGCCATAGAACGACTTAGAGATTGCTTAGTGAACCATAAGTTCTTTTAGAGATGTTATAGTAGGTTACTAAGTGCCAAAGTAAACAATGAAAAACTTATCCCTTTTCGCTTTAACAAATTCCTTATCAAATCGCAAACCGAATTTCCCATGACTCGACAACTTAAATTTAATCGGATAAATGATTCGTGAACATCAAACTTAGACAAATTAAATGGTTATAATCCAATTCAAGAACTTAGAAAAATAAAATCTAATAACTCAAATATTAATCACCAAAACATATCAAATTAAACCTTACAATATATCAAAATTTATACCAAATTAATACCTAACATTAAACTACATTTAATACCTTTTAATTAACAAGAAATAAAATAAATGATTTAACTCCCCCCCCCCCCCCCCCCCCCCCCCCCCCCTTGTTGTACGGCACCTCCTTCCCCCTCCCTTTTTTTGTCATTTAAAATTCCTTTTATTTCCCATAAACACTCTTAATTACTTTCATTTTTCCCAAACACCTCTCTCACTTCTCTCTCTCAAAAACACACAAAGCCCTTCTCATTCTCTCTCAAAATTTCCAGCTTTTCTTCAAGATAAAATCCAGATCCTTAAGGTGTTCAACCTTCAAATAAATCCTTTAAGGTAAAATGAATCATCCATGCTTGTATTCTTCCATTTCCTTGCATTATTTCTTCATAATAATCGGATTTTATGCCTTTCCATGGCTAAAATCCTCATGCAAAGCTTGATGTTTGTAGGTTATCTATTCTCACATCCATATGTGTTAAAATGAAAGGATAACCCATGATCAAACCGAAAATCAAGTGAAAAAAATCGATTATTGTTTGTAAACTTGTTGATATATTGTTCTTAGTATGTAGAAATCTTGTTTTTATGATAATAATCACCTCTAACACATCATGGATGTATTTCAACACCATGCATGTGTTAAAACATGGATTTAAAGGTCAAAAGATGAAAATCTTCTTTTATTTCATGATTGGTGTTCTTCACTTTGAATAAAACACTCAATCATGGAGTTGTAAGTTTCTGTCCAGAAAGTTTATTCAACTTCCACGATTTTTATAAAAATAATTACTTCATGAAAATAGACGTTTTTATAGTCTAAATTCAAGTTCTGGAAGTTAGCTTTCCAACCCCGTAAACCTCATATTGATTTGAGTTCGTTTGATATTTTTAATAATTTGTGGGACAAAAGATATACAAACTGTTGAAAAGGGTCAGAAACTTTTATCTTGGTATTTTAATCATATCTAGAGCCTCACACCTCCAAATAACTTGAAACCAACGCCAAAAGTTTACAAATTTTGTTGGTTACAACGTTTCTGTTGATCACTTTTTCTGGAACCCAATGTATTTTACTCAGATGTAATGATTGCATGCATGTGTCCCTATTTGGACACAGAAAATAAAAGAAAATATTAAAAATATTTGCACTAATTTTTAAATATTGGAAAAATTACAGTAACTAGATAACATATTGGGGATAATCTGTGATTTTTTTATATATTTGATTTCAAACCATAAGTATTTTTAATAAATACAACAAACAGAGATAAATTTCTGAAAATAAGAATGTTGACTGATTTTGGTAAAATTGAAAAACCGACACTTGCGGACTTGTTATTTAGGGAAAGAATAACTTTTTATGACTTATGAACATGTTTAAGGGTTGGGTATAAGTCTCGGGTCAAACCGAGAAGTTTTGACCTAGTCAACAAAAATGAGCCTCGGTTTCGGAAACGGAAAACTTACTATTTTCGGAAATAATGCTAACAAGAAGGGTTTGGGGTGTCTTATGTGGTATTATCGGGTTATGGATTAATAAACATAAATTGTAAGGAACCAATGTTCCAAAACTCAAAACAATATGAAATATGGACATTACAATCACGTGACATTATACGACTTCTATGAGACGTTCGACAATTTTTTTTATGTAATATATTAGCATTCATTGTTGTACACAAACGCGAAATAATCGTACATTAACAAACTTCAAACCAATCAAACCAAAAAGGCACTTTGTAATCTAGATATTTAACTAAGCAATCTTAACAAACCAATTTACCGAGAATCTAACTAGAGACCTCGTGTTCATAGGACTTGGATAGGAGTCATACTCGTCAAGCACACGTGTTACATCCGTCAATTCACGCTTACGCTCAACAGTGAGTTCTCACAGCCCCTTTTTCACTTGTTTAATATTTTGGGGTGAAAAGCATGATTCTAAATTTTTACTAAATTGGTTGTACATTCATGAACTTGTTAAATCTTTGCCATGCTACTTATGCGAATTGGTGTGTATACTATTGTTATGCTTGAGTACTATCGTGCTAAAGTCCCCGGAAATACCTTTACACTACTTATTAACTCGTCCGAGAGCCAGACGAGCCGTTAATATTTATGGATAGCGCTATTTAGGGTAGACCATCCCTCACTCACACTGTAACGTGGGTGCATAGTATTACTTTTACTCATGTTACCGATAGAACATGGAGCTTGGGGCATGTGTCGGTCTAATCGGTTTAGTAGTGGCCTCATTGCATTAACTTTCGTATATACTACTTTCCTATTCGCAATGATTACAACCAATCATTTATATTTATATACTTGATGAACAAAGCTTTTGATTCATTTATCTTTAACATTAAACCTGTGAACTCACCAACTATGACCATAGTTGACCATTTGTTTTATCATGCTTTTCAGGAGATCGACAGTAAGACGCATTCTAGGAGTACTTTTGTGTGGATGCATTCTCACATGCGTTTGCTTTAATTTGGGTTATGACTGACTTTTGGAAACTTTTATGAACTTGTTGTAATCACCTTTGGAATTATGTTTTGAACTTGTGGTAACTTGTAATACTTTTGCTAAATTATGTATGGTATTACTTCTATATCTTGTGCATTTGTTACCCGGTACTGTTACACCTCGTGTTTCCGCTTTAGCGGGGTGTGACAGATTTGGTATCAGAGCCTAAGGTTATAGAGAATGCCGGTTTTTCAAAACAAAAACCCCAACTATAACCAACATTTTTCTTTAAAATATTTTCTTAAAACTCCAAAGGTATTACCAATTAAACTAAACCGAGCATAGTACTAGTATAACTAAACCATGTGTTGCATTATTGGACCTCAATTAGGCATAGCCTGATCACCTATGTTTAATTTAGGTAAGATTATGCGAGACACGGAATAGGTATACTACGATTATGTTGATTTTTTCTTCCCAGTTTAAACCTTTGGAAAGCAAACGCAGTGTGTGTGCATTGCATATCGTAGGCATCCATAGTAGCACTATTAGTAACTAAGTATATCTTTAGGAACTAAGTTCTCCTTTTTATACAGACTTACCATGTCACACTCCTCACTTCACGCTCTTGGATCGGCTGACGATTCTGGCTACTACACTGGTCGCCCTCGCGACAACACATTGAGTTCCGAGCCAGAGGAGGCCCCCTATGAGGATTCTGAGCCAGAGGAAGCCCCCTATGAGGACCATGAGTCAGAAAACGAAGTTAGTAGCCGAGAGGTCACCCGAGAGAATACGAGGGTGACTCCGACACCCATCTCACCTCAGCCACCTCAGAATGGTGTGCGCTTGAGGACCACTGCTCGTATGAGCGTTGCCCCACCTGTCAGATTTGCAGTACGAGACTTCCCTCCAGGGACTGGACCTTCAGGAACTGTACCTCCTGAGACTGTTTCTGGGATTCCGATTTCACGAGATCCCAACATGACTTATTGGATAGCACGCATGGTAGATGAAATAAGTCATGAACTTCATGCTCATAGGACTGGCCTTGCCCAACATGGACAGATGTTGGGTAACATAGCAGACCTAACAGACCGGTTAATTTATCGTGCAAATGATGCCAGGGACACAGCAAGTACAGCGATATTTTGGTGCAGAGTGTTGGCAGGACTCACGTTTCTTTTAGCTGCAATGCTTATGTGGGTAGTTTGGTTTAGGATGTAGTGCTTGTTGTATGTGTCAACTTTCCAATTCTAGTGAATGTCTTTTGTTTCAGTTAATTATGAAAAATTGTAATGTAATGGTTGATCCAAATTTTCAAATCCAGGTTTATTAATGGAAAAACCTTACCTTGTTTATTTTATATGACTATGGCAATTACTTACACACTTACTTGAATGTAAAACTTTTACTGTAACTTAGTTTCAATTGATTACTAAAATATTAAAGTTTTAATGATACAAATATACAATACAAGCACTAACCAATAGCTTTTACCTGACTTAGAATCATGCCTCCGAGGAGAAACACAGACAACGTAGCTGAACGAGTAGCACAAGAACTTAACGCGGCACTACCTAACCTCGTTGCTCAAATCACCGCGGGTATCAATGCAGCTCAAGGGAACCCGGGAGGACAACCTACTAACAACAATCAAGGATGCAGCTACAAAACCTTCATGTCATGCCGTCCCAAGGAGTTCTTCGGGACAGAAGGTGCTGTTGGGCTGTTATCCTGGATTGAAAGCATGGAGTCAGTGCTCCACATCAGCAAATGCTCACCTGAAAGCCAAGTTGAATATGCGTCATGCATGTTTCAGGGAAGAGCATTGACTTGGTGGAATAACCAAATTCAAACCAGAGGTCGCGAAGCTGCGTATAACCTTTCATGGGAGGAATTGAAGAGGATGTTGATCGAAGAGTACTGTCCAAAAGATGCACTTCAGAAATTAGAATCTGAATTCTGGAATCACGCCATGACTGGAACTGACATCGATAAGTACACTGCCCGATTTCATGAGCTTGCAAGGCTAGTACCCCACATGGTTACCCCAGAGGAGAAAAGAGTGGACAGGTACATATGGGGTTTAGCTCCAGAAATACGAGGGATGGTTACCTCGGCAAACCCATCAACCATTCAGGCGGCTGTAGTCTTGGCTAACCGCCTGACAAATGATGTGATTAGATCAGGTGGATCATCGAAAGGGAAAGATAATGGAAAGAGGAAGCAGGAGAACCAACCAAGGAACAGGGGTGGTGGTAACCCAGATAAGAAACAGATGGTGGCGAAAAATTTTGGTGTGGTTGCCCAAGGACCGAAGCAATACACCGGGCCGCATCCAAAGTGTAACAAGTGCAACTATCACCATTCTGGAAATTGTCCGGTGTGCGACAAGTGTAAACGGACGGGCCACTATTCCAAGTACTGCAAGAGTGGTAATGGGAACAATGGGCAAAAAGCAGCATGCTTCGAGTGTGGAAGCCTGGACCATCTCAAGAACACTTGCCCTAGGCTGAATAGAGCCCCTAATAACAATGCTGGAAATCAAAGGGGCCCAGCACGAGGACGGGCGTTTGTCATTGGAACTGAGGAAGCAAGGCAGGATCCGAACGCTGTGACAGGTACATTCCTCTTAAACAATCACTACGCGTCTGTACTGTTTGACTCTGGAGCAGAAAGAAGTTTTGTCTCACTAGAGTTTAGGCCACTGATTAATTTAAAGCCAGACAAACTAAAGGAGATCTATATTATCGAGTATGCTAATGGTCATGAATTTCAGGCTAGGGACATAATTCTAGGTTGTACCTTGAACCTAGCTGATAAGTCATTTAATATCGACCTAATTCCAATTGAACTAAAAAGTTTCGATGTAGTGGTGGGTATGGACTGGCTCACCAAGGTCCGAGCGGAGATTGTCTGTTTTGAAAAAGTTATCCGAATACCTCTCCAAGACGGAGAAACTCTTGCTGTGCAAGGAGATAAACCCGATCGAGAGCTCAAAATTGTGTCGACTATAAAGATGCGTAAATATCTGGAGAAAGAGTGCCATGCATTTCTGGCTCACGTGGTGGAAAAGAAACCGAAGGAGAAGCGTATCCAAGATATACCTGTAGTTAGAGATCACCCCGAAGTTTTCCCGGAAGATTTACCTGGACTTCCCCCGCCAAGGCAAGTCGAATTTCGAATCGATCTAGTTCCCGGGGCAGCACCTGTAGCTAAAGCACCATATCGCTTGGCACCGGCTGAGATGCAGGAACTATCAGAACAATTACAAGAACTTCTGAGCAAAGGTTTGATTCGGCCAAGCTCATCGCCCTGGGGAGCTCCCGTTCTCTTCGTCAAAAAGAAAGATGGGTCATTCCGGATGTGTATCGATTATAGAGAACTAAACAAGTTAACTATTAAGAATCGTTACCCTCTTCCCCGAATAGATGATCTATTTGATCAGCTACAAGGCGCATCCTACTTTTCAAAAATTGATCTACGGTCTGGATACCATCAAGTGGGTGTGCGCGAGGAAGACGTTCCTAAGACAGCCTTTAGAACTCGATATGGACACTACGAGTTCTTGGTAATGCCCTTCGGACTAACAAACGCGCCTGCAGTTTTCATGGATTTGATGAATAGGGTATGCAGACCATACCTAGATAAGTTCGTGATAGTGTTCATCGACGACATATTGATTTACTCACGGAATAAGGAAGATCACGAACATCATTTGAAGTTAATACTAGAACTACTCAAGGACCAGAAATTGTATGCAAAGTTCTCAAAGTGCGAATTTTGGCTCCGAGAGGTACACTTCCTTGGTCACGTGGTCAACGAAAAAGGAATCCAGGTGGACCCAGCTAAGATTGAAGCAATTAAAAAGTGGGAGGCTCCGAGAACCCCTACAGAAATTCGTCAATTTCTGGGATTGGCTGGTTACTACCGGAGATTCATTGAGAACTTTTCAAAAATCGCTAAGCCTTTAACAGAATTGACCCAAAAGGCGAAGGAGTTTGTTTGGGGGAAAATGCAGGAGGAAGCATTCCAAACACTGAAGCATAGGCTATGCGACGCACCAATCTTGGCATTACCTGAGGGAACAGAGGATTTTGTCGTATACTGTGATGCGTCACACCAGGGATTGGGATGTGTGCTGATGCAAAAGAATAAGGTCATCGCTTATGCATCGAGGCAGCTCAAGGAGCATGAGAAGAATTATACAACACACGACTTGGAGCTAGGAGCTGTAGTCTTTGCCCTTAAGATCTGGAGACACTATCTGTATGGTACAAAGTGCACTGTGTTTACTGACCATAAGAGTCTTCAACATATCTTTGACCAGAAAATGCTCAACATGAGGCAAAGGAGATGGGTAGAATTGCTTAGTGACTACGATTGTGAGATCAAGTATCATCCAGGCAAAGCGAATGTGGTAGCAGATGCTTTAAGTAGGAAGGAAAGGTTAAGACCCTCACGAGTACGAGCATTGGGAATGATGGTTCAGACAAGTTTAAAAACTCGAATCCTTGACGCTCAAAGAGAAGCAATAAGACCTGAAAATATAAAGAACGGGACTCTACACAACCTAGACCAGAAATTTGAAATTAAGACTGATGGAGTTCGTTACTTCAAGGAGAGGGCATGGATTCCGAGAACCGACAATCTAAGGGATGTCATCATGGATGAAGCCCATAGATCCAGGTATTCAATCCACCCAGGAGCTGATAAGATGTACAGGGATTTAATGGAATACTATTGGTGGCCGGGGATGAAGAAAGATATTGCCCTGTATGTTGGGAAATGTTTAACATGTTCTAAGGTCAAAGCAGAGTACCAGAAACCATCCGGTTTGTTACAACAGCCGGAAATTCCCCAATGGAAGTGGGAGCAAATATCAATGGATTTTATAACCAAGTTGCCCAGGACGGCAAGGGGACATGACTCGATTTGGGTTATAGTGGATCGGTTGACGAAATCCGCACATTTTCTTCCGATCCGAGAAGACTACAAGATGGAAAAGATCGCACAGGTCTATATTAATGAAATTGTTGCACGTCACGGAATACCTCTTTCCATAATTTCTGATAGGGATAGTCGATTCACGTCGCGCTTTTGGCAATTACTCCAGAAAACCCTAGGTACTCAACTGAACTTAAGTACTGCCTATCACCCCCAAACTGACGGGCAAAGTGAGCGAACCATACAAACCTTGGAAGACATGTTACGAGCCTGCGTGATTGACTTCGGAGGAAGCTGGGATACTCACTTACCTTTAGTGGAGTTTTCCTATAACAACAGTTATCACACTAGCATTGAGTGTGCTCCATTTGAAGCCTTGTATGGGCGTAAATGTCGTTCACCGCTTTGTTGGTTGGAGGCAGGTGACAGACAGTTGACGAGACTCGACATCATACAAGAAACAACTGACAAGATCATGGCTATCAGGGAAAGACTGAAGACAGCCAGAAGTCGTCAGAAAAGCTACGCAGATAACCGTAGGAAACCTCTAGAATTTCAAATCGGTGATAAAGTACTCCTAAAGGTGTCACCGTGGAAAGGCGTTATCCGCTTTGGAAAGCGAGGAAAACTAAGCCCGAGATATATTGGACCTTTCGAGGTACTGCAAAGGATTGGTCCGGTAGCTTACCGACTCAAACTGCCGCAAGAGCTCAGTGGCATCCACGACACATTCCATGTTTCTAACCTAAAGAAATGCTTATCTGATGAAACACTCGTTGTCCCTCTTGAGGAAGTTCGAATTGACGATAAACTCCACTTCATAGAAGAACCACTCGAAATCATAGACCGCGAAGTCAAGAGATTGAAGCGAAGCCGAATTCCCATAGTTAAAGTCCGATGGAATTCGCGACGGGGTCCTGAATTCACTTGGGAGCGCGAGGATCAATTCCGACGCAAGTATCCGCATCTATTCTCGAGTGCTTCGTAGCACAATGGGACGAGTTGAATTTCGGGACGAAATTCATTTCAACGGTGGGATATTGTGACAACCGTCAAACCTCAGGTCATTATCACACTAGAATCGTAAATTACATTTACCGCATTCCTTAAATCCGAGTGAAATTCCTAGGTTACGACTTCGCAAGCTTATTAAGCCATAGAACGACTTAGAGATTGCTTAGTGAACCATAAGTTCTTTTAGAGATGTTATAGTAGGTTACTAAGTGCCAAAGTAAACAATGAAAAACTTATCCCTTTTCGCTTTAACAAATTCCTTATCAAATCGCAAACCGAATTTCCCATGACTCGACAACTTAAATTTAATCGGATAAATGATTCGTGAACATCAAACTTAGACAAATTAAATGGTTATAATCCAATTCAAGAACTTAGAAAAATAAAATCTAATAACTCAAATATTAATCACCAAAACATATCAAATTAAACCTTACAATATATCAAAATTTATACCAAATTAATACCTAACATTAAACTACATTTAATACCTTTTAATTAACAAGAAATAAAATAAATGATTTAACTCCCCCCCCCCCCCCCCCCTTGTTGTACGGCACCTCCTTCCCCCTCCCTTTTTTTGTCATTTAAAATTCCTTTTATTTCCCATAAACACTCTTAATTACTTTCATTTTTCCCAAACACCTCTCTCACTTCTCTCTCTCAAAAACACACAAAGCCCTTCTCATTCTCTCTCAAAATTTCCAGCTTTTCTTCAAGATAAAATCCAGATCCTTAAGGTGTTCAACCTTCAAATAAATCCTTTAAGGTAAAATGAATCATCCATGCTTGTATTCTTCCATTTCCTTGCATTATTTCTTCATAATAATCGGATTTTATGCCTTTCCATGGCTAAAATCCTCATGCAAAGCTTGATGTTTGTAGGTTATCTATTCTCACATCCATATGTGTTAAAATGAAAGGATAACCCATGATCAAACCGAAAATCAAGTGAAAAAAATCGATTATTGTTTGTAAACTTGTTGATATATTGTTCTTAGTATGTAGAAATCTTGTTTTTATGATAATAATCACCTCTAACACATCATGGATGTATTTCAACACCATGCATGTGTTAAAACATGGATTTAAAGGTCAAAAGATGAAAATCTTCTTTTATTTCATGATTGGTGTTCTTCACTTTGAATAAAACACTCAATCATGGAGTTGTAAGTTTCTGTCCAGAAAGTTTATTCAACTTCCACGATTTTTATAAAAATAATTACTTCATGAAAATAGACGTTTTTATAGTCTAAATTCAAGTTCTGGAAGTTAGCTTTCCAACCCCGTAAACCTCATATTGATTTGAGTTCGTTTGATATTTTTAATAATTTGTGGGACAAAAGATATACAAACTGTTGAAAAGGGTCAGAAACTTTTATCTTGGTATTTTAATCATATCTAGAGCCTCACACCTCCAAATAACTTGAAACCAACGCCAAAAGTTTACAAATTTTGTTGGTTACAACGTTTCTGTTGATCACTTTTTCTGGAACCCAATGTATTTTACTCAGATGTAATGATTGCATGCATGTGTCCCTATTTGGACACAGAAAATAAAAGAAAATATTAAAAATATTTGCACTAATTTTTAAATATTGGAAAAATTACAGTAACTAGATAACATATTGGGGATAATCTGTGATTTTTTTATATATTTGATTTCAAACCATAAGTATTTTTAATAAATACAACAAACAGAGATAAATTTCTGAAAATAAGAATGTTGACTGATTTTGGTAAAATTGAAAAACCGACACTTGCGGACTTGTTATTTAGGGAAAGAATAACTTTTTATGACTTATGAACATGTTTAAGGGTTGGGTATAAGTCTCGGGTCAAACCGAGAAGTTTTGACCTAGTCAACAAAAATGAGCCTCGGTTTCGGAAACGGAAAACTTACTATTTTCGGAAATAATGCTAACAAGAAGGGTTTGGGGTGTCTTATGTGGTATTATCGGGTTATGGATTAATAAACATAAATTGTAAGGAACCAATGTTCCAAAACTCAAAACAATATGAAATATGAATCACGTGACATTATACGACTTCTATGAGACGTTCGACAATTTTTTTTATGTAATATATTAGCATTCATTGTTGTACACAAACGCGAAATAATCGTACATTAACAAACTTCAAACCAATCAAACCAAAAAGGCACTTTGTAATCTAGATATTTAACTAAGCAATCTTAACAAACCAATTTACCGAGAATCTAACTAGAGACCTCGTGTTCATAGGACTTGGATAGGAGTCATACTCGTCAAGCACACGTGTTACATCCGTCAATTCACGCTTACGCTCAACAGTGAGTTCTCACAGCCCCTTTTTCACTTGTTTAATATTTTGGAGTGAAAAGCATGATTCTAAATTTTTACTAAATTGGTTGTACATTCATGAACTTGTTAAATCTTTGCCATGCTACTTATGCGAATTGGTGTGTATACTATTGTTATGCTTGAGTACTATCGTGCTAAAGTCCCCGGAAATACCTTTACACTACTTATTAACTCGTCCGAGAGCCAGACGAGCCGTTAATATTTATGGATAGCGCTATTTAGGGTAGACCATCCCTCACTCACACTGTAACGTGGGTGCATAGTATTACTTTTACTCATGTTACCGATAGAACATGGAGCTTGGGGCATGTGTCGGTCTAATCGGTTTAGTAGTGGCCTCATTGCATTAACTTTCGTATATACTACTTTCCTATTCGCAATGATTACAACCAATCATTTATATTTATATACTTGATGAACAAAGCTTTTGATTCATTTATCTTTAACATTAAACCTGTGAACTCACCAACTATGACCATAGTTGACCATTTGTTTTATCATGCTTTTCAGGAGATCGACAGTAAGACGCATTCTAGGAGTACTTTTGTGTGGATGCATTCTCACATGCGTTTGCTTTAATTTGGGTTATGACTGACTTTTGGAAACTTTTATGAACTTGTTGTAATCACCTTTGGAATTATGTTTTGAACTTGTGGTAACTTGTAATACTTTTGCTAAATTATGTATGGTATTACTTCTATATCTTGTGCATTTGTTACCCGGTACTGTTACACCTCGTGTTTCCGCTTTAGCGGGGTGTGACATGTTCAATATTGTTCGTACTTGTAGATGATGAGTCACCAGTAGTATTCTTCACAGAAGGCATCTTTCCTATACATCGAACATACCCTCTCTTTTCTGGCCCCATAACTTTAGAAAAAGCATCATTTTGCGGGTTACCAGAATCGGTTACAACAGCTTGTAAGGATGCCTATCAAACAGTAATATAATCAACTATCAAACTGTTTACAGATAGGGGCACATATATTTAATGACGAAATGCATTACCACAATTGTAGCAGATTTTTCGTTAACAATGGTTCCATCTTTACGGGTGCGGCTCTTTTGGTATATTTCCCTTCGTGTAGGTTGTACTCAATTATTTTTTATTGCCTATGGGAAGTATCATTCACATAAAGTTAAGCACTTATTCTCTATATAAACTTAAGCATTTAGCCTACTGATTGAACATGAGCAATAACATAACTTACCTCTTCATGAGCAAGCCTTGCAAATGATTTTGTCCCTGTCACATGAGGCTCTTCCATTTTTGACCGACTTATCCTTTTTTGTTCACAGAGTGCCTACGAAACCAAGAAAAATAAGTTAATTAGTTTCCATCTTAGTTCTCATACAAAAAAGTTCGAGTGTCAAATGTTGGTACCTGATACTCGGGAGTGAACCAACGAGCCGCAAGGTTTTCAAGCTGTTGCGGGTTCACTCTATTATCTTTTTGTCTTTCAACAATTTGATCAACAGATAAAACTGAATCATAATTTCGGGATTTCACCACGTTTCTCCAAGTGTTCAGCTTTTTCCCCATGTTGGAGATAACCCATTTCTTGATTTCATTTGTTTCAGCGGGAAGAAACTCAAATTTTTCCGATAAATGAAATATATACATGTTAATGGAGCTGTCATTCAACAACCCTTGCATGTCATGGTCAAACATCCGCTCTTCGTCATTAGGCATTCTACTTGATGACGACGTAGTAGAGGCTTCCCCATGAAAAACCCACTCTGTATAATCTTTTTGAAAACCCCAGTATACCAGGTGATCAAACACATCATCTCTTGTGAAATGAAACATGTTTAGACAATGTGAGCACGGACACAATATCAGACTTTTAACACTTGACCTCTCAAAGGCAAAATTCAAAAAATTCTCCACACCGCTCTTGAAACGTTCACTTGATCTCCGTGTATGATACATCCAAGATTTATCCATGACTAAATAATTTAGTGTTATATGTAAAGATCATCAAACTCCTTTTAATTAGAATTAATATGAAAGATGATACAAGGCTATAAGGCAACAAAAGTAATGAATATGTGGCAACACAGGTAACAAATTATGCATTATATAAACTATGATGTCCTATTGCTAAGTTCTATATCCTAAGAAACGGATCATGTGTATTATGTGTTTTGTGACTATAATGCAGATATTCATTGCTATTGTTTATATGAAGTGAGACATGTTGTGTTGATAATAGCATTAGATAATAAGTTTATATATAAAACAATTTGCATAATCAAGCAGGACTGATGAATGCATATAGAACTAATTAGTAACAAGAATGAAGATAAACACAATCAGAGAGTTTTATTACTGCTTCAAGGGCTCGAGAAATATAATAAAATAAAGGTGCTCAAATTATAGTGCTTGATAAAACAAATATCAAAGTGGTTAGAAGAGAATTTTGTGGCTCTGTGTTCGTTATATATACACATACTTACATATTTATATTATAATTTTAATCTTCTTGTTAGCAAAGCAGATAGTTAATCTACAAATTATCAGCTGTAATATATATGCAATGCAATTTCTCAGACCCATAACAATACAATAGCCAAGCTAAACGCACTACTTAGATGAAAAACAGGATTGTGAATTACTAAAGCTTGGACAATCAAATAACCAAAACAAAGACGTGCTATACACGTAACATATCATAAACGAACAGACCCATCTTAATGAAATAATAATAACTCTATTCATCTAAAGAGACCCAAACAACGAAATTGTAGATAAAAATGCACCGTATCTTTGACGAACACCAAGTTCTTAAACTACCTTATACATCATAGTCTAAATATTAGTTTAAGCCTACAAGATCCTAAAATAATAAGGACCTTCATAATTAAAAATAAAAATTTTCACATAGACAAGTAAGATACAATTAACCCATCACATTCCCTTTTTCTTTAGTTTAATTAACAAATCGAAATTTTTTATTTTTAATGGTTGAAAAGAAACTACAGGTCGACTATCTCTTTCATGGTGCTAAGTACACAATTATCATTGTCAAATACCATTCAATTATTGACAGTATACTAACCCTAAAGTGATATGGTGATATACTATTACATGTTTTAAAATGACATCCATATAAACAAGCAATCAATTGAACCTTGAAACAACAAAATTAAACGCAGAAAACGTAATTTACTTGATGAAATAACCTGAGTTCTTTGTCGATTTGAGTGTGAATCTATGATCCTCAAGAACTGCAATAGAGATGAACGATTTGGTGTAAAACCCTCAACAAGCGTAATCAACCAAGCCATTTAAAGATTGATATATAGTAGTGCCGATTAGTAAGGGATTTTGAGAAAATTAAGGAAACAAGATACTCGATAAAATTGTGAATGGAGGGAAAAACTAATAATGCCCGCCTCTTTTTACAGGGAATTATCGAGCGAGAATATGGATTGCATTATGTGGTGGTTTATGAGCGAGGATTTGGATGTATGGGGTGGTTTTTATTGTTATATATAAACTTTTTAGCAGAAAACTTAACAAAGGCATTCCTAGCTAATCTGGTTGAATTCACACATCATGAGATGGAGGTTGAAGGGTCGATACCTTTCCTCTCTATTTTTTTACTCTATTTATTTTCAACTATTTAATCAATAATAATAATAATTTAAATATAATTATTCTTTTAATTGGTATTTTCAACTATTCAATTCATAATAATAACTTAAATATAATCATTTATACACGGCTGGAACGTACACGTACCATTAAAATATTGTACGGGTCATAACCTCATAGGTACCTTCCAAATTACCCTTTTAAAATGGGGAGTTTAAGGTTTTTTAATAGTTATTTTTGTAAATGGACAATTATTTTGGTATATATATATATATAGTAATGTGGACATTTATTATGTGACAGATGAAATATTACATTATGTGTAGTTACAAATAAATAATTTTATTCAAAAACATTAAAGAAAGATGATATTTTTCTAATCTTATACATTAAAAAAGTTGTAGTTACTTATAAATATATTTTTAAAACACTAAACAAATACACACTCTTAGTCACATTTTGAATTCGCGTGTTTTCATATGAAATTAAAATTCTTTATTGACGATTATTGACTAACTCTGGTGTAATTGCGATAAACGTTACTAGATAATTTTTTATATTATATTGTTTTCTTTGTCTATTTACTTTATTATATGTTATATTATTTATTAACGCGTACATTAAAGTTAAAAAACGATATCATATTATATCTTCAATTTGATAAGAGTTACATATTCAGGTAATTTTCTCTTTTATGATTATGATGATTATATAAACAAAATCATGCATATAGTCCACAGCGGAGCGTGTACTCAAAAAGTTATGTTCGCTCATTTATGTTCATCTAACTATATGAATGAACAAAAACATTTTTCGCATTTGTTCATTTATGTCCGTGAACGTTTGGTAACATATTCTTTGTAGTTCGTTATATTACTAATAGGTTTGTTTGTGTCCCCTTAAAGTACATAATAACAAATGAACACAAATGAACATGAACAATATAAGATATCTTATGTTATTATTTAGATATCCTATTTAAGGTGTATGTGTTTGCTTTTCGTCGACGATTGTTTAACATTATCAAGGGTGTAAATCGCTTTACATATATATATATATATATATATATATATATATATATATATATATATATAGAGTAATGGGATCAAAAAAGAAGAAAATTTAGGTGGAGAAGAGGGAGAAGCAAGATGATTCACTATTTTTATTACTATGATTCATTTTTTATTATTATAATTCAAGTAATTAAAAGTTGAATCATAGTAATAAAAATACTGAATCATATTGCTTCTCCCTCTTCTCCACCTAAATTTCATTCTCCCTTGATCCTAATCCTATATATATATATATATATATATATATATATATATATATATATATATATATATATATATATATATATATATATATGTATATTAATTACATATTAGAATTTGTGCTACTAATTCGTATTTACGTTTATGGCATAACAAATTTGTGTCACTAATATGTATGTACGCTAATGGCATAACAAATTTATGCCACTAATCTACATGTACATTAATGACATATCTAATATTGTACCACTAATATGTATGTACATTAATGGCATAACAAATTTGTATCACTAATATACATGTATATTAATGACTTATCTGAAATTATGCCACTAATAAGTACATACATTAATGGCATAACATATTTGTGTCACTAATATACATGTACATTAATGGCATATCCGAAATTGTGTCACTAACTTGTATGTACGTTAGTGACATAATAAATTTATGTCACTAATACACATGTACATTAATGACATATGCGGAAAAGTGTCATTAATAGTGTTATACAGTGGCACATAGATTAAATGTCACCAAAACTGTGTGCCACTAAATGGCAGTTTTTTTGTAGTGGTCACTTATATGTTTATTATCAATTGTTTGTCTATGAATAATTGAGCTTTGATTGCGGACGCAGATAAGTAATAAATTAGACAGTTAAACTTAAACGTATAAGATAGTGATTTTGGCGAACGTCTTTCACTAGATTAAATTGTAATTTGGTAAATTAAGATTTATGTGAAGGTCATGGCGAACGTTAAACCTGATCTAATCGAAATGAACATGAATTGCTAAGTAAACTGGTTTTAACTAAATACCCCGAAGTCATTAGTGAAATAATCCAAGTAAGTGTCGTTTTTAATAACTGATAAAGTTCAATCAATCAATCTGACTCTTCCTGAGTCCATTTAGTTTATTAAATTTAGTTGTTAAGCAACGTGACAATTCGGTCACAACAAACCCAAGTCTTTTCTGTACTAAGTTAATTACATTTTTAGTTTTAATTCTTAAATTCACAATCCCTGTGGAACGAACTTGGACTTACTGTAGCTATACTATACACGATAGGGTATACTTACCTCAGTTGTGTAATAGTTAACGATCAATATTTCTTTGTTTAATTTTATAACTATAGTTTACACATCAAAGTTTTTGGCGCCGCTGCCGGGGACTGTGTTTAATTTAAGAATTTAATTAAGTGTAGTTAATTGATCCTTTCTTTGAATTTTATTCTTAGAAAGTTACTTTTTAATTTGTTTTGTGCTGGTACATTTGACGGTTTTATCTTTTGTGCTTTTGCAGGGTTTAATCAGGTAGTGGATGAACACGAGGACTTCGGGTAACGAACTTGTTAGTCCATTGTCCGATCCGGAGAAAACCACAAAGAAGAAACGAAAGAAGAAATCTAAGAATATGCCGACGGAATCTACTTAAAGCCAAACGGAAAGTGGATCAACTTCAGCAAACGTAATCATTGAAGAGGTTTACGAAGAAGAGCTTGAATCTAAGTTTGAAGAGGAGATCAAATCAGAAGAAGAAGAAGAAGAAGAGTATCAAATGGCTGACGAGAATGATACCCCAATGTTGTCAAGGGCTAGGGATGTTGCCCCTACACCGGAATCCGCCATTCGAAGGCCGGCTATTGACAATAACTTTTCACTTAAGGGAAATCATATGAGTCTGATCAGAGATAGTCAGTTTGATGGAAGAGTGCGGGCCGATCCGCACAAGCATATTGCTAGCTTCTTGGAAATCGGGGACATGTTCAAATATGGGCCGAATACTGATGAAGCCATTCGATTGAGGACTTTTCCCATGTCTCTGTGTGGGGAAGCAAAAATTTGGTACCAAGAACTTGAACCGAACACTATCACCACTTGGAATCAAATGAGGGAGGCGTTTGTTAGCCGATTCTTTCCTCCAGCTTTAGCAGAAAGGTTACTGAATGAGATTCGAGGATTTAAACAGAATGATGGAGAAACAGTAGTGGAAGCCTGGTTGAGGATGAAAGAGATGCTGAGGAACTGCCATGGTCATGGGTTATCTAAACGGGAGATTATTGAGCTTTTCTATAACGGGCTCAATACCTCATCAACTTCGGTTTTAGATGCTGCAGGAGGGGGAGTGTTTATGTACAAAACTCCAAATGAAGCATGGAAGATGATGGAAGATAAGGTCTTACAGAATATCAATTGGGCTAACGATCAAAAAACCAAGACTACTCAGAAAACCGTTGCTTCAGCTTCTACTAGCGGGTATGATAATTCTGAAATGATGAAAGAGTTGAAGGCTATGTCCACAAAGTTTGATGACCAGTTCAAAACTCTCAAATGAGAGATCAAGGAGCTTCGTGAAGGATGTGGAAATTGTGGTGGAAATCATGCCACAAATGATTGCGATAGTGATAATCAACCTATGAGGATGGCGGATGAAGATGTGAATTATTTGCAGCAAAATAATTATCAGAGAGGCGGCTACCAGAACCAAAATTCGGGTAACTATTCGGGTAATTATCAAGGCAATAGATATTCTCAACAAGGTCAGAACTACCACAATCAATATCAAAGGGATAATGCACCACCACCACCAGTTCAGCAACAGGAAGCTACCGAGTCTCCTTTAGAGAAGATGATGAAGGAATTCATTTCCAAACAGGATGCTTGTACTGAGAGGTTGAAAACCCAAATGACGAATTTGAGAATAAGTGTGGATCAAGGTCAGAAAAATCAACAAGCCTCGATTCAGGATTTGGAAAGGAAAATGGATCGGTTATCTGAGGGGCAGAGTAGTAGACCAACCGGTGGTTTACCGAGTAACACCCAACAAAACCCGAGGCAAACATCTTCTAGCGGTGGTCCAAAGTCATACCAACCACCACCAGCCCGAAATGAGCATGCCAATGCCATTATCACTCGTAGCGGGAAAGAGCTACCACCTCCTCCGCCCAAAAAGGCCAAAGTTTCTAACACTGTTTTGCAGAATACTGATGAGCAGGAGGTTGAAGATGAAGAAGAGGAGGCAGCTCAACCCACATCTATTCCGGTTTCACCTACACCTTCTGTTACTCCAGTTGCACAACCAACGGTGAAGGCATATAAACCGAAGATTCCATACCCTCAACGCTTGAGGAAGGAGAAGATTGCTGCTCAATATGGAAAGTTTGTGGATATGATCAAGGGCATTCGGATCAACGTGCCTTTGGTTGATGTTTTAGCTGGAATGCCGAACTATGCCAAGTTTATCAAAGACTTGGTGAGCAACAAGGATAAGCTATCGGAGGCATCGGCTACATTTTTGAATGATGAGTGTTCTGTTATCGTTCAGAATCAGATTCCACCAAAGTTGGGTGACCCGGGGAGTTTTATTGTTTCATGTACTTTAGGGAAATTTATGACTTGTGATGCCCTAGCTGACTTAGGTGCTAGTATAAACTTAATGCCTTACTCCCTTTATGCTAAATTGTCTTTAGGATCCCTTAAGCCCACACGTATGAGTATACGACTGGCCGATAGATCATTCCAATATCCGGTAGGGATTGCGGAAAATATGTTGATAGAGGTAGGTAAATTTACTTTTCCAGTTGACTTTGTGATCCTCGAAATGGAGGAAGATAGTAAAGTCCCACTCATTCTAGGACGTCCCTTTTTACATACTGCTGATGCCATTATTCATGTTAAAAATAAGTAGTTGACTTTAGGAGTGGGCCAGGAAAGGATTGCTTTCACGGTCGATAAGGCCATGAAGCATCCTTATTCAACTGACGATACTTGTTTTAGTATTGATGTTGTAGATGAGGTCGTGGATGAGGAGTTACAGGAATTGCTCAACTTTGGAACAGAAGGAGGAATAGCCGGAGAGCTTCTAAGAGGAATGGAAGCTATGTTGATTGATAAAGAGCCACAAGAGGAAGAAAGCTATGAGGAGCTAGCAAAAGAGGATCAAATGAGGATCAAGACTTCACTTGAGGACCCACCGAGAGACTTGGAGCTGAAACCGCTTCCAAGCCATTTGGAATATGCTTTCTTGCAAGAAGAAAATCTATTACCGGTTGTAATTTCTTCTACTCTTGTTAATTCTGAAAAATGCATGTTAATTGATGTGTTGAAAGCTCACAAGGGTGCCTTTGCTTGGCGTACATCGGACATACCCGGGATAAGCCCATCTTTCTGTAAACATAAAATAAACTTTTTAGATGATGTAAAACCCGTTGTTCAAAGACAACGGAGGCTTAACCCGAACATGAAAGATGTTGTCAAGAAGGAGGTAGTTAAATTGCTTGATGCGGGTATAATTTACCCAATTTCTGATAGCCCTTGGGTGAGTCCTGTCCATTGTGTGCCTAAAAAAGGGGGTATGACTGTAGTAACGAATGACCAAAATGAATTAGTTCCCACTAGGACAGTCACGGGATGGCGAGTATGTATTGACTATAGGAAGCTTAATGATGCCACCCGTAAGGACCATTTCCCTTTGCCTTTCATTGACCAAATGTTAGAAAGACTTGCCGGTAATAAGTTCTTTTGCTTTCTTGACGGGTTTTCGGGATATTTTCAAATTCTCATAGACCCTAAAGATCAAGAGAAAATGACTTTTACTTGTCCTTTTGGTACATATGCCTATAGGAGAATGCCTTTTGGGTTATGTAATGCCCCAGCCACCTTTCAAAGGTGCATGATTGCTATTTTTCAGGACATGATTGAGACTTCCATGGAAGTTTTCATGGATGATTTTTCTGTTTTTGGGAATTCATTTGAATCTTGCTTGTCTAACTTAGACAAAATGCTTGAAAGATGCGAGAAGGCGCATTTAGTTCTTAATTGGGAAAAGTGCCACTTCATGGTTAAAGAGGGTATTGTTTTGGGACACAAGGTGTCAAGTGTGGGGATTGAGGTTGACAAGGCAAAGATTGACGTCATTGCCAAGTTGCCTCCACCCGCCAATGTTAAGGGAGTTAGAAGTTTCTTGGGTCACGCGGGTTTCTACCGTAGGTTCATTAAAGACTTTTCTAAGATAACTAGACCTATGACTAAACTTCTAGAAAAGGATGTGTCTTTTGTGTTTAATGATGAATGTGTGAAAGCTTTTGAGACTTTAAAGGATAGGTTGACCAATGCACCTATTATGGTTTCACCTGATTGGTCTCAACCTTTTGAATTGATGTGTGATGCTAGTGACTACGCTTTAGGTGCTGTTTTAGGACAAAGGGAGGGAAACCATTTTAAACCTATTTACTATGCTAGTAAGACTCTGAATGGAGCGCAACAGAATTATACCACGACTGAAAAAGAGCTCCTTGCGGTTGTCTTTGCTTTTGATAAGTTTAGACCTTACCTTGTCCTATCTAAGACCGTAGTTTTCACAGACCACTCAGCCCTGAAGTATTTGTTTTCCAAACAAGATGCTAAACCACATCTCATTCGTTGGATTCTCTTATTGCAAGAATTTGACATTGAGATAAAAGATAAAAAGGGGGCCGAGAACCTTGCCGCCGATCACTTGTCGAGGTTGGAGAATCCAAACCTAGATAAGCTAGGCGATACTAACATTGATGATTTCTTTCCCGAGGAATTTCTTTTGCAGGTAGGTGACGATGTGGAGAATGAGGAAGAAGCACCTTGGTACGCGGATTTTGCTAATTATTTAGTTGCAGGTGTTTTGAGGAAAGGAATGACCCACCAACAGAAAAGCAAGTTTTTCTTGGACTTGAAGTATTATTTCTGGGAGGACCCGTATCTGTTTCGGGTTTGTGCTGATGGAATGATTAGACGATGTGTTTATGGGGAGGAAACAAGAAGAATTTTGGATGAGTGCCACCATGGACCAACCGGTGGACACTATGGACCGTCTGTGACTGCCAAGAAAGTTTTTGATGCTGGTTTCTATTGGCCCACCATCTTCAAAGAGGCACAAACACTTTGCCAAACTTGCGATGCTTGTCAAAGAACCGGTAACATCTCCAAAAGGGATGAAATGCCACAACAAAGTATTCAAGTTTGTGAGGTGTTTGATATATGGGGAATAGATTTCATGGGTCCGTTTCCGCCATCTCATAAATGTGTATATATTTTGGTTGCGGTAGATTATGTGTCCAAATGGGCGGAGGCAAAAGCGTTACCAAAGAATGATGCCCGGGTTGTGATTGATTTTTTAAAAAGTTTGTTTTGTCGGTTTGGAATCCCTAAAGCTTTAATTAGTGATCGTGGGAGCCATTTTGCGAATCAACAATTAGAAAAGGTTTTGAAAAATTATGGAGTGAATCATAGATTTTCAACTTCTTACCACCCTCAAACGAGTGGACAAGTGGAAAACACTAATAGGGCGTTGAAAAGGATTTTGGAGAAGACGGTTAAGGACAACCGGGCTATTTGGGCGAAGAAATTGGATGATGCTTTGTGGGCATTTCGCACTGCTTACAAGACGCCGATTGGGACAACACCTTACCGGCTACTCTATGGCAAAACTTGCCATTTGCCGCTTGAAGTTGAACATAAGGCTTATTGGGCACTCAAGAATTGCAATACGGATTTGGTTGAAGCGGGTGAGAAGAGGTTTCTTCAATTGCATGAGTTGGATGAATTGAGGATGAATGCTTATGAGAGTTCAAAGTTGTATAAGGAGAGGACCAAAGTTTGGCATGATCGGAAATTGAAGGTGCGGAAGGAATTTAAAGCTGGAGATAAGGTACTTTTGTTTCAATCTCGTTTTAAGTTAAAGCAACCAAAGCTTAAACCTCGTTGGACTGGTCCTTATACGGTTAAACATGGGTATCCGTCGGGTTATGTGGAATTGTACAAGACCGATGGAGGATCTTTCATTGTGAATGGACACCGATTAAAGCATTATCATGAGGAAGATGTTGGAAACGAGTGGGAGGCACTCGTGATTTACCCTAAGAACTGATAAATTTAAGGTTTGAACTTTGTGGGTGTGTTCACTGGAAACCCTCACGAGACTATAACTCGTCCACTTGGGATACCGAGGGGTTTAAAGGCTTATTGCATATGCTAAATGCAATCGTGATTCCTACGAAAGTGAGTTAGGATTTATTTTTTATGTTTGAACTATTTATTTAATTGTTTTATATGTTATGTTTTCTTTTGGTGTTGTTTTGTGTGCTGTGCTGTTAGATGATGTTGCTGACTCGGACTTGGACTCGTACGCTCTCGCATGCTATTGGACTTTTCAAGAGATATAAGGGGAGTTTTACTGTTCTACTTTTTTTCTCTCATTTTCACTGTGATTTTATTCTGTTTAGTACAATGGGGACATTGTACAACTTAAGTGTGGGGATGGAGGTCGAAAAGAAGTTTATTTGTCCTTAGGTTTTGTTGTATCTTTTTGGATTTCAATTAAAAAAAAAAAAAAAAAAAAAAAAGCTTTATTTTTAAATTTTTAGACTAAGTATTTATTAGTTAAAATAGTTTTATTAAAAGTTTGTTTCTATTTCTAAAGTTTAGACTTTAACATGGATTTCAACTGTTTGTACATATAATTTCAAAATAATAATAAGTGATGTGTAGTTTCATTATATGATGTACTGATAGGCAATCTATATGAAAATTTCTGAATTTTAAGAAGTAAATTTAAACTTGTATGTTACTTTGTGGTAAACATTCTATGATGTATGACAAAAAGTCTTAATTCCTAGATTTAGCATGCAATATTTTATATTTTTAATATTTATATAAAACCATTTGGGGGTTTACTAATTGTTTCCTCTGTTGTATGAAAATACAGACCTGGTCTCATATTAGTATTCTTAAAAATAAGCAAAAGAAATGCAAATCTTTAAAATTAAGATTCCCAAACTAATCAAGCTATGTCGCTCTGTTATACTAAGGTATAGACCTGTCACCGCTGGTTTGATTTAAAAAGGGTTTGCTTTACTTGAATCAAGTTATGTCGCTTTGTTGTATGAAAATGCAGACCTGTCACCAATGTCTTGATTCTTAAAAATGATTTTTATATACTTATTTTAAATATAAAGTAAAGTGCATGTCTAAATTTTAGGGGTATATCATAGGTGGGGATCATATGTAATATACATACTAACAATAAATGTGTTTTCAGAAATGTGAGTATAGATTGTTTAAGTGGACAACAATATTAGTAATCGTTGATGAGCTATATATTACGTGAATAATAATAAAGGAATTTATTTCCTTATTGTACAAAATAGTTATCCATGTTAATTAAATCGTTTGAATTTTTAAATTGGAAACGGATTTTTAATTTGGGTATTTTAATTTTTAAATATTAGTTTTATGCTTATAAGTAATCATATTTGGATTAGTGATGTATAGTTGTATTTAGTAGTTTAGTTTTAGTCTACTTGAGGACAAGTAGAGTTTAAGTGTGGGGATAATTTGATAACATTGAATAATGTTATATTTGTATAGTAATATTTCATAGTTTTTATATACTTTTAGTTAGAATTATTTGATAAAAGTTAATTATTTTGTTCATATTTACAAAATAGGTAGAAATAGAGTTTGTATTAGTATAGAATGAAAATAAGTTAAAAATAGATCAAATAAAGTAATTTTTGTATAAAAGTTAATTGTACATAAATTTAGTTGGGACAAAGTGGTTAAAAGAGTAGAGAAAATAAATTCCGTTTATGAATATTTGAGTTCGAAAAGTTAAATGGATTGAGCGAAAATAATTAGATTGAATATTTATTCGAGTTTATGAGTTGGACCAAATAATTAATTAGGTTAAATAATAATAATATAATAATTCTAAAACTAACGATATGTTAGTAATAGTAATAATCATAATAAATAATATTAGTAATAATGTAATATATAATAATATATAATAAATATATAAAGTTAATGATGACTATGACTTGTTGCAGGAAAGGTTTCACGTGGAGACAAGATGCAAAGAAAGAGATCACATGAAGTCGGCTAGCAAAACTTGGAGCAGACGAAAGTTTGATCCATACGCCGTATGAAACTTTCATACGCCGTATGGATTTGGCCCCAGCAATATTTAAATAGCAGCTTCATTCTGCCGCACGGGAACACACTTTTTCATATATAAAAATTAGGTTACGAATTTTAAAGATACTTTTGAGGGTTTTTCATACTTTTGGAGATCGTTCATTTGTTTCAATCATTCGGCTACTACGGATCATCATTTAATTATTGTAATCATTCGATCAACCCTTTTATTTCATTATAATTATGTTTTCTTTGATTGCAATTATTTCTTGTGATTATTCTTGTTTGAATATGAGTAGCTAAACCTTTTATACATTTACTTGGATGAAATAACTATTGATTAGGGGTATTATTATTTGATGTTTATATGATTTAATTTAATTGAGAACCTTATATATTTAGGTTTAATTATCAATTCTAATTTATTTGATAAATGAATAAGTGATTGTAGCGGATGTTTGTCACTTATATGTTTATTATCAATTGTTTGTCTATGAATAATTGAGCTTTGATTGCGGACGCAGATAAGTAATAAATTAGACAGTTAAACTTAAACGTATAAGATAGTGATTTTGGCGAACGTCTTTCACTAGATTAAATTGTAATTTGGTAAATTAAGATTTATGTGAAGGTCATGGCGAACGTTAAACCTGATCTAATCGAAATGAACAAGAATTGCTAAGTAAACTGGTTTTAACTAAATACCCCGAAGTCATTAGTGAAATAATCCAAGTAAGTGTCGTTTTTAATAACTGATAAAGTTCAATCAATCAATCTGACTCTTCCTGAGTCCATTTAGTTTATTAAATTTAGTTGTTAAGCAACGTGACAATTCGGTCACAACAAACCCAAGTCTTTTCTGTACTAAGTTAATTACATTTTTAGTTTTAATTCTTAAATTCACAATCCCTGTGGAACGAACTTGGACTTACTGTAGCTATACTATACACGATAGGGTATACTTACCTCAGTTGTGTAATAGTTAATGATCAGTATTTCTTTGTTTAATTTTATAACTAGAGTTTACACATCAATGTTACACATTAAATATACCTAGACATGCTAAACCCTAATTAAACCAATAGTTTAACATACACAGGATACAGTTAGTGTTTGCCATGATAAAAGTAAATAGACGATTAGGTGTTAAGAAAGGTCAGTAAATACAATTGTGGTCTGTTGCCTTATGCCTGCACCCTAGATACTTTGAGGGTTATTTTGTCTTATTCAAGCAAAGTTCAGGGGGGTTTGAAAACAGTCTGATCTGATCAGAATCATGATAATCTAGGATTCCAATGACATATGTTTCTAGGGTTTCACCTGAACGTAGGGTTCTAGTGTTTACACCGAAAGTATGTATGCTTTTTATCTGGTAAATCTCCAATCAATTTTATAATGAACATCATCCCGAAACCCTAGTTATCAAAGTTTCATCAATCACATCTCTACCTGTCTGCTTACTCCCTATCTGTTATCTTCTGCATTTACTTTATTGTACTTAGGATAATTATAAAACTAAACCTACCAAAATCTGTCTACCTACCCCCATCCTAATTGCGACCATAATCTTTGGTGACCCGCTTTATTTCAATTCGCTCCGATAGAAGAACGACCTCGAGTTATACTTTCTGCTTGCTCCCAAGGTAGGTAGTACTTATAGTTTGAGCCCCAGTTCTTATAAATTTAAAACTCACTGTCCGCCGCCTCTGTTGCTGTTGGAACAACGACCGGAGTCAAATCCGACCGACCGATAGGAGCGCGACACTTCCACGTTCCGTACTCCACACATTAGTGATGTTTCCGGCGCTATACAAATGTAAGCCGTTTAACGTTACCTCCGTTGTTTCATAATGACATCATCCCAATTAACGACTAACTACATTACAACAAACACACAATACAACTACTCACTAATCATGGCAAGTAATCCTAAAGCTAGCATAATAACAATAATAACATGCATTATGATAGATAAGGAAAGATATAACCGTAAGTAGCGTGTAGCTTGAATATATGCTGAAAGATTACAACGAGCAGAACTTCCGAATTATCTCCGACAATATTACAAATAAGCCCCTCAAAGTATCTTCAACAATATTACAATATTACCCCTCTGTTAGTCTTGGTTAAATATTAACCAAGATCTAACTAACTACTAACCTAAAGCTAACAAACTAACAAACTAATAACCTACAGAGAGAATTTTTTAGAGAGAATGAAGAATGAGGTGTGTGGAAATGAGTTTTGGAGCTTGGTATTTATAGGAGAAGCCTTAGGCAAGAGGTACAAGTCTTAAAGCACCAAATACAAGCATCAAAGCACCATACGGGACAAGCGGACCAAGGGGGGTCAAATGGCACCTTACAAGAACATACCCCCCGTATACGGCACCCTAAGGGCCGTATACGGCACCTAGGATACCGTATACGGTACCTATGTGTATAGGGGGGGGGGGGGGGGGTTGGTGCTCCATTTGGCCTCCGTTGACTTCTCGGTTGCTTGGTTCGTCTGTATCTTCTTCGTTTGGAGTCCGTTTGGCTTGATTCTTGCGCCGTTGGATTCTTTTTTCCGTTACGATTCTAATGACTAAGTTTGCCAAATTTGGAGGTGTTTGACTTTTGCGTGTTCCGGATGACGATCGGCGAGCTTCCAGACTGCACATCTTATCCGTCTTTCATCACTTTCTTCTGATTCTCTCACCTCCGGTCTTGGATTTCCATATGAAATCATAAAATATGAATTAAGATTCAATTCCATAAGTAAATTAAGAAGGGGATATTTAAGGTGACATTATTTGTCTCGTTTTACGTGATAAACGGATGTTTTTGGTGATTTTAACAGCAACGCCCATAATTAGACTAATTTGGTGATTTTAAGTAAATAATAGATGTTTTAAGATGTTTTCACCAAATATAAGTCCAATAAGTGTTGAATAATGTGCCTAAAAACATGACTTTTTAGGTTACATCAAGGTGCAAAATGATTGTTGAGCTAATATAAGATTATAAATTTATAGGTACGGGTCGTTCATTATTGTTGTTTTATTGTGTGTGAAAGAATATAATATCATATCACCAATTAAGGAGAAAAAAATACATGTGTTACATTAATTTGGTTTATTTGCGTTTAACCATTGGGCTGAATTTAGTTGAAACTCGAGCAAATACCAACCCAAATTGAACCCAAATATGTGATCATTCTTATTAATTGCGTGTAATCTAATCAATAATAACCTAACTATTTTATCAAAAAAAAAAAAATTTATAGTCATATAAAAATTCAAAACGCTACAAATTATGATATATCAAAGTTGAATAATACAAAATTTGGTGCTTGTGGCTCAAACTAGTCTGAGTTGATTCAGCAATTTCTAGGCCTCATCTATCTCGTATTTAATCCATGTTAGGTTTTATATACGTACGTAGACGAGTTGTTTTTTAATCTTAGTTATTGTTGTAAAACAAATTCCTAGTAAAAGTGACACATGCATGTAATGAAGTATATATAATCGAGTAAATTACATTCCTCGTTCATGATGTTTGTCATATATTTCATTCCTTGTCTCCAGGTTAGATATTTTACGGGTTAAGTCCCATGATCCGGGTTTCTTGTTCACTCCATGTCTTCGAAGGGTAAAAAAAAAAGTCCTAAAATATTGTATTTTAGTCATTTCATGAGGGATGAGAGGTTGGGAGTGAAACGAAAAACAAAACTCCGATTAATGTACTGAACTGCCAAAAACCTCGACTAAAGGATGAGATATGAAATATATGAAAAATGAGGAACGAGACCCATAGGTAGAGATGAGCAACACAGTCTAAAACTGAAACTGGTCCTGAATCGGACTAGGACCGGTCTTAGAAAAGACTGGACTGGTCCTAGGACTACCTGACAGTCCTAATTCAGTTCTACTTTCAGTTAGAAGACTGGTTAAAAACTTAACTGAAATCAGTTTAAACTGGTTAAAAACTGAAACTGGTTTAAAACTAACAAAAAGACTGAATGTATTATAAGTTACTTATGTTTATTTTTTTTTTTCACCTTTTCCTTTCCTTATAAAATTTAAATTTGGAGTAAATTATATTTGATACATTTTATTTCTTTATTTATAAACTTTTATTTCTTTTCACGTCAACAATTTCAATTGTATACATTTTAACATAATCGTACTTCACATTTATTTATTTTTTTCTATTGATTTTTAAATTTTGCACCATGAAATATGAAGTTATATTATTCTTCAAAAGTTTGTTGTTAATAACTATCAATAAAATCATGATAAAAAATAAATAAAAGTTCAAATTGTAAGTATTGATAAAATTATCGACCATGAAAAAAAGACTGTAAATGACTGAAATTGGACTGGGACTTGACTGAAATTCTATGGAAAACATGAAAACTGGTCAAAAACTAGACCAGTCCTAGAAAAGACTAGTTTTTAATTTTCTATTAAAAAACTAAACTGTTTTGAATTGGTCTGAAACCAATTTAAACTGATATTTGTTTATCTCTAACCATAGGGGGCTAGGGGTAGGCGTGAACAAAGCCGGGTTTTGCCCAACCCGACCTGACCCAAAAACCCGAATCGAGTTTTAGTCATCGAGTCCAAACTGGGTTTTGACCAACCCGACCCGAAATCGACATGGTTTAGAGGGGTGGAAAACCCAACCCGATGGTAACCGGATTGTACCGGTTTGGAACCGGTTCGGGTTGAAAACCCGGTTTAAAACCGGTTTTTCTAGTTTTGTCCAGCTACCCGCCGGTTAGGCCTGGTATCTGTCGGGTAGTCCACGATCCAGTCGGGTAAAACCCGTACCATCCGTGTATAATTCAGTTTACCTTAACAGAAGCAAAGCCATTTTTAAAGTTCCTTTTAGCCGATGGGTACGACTTGTACCCACCGGGTACTCTCACTTACCATCCGGGTACCAAACATGGCAGTCGGGTAGTTCTTCAATTAACCAAGGCCTGCACACTTGTAACACAAAAGACGAACTTTACACACGCATAACTTTGAACTCGTAAATAGTTAGAACCTAAAATTTTTGCAAGCACCTCCACTATAACATAATAAAACTTTTCCTTTTTACATTTTTCCAAATTTCGCGTTAACGAAGAATTCAGACGTGTGACTAGTTTATGGTCATTTCGGACACTTTTGGTGATCAAACCAAATCACAAACGACTCACATTCAGACTTCCACTTTTTACTAACACATTTTTGTTGGAATAGTATCTAATATCATAACTAATTGGTGAGACTAGTATTAGAAGTGAAGACTTTTTTGGTTGCCCTCTATAAACAGTCAAGAGAAATGAATAAGTAATAATATTAATTGGTATTAATATTATATTTAATTAGTTGATTTATTAATTATGGTGAATTAATTAGAAATCAAAAGTAATTAAAAAGGTGGAAGAATTTGGAAGCAGGATTTTAGCCTGCGGCAAAATGGTTTACCCGACGGCTAAATGGTTTAGCCGGCGACTAAATGGTTTAGCCTGCGGCCAAATTTTGAAGTCGGTGAAAATGCGGATCACATCTCGGATTCTTGGGCAGAAAGTTAGCCCGACCGTCGGCTGAAGGGTTTAGCCGGTGGCTAAAAGTCAAAATCTGCAAATTCAGGGTCCTTCCAGTATAAATAGGGTTCAAGCCTATACCATAAAACATACGATTTTCTTACGAATTTTGGCTCTGAAGTCGAAAATTATTCTTTCTCTTGGGTTTCTGGGTGTGAAACATTAGAGGTATTCTACTTTGGGTACTTGCCTCCAAGTAAGAAAGCTCTGCTAGGTGGTATGCGTGAGAAATTGGTTTTCTCTGAGGTTAGTGTTTTTCTTATTTATCTGATTTTGTTATTGCTTTATTTATTAAGTCAAGACCCTTTAGGGTTTTAGTTTCCTTTGCCCTAGATTAAGTTATTTATTTTCGCTACGTATGTTAATCAAGTTAGGGTATTAAGGAATAGAAAACCCAACAATTTTAACATACATTTGACACCTAAGCCAATAGCAACAAGCTACATACTAACATCATGGCTCATTTTGACATAACCACACTTTCATGTCCCATTTGAGCACCTTTTGACCCATTTACCACAACAACAACACTTTGACTTATTTACTTTTAATTTCCACATATACTTGACCATTTCAAGGTAGTTGACGTATTTACTTTTATTAGGAATGTTATACATTAGGAATGGAAATATAACTTAACAATAGCTTAAAAGATCTTCAAATTTTTTTCAATAGAATACTAGTACATTAGGAAGGGAAACATAACTTAACAATAACTTATAACAAAGTCTTCTAAATCTTCATAAAAATATTTTTGCAACAAATAAGCCTTCATAATTCTTCAAAATCTTCAACTTTTATTAATCTTCCATTCTTCTAACATCTTCAAATGCGTGGTCTTCAAAGGTCGAAATCTTCTTCGGAGTTAGCCTCTCGCGAAGCTTCATCGAGAGCAATTTCTTCATGGGAAAGTGATATTGTCATACCCCCTTCCACCTCGATATCATGTATATCTCCTTTGTATTCCATTTTACCTTCAAGACTTGAAATGTGTTATATACGTTCCGTAGCATCTAAGTGATCCTTCAAGCAAATACACATCTCTAATGAGGCCGGTGTGAGTCTTGTTCTTCGTATAGATAATACCCTGCCACTAAGAGAAAAAGCGGATTCCGAAGCTATCGTAGAAGCTTGGATGGTTAGTAAATCTCGGGCCATGATAGTTAAAACGGGAAATTGAGGTTCCATCCCTTTCCACCAAGCCAATATATCGAATGTTGCGAATTCATCGGGTTGTATAGTGATCGGTTCCGGTATATCTCCCATATTCACTAGTGTTCGTTTGGCTACTATCACCCCTTGCTTGTTTATGGTTTTCCTGTCTTAAACTATTATATAAGTTAATCATTGGATCGCGGAAAGAAGATGAACAAAATATTGAGGAAGCCGAACTAGAAGAAACATTTGTTGTTGAACCATATTTTTGAGAATAATGACCAAATAAATCTTTAAAACATTTGTTAATATAGCCTTTTGTATTTTGTGCAAAAAATGGGTCCTCGTCATTCAAATCCAAATCGTTACAAATGTTATCGATAAGCAATTTCACCCGGAAACGTTCAAACATAGGTTTAATGCGGCGGCACAATTAACTACCGGTGGCATTTCTTTAAAATATTTTCTGAGTTTTTCTTTCATGGGAGACACCATTATTGCGTATACATTACCACCAAATTCGTATTCATTTAGTTTTGGAAACATTAAAAAAATTTGGTTAAGTACCAAATGAATCATGGGATAATAAACACCCGATAACAAAGTAGTTATGGTTTTAAAAAGTTTGAGCAATTAGGTTATATTTTGAATAACATCCCAATATTCGGTGGGAAATTCGTTAGCAAGACCCTTTTGGACAAGTTGAAAATGAAAAACGTTTAAAGTGTCGCGTTGGCGTAAACCACATACAAACATGTTGTAAGTCTAATTTCATCTTACGGGCATGTCCCAATTAGGAGTCAAAAAAATAGAATCCGTTTCCTTACACAATTTCATATAATGTTTGTATCTACCCTTACCCTTACTAGAATATATCTTGTAACATAGTTTTATACGCGTCTTTTACTATACTTATTTGTGGAACCGCTAATCCGTCTTGCACAACCAAGTTAATGATGTGTGCAACACATCTACTATAGTAGAAAATGCCTTTCAAAGGTGGGTTGTATTTTAGTATTAATCTTTGAACGGCGTTTGTATTATTACTCGCGTTATCAAACGAGATTGAAAAAACCTTTTGTTCTATTTTAAACATTTTCATTACATCTTATAACATGTAAAATAAATTTTGACCCGTGTGAGGATAGTCAAAGTTTTCAAAATCAATGGTACATTTCATCATTTGCCAAGTTACGGGATCAACCCAATGCGTGGTAACACAAAGGTATGAATCGGGCAAACCATGAGGAGCCAACCAAACATCGGTTGTTAATGATACACTTGTATTTAAGTTTTCAAAACCGGTTATTAGTTGAATTTTAGCATTTTCCCACAATTTAAGTGCATCACGTCTAAGAGTAAGGCGACTTACATGATTATATCGCGGTTGAAGAGTATTTTGAATGACCCTAATAAGCCGAGGGTTGTCGAAGTGGTTGAATGGCAAAGCTTCTTGAATCACAAATCCTGCTAATGCTTCTCGACATCGCTCCGCTTCATATGTAAAAATACCCCCATTCCGTGAAATTGTTGCTTGACCCTCCTCCGGATTGTTTTTGGTTGCACTACATTACTTTGTAGTCTGTGATCTCAACGTTGTGTTGGAGTCGGCTTTCAAAAAATGCCCGTAACTTTTACAAAGTGCTTTAATTGAATCATCCGACAACAACACTTTGTTGTAATTACACCAAACCTCCGAATTACGTTTGGTTTGCAAAACTTGGACAATAGTTGGTGCATTTGAAGAACCAACACCATCGGTAGTTGAAGAAGATTGAGTTGCCATTTTGAGAGCGGTTTGAGAGTGTTAGAGAAATGTTTTGGGAGTTTCGTACGCAAATCGTAAACGTTTGAGTGTTTTAAGACTAGAATGAGTGTGTTTGAGTGTTATAACTAAACCAAACCCAAGGTATCTATTTATACTAATTTTAGGATGGCACAATGGTAAAAAAAAAACACAAAAAAATGGCTAGATAACGGCTAGATTCAGTCAGACCGAAAAACCGGTTTCAAACCGATTTTTAAAACCGGTTTTCTAACCCGGTTTCGGAAAACCCGGGTCCAACCCGGTATCAACGGTTAAAAACCCAACCCGGGTCCTACCCGCCGGGTATTCTCAAACCAGTGTTTTTCCGGGTCTGGATTCGGGTTTTTTATCGGGATCAGTTTTGGTTTCGGTTTTTTTGTTCACGCCTAGCTAGGAGTGGCACCCCTAATCAGCCCAACTATCATGCATATGTTTGGCCCATATGTGTGGCCCATCTGGACCATTTGTAGGTTAACAAAATAACAAGTCCTTTGTTCTGTAACTACTACGAACTTATGGTATAATAAAATACCTTTAATGTAACACCTGGTCAAAAAGTCAACTTGTGCGTCTAATTTAAACTTTTTATAATCGTATTATTATATACAATTATAACTCAGCGAGCGAAAACTTTACATTTTATATAATGAATAGTGATTATGTAATAATCACAAATAAAACCATTTGAAGTCACATTAGATTTTAAATTGAGTAAAACTATTTTTAATTTAATTAATTACTAATCGAAAGAGCGGAAATATAAATCTAAAAATATTAAATTTATATATATTATTCGGGTACAAAATACGGGTATTTTACACTGCAAAATAGGAACGAAGTGGGGGAAAACTCCTCCCCACCTCTTTGGATAAGCCACCCAACCCCCCAAACCCCCCCTCATTCTTTCATTTCTTTCATTTCATTTCACACACACCTCACCCAAAACTCTCTCTAAAAATTCTTACCCGATTTCGGATCTACAAATCGACACACGAAATTTACATTTTCGGAATCATCAACAAGAGAGGAACAACATTTACAAAGGCAACATCATCATCTTCTTCCTCGTTTGACCTCGATTCGCATTTGTAAGAAATCCTCAAATTCTTAGATTTAATCATTTTGGGGTAATGTTTTAGTGTAAAAATGTTTACATAAGTTACTTATAACCTAAACAACCAAGAAACCACGATTTTACAGCTTGAAAATACGTTTGATTTGCGATTTTGGCCGGAAAAACGCGAAACCCGAAAGTTTCTGGGCTGCTGTTCTTGAGTGCGACACAAGCCTTGTGTCGCATACTGTGTCGCATGGATTACTCATGCGACACAACCCTTATGTCGTATTCTTGTGTCGTACCTTGTGTCGCAGACTCCATGCGACACAACCCTTATGTCGCTATTGATTTAGCATCACACGCATTATGCGACACAACCACTGTGTCGCAGAGCTTCTGTGTCACACTATGCGACACAACCATTGTGTCGCATGAACCATTTTTGTGTCGCATGTTATGTCGCAGAAAACAGAAAATAGCCAAATTTTTCTAAGTGTCGGAAGACGTTTCCAAGTGACAATTTAAATACGAAAACTCGAACCCAATAATAATATGAATTATTATTACGATTTCCCCAATCAAGAACCACACTTACAAACATACGAAATCTCTCGTGTTTAGGACACTAGGAGATCATATTTGGACACGACTCGTTACATTAGGACGCTAGCTCCTCAGGTGAGTTTCATAGCCCCACTCTTTCAACTGTTTTACTGTTTTCGGGGTGAAACACATGCTCAATCATTGTTTTCGAATTACATTAAGAATCTTTTATAATTCACAACTATTTATATTACTGCATGTAATACGAAATGTGTAATACTTAGGAATTACACCCTTAACATTGTTTTAGAACAATGTCAGTACCCAACCTAGATAGGTTGCAATCGTACCCTGTTAGATTATTGGAAAACGAATACCAACACATAACTGATGTAGTTATCATAATCTTTTCGCTATATTGTCACGGGACAATATTATTGAATACCTTAGAACTAGTTAGTTCTACTTACACTAGACAACATCTATATTGTTATTAGTTTTAGTTATTCTTTAGGAACTAAAACTGTCGATACTCTTCGTTATCACTAGAACGGGAACTGGACTTAAGTGAACATTTCCTCTGAGACTCCGATATATATACTTGCTAGGCTTTAGGCTAGGAGTATACAATATTATCACACATTGGTACAGATTCCTCATATCAATATAACTCAACCGGTGACGACTCTGGCTCAGGATGTAATCCAACCAGGGATGGTCCCCCGGTTCAGGATGTAATCCAACCGTGTGGGGGTGTCACCTAATGAATATCTACATACAATTATACGATCTACTCAGTCGGGCAGTCGTAGTACTGCTGACTTAAATATTATTTGCAAGAACAACGCCAGAATGGCACTCTCACATTTTCACTCATGACTAGCTATCATGACGATGCCATGGTAAAGTGGGCACAAAACGATGCCACGGTAAAGTGGGCACAAGTACGATATCGCGGTAAAGCGATACACTCGATGTGGCACGGGCTTATGCGCCGTGATCCGCACTTACATACAATCAATGGATCAGCGAGTTATACTCGGGATTCACAAGAAGAACGGGTCGGTGGAGTTTCCACGCGAGGCCGTTAGCTCGATACAACACGTCCGGGTTAGCGTATACTAACTGGGTAAACGGACACTCAAAACAATTTTAATCATAAATCTGCGGGTCTACAATCAGATGGTTGCTGTATGCACCATATTTTACATAATCTATATAGTTCTGCGGAACTACAGTTAATTGTTATCATATGACGCGGTCATACTACTACTCAATGGTTATAGGCATGTATTGCCTCATGTTTTTAGACATAACTACTACCTGTTAGGTATCAAGGCATGAATTGCCATACATGTATATATGTACTTAGGTACATGACCCGAACCCTTAGGTATGAGATACCTCGATTTGACGTGTACACATTTGGTGTTGCAAAACTTCAATATAAAACGCATCAAAATGACAGAATTTGAAACTACCTTTCAAAACATACGAGGTTTTATTACATCATGATTTTAACTTACAATCCTATGAACTCACCAGCTTTATAGCTGACCTGTTTTAGCATGTGTTCTCAGGTGCCCAGCAGGATTAGGATTACTTCAAGATTATGCTAGCTCGAGTCGCATGATTTCAAACGTTTGGGACAACTCTGCATTTACTTTTGTAGTATCAAATTATGTATTTGGAATTCACTGTCAAACTCATAACGTTGTAAACGTTCTATTTTGAGAAATGTATAATTATTTTCAAACGTCTCATTTAGAGTCGTTCATTATGTATCTTATGCTGTGATATTTGATTTAGTAACACCCGACCCGACAGCTTCCGCAAACCGAAATTTGAGGGTGTTACATTTAATGATTCTAATTACTTACTTTTTGTTGATTAGAAGTATATGTATTGTTACATACATAATTAAGTTCTTCATGACACAATGAAAACTCATGAACAATAGCATACTATTGAGGATCGTCTTCAAGGAAACGTTTGTATTAGTTTCAGAGATGAGATCGTAATTATATTAGTTACATTTATCGTTATTATCGTGTAGCAAATTATAGCCCCCGTTAACTCAAAATCCCAGCTTCGCCCCTGTGAAAAATATTATGGACGGGAATGTAATTTACTCTATATAATCGATGGTTGGTTTTGTTGAATGATGAAACCAAACCACTACATATATATGACAACTACATACGTAATACTGTATATGCTTATAACATGTACATAAAGATCACTATACGGAAACTTTAATAAAGTTCAGTAGTATATGATGTACGTAAAAGTAAAACGGTAAAACGTCGACAAGGGAAGTTGGGTCATGGGTGGCTGTATTATGTCGGTGAACAAAATATCACTTTTCAAATTAGATGCTTCGAAAATTACGCCCCAATCTGGGGAAGGTGAAAAGGTGGCAAGTTCAAAGGGTAGGCATGGGGATTCCAACTTGGAAGATTCCTATGCAGAAGGTCTCAACAGATATGAGGCAACTGGGCCAAAGTTAGATGAGGTCTTTGTTTTTGGGTCAAACGCTAAGCCCATTAAAGAGCAATCTATGGGCCAAGTTTTTTCAAGGGCTCATGCAAATAGGAAAAAGAAGCCATTATCAGGAAAAAAGAAAAGAGGGGTTTTTTGTGAGGATTTTTTACCCGATTTGAATGAAAACCCGAGCGATCCTTTTAACTTAGAAGACCTAATTCAAAGAATTGGAGTTCAGATGAAATCAAATAAACGTAAAAGCAGATTGACTGATTGGGATTTGGATTTAAATGAGGAATTCGTAGTTCGTAACAAGAAAGGGAGATGTTGGCCAGAGGAAACTAATGAAAACAGCACACAATCTGTGGAGTCTCAATCGGTTCTCAATAAAAAGATGGAAGTTGCAAATGAAATTGAACCTGGCTCCTGTTCTAACTCGTGTGAATTTGTTGCCGAGAGTGTGACACTCCGCAAATTTGAGTACAATTAAGAACAGTAAACACATGCATTTTACGCTAATTTCCTGGTTAAGTTTAAACAAAACTTTTGATGTGTTGTAAGCCTAGCAAGCCCAATACTTTTAAACAAAAAGTATTACATATTATGTGATTAATTATAATCTTGTACAAACGTATCGGAACGAATCTGACAAAATAAATAACAAAAGTTGGTGATACAAAAACAATTAATAATTCAGTTATTATTACGAGTATTAATATATCTATAACATATAGATAAAATGATTTAAATATACATTTTACATAGAACGTATTATTTAACGAACAGAAACAATTTTAAAACGTACCCAGAGATCACAAATTATAAAATTTCTATTTTTCTCGTACGTTTGAAAGTATTTGGAACATTACCTCAAAATATGACATCATAATTTAACTGAAATTTGGCACCCAATTGGATGCGCGCAGTAAAATGTACAAATTTGTACAACAGTCTAAAATAATGAAAATCTCATTATTCTAATTTTAAATAACGAATCTGGAGAACATCTACAAAATGAAAATATAAAATACCCGTACGCGAAATTAATGGGTTAAAAACCTACAATTTTAACCCAACTAAAATATCTATTCGACATCTACCTGTTGAAACCTTACTTCATCTGTTGAAATTGGGAACCAAATATATTTATATATTCCCTCCATGTCTCACTGATTAAACACACTCTCAAACCAAACTTCAATAATTGAGTGTCACCAACTTTCCTTCTCCATTCCCTCTGTGACTCTCTTTCGGTAGAAGCAGGGAGCAAGAGCAAGAGCAACACAAGCTCATTCTCACCACCTCATCTTCATAATCATCCTCACACTATCACTATCAACTAAAAACAACAAAACATACATGTGATCATCATCATCATTGTGGGATCATCATCATCACCAAACCATCATAATCATCTCATTGTAAGGAAAATTCCATCTCTAAATTCTTGCTTAAATTTCGTATTATATGGTGTTAACATAAGATAATACATGTATACAACCTAATGAATTGATGATTAATTGGTTGAAATCTTGAAAGTGGATAATTGATTAAACAAAACCCAATTATACAACCATTGGTACATATGAAAATTTTAGTAATGATAATATTTCGTTATTGTTATAATCACTACACTATGTTAATAATCGTTATTATGGATGACCGAGACTTGAGAAAATCGTTAGAACCAAAACTAGTTATATGTATATATGTAGTCTGAACCTCGAACAGAGTATAAACTGAAACACGATGAGCCGATCGGCTAGAGACAGAGAACCGATCGGCTAGAGACACAGAACCGATCGGCTGGAATGGGTTAGAGCCGTACGGCTCATGGGGACATAGCCAATCAATTTTGTTATGTAAACCGAAGACAATTGAAAATATATATGTCTTTTGTGTTGTACGTGTATTATCATCTAAAACATCATATATATAATATATCTTTAAATATATATATATATATATATATATATATATATATATATATATATATATATATATATATATATATATATTTAAAAGCAATGTGGGGTTGGCAAGAATTGTAATCGTAAATATACTTATACGGTTGTACCCAACGGCTATGTTACTCAACCGGACGGCTAAGTTCTTTTTGTGTACCCAAACGAGGCGTGTTGTATTTTTAGCCAAACACAGATGTTGCGATTTAATGGTACAAAAATAATAACGAATACACGACTAAAAATTTTGGTTATGTTGTAGTTTTTATAAAACTTTATGACACAAAAGTTTGGTACAAAAATTGTACACGACTACGGGACAATATTTTATACGAATAATGATATAAAAGGGACGCGATAAACTTTGGGACAATAATAATTATTTATTTCAAAAACGACAATTTTTGGAACTACACGACATACTATACATATATATATATGTATATATAAACGACGACGACAAATATATATATATATATATATATATATATATATATATATATATATATACACACACACAGACACACACACATACACACAATAAACGAACTATGTATATATGTATGCACGACGACACACACACACACATATATAATGGACCAATTATATATGTATACGACGAGGACAAATTTAATGGTATATATTTATATGCACAACTAATAAGTATATGTGTATATACTTACACATTACGAATGATTCGACAACAAACATAATTTGGAAAATATTAATTATTTCCAACATATAACACCAACAACTTGTACAAATTAAGGAATCAACAATTTCTTCAAAACAATTAAACTATTAACATGATTCGACAATTTAGTCAATCACTTATGTTAATACAATTATCACGTATAGGTTGTTAAAGGACTTACGTGGTCGACGTCTACTACTACTCGCTAGCTTTCACATCTGCGCACCTACTGTGAGTTCACAGCCCCACTTTTACTTGTTTTACTGCTTTCAACTTGGGGTGAAAAACATAGCTAATGTTTTGCAACAACATGCAATATCTGTTTATGATTGTCTTGGTGTTTATGTGTTACTGATTATATGATGAGGACTATATGTGAATACTTGTATGATTTTATACGAACAACTCATAGGGTATTACTTCCCTACAAACTGTTGTGAATGACTTCATTTGGCTTACTTGATAACATTTTACAAATGAATATGGTTTAACAAACCATACCTATAAAAACCTGTGAATTCACTCAACATCCATGTTGACCTTTTACTATATTTTTCAGGTAACTAGCAGCACATATAAGACTGCATGCATATGGAGTTAGGCGACCCGCGACTAATTAGGATGCCACATTTTGGGACAAACAAAGATTTATTTTGTATAACTATTACTATTTCTACGACTTGACAAATCATAGCTCTTTGTAACAAATTATTTTCTTAAATGGCATCTTAATTTAATTGTTCTGCAATAATCATACGCTCTGATCTGCATGATGTTCAACGTTAACGTCAGCACCCCCGTTTACTCTAATGCTTCCGCTAATCGCGCGTTGACCGCGCTGACCGAATTTGGGGGTGTCACAGTTTGGTATCAGAGCCATTGGTTATAGCGAACTAGAAGTCTTTAAGTGACCTGAAAGCCTTAGAGACCTAGACTATAGCCTTGGCTAGAACATGCATGCACACATTTGCATACGCCTAACTCACTATATGACAACTATTGTCGCAATGCGTTTAGATGAATAATTGCGTGTTCCTACGCGTGACTTTTCAAATATGGTTGGGATAACAATGACAACTCGATACACGAGAAACCATCAACCAACACCATCACGCACGTAATTTATACAAACATTATCGTCCGATGCATAGTAAATCTGACTTGTAGTCCCTGCACCAAATTACACTTTAGGCAGTCAAGCCTACTTGAGCATCTAAAGAATGCTAGGGGGCACTTGTATCATATTAAAAGTCTGGAACCCTTCTCATTCATACAGCTCCAACTTTTACGAATAAACATATAAAACTAATGGTCCCTACCTTAGTTACTATACTACACACACTAATCAGGAAACTCCCTGACACACGAAATAAAAGCAATGCCCCCGATTGGATGGAGACATGCTCCACATACGAGCGCCTAGAACTTGTTGAAGGCCACACGAACTTGGAAAACGAAACTGCCCACGCTACCTATGCCCGAGCACAGATGCTAGAAGAGCATGCTCGAGTGGCAGAGAGGGTAGCTGGGGTCAGCAGGAAGATGACTATAACATGACAACTGTAGGAACGTATTTATCTTATCTTCATTAAACCTATGTACGGTGGGCCGTACCTCTGCTGTACTGTATTAAAACCTCTATCTGATGAAGACATATAAAACCCATCACATTGTATATGAACACTATCATACGAACGTCATGTTTGACGTACTCGGTCATGGTTGACCACTACGCAAACAAACTCTCACTTTCTAAGGGATCAAACAAATCCTCACTAAGCATTTTACGATTAGGACTGACAACTTATCGGTCGAATGGATGGAGAGAACAAATGAAAGTGTGATACATATTGAAGTAACGAGCTTTGAATACTACAAGAACAAACATAGTAAGGTGTCGTATCCACTAATCGAGATGGAATCTCAAACAACCACTAGGGTAACCAGACCCAATTATGTGGAACAAACTCCTCCCCACAAATGACAAACTTATCTTGATAATTTTTATAAAATTTGTATACAAAAGTGTTTTACTATATTTTTGGATAACATTCCAACAAAAACTATATTTTGGATAACATTCCAACAAAAAAACTATATTTTAGATAACATTCCAACAGAAACTATATTTTGAATAACATTCCAACAAAAACTATATATTGGATAACATTCCAATGAAAACTATATTTTGGATAGTGTTCCAATGGAAACAATAACTTTGAATAACATTCCTACAAACACTTTGAATAGGATACTGGAGAACATACCAGTACGCATTTATAAACCGGAGAACGGCCGGTATCATTTTGAATTAACCGGAGAACGTACCGGTAATGTTTTGAGATACTGGAGAATGTACTAGTAAGGCTTTAAACCGGAGAACGACCGGTGGATTAACTGGAGAACAACCAGTACTATGATTTGCTGGAGAACAGCCAGCAGTATTACAAACCGGAGAACGACCGGTAGACTTTGGACATGTTGATCCTTAGTTGGATCAGCCTGCGTTTCCTACGATAACAATTTTGGGGAATGTTATTTTATTTAAATAGACTGTGTTTCTTGCTATTACTTATTTAGGAAATGTTCCTCTTAATTGATAAACTTATGCTTCCTACAAAGCAAACAACTAAACTATATTAGGGATAGACATCCCACTTATACCATGTTTTGGGCAGACATCCCAACTAAACTGTATTTTGGATAACAACCCAACGAAATCTTACTTTTGGATGACAATCCAACAAAATGAAATTGATTGAATCCTAACACCGTCACCGAGATGTTATGGAAAACAATGACTCAACTTTTAGAAGTTGACTCACGTAAACTAGATGACAAACACGTCATAGAACTAGCCGATGGTAAGTTGATCGAATCAGGAGAAATAGTACCGGGATGTATCCTAACATTTGAGGGTCATCTCTTCGAAATAGACTTACCACAGGTAGAGATGAGAAGTTTCGACATTATAGTCGGTATGGACTAGTTGTCAAGGAATTAAACTAAGGTTGTATATTGGATACGTCGGTACGATTTCCACTATTCATTATCTCCGACAAAGATAAGCGCTTTACATTTCGCATCTGACAGTTGGCACTGTTGGAGGCGTCATATGGACGTAAGTGCCGATCACCACTCTATTGGAGAGAGTTGGGTGACAGACAACTATCTGATATGTAGATTGTCCGGGAAACTACGGACAATATATTTCAATTACTTAACCAACTGAAACCAGCGTGAGACAGACAAAAGAGTTTCGACAATAACCGCTGTAAACCCCTTGAATTTCAAGATGGTGACAAACCTCTACATAAAAATATCGCCCTGGAAGGGAGTAACACAACTTGAGAAAAACGGGAAAAACTTAACCCACGATACATATAAGACCTGTCAAAAATCCTTGTAAGGATTGGTCTTATGCTCACAAACTAAACATATCTCATGAGCTCAATAACATCATGACACTTTTCAAATTACTAATTTGGAAAAGTGCCTCTCCAACGAAAAAAAAAAATTAATCAACTTTCCTCAATGAAGTCCTTGACACAACAATAACAAATATGGGAACAACTATGAGTTCCACTACGATAATAACTACGATTCCATCTATGATTTAGAATGGACATACTTTAATTTGGTATATGTACAAAACCTTGGAAAACTTTATAAACTTTGAAAACTTAACTCATGGATTTTAGTTGACACTAAACGCGTGTTACACATTCCTCAATACCACAATTACTGATTTGACGACGAGAGCGTCATAGGAATGACATATCTAAGTCAACGTTAAACTCAGGATCTGCATTTAGCAGACGAGTCAACTCACTATGTTGTCAACCGATTAGTCACGACAGGACTACACTGTGAACAACCATCGTAAAACAATTTATTGAAGAACGGACTACGATGATATAACTACGATTTGAAACACGAAATAGTCAGAACACGACTACTATGATATAAACTACTAGGATGGACTACGACATAAGTCCTGGATGATTAACAACGTCGTTGTAAGCTACCAATACCAATGGTAACTATACACCAGTAAACTAATGAACAGACATTAGTCCCTTGGATGTGAAAGGTCATCACATAGAAAGCCTTCTCCCTATTTTCTTTATTTGCCAGCATGGCACTAGCCTAACAAGGGGAGGAAGACAAACACACCTGAATGTCACACTAACTGACACATACCCGGCTATCAGTGGATGATGCACAGACTACTACGATCGACACATTAGGCTATTATATATGTGCATATATATGTATAGCCCCCACTCCCAACTACACTTGTGAGCTACGAAACAGTCAATAAATGACTACCTTTAAAACTCGCTCTAGACATTCTAGGCCTACTCTCAGTTAAAAGACTTAGTTACAACTGAGTCATGAGGCAAGGTATACATGCGCGAACAACTCATAACATAACTTACATTTCGAGGACGAAATTTCTTTAACAAGGGGAGAATGTGACACTCCGCAAATTTGAGTACAATTAAGAACAGTAAACACATGCATTTTACGCTAATTTCCTGGTTAAGTTTAAACAAAACTTTTGATGTGTTGTAAGCCTAGCAAGCCCAATACTTTTAAACAAAAAGTATTACATATTATGTGATTAATTATAATCTTGTACAAACGTATCGGAACGAATCTGACAAAATAAATAACAAAAGTTGGTGACACAAAAACAATTAATAATTCAGTTATTATTACGAGTATTAATATATCTATAACATATAGATAAAATGATTTAAATATACATTTTACATAGAACGTATTATTTAACGAACAGAAACAATTTTAAAACGTACCCAGAGATCACAAATTATAAAATTTCTATTTTTCTCGTACGTTTGAAAGTATTTGGAACATTACCTCAAAATATGACATCATAATTTAACTGAAATTTGGCACCCAATTGGATGCGCGCAGTAAAATGTACAAATTTGTACAACAGTCTAAAATAATGAAAATCTCATTATTCTAATTTTAAATAACGAATCTGGAGAACATCTACAAAATGAAAATATAAAATATTATATTTTATATTGCTAAAATTATACCCGTACGCGAAATTAATGGGTTAAAAACCTACAATTTTAACCCAACTAAAATATCTATTCGACATCTACCTGTTGAAACCTTACTTCATCCGTTGAAATTGGGAACCAAATATATTTATATATTCCCTCCATGTCTCACAGATTAAACACACTCTCAAACCAAACTTCAATAATTGAGTGTCACCAACTTTCCTTCTTCATTCCCTCTGTGACTCTCTTTCGGTAGAAGCAGGGAGCAAGAGCAAGAGCAACACAAGCTCATTCTCACCACCTCATCTTCATAATCATCCTCACACTATCACTATCAACTAAAAATAACAAAACATACATGTGATCATCATCATCATTGTGGGATCATCATCATCACCAAACCATCATAATCATCTCATTGTAAGGAAAATTCCATCTCTAAATTCTTGCTTAAATTTCGTATTATATGGTGTTAACATAAGATAATACATGTATACAACCTAATGAATTGATGATTAATTGGTTGAAATCTTGAAAGTGGATAATTAATTAAACAAAACCCAATTATACAACAATTGGTACATATGAAAATTTTAGTAATGATAATATTTCGTTATTGTTATAATCACTACACTATGTTAATAATCGTTATTATGGATGACCGAGACTTGAGAAAATCGTTAGAACCAAAACTAGTTATATGTATATATGTAGTCTGAACCTCGAACAGAGTATAAACTGAAACACGATGAGCCGATCGGCTAGAGACAGAGAACCGATCGGCTAGAGACACAGAACCGATCGGCTAGAGACACAGAACCGATCGGCTGGAATGGGTTAGAGCCGTACGGCTCATGGGGACATAGCCAATCAATTTTGTTATGTAAACCGAAGACAATTGAAAATATATATATCTTTTGTGTTGTACGTGTATTATCATCTAAAACATCATATATATAATATATCTTTAAAATATATATATATATATATATATATATATATATATATATATATATATATATATATTTAAAAGCAATGTGGGGTTGGCAAGAATTGTAATCGTATATATACTTATACGGTTGTACCTAACGTCTATGTTACTCAACCGGACGGCTAAGTTCTTTTTGTGTACCCAAACAAGGCGTGTTGTATTTTTAGCCAAACACAGATGTTGCGATTTAATGGTACAAAAATAATAACGAATACACGACTAAAAATTTTGGTTATGTTGTAGTTTTTATAAAACTTTATGACACAAAAGTTTGGTACAAAAATTGTACACGACTACGGGACAATATTTTATACGAATAATGATATAAAAGGGACGCGATAAACTTTGGGACAATAATAATTATTTATTTCAAAAACGACAATTTTTGGAACTACACGACATACTATACATATATATATGTATATATAAACGACGACGACAAATATATATATATATATATATATATATATATATATATATATATATATATATATATATATATATATAGACACACACACACACACACACACATACACACAATAAACGAACTATGTATATATGTATGCACGACGACACACACACACACATATATAATGGACCAATTATATATGTATACGACGAGGACAAATTTAATGGTATATATTTATATGCACAACTAATAAGTATATGTGTATATACTTACACATTACGAATGATTCGACAACAAACATAATTTGGTAAATATTAATTATTTCAAACATATAACACCAACAACTTGTACAAATTAAGGAATCAACAATTTCTTCAAAACAATTAAACTATTAACATGATTCGACAATTTAGTCAATCACTTATGTTAATACAATTATCACGTATAGGTTGTTAAAGGACTTACGTGGTCGACGTCTACTACTACTCGCTAGCTTTCACATCTGCGCACCTACTGTGAGTTCACAGCCCCACTTTTACTTGTTTTACTGCTTTCAACTTGGGGTGAAAAACATAGCTAATGTTTTGCAACAACATGCAATATCTGTTTATGATTGTCTTGGTGTTTATGTGTTACTGATTATATGATGAGGACTATATGTGAATACTTGTATGATTTTATACGAACAACTCATAGGGTATTACTTCCCTACAAACTGTTGTGAATGACTTCATTTGGCTTACTTGATAACATTTTACAAATGAATATGGTTTAACAAACCATACCTATAAAAACCTGTGAATTCACTCAACATCCATGTTGACCTTTTACTATATTTTTCAGGTAACTAGCAGCACATATAAGACTGCATGCATATGGAGTTAGGCGACCCGCGACTAATTAGGATGCCACATTTTGGGACAAACAAAGATTTATTTTGTATAACTATTACTATTTCTACGACTTGACAAATCATAGCTCTTTGTAACAAATTATTTTCTTAAATGGCATCTTAATTTAATTGTTCTGCAATAATCATACGCTCTGATCTGCATGATGTTCAACGTTAACGTTAGCACCCCCGTTTACTCTAATGCTTCCGCTAATCGCGCGTTGACCGCGCTGACCGAATTTGGGGGTGTCACAGAGAGTGTTGAAAGGTATCCAGCAAAGGAAGGTGATGATGAAGCAGAGATGACCATCAAGGTTGCTAAGCAAATTGGTATTGAAATTCAAGAAATGAGGGATCAAGTTTTGGAAGTTCTAGCTGGTGAAGGGGGTGTTAATGGTTCAAGATGAATTTTTTATCCATAAATATCAAAGGAGTTATAGATGATTGTAAGAGGCAATGGATAAAAGGAATAAAGAAAAAGCACAAGATTAATTTTATATGTATGCAGGAGACGATTTGCGCGAAAGGTAATAAATTTATTTTTGATCAGTTTTGGGGTAATGGTGCAAATGAAATAGTTTGGGTGGATGCATCAGGTAGGTCAGGAGGTTTGGTTTCGATTTGGGATCCCGGGATATTCAAAATGATAGAAGTGGTGAAAGAACGTAACTTTATCATGGTAAAAGGTAATATAATGGGAGTACCATTGCCATTGTATGTTATAAATGTGTATGGTCCTCAGCAGATTGCTGAAAAATGAGTATTATGGGATAAGCTTTTAACGCTTAAAAATTCGAATGAGGGACAGTGGATTTTTCTTGGTGACTTTAATGAAGTTCGATTTTTGGAAGATCGTTTAAATTCTCACTTCAACCATGTTGGAGCTCAAGTTTTCAATGATTTCATTTTCAACGCAAATCTTTTGGAATATCCAATGGGAGGCAGAAAATACACTTTCAGGGTGGGCAATACGCAAAAGTTTAGCAAAATTGACAGAGTGTTGGTATGCCATAGTTTCTGGAATAGATGGTCTGCGGCTAGCCTAATGGCTCTAGAGAGAAGCTTTTCTGATCATTACCCACTAATTCTATCTCTAGAAGTTCTAAATTTTGGTCCCAAACCATTCAAGTTTTTTGACTCATGGTTTAATTTGCCTAACTTTGATGATTTTATGGTGAATTTTTTGAAAAATGAGATAAAGTTTCAATTGGGGCCTGCGGATTTGCTGCTAGCAAGGAAATTGAAGTTGATAAAGGAAAGAGTAAAGAATTGGATCAATGATTCGAAAAGCTCACAGAAGGATGACTTCATGAAACTAAAAGACAAAGTGCAGGAAATGGAAGTTGTGATGGAATCTAGATTGCTATCAGAGGAGGAATTACAAATGAATTATGAAGATAAGATGTTGCTAATGAACATGGAGAGGCAAGAGATGCAAGATTTAAAGCAAAAGTCTAGAGTGAACTGGGCAATTCATGGAGATGAAAATAGTAAGTATTTTCATGGTTTAATTAACAATCGTATTTGCAGGTCTCGGTTAAATGGTTTGTCAATTAATGGAAGTTGGTGCATTAAGCCGGCACAAATTAAAAGTCAGGTTTTCAGTTTCTTTGCGGAGAGGTTTCAAGAGAAAAACATTGTGAGACCTCAATTCCATTGTAAAGGGATGCCGAAATTATCAGAAGAACAAAGGATAGAGTTGGATGGTTTGTTTTCAAAAGAAGAGATTCGAGAGGCAATCACAGGTTGTGCTGGGGATAAAGCTCCGGGCCCAGATGGATTTAATTTTAAATTCATTCACAGGTATTGGACCTATCTTGAAGATGATTTTATAGCTGTTCTTTCGAATTTTCATGCTACAGGTCGGATTAGCAAGGGTTGCACATCTAGCTTTATAACTTTAATCCCTAAAATCATGGACCCAAAGGAACTAAATGATTTTAGGCCTATCAGTCTATTGAGTTGTATATCGAAAGTAATCTCAAAAGTGCTTGCAAATAGGCTCAGGAAGGTCATAAACTCATTAGTGTCCGATTCCCAATCAGGTTTTATTTTGGAACGAAACATTCTTTATGGTCCTCTAATGGTAAATGAAATTATTTCATGGTTGGGTAAAGCTAAACGAAAGGCTCTTTTGTTTAAGATAGATTTTGAAAAAGCATTGATACTATTAATTGGGATTTCATTAAAAAAGTTTTGATTCAAATGAATTTTTATGATCGTTGGGTGAAATGGATTGGGGCGATTCTATCATCATCTAGAGCCTCGATATTGGTTAACGGTTCTCCCACAAATGAATTTCAATATTCTCGGGGTGTAAGACAAGGTGATCCGCTATCACCATTACTTTTTGTAATTGCAATGGAGGCTTTCACATGTTTTATAAATAAAGCTGTCAGGTTAGGGATTTTCAAAGGGATATCAACTCCAAATAAAGGCCCCACTCTCTCCCACCTTATGTACGCAGATGATGTTCTTATTATGGGAGAATGGTCATTGTCAAATGTGGATTTCATATCAAGATTGATGCGGGCTTTTTACTTAGTATCTGGGCTTCGTATTAATCTGCATAAATCTACACTATATAGCATTGGAGGTTCTGATACAGAGGGCTGTCTTTTTGCCGAAAGAGTAAAGTGTAAGCAGGGTTCACTTCCGTTTACATATTTGGGATTGAAAGTCGGGGCGAAGATGAATCTGTTCAATAATTGGAAACCGGTAATTGATTTATTCGAATCGAGACTTTCTCTCTGGAAAGCTTCATCTTTATCAATAGGTGGGAGATTAACATTAATCCAATCAGTTTTTGAAAGTCTTCCGGTGTATTATTTTTCACTTTTTAAAGCCCCAATCCGGGTAATTCAAAAGCTTGAAGGTATTCGTCGGAAATTCTTTTAGGGTGGTGCGAAGGATTCAAAAAACAGTATTAATTGGGTAAGTTGGGAAAAGGTGACAAAACCTAAGGATCAAGGGGGTTTGGGTCTTACTACTCTTCGGGCTTTGAATTTAAGTTTACTTGCCAAATGGCAATGGAGATTTAAAACCGAAGAAGGAAGATTGTGGAGAGAAACAATGTTGGCTCTACACAATGGAAGACATGCTCAATTTCTTCCAAAAAAATCTAATGCAACCGGTGTCTGGAAGTCAATTTGTGAGCTCGATAATGAGTTTACTAAGAAAGGCTTTGCAATTAAAGAACTCATGAAGTTAAAAGCATCAGGAGGTAATGGCAATGAGTGGGCATGGATACCTAATCCCCATGGCAAGTTCTCGGTTAAATCGGTCAGAAAATTATGGCTTAAACATGACCATATGGAGATGGAACAAATATATGTCTGGAACAAATTGGTCCCAAAGAAAGTGAACGTGTTTGGATGGAGACTTTGGTTGGACAGATTACCTACCAAGAAAGCTTTAGAAAACCGTAACATCATCTTAGATAATAATCGTTGTGTTTGGTGCGAAGATGCGGAAGAAGATGCGTTTCATATTTTTAATGGTTGTGTAGTTGTAAATAACTTATGGATGGAGGTTGCAAAATGGTGTAAAATTCAACCAGTGTATGCATTTACGGTTGGAGACCTGTTAAGGTTTCATGAAGTGATTCATGGGTCTGGGAACAAGAAAATAATAATTCAAGCAATAATTATTGATCTCTTGTTGGGTGATTTGGAAATCGCGAAATACACTTGTTTTCAACAAGCGGAGAGTCTCGGCTGAGGAGATGATCCGAGATGTGAAAGCATTTAGTCTCCTTTGGATCAAGAATAGAGCTCCTTCAAAACTAGAGATCGAAAGAAATTGGGCCGATTTTGACTGTGGTGTTTAAAATTCTTTGTATTGTCAGGATAGCATAGTTTTGGTACTAAATTCTCACGGGTATCTTTCAAAAACGATTTAGGGTGAAAACCGGCGGCGCGGCCCCTAATATCGGGGATTTTTTCCTGATTTTTTCAGGGTTTTTTCATCCCTTTTAGATGCTTTTTAGTTCGGATTTAGTGCTAGTCATATTCAAAATCATGGAGTATTGTATTGGTGTTTTTTGGCGTTTGTACTTCCTCGCCTATCTAGCGTCTTGCTAATAGACCTTTATAATATATTTTAGCCTTTAAAAAAAAAAATTAGAGACATATAATGAATTAGGGCAGAGATACCGACCGACCAATTAATTAAGTAATGTATTCAAACTAATGTCTTCACGTAACTTTTAGGGAGCCTAATTATAGTGTGCACAACAATTCATAAGCTTCTCATATATACGGCCAGGTTAATTAATTATAGGTTAATTGAGTAGTTCTACTCCCCAATAATTCATTTTTGACAACTATGATCGATAACATTTTTGTTAGATCTTTAACGCATTTATCGTGGGTTAATAACATATATATTCGTCATCGTAGTTAATTAATATGATCTTATATTTTTTTTTTTTCTTTTTTTAACACTACATGTACTAATTATTAATAAAACCATGATTTCTTGGTAAGGTAAATGATTGTGTACCAACATATTGTCAAAAGAATCCGTCTATACTCTATAGTATGATCACATACCTACTTTTTCATCTGGATAATAATTATTGACTTAATGATCAAAAAGGCTTTTTCCCCCCTTGAAACCCCATACAATTATTAATCAAGAGTTTGGTCAATTACATACTCTATAAAATCAACATAAAACAAAAGTATGATACATATACATGATCCTATAAACTTATTAAAATATCTTCTAATCTAATCTAATCTTACTATATATAAGCTTATGAAACCAACAAAAGTACTTAATTACCATAATAATTGATCACTAACATGTATAGTATATATATACCAAGTTTTGGTAATCGTCAATCAAGCACATGATACACCAAGTGAAGCAGGCACAAACCGATCGGACCGTGATCTTGTCATCAACGAGTTCATATCCGGTGAAAGCCTATCAAACTCCGGAATCTCTGGGATAGTGGATAGAGTACTTGATGTGTCATATGCATAAAAAACTCCATAACTTGATGAGTTATTATGTTTAAGCCTAAAAACCGATCGGAGGAATTTGTTAAGGGAACGAGCGAGTTTGTTGGATTGTTTTTTCGTGGTGGTTTTGTGGTTAAAAGTTGGTGGTGGATCATGACGGAGATGAGGCATTGACATGGTTCTAGCCGATATAGCGGAATCGAGTTGTCGTTCGAAGGTTTTGAGCTCGAAAGAGTCGTAAAGAGAGCTTTCACAATCCCATACTTCACGGTTTTGTTTGGCTTTTTGGGTTTGTGTTTCTTTCTCCATTTTTATGTGTTAGTATTTTTCTTGAGTATTTTGTAAAGAGAAAAGGGATAAAGCTATTGTCAATGTTAGTTAGTTATATATAGAGAGGGATAAAATTCTCGTGATGGGTGTTTTTATTTATTGATATAGTAATAAATTAAGCCATTAACGAATTAGGTATGAAATTAATTAATGATGATATTATACTCTTCTTTCTATATATGCAATTATTCGATCATTAGGAGTATTTTATTATTAATTTCTTATTATTTATTTATGTGTGTGTGCGTCCTAGTAGGCCATGTGTCCGTCTTTATGGACGCCGATGACTAAAGGAATTCAAAAAAGATCAAAATATCGATTAATATTAATATTATTATCATAATATATATATATATATATAGATGCGTTAGTAAGCTTGTATTAAAAATTGTGTTCAATGGTTATTTAATACTATGAATTATGTACTTACGAAAGTCAAGATTAATCATTTTTTTATCATTTAAATGAACATTTTCAAGATACGATATAAAAAGCACGTAGTAAATTAGTTTGGTCCTTTTTTTTTTTCTTTTTTTCCTTTTTTTTATAGAGAAATACTTTGTTCACAAAAGTTTTACAAAAGTTGTCACAATATTATGAAGAGAGAGAAAGATGAGAGAGATTAAAATGATGAATGTGATTGGATGATTTCATATGCCACCTCATTTTGTAAAAGTTTATTTGTAAACTTTTTGTGAGTGTAGAATTTCTCTTTTTTATATTGTATTCATGCACATATCGTAAAAAGAGCATTAGACAATTTTACCGTACTTGAGCATACAATACTAATTCAGAATCCCCGAAAGAGGGTCAAATAGAGATTATTTTGTATAAGAGTTTGAGCTTCTAAATTATGAAAACTCAAGCCCCTAGAAGCTCCAAAAAGGTAAGATACGGATAAAAGTTTTGACGAATTTTAGAAATAGGCTTAAACACAATATCTCTCTTTTGAAAAAAGACACAATTAATTAAAGTAATCCGATCGAATAGAACTTATATAGCAAGAAAACGAATTTATATACATTAATTTTCGTTGATCATGTTCGATAATTTATATAGCAACACAATATCTCCCTGTTGATCATGTTCGATAATTATACAGCAAAAAAAAGAATTTATATAAATTAGTTTTCGTAGGGTGCAAGGTTACTCATATAATATCCGGTAATAATTATATTATTTGAATAAATATACGTAGTAGTAATTTGTGATAAGGATTATATATATAGATCGAGATCACGGAGTTGAAATATGGACCATGGAGTTTTAAATGGGTATGTGGGGGATTTTGGTTTGTTAATTTTGAAGAAGACTAAAGACTATATATGTACATATTATGGTGATGCCGTGATGGTGATTCCATTTAATGGTGTTGGTGAGTTGCGTTAGGTGTTACCCACATGCATTTCTTAATCCAATTGCAACCATCATGTATCATATCATGTATCATATCATACATATTATATATATATATATATATATATATATATATATATATATATATATATATATATATATATATATATAATTATATACACCTCTACATCTTATATAGTGCCGCATTAGGGTTCATAACCAAGCTAAGGTTAGTAGGTTACTTATTAATTTTAAATTTATATCTTTTTCATGATCATACTTTTTTTTTTTAAAGGCAACCCTAGAATCTAACTTACCCTACATAATATATACATCACACGAATATATATATGCATACCACGAGGCTTGAACCCACAACCTCTTGGTTGAAGGGTTCCTCACATACCGCTAGATCAAAGGCCCTTTGGTTTTTCATGATCATACTACAAAAGTGGGATCGAAAGATCGATTTGTGACAAATTTATATACCGATGTTCATATATATAGCTTGATCATTGACATCAATATATATTAACGCTTTGATACCATGATAAGAATTAGTAATTAGTTTTTATTATCTTCCAAAGCATTACACTTACACGATATATATAATACAAATGATCATCAAAATCAGTAAATGATACATGGCCTTTTAAACCTAAATGGGCTGATACAAATATATGTTAATACATTGGATTATAATATAGTTAGATTAGATTTGTCTTGTCTTTTGTTTTAATCGAATCATTGATTAGATTATGCCTTTTAGAATTTGTATACTTGAAAGCATTCGTCCAAACATCCATGTATACGATGATGATGACAGGAACCATTATAATACACAAGTTGTTGGGATGTCTTCCATCTCATAATTAACCAAATTAAATGAACTAAACAATGATATCAACCAGACCAACCTTACTTCATACTTTCACACCATCTATCTATGTCAACTATACCCTAGCTTGTTTTATTTTTACTATAATATAAAATTAAAAGCATCTGCCCCTACTTACACATACTATTATTTCTTCAGGAATATCAACCAATTGGGCATAGGTTAAGTGGTACAGTCATCGTAAACGTTTAGGTTTTACATGTGTGATCGAGAGGTAGGGGTTTGACTTTTTTTCGAAGACAGATTGTAATAACCTTTTAAGAGATTATTCTATCATTTCTCATGTAGGGATTCAACCTGAAAAAGTTTCAAATGTTAAACCATAAACTCTAACCCCTAAACGCAACACTAACACGTGTGGTACTAATTTGTAAACCCAACAACAAAAGATGATAAAAAAAAAGTTGTCGAAAGTATAGCATGTGCGATCTTAAATCGAAGAGGAGAAAACGCTTAATTTTATGGTGCAATTTTTATAATTTTCCGACTTACCGTTTGTGAGATATTTAAGTTTCAAAAACGTTGAGAAAATGGGTATTTGATGAATATGAGTGGTTGAGATTTATTCCCCAATTCTCACACAAATTCTCATTCTCACTTGAACCTCACTCGTTAAGTTATTTATATTTCATTTGTGTTATAAGACTCCTCCCAACCGTGACATTTACTGACGTGTCAGTTTGTGCCACATCAGCACCACGTCAGTTTTTTTCAAAACTGACACAAACTGACATTTCACTCCCTACAGTAACATCACTTCTCTTTTTTCCAGGGCCCCACACACTATTTTCTTTATTTATTCAAAACACAAACTTATATAAAACATATTCATTAAAATTAAAAACATTACATTAATATATTTAACTTATATATCTAATTCAATTATAACAAATAAATACTTGAGCTCATTTTTAATGTTTTAACTCAATTAAAAATATACAAACATGAAACACAAACTCCAAAGAAAGTTTTAGGACTAAACATGTAAAGTTAAAAACTAAAATGAGTTAAACAAATTTAGCTAAATAGTTAAAGGACCATTTTTGTAAAACTGACCAATTCATATTCATCATCATCCTCTTCGTCGTCCCTCTGTACTTGTTTTTTTTTTTTTTTTTTTTAAAAAAAAAATCACTAAACTAAAATACATCAAAGAGAGAAGATCTAGAAAAGGAAAATGGCCCACTATCCAAACTGACGTTCTCTCTTTCCATCGTCGCCAAACCGAAGTTGGCAATCGACGGAACCCAACCGACGGACCGTGCCTATGGCGTCGGTTCCGTCGGTGGGAACCGACGGCCCAACCTGATTAATGTCTTTTCAATCATACAATGCTCAGATATCACATTTGGCCCCTGAAGTAAATGTGGGTGATACTTACAGGTAATATATTTTTCAAAACTATTAAATCAGTTTATATTTTGTGTGTGAAATGTTAATAACTATAACAAAATAAATACCCATGTAAAACAATTATCTCTATTTCAATGCTACTGACAGATCTTCTCCTTTCAATCATTTAAGTTAATGTAATTTGCAAGACTAATACAGTTCGTGTGATTATTTATAAACCGTTACATTATTATGTCTAGCTCCTGCGTCTATGATTATATAAAAAGTAAGAAAATATGTAGTATAGATAACTATTTTGAGTTATAAAAGAGATGATAAATACATATACAGAAAAATAAATCGACTCATAACATATATAAGATAAGATAGGAAAAAGATCAGGTACAATATGATATAGATTTTGCCCCAACAATCCTCCCCTTAAAACGAGGAACACATCGTAAGCCTCCCTTCCTTCAGCTATAATCCACATGATCCATTCATCTAATATCAGTAGGATCATTAAGCTTATATATGTTGACATTGTAATCAATGTAGGATTAGTATTGAATTGAAACCAACGTAATGTAGATACGACATTCTACAAGCATGTAGAATTGTTAAGACGTAAAATAAAGATGATCAAAACCATGGTTATCTGATACTAATACAGAGTAAATACTGGACTCCCTATTTCAGTTGCTCTTATTAATTTGCCAGACTTATGTCCAGACAGTTCATTGAACGCTTTTGCAACACACACAACTAAAAAACTTCTTATCACTCAAAATCTTGGATATTTCGAATTGATTCTTATAACACGGGTTTCAACCTAATGAAACCCCCCAAAGACTACAAAAAAGAAATCAAAATTAAAAAAATTAAACCCAAGTGTATGTTGTGTATTTCACCCCTATAATAAGAGTAGCTCAATTTATCTGTTTGAATTAGGGGTTTCAACTTTCAAGGCCAATTGTTTGTTTTCACCAAGATATACACTTCCTGAGTTAACAGTTGTACATAATACATACATCAGCTTTTCAATTTTCAAGATTCTAGTTTGTCTTCAATCAACCACATCATCACTAAAGAGCTTGAACTTACTAGCATCAAGAACCAACTTCCTTACGGAAGAGAATGAACCCAACAAGCCAACGCCCGTAAAAACCGCCATAATAATAATATTGATCCAATAAGTGAATGAAGACTTGGAAGGCTTGTAAGTCATGTTGTATAGAAGCATTGGAAGGATGAAATCCAATGGAATGAAGCCTAGAGCTCCAACAACACCGTTAATGTCTCCAAAAAATGGCAGCATTGCCGCAAAAAACCCACAAAATATCATGTAGAGTGACCGAAGGATTATTCTTGGGATCAGGTTACGTTTTGAAAACATCCCTTGATTCACATCAGCAGATTTCGTTTCCATGATTTCATAAGCTACTTGAGAATAAACCTGTTTCATATGTAATCCTTAGAAGTAAGATGATTTCAAGCATCATTGTTAGGGGTATTTGGATTCACATTTTGTAACTAATAACTTATTTAATTCATGCACTTTGAGATTGCAACAGTCAATTTTGAATGTTCAGATAAACAAGTTTTGGTTCTAATTATCTGATTATCTAAAGAATAATCAGTTTCATATCAATTGCAATAAAAGTAATATCTGAGGGTAATCATGTTAGCTGGTTTCTGACCGATTGGAATGATTACTTTTCAATTTTTTTTAGAGGCTCTTTGCAAGTACAATAATGAAATGGTTATGAGTAAAGAGGCTGTACCAGGCCAATGGCAAAGAGTTGAAGAAGAACAAAAATAACTCCGAGTCCTAGAAGCCAAGTTGGAGCTAAGGCAGGTCCCTCATCTGGCATGAGACTCTTAAGAATATTTGAGCTAGCTTTGTTGCCAAACACCCAGTATCCAGAAATGGCAGCCGAATAAAAGGTAACGAAAATCACAGAGTAACACATCATTAGCCCTTTAAACATCTTCCCGGTTACTGGTGGTGCTAATGTAGCCTGTATTTCAACAAACAAGTAATGTTACCATTGTATCAAAAATAGCAAAATATGCAGGTTACAAGGTTAGGCGAGTTAAGAAAGAGATTAGTCGGGTCGACCCACAATACTTACGGCCCAAATTTTTTTTACAAGTAATTAAAGTGTAACATATTATTCCAATTAAATTCTACTGTACAATGACAATGTAATTTATAAGTAGAATAATTTATAAAACATACAGTGTCAACTTTTAACCAATTCAACCAAGTTGAAGACCCCTTTCCTCTTTAAGTCGATTCTTATTTTACCTACTTAACGTGTCAGAGATGGAAGGAAAAAAACCATTTACAATTAAATTGGCCAAATATTGGCACATCTACACAAAAAATTATCAGGGTACAAAGCATAAGTTGACTTCTGAGATGATACACTTTACATTCCAAATTCAAAGCTGACACGACATGGCCATACAGGTTCTACCATATTGGGGATTGAACATAGCAGAGAAATTGTGAAGAACCCCTTTTCGATTCGGAAAGAGAAGAGTTCCTCAAGTTGATGTAAGCACCTTATGGTTGTTATATCACATTTAATTCAGCTGATCGTAATTATTAAAGTTCAAGAGAATGAAGATGTGTGAACCGGAGCGTAAAATTAAACATCGAGGAACCTTAAGTAAATAAATAGGAGTAATTCTCTTTCTTGCAACATGTATAGCTGCATATACGGAAGAACTCTCAAAAATGATCAACCAATATACATAAATAATTGAAATACTGGACTTACTTGTATCTCAGGGACAATTCCATTTCCAAATATGGCAGCTATTATAGAGATTGAAGTAAAGGCACTCATGACCATTGAGAATTTTGATGTTTCTAACGAATAATCTCTTGGTGGTGCATTTTTCGATAGCCCTACAAAAAAAGTGAACTAAATCAACTTAAGCGGACCTTTAACATTGAATAGGAATTAAAATAGAAATAAAAAAAATATAACATGAAATAAGTGAAAATTATACCTGCATGGAGACAAGCACCGACAACTATGAATGTGTAGGCCAAGCTCAAGAAAAGTGAAGCCAAGTTGACATGTCTAAGCGAATGAAAAGTTGGCAACTGAGACAGAACCATCATGACCACTGTCACCATAGCTATGAATTCCCATAGATGAAGGGGCCCATCGGGAGAAACACTTGAATACATTATCTAGACAGAAAATAGAGACATTAATCAAACAATCAAAAGTGTTTTTGAGAAAAATTCAATGCTTTTGAGTTGAGCATCTATTGTTCTCTCATACCTGAAGGCATTCCCCTGCAAGCAAGATTGCCCCTATGCTGATGCCAGTGTTAATGGCCGTTTGTATAAATATTACGAAGTAGTACATCCAACCTGACCCTACAATAAACAACATATGAAACATCAGAGTTACCATCAATTACTCCCAGTACCAAAACAAAAAAAAAGATTCATTTCCTGAAAACTGCATCCACGGGAAACGTGCTTTCAGCCAATTTCTGTTAACGAGTAGGAATTTCTATGCAAGTCTGACCCGGTTACACTGGTTATGAGGATGTGGCAGCTGACATATTAGTAAACTTTACCAAGTTGACTTTTTTCCTAACATGAATGGCATCTAGAAACTGAATAACTACTAAATTACAAAAAGATTAAAATTTTCAAAAGTAACTTTTCAAGTGTGAAAACATAGTTGATTACTTAAAGTACTTTACCCTTTCTATGCAAATATCCGTATGACTGACTCTCAAACACTCTGCATATAGATATTACATTCTTACATGCAAGGCATGATAGAAACTTACCCAGCACATCAGAGGCAAGTTCCCGGAAACGGATATGACGTCGACCCTCTTTTTCACAATGCTCGAGAACAAGAGACATGAGATAATATGAATAAAAGGTCACGACTCCCATGACTGTGAGGCAAAAAAACCCAAGGCCCCATCCTAGACCCCTGAACGCATACGGTAGAGTTAGTATAGTGGGTCCCACAATCGCGGTTGTCAGATGAAACCCGGCATGATACCATTCCCCTATAATCCAACAAAAGAAAAGGTACATATATGAAAATTTAAAAAATATATAAGAAGTTGCAAACAAAAAAAAAATCTCACCTTTTGATTCAAGCACAAAAGTGGCACCTGCATCTCCCTGCCGGACACTTTTGTTTTCCGGTAACGACGGAGCCTCTGTCATCAAGAAATATCAGAAAGAAGCATACATGTATGAAATTATTATTAATATCATAAAAAAGATGAGCACTTCTTTAGATAGAGAGTTTTATATTTCTATTAGTAAATTGTAAACACGTTCTTTGTGTTTGTGTGTATTAGTATGACAGCTAAAGAGAGAGACATAATAATATTTATCTTTTAATTTAACAACAGAGCCTTGAAGGCTCCGGTACAAAGCAAAAGATGGCAATAGAATAAACATGGTGACATATATATACATACAGATCTCAATATCAGCTGACATCATATTAGATAAAAAAATATACATCTTCCATAGTGAAATCAGATTTCATCTAAGCTTTCTAATAAGTCAAACTTCATATCATAATAGACATATATGACCAAGTATTTATAACATGATCCACTACATGATTAAAACTAGTAACAAAATAAAATAGCAAGTTGTTCATAACTTCATAATATCAACATTTTAATACGAGAAAAATATTGCATACAAGCACCAACCACAAGAAAAGAAGGTTTCTTTCATTTTCAATTATATATTACATCAGCCATATGGCAAATTCAACCGTTGAATCACTATTCACTCCTCTACTTTTTTTTTCTTTTTTTTTAATATGATAAACTTTATTGGTTTGCTATAACATGTTCATATAATAATAATAAACAATTACTACTACGTACTATTATTACACTTTCAGCAACAATTAATTTCCTTTATTTCTCAGTCTTAAATCTTACCCATAGTGCTTCTTCTCCACCTATATAATATTATGATGATGATGATGATGATGATATGATCATGTATGATTATGATAAATCATAAATCTCCGAATTAAAAAATCAATTATTTGGTTTTTTTTAAATAACTCCGTCTAATTTTGGACAAACTTCTACGGAGCAAGTATTTTATTTATTATAACTTTCCAGTTTTGCTAAGTTAGCAATTCTACGCAAATTCATGATCATGCAAATCGAAAGAAAGATATTCTTCAAGCATATTTTGGCTTGGGTGCGGATGGGGGAATCACCTCTTTACACTGCACACGTGTCGTAACCCGGATCGAGATAGTTCTCGTCGAGGGTGGTAAAGGGTGATTAATTACCCATCTAAGAAGATGGGGTTTGAAGGTGGAGAGAGTCTATGGAGACTGTACACAGTATTGTGTGTGTAATTGTGTGAGAGGTTGTATGGATGATTTAGGGTTTGTATCTTTATACAGGGAAGGCGTGACCCAATAAAAAGGGCCCATGGGCTTAGCCATGTGAAGGCCCAAAGTAGTGGGTACACTATCAGATATATTTAATGCAACATTAACAAAACATTTCAAATTAGGTAAACTCGCATTTAACAGCTAATAATTCTTATTTCAAAAGCAATGCCAATTACATAATGCAAATAATGAATCACATAATAAATAAAAGTCAACATCCGGTTCCTGTTAGTCAACGATATAATTCTTATTTCAAGAAATTCACATAATAAACCGTGGATTATTTACCAACGATTATAGATGAAATCAAATCAAATTTCATTATCATTATCATTAAAAAGGTATAAACATTAGGTATATGTCGTCAATTAAGTAAAAAGAACGTCAACTAATTTCAATTTGACCTAATTCCGGAATTAGAAAGATTGATGTGATTTGGAAATAAAGAGAAAGAGAGAGAGAGTATAAAATACCTGGTGGTAGTAATGGTTGTTGTAATTGAATCGTCATATGATCGAAGTTAACGATCAATCGAATAAAACTGAGAATTTAAAGGCTTTGGATTCGATTAATTGTTATTGTTAACCAGAATATAGCGTAATATTTTAGATGATGATGATGATCGGGGAAAAACTAAAGAAACGTTTCAATCAAATTAAAAATGGGGTGGACACTGCACAGGCCACGGCGTCCTCGTTTAATAGGCGGTTGGAGTGTTGGACTACTACGTTGACAAAGCATACCCACTGCTCCTGTTTAATTGTAATTATGCTAAATTACGGGGGACTAAAGTGAAAATTTAACTAACCAGTTACCTCATGGCCTCATGCTATGCCATATTGCCAACTTATCTCGTCCATTCCAATTATATTGTCCTGTACCCGGCATAAATTCAAAAGATAAAAGTACGTAAAATAGTAGCATGGACAATAAAATTGGGACGAAGGAAATACTTTGTGATTTGTTTTAACAAGATAGTTTTTTCCTCTAAAATTCATGAACACTCAACTAGCTAGCAAAAGCTATGTAGATGGTGAAAAAGGTGTCGTTTGTGCCACATATATACATATGGATGAACGGGTCAGACAATAAAGATAATACACGTCACTATAGAAGCATGTTAGCGAAAGTTTTGTAAATATGGATCCCACCATCACTGGTTTGGAGTTGTTTCTAGATCGACAAACCTTACAGGCGACGAGTCACGCTCCCATCCACTTTTTTTGGTCAAACTAGCAATGGTAGCATCCCATTACAAAACATGTAATGGCAGCTTTCTACGGTGAGGTGTATTGTTTTTGTTGGATTGGTAGTAACTTGAATGCATAAAAATGACATGGAGACACTTTTCTGCGCCCCAATAAAATTTCGAAGGTCAAAGGAACGATTGTGCAATTTATAGAGAGAGTGTGCTTTTTATCAACACAAATGGCATGACAAAGTGTTTATGGGATTGAATGATTTTTGCTAAGACTATGGTTAACAACTTTGGTGATTCATACATGATGGTTAAAAAATAAATTAGGTGGTTAACTTTGGTTAAACTAATCATCTAATCATAATGATATTAAGTTAGTTGGCAGTTCCACGGTGGTTGATCAAATTTGTAGTGGAAGTTGACAACGTTTATGAAATTTGGCATTTTAGAATTATGGTTAGCAACATTCTATATATATAAGTATATCCGTGTTTTTTTTTTTTTCTTTTGGAAAGGGATTGATGAAATTATTAAAACTAAATCAATTTTATGGTTATGTTAATCCACTTAACCGTGTTAACCGAAGGAGAAGTCTATTTGTATTATGTGGGATGTAATGTATATTTACAGTGGTACTATAGCCAACAATCCATGAGTTTACACAAGTACCATGTTATCAAACTGGTTTGGAAGCAAACAAGTGATGTTATCAAAGCCAAAATCGAACCATCAAAACCCTTTAACTTGCAGCCCTTTCATGGAGTTTTAGCAACATTATGCACGCCGTTCTGTCTTTTTCATTATATAGTCCTACGAATCGTTAAATGACTTAATTTTCCATCTTATAAATGGATACAGAAGAGCAGAAAAAAATAATACAAGTAGAACCATTTTAACAACTTCAGTTACTGTCCATACCATTATGTAACACACTCCATAGACATTACTGCAAAAACCCAACTTTCACAAAATGTTGCAACCATGTGCACATAAGAGACTACTTATATATAACAAATGCAACAGAACAAACATATGATGTCCAAAATAATGCCTGGATGAATAAAATAATACAGACTAGGAAATAATGAGTAATTTCCTATAAACAATACAAATCTACCCTCACCCCCAATGTTTATAATACACAAAAACAGATACAACTGACTTACAATACCAAATAATACATGAGAAAAGGTGAACTATGGGTGCACCAAGGCTCTCTATGTGACTCAAAACCATGAATCTTTTCAAGAATCGAAACAAATTTACTCAAACTGCGATATACGAAGAAGAAAAATCTGGGAAGAAATTTGATTGTACAGAAAAACTATTTACCTTGCGGTTTGTCTTCTTCCAACAGTGGTTTTCTTTGAAAGAAGTTCCTGGAGATAATCATAACGATCACGTTGATAATCGACTAACATACATAGCTGTCTTATGGCCTCTCTCTTCTCTTCTCCAAGATCCAGTAACCCTTCATCTTTCACATGAAGCTGACTTTCTAGCTCTTTGATTTTCTCGTCATTTACAGTCGATTTTTGTTCAAGTTGATCAAGTGAATTCTTCAATTTCTCCTTTTCACCTTCAAGTCCCTGCAGTTGTACCACCATTTTTGCCACTTTTTCTTTCAGATCATCTCTCTCAGAACTTGTGTTCTTTACTGAAATCTTAGAAACTTGGATTTCGTTCATGATCTCGTAGATCTGTGTTAATATATGCCCATGATCTTCTTCAAATTTTACAGTTAGTGAATCCATGCCACCTGTTATCTCGTTAACTTTCTGCGTGATCTCCTTTTTAATACTCTCTTCAGTTTCTTTGTAGTTAGCGATTGTGTTTGATAATATAGAGATTCTCGATACGAGTGATTTGTTTTCTTGATGCAGCTTCTCCTCTTTGCCCGCATATTCGCCTTCTTTTTCATTTAATGTCTGTTCTGTTACACGGAGCTTCTGGTTTGTGAGACGGATTTTGACTTCAAGGTTTCTGACGTTTTCAGTCAAAGTGGTGATATCCTCTCCTTTGATTTCAAGTTCACCTTTTAGGTCTTCAATCTTTTCCTCTAGTTGCTCGACTATTTGTTCCTTTTCAACCAAATTCGTTTCCACTTCTTTAATCTTATCTTGCAGTTGCTTTTGTAACTCAAGATTGTTTTGTTTTTCGCTTTCGAATTGCTTCTTTAAATCGTCTCTGAAACTGGTAACAGAAGTCAATTCCTTTTCCAGTTCATTGACTTTTGCTTCATAGTCTTCCTTTTCTTTAACTGTTTTTGCTTGATCTTTTGACTTGCTTTCAAGGTCTTCCTTCAGACTTTCAATCACGATTATAAGTTCTGAAAGTTCAACACCCTTTTTCGTGAGTTGCGATTCTGATTCATTTTTCAGGTTGTTCAAGGATTCAAGTTCCACTTCTAATTCTTTGACCTTTGACTCGTAGCCTTCCTTCTCTTCCACAGTTTTTGCTTGATCTTTTGACTTGCTTTCAAGTTCTTCTTTAAGACTTTGACTCAGGATTGAGAGTTCTGAAATTTCAGTACACTTTTTCTCGAGTTGCATTTCTAATTCAACTTTCAGGTTGTTCAAGGATTCGAGCTTCAATTCTAAATCATTAGCTTTTAATTCGTAGCTTTCTTTCTCTTCCAGAGTCTTTGCTTGTTCTTTTGACTTGCTTTCAAGTTCTTCTTTTAGACTTTGATTAAGGCTTACAAGTTCTGAGATCTCATGACCCTTTTTCTCGAGGTGCAATTCGGATTCATTCTTCAAATTGTTTAGAGATTCTAGCTGCAATTCTAGATCTTTGAGCTTTGATTCATAGCCTTCTTTCTCTTCCACTGTCTTCTCTTGTTCTTTTGACTTGCTTTCAAGTTGTTCTTTCAGACTTTCACTCAAAATTAAGAGTTCTGCAATTTCAATACCCTTTTTCTCGAGTTGCTTTTCCGATTCGATTTTCAGGTTGTTTAGCAATTCGAGCTGCAATTCAACATCTTTGACGTTTGACTCATAATTTTCCTTCTCTTCAGCTTGTTCTTTTGACTTGCTTTCAAGTTCTTCTTTCAGATGTAGGTTGAGGCTTACAAGATCTGAGATCTCATGACCCTTTTTCTCGAGTTGGGTTTCTGATTCATTCTTCAAATTGTTTAGTGATTCTAGCTGCAATTCTAGATCTTTGAGCTTTGACTCGTAGCTTTCTTTCTCTACCGCTGTCTTCTCCTGTTCTTTCGACTTGCTTTCAAGTTCTTCTTTCAGACTTTGACTCCGAATTAAGAGTTCTGCAATCTCAATCCCTTTTTTCTCAAGTTGATGTTCTGATTCACTTTTCAGGTTGTTTAATGATTCGAGCTGCAATTCTAGATCTTTGACCTTTGATTCATAACCTTCCTTCTCTTCCACCGTTTTCTCTTGTTCTCTTGATTTTCTTTCTAGTTCATCTTTCAGTCTTTGAATCAGAATTAAATGTTCTGATATTTCAAGGCCCTTTTTCTCGAGTTGCATGTCTGATTCATTTTTCTGGTTGCTAACGGATTCGAGCTTTGATTCCAAATCTTTGACCTTTGACTCAGAGACTTCCTTCTCTTCCATCATTTTCTCTTGCTCTCTTGATTTGCTTTGAAGTTCGTCTTTAAGACTTTGAATCAGAATTAAGTTTTCTGATATTTCGAGACCCTTTTGTTCAAGTTGCGTATTTGATTCGTGAATCTGATTGCTAATAGACTCGAGCTTTGATTCTAGATCTTTGACCTTTGACTCAAAGCCTTCCTTCTCTTCCACCACCTTCGCTTGATCCATTGTCAATTTTGCAATTTCCTCTTTGAAATTCTCAATCTGAATAACAGTTTCTGCAAGATCTTGACTCTTTTTGCTGATTTCTGCTTCTGATTCAGTCTTCAGATCATGTAAAGATATCACCTTTTCTTCTAAATCTTTCACTTTGACAGAATATACTTCTTTCTCTTCTTGCAATTTTTGTTCATCTGCCGTCTTACTTGCTAGCTCTTGTTTCAGAGAATCTATCTGGATCAAGTAATCTGAAACTTCTTGACTACTCTTAGCCAGTTGACTGTCTGATTCAAGTTTTTGGCTGAATAGAGACTCTATTTCTTCCTGCTTTTTAATTACCTCATCCGATAAAGCTTGCACATGTTCTTCCAATTTACTTTTCTCAATACTCACGGATTCCAATTCTTTTTGCAAATTGGAGACTTTTTCTGTCAAACTCTCCATTTGAGATTGAAATTCTTCTTTCTGAATCTCAATCTCTTTTTTCTGGGAATTTAAAGACACAAATTCATCTTCAAAACCCCTTATTTTTATTTCTGTTTCGTTCTTGTGAGAGACATGCATCTCTGTGTGACTAAGAAGCTCTTTCTCTTTGTCAGCCAAATTTTCTCTTAATTGCCTACATTCAGCGACAAGTTCTTCAATTTTTTCTTGATTTCTTTTAATCTCAGCTGCAAGCTCTGAACCCTTTATTGATAGAGATTTATTCTCTTCTTCAGCAGATTCTAGTGTTTTACTTACGTTTGATAGCTCTTCCTCTGCTGTCCCCAGTTTCTCCTTCATTGTAGAAAGTTCTGACTTTAGACCTTCGTTATCTCCTTCCAACTGAACAATAAAAGATTTGAGTTCTTCTAGTTTCCTATTGAATTCAGATTCCAGCACTCCGAAATTTTCACATTTCAGATTGAGGTCTTTGTTGTCAGCCAAAAGTTTAGAGTTTTCTTCATGCAATTTATCAGCTCCAAGCTTCAACTTTCCAAGCATCTTCTCCGTTTCTTGTTCTTTGGTCAAAGCCGCTCGACATTCTGAACTCAATGCTTCCTTTTCTTCGGTTGCAATAGTCAACTTTTTAGTCAACTCGTCATTTTCTATGTTAGCGGCTTGAAGTTGTTCCTTGAGGATGTGTGCTGTTTTCAATTTCCCGTTTTTACTACCTTTCTTGGTTAACAAATCGTCTGAATCTGAATCTGAGCTGGATGAGGAAGAAGAGTCTTCTTCTTTCTTTGAATGAACTTTCGCTCTCAGCTCTCCTGTGATATGATCGTAGCGCTCATAGATGGATTGATGATGTTTGTGGAAATCTTCAATCAACTCAAAAAGTTTGCTTTTATCGTCCCTGTCTTCCTCTTTGAGAAGCTCTAATATCTTTTTATAATTATCCTCCATTTCTGCAAAAGTAATTCTTTCTTTTTAGTATATTGTACATAAAAAAAATCAGAACAGCTGATTGTCAAGACCCACATAATCAACAAAAGAAGCCACTTCAATAAGTAATTTCACGCCATTTATGACTATGAGCTAAAAGAAGTAACAGATGAAGTTCATTTTGCTTGCTCTTTGGCAATCAATCATTATCCTGATAAAAATAAGCCATTTTGGACGAATTACATACATGTAAATATAAGAATTAAAAGGCAACTTCCTTGGCAAATATCATTTTTCTTACATACTGACTTATTGTAGCCATTATATTTGCATAATTTGCATAAACAAGGTTCCCTCTACAACAAAAAGACTATAATACTTTAACAAAATCAATGGTGCCCATACATGTGTAGGGTATGTGGTGTTCTACAAGATGTGAACAAAAAATCTCCAAAAGGATGGTTGAATTAGAAGGTTGGCAGGTCCAATTCTTTTTTAAAATGAAACGCTTTGGTAGAGTGGTTGGTTCTGACACTCATCTTATTACATTTTAAGTTATATAACTTGATCATTGAACAGATCAGCAAACTAAACAAAGGGAAAAAAGTGTTCATAAGAATAAATACCTATGTTGCACCCTTTAAGTTCCTCATATTTGTCAGGATCAATATGACTTCCAAGGAGCGACTTCATTTTGTTGCTGAAACGATGCTTTCTCATTTCCTTGTTTGGTTTTCCCAACGTGTTCCAAAATTATCAACAAAAAAGTGGTCTGTCTCAGAAGAACAAAAATTGTGTTCTTCAATAAGACAGCGTAATCTTCATCTTAAGACAATTGAGCCTGATCCTGAAAGTCAAAACGAAATACTTGTTTCAGAAATCCGGACAGAAAGAAGACAGGACTCAAATTACTTTAGATTAACAAACAGAATTGCCATGCTTTCTGTGAGCCACCATCAAAGCCAAAATAGTAGGTGCATGTAAGTATGCAAATAAGGTGTATAATCCTGGTTGTCACACTACAGAATGAATGACCCTAAAAAGCAAGCAAAATAGAAAATTACAAAAAGTTGTATTATTATTTCTTCTTTTTGTCATTTAGCAGTCTTGAATAACTCATGTTTTATGTGATAATTGGATCCGCGAATTGTGTATCTATGTTGCAGTCTTGCAGATTGTTTATCACCGGTGTGCAATAAGAAAAAACTCCGTAGCAAATTCCAAATACTTTGCAAATACGAGATGCAGCTAAAAGTATATAGGTACACCAGAGGTAAAAGACACCAATTTAAAAGGTCACCTTAACTTACATACATGTGTTTCCTGCCTTTATTTTGTATTTATTATGGTGTTAAGTTTCATGTGTTTCCTGCAACTAATAAGTATTTATTACAGCTGTTCAGAAAACAATCATGGATCTTAATATTATAACCATACAGTTAAAAGATCAGTACAGTACATGAATCGAATACTGCTGCTCTTACGATACAAAAAAATCAAATTAAAGTACCTAAGTTTTTACACGACAACTGGTATCGACTCACAGCTAAATGATTACAGCTCGTCAATTGAATTCAACAAGATATCAAAATTCAAAACTGACTATAACAGCGAATTCGATCAACATCAAACTTCAAAATTCAATCAACATCAAACTCCAGAATTCAATCAAAGTTTGGCCGATGAAGCTAACATAACGAAATCAAAACATTTGAATTTACAAAAAGAAAACTTTAATCATGTAAACTAGGCTATTTTAACCATGAATACAACCACTAAACTTTAAATTGAACATATGATACGGAATTAATCAGGTGGAATTTACATAGTTTCCAAATTTAACTGATCAATTACGTAACTATACATAAAAAAAAAAAATCAAACAAATTACCGTTGAATTTCGAATAAAACGGAGCAATCCGCCGATCGATGCTTCAATAGTGAATTAGCAATTCAGCTCCAAAACCTGATCAATTGAAATCGAGAATTAAGTGGTTGTTTGTGTGTGAGTGAGTGTGAGATACACAGAGTAAAATAACCTGAATGGGCGAAATTTTGATCTGAATATTTAGTACTTCTTTATTTTTGGAATCATGGCCCAATTATTTCAAACAACTTTCATAAGTTTCCCATAGGATGTAAAACTAGACAATTGGCACCCCTATGGTTTTGAGTATTTTAACCTTGATTTATTCAAATATTTTCAAGCTTAGGTTCAAACAAGAACAGGTTAAAAAGATTGGGAATGAGCTAAATAAGACGCTTAGCACAATCTTATTGAATGTTAAGCTTTCTATATTTGTGTGTAAGTATCACCTGATTGAGCTCCAATGATAATTTTATTTGACGTACGTACTTTCAAGAACTATTTCAATTTATCCTCTTCGAATTCGTCTTGTTGAGCATATATTTTATATATAACACTCTAGTCGAATCTTTCACATCGATCCTGTATTGTTGTATATGATAGTGGATATGGGTGATGTTAGGTCTGAAGTAATCTTTAGTTCTATTGGACATAATGCATATCGAGTTCACAAGCATTGCTAGAAAAACTTGTAGTTTAATATGCTCGGGCAAAAGGAGTATTAAGATTGGTGATCTTTTGGGAAGTTCCCATATGGTTTTCAATTTCGTGACGCAAGATAGACAATAGTGTGTTTGTGGTAGGTGAACTTTTATAGTTTTGATGAATGTTTCGAATTATTCAAGCTCTCAAATCAAGTTAAAATTTATACTTTTGTTTGATAGATATCTGAAAATTAATCTTGATGTCAAGATACAACATGAATACAAAATCTTTACAATCATATACAAAATTTACTTACCGCACATTAATACTAAGAAACGCTAGTGACGAAATCACTAGAAATCAAAGAAAAACTGTAAATAATCAAAAGGTAAGGTGTTTAACGTTATTGATATATACATAGATTTGTTTATATATCTAGATATAAACAATAATACATCACACAAATTTTAATACCATTAACAATATTTGACCTGGTCTCTAAACGTCTAAGATATGGGATGGAGAAAACCGTTAAAAGAAATTTATGACTCAAGTCTCTGATATCTTATTGTAACGTGTAATCTAATATACGAGTAGTAAATATTGATTCACCATACGATATTGAAATCTTAGTAGTGACTAAGGTTGTACGACAATAGCCTATATAGTTAGCTAGCACAAAAATTAACATATAGTTTATACGTTTTTATCTATTATTAAGAGTGGATCAAAAACAGATAAGAAGTATATGGATTACGTTTATGAAATTGAAAACGTGAGGGGGTGTTATGGAAAAACAGAGAAAGTGAGGTGGCATGAAAAGTAAATTTGTCTGGCATGCATGAGCATGACAGAAATCAGACTCGGACCGCATTTTTGTGGTTTCAAATTTTTAAGGGAGGAAGGATATCGTTGGTCAAAATTTTTATAAATTAAAATAAAAGGGAACAACATTTGCGACTTCTTTATTTAGATGATGTAACTTTTTTAAGTTTTAAAAATCAAAAGGTGATTTAGACATTTAGCATAATTAAGATAAAAAATATATGGATAAGAATAAGAACTACTTTTCTTGTAATTACGATGTTAACGTTAATACAAAATCGTTAAACTCAATTAGTTTAGCTGTAGAAAACAAAAACGTTAACATCAAACTTAGGGTGAACTTTATAAAGTAAAGTTGATATTGCATATTTGTTTTGTATTACAACCTAACTCTCTTCAATATTCAAAAAGTTATAAGCACCACTAAAGTGTTTGGTCTGACTACATCGATGTGACCCTTACAACTATAAAGTTGGTAGTTCAAATCATGTGAAAGAAATAATTGTATATGTTCGTGATTCGTGAAATCATTGTTTTTACGAAGTAGTTTCGTAAAAAAATGAACTAGGTAGATTCCGTCATGTATTAATTAAATAGTTTCGGATTTGAGAATGAGGTTAATGAAAAAAAAATGAAATTAAGAAATAGCAAGCTAAAATTTGAAAGGAGTATATAAACTATAAACAATGGAATCAAATTAGCAAAAGACATCCTAAAATGTGTAGACCCTATAATCTTTGTACAACACAAATATGCCCATCAAACTACCAATGTGCTCAAGCAAATACGACACGATTTTTGAAATTTACACTGGAAACTTTTGTCCACTTGTAACAATATTATTGATGGACCACATGCTGTTGTCGGCCCCACTATTGCCTTTACAAATTCATTACAAATTTAATTTTATATTTTATAATAAATCTGAATGAATTAAGTATTCCAATTAATTTTAAGGAATGTTTGATGGCCACCTTTTAATATTTCTATAATTGGATGCACCTTTAAACTATAGTTCTCAACTTTTCATTAAATTAAAATTTGAGATTATTTATTACGTAAAAGAGACAGATGATTATATATAACTTTCTTTTAATATATTTACTCTTATTTGTATTAAATTAAATGAAATATAAATTTAATGGCTGTTTATTATATTCCTATCCATATACTAAGTTTAAATGCCACAGCATAAAGTTGTCAATGAGATATGGATTTGGTTATTACAAAGTAGCCCTTAAAGCCGTGTATACACACGGGGTTATATAAGGTAAAATTAAAAATTTTTAGTATCGAATTTTTTGTTAAACATTAGTTAATTTTGTGATTAAAAGTAAGGATATAATTGAAAGAGGAGAAAAATAAATTAATAATCCATATGCGATTGTTGGTAAGAAGAAAATAGAAATCCTATATATAGTCAAATAGCTACCATCCTATATTTAATTATTATTATTATTATTATTATTATTATATTATTGAATTTGATTAGGATTAATAAATTTGGTAAAGTTAGACAATTTGAATTTAATTAGGATTAAGATTATGAAATAATTAATTATGATGTCATCATTTTCCTAAATTTTAGCAATTTGATAGAATTAGACAATTTGATTGGCTAATTGAATATTTGATGATATCATCATGTGATTCTTATATATAATTTAATAATAATAAGATGCTAATGTTCGAGAGACTTGATATTGGCGTGTGACAAGTATTGTTCATCTTGATTATAATTTATAAGGTTGAACTAGTAAATCTAGTATAAATAGAGGTTGGTAAGTCGAGTTCTGCTTTGGGAAATATTAATTAGGTCATAATAAGCTAAAGTTGCTATTCACGTTCAAAAATAAAAATAAAAAATAAAAAAAATTCATATATATATATATATATATATATATATATATATATATATATAGGGGAAGGATCAAGAGGGAAGCTCTTGATCTTAGGGAAGCAGGGAAGCACTGTATTAGCCGTCGATCTTTCTGTTTTTTCATTTTAATCGCCGGACTTTGTTTCAGTATTCCACAGGTGATGTTATAGTGACAAGGGTAATTTAGTCTTTATACATTTATTTATTTTTAATTTTTTATTTATTTATATGGTAAGGTAATATATAATTATCGAAGATTACTTATTTCGATTCCGATTTTATTCAACTTTTCGTTGCGATTACTCACTTTCATGTTACATACGATCTCTATTTCTCAGAATTATATGTTTTTAATATCGATTTCGCCTCAATTTGTTGCTATAATGTCAATTAGGTCGGATAATCAATCTGAATATTGCACGACTCTTGCTGATGATGCAAGTAAGTTTATATATATATATATATATATATATATATATATATATATATATATATATATATATATAAAGTGTTGTTATTTTCTTCTTGTTTTTGTTTCATTATTATATTAACATGATTTTTGTGATGATTTTTAGACGTTTTGTTTTTTTATTTAGCATTAATTTCAATAACATGCGTACGAATTGAATTTTTTTTTTAGTAATGTATTTTGTTATGAATTTCAAAAATACTCATGTATATTATCATGTTAATGATTCAAGAAAGTTTTTTTTTTTTAATAAAGTGATGTATTTTTATTCTTTTTCTTTTCTTAACATTTTTTTTTGTGATGAATTGTTTGGATGTCTTGCTTTTTATTAAATAAGCATGTTTATAATAACATTTGTATGAACTGAATTTGCAGTAATGCTTTTAATATGCTTATTAAGTGAATTGTAATATGTTATTTTTTTGTAGTTTTAATAACATGCATAAGAGCTGAATTTTGTAGTAACGCCTTTTTTAGTATGCTTCTTAAGTGTATTTTTGAAATATGCTTCTTAAGTGAATTGTAATATGTTGCCTTTTTTATAACATGCTTATCAACTGAATTTTGTAGTAATGTCTTTTTTTAGTATGCTTATTAAGTGAATTTTTTTATATGCTTATTAAGTGAATTGTAATATGTTGCCTTTTTGTTATTATTTGTTTTATAACATGCTTATCAACTGCATTTTTTTTGTAGCTTATGTGTATTGTTTAAATATGCTATGTAAGTACATTTTATCAACTGAATTTTGTAGTAACATCTTCTTGTTACTTTTTTTATTATTATTTTTTAATTGTAGTGTTCATTTAATTTTTATTTTTTTGGTAGGTTGTAGTTATGTTTCAAAGAGGCATGTTATATCATCAGTTGAACATGTATCTGAAGATGGATCTAAAATTTGGATACCTGCTGTTCCTTATGAAGTTTTACCTGAGATTGGTAGCGTGTTCAAGTCTTATGATGAATGTTTTCAGTATTATTGTAAATATGCTGATGCAGCTGGTTTTGATGCTAAGAAGTCATCACAGAATAGACTAAAAGATGGGACTGTTAGTTACAAGGTGTACAGATGTACTAAAGAAGGTGATGCAGATAATTTAGACTTTGATTCTCTGAAATCTGGTTGTAAAGATGTAGTAAATCGCAAGTCTACGAGTATCAAAACAGGATGTGAAGCTAGTGTTCGATGTAAACTTGTTGGTGGAAGTTTTGTTCTTTACAAGTTCTGTGAGGCCCATAATCACTCACTAGTTTCAGAGTCTAACAAAAATCAGCTTTCTAGTAAAAGGAAGATGGATTTTGAAGATATGTATTTCTTCCATGATTTAAGCAGTCGATCTAATGTTGGACCAATGGTAGCTCATCGACTTAAATGCGATCTAAGTGGAGGTTATGACATGGTTGGTCCTCAAAGTATAGATTATAAGAATTTTAAAAGGGATATCAATGCATATATCGGGGAAAGTGATGCTCATATTGCTATAGATAGACTGTTAAGGAAGAAAGAAGATCTTCCCAACTTTTCATGTGAATATAAATGTGATTCTGATGGTTCACTTTTAGGTGTGTTTTGGGCTGATAATATATCCAAATTGAACTACCAAGAGTACGGAGACATTGTGTGCTTTGATGCAACATATGGAACAAACAGGTAGTGTTATTTTTATACTCGTTTTTTATATTTATTTTTTTTTACAAATGATGTTACACTAATGTATCTTTCTTTTTTGTTTTTTTTTTTAATTTAGATACAACATGAAGTTTGTACCTCTTACGGGTATAGATAATCATAAGCGATGTGTTGTATTTGGTGCTGCATTGTTGTTTAGTGAGAGTACCGACTCGTTTCTTTGGTTCATTGATGCATTCCTTAAATGTTTTGAGAAAGAACCTGATGTAGTAGTCACTGACCAAGACCCTACTATGAAAGAAGCAATAAAGCAAAGGTTTAAGACTGCAAAGCACAGGTTATGCATGTGGCATATAAGTCAGAAGCTGATATATAAGGTTAGTTTTTTTCTTTTTCTTTTTTCATTTTTACCCCATATCATGCTTGCATAATGAATAATGTATGTTGCTTTTGCTAGCTAGCTATTGGTCAATAGGAAAGAGTACTATAAGCATGCTAGCTAGCTAGCTTGGTGAATATACACTCTTTTAGTTGGTTGTTGAATAGTAAACTGCAGCTTACATCTATTTCTCATTGTCTTGTCATTCACAACATTTCAGTTTACTAATCATGTAAAATGAATGATGCTTTTATTATTTTACTAATCATGTAAAATGAATCATGTAAAATGAATGATGCTTGCATAATGAATGATGTATGTTGCTTTTGCTATGTTATTTATTATTAATGCAATATTTTTTTTATAGGTTAGGCATGTGTTGTATAATAATAAAGATTTTCAGAAGCGTATGAAGTTTATATTTTGGAGCCCATATTTGACACCTGAAACTTATGAAACAAGATGGTCTTCAATAGTGCAAGATTATGGATTGCAAAATAATAACTGGTACAACTACATGTATACAATAAAAGAGATTTGGATCCCTTGCTTCTTCCGTGATTTACCTCTTAATGGCTTAATGAGAACTTCTTCTCTGTCAGAAAGTGAGAATTCATTTTTCAGTAAATGCAAGAATAAGTCATCAACTTTAGTTGAATTTTTTTTCATTTTGATGCTGCAATGGATAAGCAGCGTCATAACAACCGTCTTTTGGAGTTTGAAATGGAAAATAAGCGTGTAAATTTCGTTACTCGAGAAATAATTGAAAGGCATGCACGTGAGTTTTATACACCAACTGTTTTTCTTAAACTACAAAAGGAGATTGAACAATCAACTTTGACATGTGCTCAAATAAGTTGTGTTGATGAGGGTGATAAGAAACTGTGTCTCATTCAAGAAAGACATGGAATTACAAGGTTAGTAATTTGGTAATATTAGCATTTCACATTTTTTAAAGATTTTTGATAATGTTAGTTTTAAAAACATTTTAACATTCATTTGTTGGAGCAGGTTTCGTTTGATGTTTCTGATTTGTCTGCTGAATGTTCTTGCAACATGTTTGTACGTGAGGGTTATATATGTCGACACATTTTTTCTGTATACAAAATAAATGATGTGCATGCTATACCTTCACAGTTTACACTGAGAAGATGGTCTCAGGATGTGTCAGCATCATTCAATTTGTTGCATATTGTTTTCAATGGTCAAAGCGAATTTCCAAGAGTTACAAAAGATGCTTTCAATAAACTCAGGAAAGTGATTACCCTGTTTCAGAATGATTATGAGAAGCTTTTAAGTTTTAGAGAGAAATTTTTTTGTTTCTGGAAGAGTGGAATAAATCTGTCGATGAACAAGAACCTCCTACTAGCAGAATTCAACAAATTCAGGAAGTTGTGGGTATTGTTAGGCCATCAGATGTACATATTCGTCCTCCACAAGGTGTTCGTAACAAAGGTCAACGTGGAGCAAAAAGAATTCCTGGTGCGATGGATAATGCTACAGTAAAGAGGAGAGAATGCAAATATTATCACACAGTTGGTCATAATATCAGGAGTTGTACAAAAAAGGTTGAAGATGAATTGATTGAAGAACAGAGACAACAGCAGCAGACAACAGCAGCAGACTAATCATGTAAAGAGGAGAAATTAGTTTGATATCTGAATACAAAAAATTGAATCATTCTTTGTTCAATTGTGAATATTGAAGGCATACTTTCCTTTGAAGGCATATCAACAGTAGATAATAAGACTTCTTAGCTGTTATTACATAGCTATTGATGATAAATTTTTGTTACATAGCTATTGATGATACAATGTTGTTATATAGCATTGTATCATCAATAATATGTGTAGTATATGCTGGTTATTTGTATTAACATTGATATATTGATGAATGTTTTGAAAATTCATTTTTTAGATATTTTTTTAAATCAGATGTTGATTACTTGAAAATAATTTGAATCATGTTATCTATCTTAATTTTTTATTTTATTCATTCATTTAATTATGTTAGTTGTTACATAAAAGATACACATAACAATTTTGATTACATTCACTTATTCATTTTTATGTAATTTATTACATTCATTCGTGCATCATGTTACAATATTTTTCATGCAAATTAGTAATGTGTTTGTTTCATTGAGTCAATCTCTATAGCCTTTTACCTACATATCCACTTTTTAATCTCTTCTTCTGCAAATCAGTTGATGCAAACCGAATATCCACTTTTTAATCTCTTCTTCTGCAAATCAGTTGATGCAAACCAAAAATCCACTTTTTAAATCAGTTGATGCAAACCGAAAATCCATTTTTTAATTGTTTTACCCACATATCCACTTTTTAAATTCCTCACTTTTTACAGCTATTCCGGACTTCTCTTATTCACCCAAAATGCACAACATTTTGAGCGCCAACGCTAACTTCAATTCTCAACACTTGTACAACTAACTTCGTATTAAGAAAAATGTTACTGAAACTGAGGCCATGTTACCATAGGGACACCAGCACATATCCCTTCTAGAGTCGAGTTAAAAACCCTCCAACTGCAGAGTGTGATAAGACTAGAAGTTGTGGAGCCCACCCTCGAATTAAAAGAGCTCTATCTTTAATTCTCTCTTCAAACCCATTTTCATCTATCCATTTCTCTATATTGTTAGACTTATTACCCGCTCAAAGAACCCAAATGAATGGTTTTTTTAAACGATTCTAGAGATAAAGAAAGTTCAACTAGCTGATCAGGCTCAACTTGACAAATGCTTCCTAAACAGGCATATATAACCGAGCCGGTTTCTTGAGAATATAGCTACTCGATACATTCATCTTTTGTTAATCGAAGACTGATTACCTCTATGCACCTTATCTGAAGCATCTTTATAGCAGACTATACAAAGTTTTGTAGTTAATAACAAGTAATTTCATAGTACCGAAATATCATTCATTCAAAGGTCATATGTGTCAACCTTTATCCATAGTTTCACAAAATATCTACTACGTTTTTATCAAAGTACAAACGTACAACATCATATTCACAAACATTAATTGTTTTACCCACATATCCACTTTTTAATCTCTTCTTCTGCAATCTTAGCTGCTTCATTTTGAAGTTTATTCTTAGTCTTTTCATCATACATCTTCTCGAACTCTTCAAACGCAATCAAAGTTTGATCTTTCATCAGATTCTTCTCATGAGACAGCATTTTTACACCATACTTGATCCTCAGATTCTTCAACTGTGTAACTTGGATTCTACTTTCAGCTGCTAATCCTGAATCCCAGTTTTCAAGACCATTATAAGTCTCCATATGACGCATTAAGAAAACCCCACAATCGATTCCATTTTCCTTTGTTCTCCACTTCATTTCCTTCCTCTTGATTTTTGCATTCTCAAACACTTCTGCTTTTGGATGACCAACATATTTCAGGTATTCAACAAAAAACTTCACCTGTAAAACACAAAGTATGATGTATCATGTATGTATAAGCAACTGTTTTTTAAATTAAGCTCAAAGTCTATTTCATATATTTTTACTTACAACTGTTTCTAGTTTAGTGTTGTACTTAAGCTCAAAGTCGGGTTGTTTACTACTGTTGTCAATTAAATCCACATTGCCACTCTTCAGATTGAAGCACATTAGATAGTAATGTTCTGATGCACATACAGGGAAAAAAACCTGTAAAAAGTACAGCATATATATCATTATGAATTTCCCATATAGATATATATAATTCGGTTAAATGATCACAAAAAGTATAAGAAGACAACTTCAACTGTACGTGACGGTGAAAGAAGTAAACATTTGACTGATATAAACCCGGTAACTTACAGTTACTGTCCTGTTATAAGTAGCACTTGAAGGAATTCAAGCAAGTATGTAGGCTCAGCCTATAAGTATAAATAATACTGACCTGTTATACTTACAAGTAACAATTATGTTTTAATTTGAAATACCACTCACTTAACTATAAGACTATCAACTAGACGCGTCACTAGTAATTCTAACACCAGACAAGTTTCCCCATGTAACACCAGACGAGTTTTCACAAGCAAATGCTGTGTTTAAGCCTACATTAGCATTACTGAACACATGCTTTCCCCAAATAGTTTCCACTGATCACAGCAACCTTACATTGCTGATTAATGGCAAAAAAATGTGATTAGTGGTGGAATATATAAAATTACTGAACACATGCTTTGTTACGCATGGTTTAACATTACTGAACACATGGTTTAATATATAAAATGTGTTACGCATTTGTCTATCAAAAGGTAATTTGACCATACTTAGCAAATGTACAATTCCTTTTAAGCATGTTTTCTATAAAACCCCCCAAATCTTAGAAAAATTTCATACCTAATATTTTCAATTGACCCAACATGTGCAATTGAAATTTATAAAACACATTATTCGTCCTGTTGAGGTTTATAGTCAATGATAATTGTATGAGAAAAATCTTTCAATAATAGGCTTGAGGTTATAGTCTCACTTAAAGCATTAAATTGTATACATAAACTCACAAAGCCGTGGAAATATTGGGTTATTCAATACGTACCAGATCGAACTTTCTTAAGTCCCTCATTTTGGGTTCAGTGATAAGATCTGACATGTTTTTCTTGAATGTCTCTATGTGCTTATCAGGCCCTTCACTAAGCATATCATGTCTCTGCATAAAAAAAAAAAAAAAATTATTGTTTTACTATATTCAATTAATTTTTTTATTTTTTTATTTTATATGTGTAACTTACGAATAATGTAACTATGAAAAAATATCTTTTCAGCGATCCTACAGAAGCATGATGTTCTTCCATGTTCAGCAAACTACTCCAAACATCAATGATGGGAGCAGTTATGTACTGTTTGTGGAATAAACTCGCAAAGTCAATCTTGTAGGCAGACATTCCCATATGATTCATGTATGATAGTTTCCTGCAGAGTTAATATATATATACTCAAATTTATGTTTATCAAAGATATTAACAGGAACAAAGACATTCCCATGTGTAAAATTTTTTTTTTTCTTGTACCCTGGATCACCCATGAAGCAATACATTGTATCGAGCAAGCTTCTTTTCTTTCATTTCAAGAGGTTCTCCAATATCCACTTTTCTTCGATAATACGGTGACTTGTAAACAGCTGGTACAAACTTTTCTCTTTTATCTCTTGGTGGTGAAGATGGAGTAACATGCTCATTTTCAGGGATATCTATCACATAAAAAATAATGTATATCATAAAAACCAGTAATTAGGAATTATTTTTTTTAAACTCACAAAATTACCTTTTGTGCTGTCCACCACAACAGTTTGATCTTTCAAACTCAACAGAATATTGGCTTGGCTTTCAGATTCTGCTAGGCGATCACTAATTGTATCAGATGCAACAAACACATTATTATCAAAGGCATGTGTTTCTTTACCAGACACTTCTTCATGTTGATTGTTAGGGCACATATTCTCCTTCTCCGGTGTTTCAAAATTTAACTTTCCAGTATTCTCGTACACTTCAGTTGGAGAATTCATATTCTCATTTTGCTTATCACTGACCTTCTCAAAACTTAAGTTTCTTTCATTCTTTAAAAGAGAATTGCAAAACTCATTCATGTCTAAAATAGCATCTTGACTATTATTTTGATCAGCAGCAGTAGATTCAGTTGTAGCATTCTTTGCAACCACATTTTCTGGTTCACTGGAAATGTGTGGTGGTGTATCTGGAATTGACGGTGCAAAACCTTCTTGAAACAGCATTTGTACATCATCGTACACTTGGTTGAACATTTTGTTATAAGGATATATCGCCAAAGCTGATGTTATTTCATCCTTATAACATAAAATCTGCTTGTATCTTATCCTCAAATTATGTTCAAATTCCTGTATAACAAAATTTGTTATAAAGATAAATTAACTTTATACTTTGTTAGTACATGTTTAGTGTCTGTCAGTTGGTCTAGCTCGTAGTTAGTATTTAGATTAGGATTCCTGACTCCTGCGACGTAGCGCACTACGTCGCAGGTGCGACGTCAGGTATTGGGCCTGCGACGTAGCCTACGTCGCATGGGCTTGGGCCTGCGACGTAGCGTGCTACGTCGCAGGTGCCAGTTTTTGTATAAATACGATTTGTGTTTTCTGTTTTAGTGTTGACGAAACCCTAAATATAATCTGTCGAAATTCTCTGTAATCTGATCGACTATAAGCAATAATATTACGTTCGTTTGATATTGATTGCGTGTTGATTGTTCGTGTGTTTGTTTGATAATCTAATCGTTGTTTCCGCCATCGATTGGATTGACTCGGTTCGTTCTAGATCCTAAGTAAGGGACAAACAACTGGTATCAGAGCAGTGAAGCTCGTTTTTGGCGATTCGGATCGAGTTTGGGTTTTAAAAGGACGTGATATTCGTGAGTTTTCGTGTTTATTACGTTTGTTTTGTGTTTTTACAGGTTTTCGATCAGTATTATTGGGATTCTTGAAGGTTTCAGTCGTTCGACATTCGTGGTTTTGATTTTAGGGTTAAAAATTCGTTTTTAGGGTTTTTGGCCGCTGCTCAGCACGTTTTGCGACGTAGCAAAGCGACGTAAGCTGCGACGTCGCGTGCGACGTAGTGTTTTTGAACTTTAATTAGTTCGTGCGACGTACCGTTGCGACGTACCTCTCTACGTCGCTATTTTGACTTTAATTAGTCTTTTGCGACGCTGCGTTGCGACGTAGCCTGATTCTGCGACGTACCACTCTACGTCGCACTTTCTGATTCTTAATTGAATCATATTGCTTTTTGCGACGTACCCATCTACGTCGCATATCCTTTTTGCGACGTACCCCTCTACGTCGCATATTCTTTGTGCGACGTACCCTTCTACGTCGCTAAGATCAGAAGTTTGATTTTTCGTTTAAGTATTTACAATGGCAGCTGATAAAGAGGATATTAGAGGACTTCGGGAAATGATTAAACAAAGCAATGACATAGGTTCAAGTAATAAACCTCCACTTTTTACTGCGGACATGGATTACGTGTACTGGAGAGACCGAGTTGAGCAATATATTGATTTCCATTGTCCAGAATTATGGGGACCATTACGTGAGCGTTATGTAGCTCCATTAGCTGACGGAGAATACCGAGGTATTCGTCCTGCTAAGCCCTATAAAGCCATGTCTCCCGAGGAAAAGAAAGATTTTGATACTGAAAGAAAATCTTTCTCAATGATTAAAATGTGTTTAACGAAGGATGTGCTATGGCTTTTCAGAACTCATGAAACAGCCTTTGATTTGTGGAAGGCTATTGAAACTCGTTGTGGAGGGAATGATAAGTACAAGGAAGCAAAGCTCGAACTGATTAAGAAACAGTACGATATCTTTGACATCCTTCCTGATGAAGACACGACTTCTTTATTTACTAGGTACTCACGGTTAGTTGGTGAGTTGTTTGAAGGGGGTTATACTTTTCCTTCAATTGAAGTAAATAAGAAGCTGCTGGATGTGTTGCCAAGTTCTTGGGATATTAAAGTTCAATTTTTAAAGGAAAATGAAGAACTTGCAAACATGTCTTTGGATGCGTTGATAGGGGATCTTCAAGCTCACGCTATGGAGATTAAGAAGAAAGAAACTAGGTCTGGTTCTGCTGTTCAGAATCCTAGTGTGTATGGTGTTCAGATCAACTCTGGAAAGACTTATGGATCTGGAGTTGCCTTTGTATCAAATACAAATGCTTCATCGAATTCTTCTTCTTCTGATGGGATTCATTCGGTTTTTATGACTGGACCTTCTTCAAATCAACAACAGGTTCAAGTCTCACCTGCTATTCAGGAGCAAGCTGCAATCTACACAGCTTTCTTAAGCTCTTACAAGGATTTGGTTACTCAACCGAATCTAACTTTGGAGTTGACTAAGGAGGACTATGCTCAGCTTGATGAAGACGATCTGGAGCAAATGGATTTGACTTGGAATGTGGCAATGATCACCCGCAGAATTCAGAAGTTTTTGCAGAGGACAGGGCGTAAAAGCTTGGAGGGTGATGGAAAGACTGGATTTGGATTTGACAAGAGTAAGGTCCGATGTTACAATTGTCAAAATTTGGGTCACTTCGCCAGGGAGTGCGAGAAACCCAAAATGCCAGCATCGGGATTTACAACACCGTCTACTCCTCCAAAGGCCAAAGAAACGGAAGTTAACAAGAGAGGGATTGCTGACAATGCCCTGATTGCTTTTGAGCCTACAAGTCAAGATTGGACGCCTGTCTCCCAGCATTACCAACAGTGTCTGATGGCTCACATTGTGAATGAGGTACATGATGAACCGTTAAATTGTATTTCATGCATAAAGTTAACTGAATCTTTAAAGGCATATCAGACAGAGACAGCTGAATTGAGGAAAAAGAATGAAAAACTAACCGACTCAAATAATTTTTTAAAAGCTAATGAGAAACTTTATGAAAATCATCTTGAGGCTCATCGGTTAGATACTCAGAAATATAAATCTAAGGTTTTTAGTCAAGAAGACGCCATTAAAAGCTATCTTGTTGAAATTGAACTTTTAAATAAAGAACTTACAGATTTAAAAGCTGAGTATGAGAATTATAAGAGTAAAATCTTAGGTTCAAATTCCTCAACAGTTGTCTTCAATGAAATCCTTAGCAAGCATGGTACTAAAGGGAAAAAGAATGAGGGATTGGGATACAACTCAGTTCCTCCTCCTACTACTTGTTGTCCCCTGCCTGTTAAGGAAGGCTTTGAAGAGATTCCAGTTGACTGGTCCAAGCTCTATGGTTTAAAAGCTAAAGATGCTAAAGAGACCAACCATAACAAACCGGCAAAGGAGAAAACCATGCGGCCAGAGTACCCCTTGCCAAAGTTTGTTAAGTCTGTGCATGAATCTCCGGTTAGTGTTAAGGAGAATGTTGAAGTAAAGAATGAATCTCCTGTTAGTGTTGCGGAGATTGTTGAGATTGAGGACATTACGGATCAGGAGTATCCGGAGGTTAAGAAGGTTGCATTTAAACCTGATAAAGTGATTTCAAAGGTTGAACCTGAAATTAAGGTTCAACCAAATAAAGGAAAAGCAAAGGTTTTAAACTCGAAACAACAAACTTTACAGTCACCTGTAAAGATTTTGCAAAGAAAATCAGTAAATGAAAATGTTTCGTATGATAAACCTTCAACTTCAACCTCTCATCCAAAACAAACATCTTCTAAGACGTGTACTCAATGTTCATGTTCTAGAAATGTTTCTCCACATCCTGTGGTAATTCCTCAGCCTCAACCGTTTGTTGAGACTCGTTCTTGTTTCTACTGCAAGAAACAAGGACATTTAATCCGTGAATGTCCAAAGCTGTCAAATCAGCGATATGGGAGAGAGATGCCTAGGACATCTGTTTATAAAAACTCTTTTTCTAAATCTCCACCTAGGCGTCACTCAAACTCTCCCAAGCCTGTTTCGAAACCAAGTAATGTTGAGCAAAAACCTTTGCTACTTCAAAAGCCCAACATTACTTCTATTACCATTTCCGAATCTTCAAAAGTTTGGAAACGTAAAGAGTCTGATGTTGACTCTTCAGTCGTCAACAATAACACATCAGATAAAAATTCTAATTTGTTTAAAGATAAAATTCTATCTGACGTGATTATTGTTGATGACCACGGTCGACCTAAGTCTGTAAAGGCTTGGGTCACCGTTTCTCACTAATCTCCTTTGTTTATGTGTTGCAGCAGTCAGAACGCGTTAAAGATAGCGAATGGTATTTGGATAGCGGCTGCTCGCGACATATGACGGGCGATGTATCTCTTCTTGTGGATATTAAACCACATGCAGGAGGTTATGTTGCCTTTGCTGGAGATTCTGGGGGAACTATTTCTGGAAGAGGAACGTTAACTAACGGCAATGTTAGTTTTGAAAATGTGAACTACGTGGAACAGCTTACGCACAACTTGCTAAGTGTTTCACAGGTCTGTGATAAGGATTATACAACTGTGTTCACAAAGACTGAGTGTGTGATACTGAAGCCTGGGTATGTCATTCCGGAAGAATGGGTGTTACTGAGAGCGCCAAGAAAGGATGACACCTACATTTTGAATATGAGAACTGTTGAGACATCGAACGAGTATACGTGTCTCTTGTCTAAGGCTTCTGAAAAGGATTCACTGCTTTGGCACAGACGAATGGGACATATTCATTTCCGAAAAATGAATTTCTTGACTAAAAATGACCTAGTGCTAGGAGTTCCAAAACAGTCATTTGCTCTAACGGATGACTGTATCTCCTGCCAAAAAGGAAAGTTACGTAAGAAGTCCCATAAGTCTAAGCAGGTGAATTCCATAAATGCTCCATTGGAACTACTGCATATGGATCTTTTCGGTCCAGTTTCTACAAAGAGCATTGGTGGTCGGTCTTACTGCTTGGTAGTTACTGATGACTACTCAAGGTTTTCGTGGGTTTACTTTTTGACCACGAAAGGGGAAACTCCTGAGATTCTGGTGTACTTGTTGGACAAGTTGGCAAATCTGTGCAACTTGAAGGTGAAAAGGATAAGAAGCGACAATGGAACTGAATTCAAGAACTCAACTCTCGAATTGTTTTGCGCTACAAGAGGTATTGAGCATCAATTTAGTGCTCCGAGGACTCCACAACAGAATGGAGTTGCAGAAAGGAAGAACAGGACAATAATCGAGACAGCTCGGACTATGTTAGCTGACTCCAAGTTACCAATCATATTCTGGGCTGAGGCAGTTAATACTGCCTGTTATGTTCTCAACAGAGTACTCACGGTTAAGAAAAGGAACAAAACGTGCTATGAACTTTTTAATAACCGTAAGCCAAATCTACAGTTCCTAGAACCATTTGGGTGTCCATGCCTGATCATGATTACAAAAGATAAGGTCTCTAAGTTTGGTGATAAAGCTGTTGAAGGGATTTTTCTTGGATATGCAGTCAACTCTCCGAACAAAAGAGTCTTCAACAAATCAACAAATCAGATCGAAGAGCATTTTGAAGTGAAGTGTTTAAGGTATACGGAACCTCCTCAAGGAACGGGTCCGGATTGGTTTTTCAACTATGGAAACCTCTTTAACTCTTTCAATATTCCGGAAGAAGATGAAACGGAAGAGTTGGTTTCTATACTGCATGAGCTTGATATTTCTCAAGATACACCCGTTACTAATAAACCATCCGACCCATCTCCTAATGCAACACCCGCACCTCCACCGACTAATCCTACACCTCCACAACCTACACCTACTCCTTCACCAACACCCACACAACCGAAAACAACTACCAAATCACCACCATCTACACCATCTCCTACTCCACCATCTTCGGCAGCTCCTTCTAAAACAGTTTACAACTATACAAAGGAGCTTCCATATGATCCAAATATGCCTCCTCTAGAGGAACCTCAAGAAGAAGATGAAGTGGAAGAAACAATGAACTACTCTCACTTATATTCTCATGAAGATGAAGGAGAAGAAGAAGAGATAGTCATTCCTGAGTCTGCTGCTACTCCTGAAACTGAGGGAGATTTGAACAATTTGGGTGTGGATCTTGTGCCAGGTACCATACCAGAAACTCGTATACATAAGGATCACCCCATTGATAATATCATTGGTGATCCTCATGCATCTGTTCAAACACGACAACAAGCAAAGCAGACTTCAGCTCAGCAGCTTTTGGGACTTATTGCTCATATTGATTCATGTCATTTGTCTCAAATTGAACCGAAAAAGGTTGATCAAGCCTTAAAGGATCCATCTTGGGTCGAGGCTATGCAGGAGGAACTACAGCAAATAAACAAGATGAATGTTTGGGAAATTGTTCCTCTACCCAAGGGTGCTCACTTGACGGGTACTCGTTGGGTTTTCCGTAACAAAATGGATGATCGTGGGGCTGTTATTCGAAACAAAGCCCGTCTGGTAGTTCAAGGATATAGTCAACTAGAGGGTATTGACTATGATGAAGTTTTCGCTCCTGTTGCTCGTTTGGAATCAATTCGGATCTTTCTAGCTTATGCTTCTTTCAAAGGATTCCGAGTGTATCAACTTGACATGAAGTGTGCTTTTCTATATGGAGATGTTGACGCAGTGATCTATGTGTGTCAGCCTCCCGGTTTTGAAGACCCAAAGCATCCTAATCATGTTTGCAAGCTGAAGAAAGCTTTGTATGGTCTTCATCAATCTCCTCGACTTTGGTATGAGCGACTTGCCACGTACTTACTGAAGAATGGTTTCGATAGAGGACAGATTGATAGCACGCTTTTCATCAAAAGGGAAGGAGCGGATTTGTTACTTGTGCAGGTCTATGTGGACGACATAATCTTTGGATCAACTAATGATCAGTTGTGCAAGGATTTTGAAAGATTGATGAAATCTGAGTTTGAAATGAGTGCTATGGGGGAACTCACGTTCTTTCTGGGACTACAGGTTGAGCAATCTGACAATGGAATTTATATCCATCAGTCAAAATATGTCATTGACATGTTAAAACGGTATGAATTGCTCAACTGTAAACACTATGGCACTCCAATTGAAGCAAGACACAATCTTGGACCTGATGAGGACGATGAAGACTGCAAGGAGAAAGACTATCGATCAATGATAGGCTCTCTCATGTACCTGACTGCCTCAAGACCAGATATCGTGTTTGCTGTTTCTCTCTGCTCACGATTTCAAGCAAATCCGAAGGTGTCTCATATGAAGGCAGTAAAACGCATTTTTGGATATCTCGCTTTTAGGCCATCTCTGGGTCTATGGTATTCAAACGAGAAAAACTTCGAGTTAACTGCCTATTCGGATTCGGATCTTGGTGGCTGCAAGATAGATATGAAGTCAACTACTGGAGGATGTCAGTTCCTTGGATCGCGCTTAGTTTCTTGGCAGTGCAAAAAGCAGACTGCGGTTGCTATTTCCACAGCTGAAGCCGAGTATGTTGCTGCTGCAAGTTGCTGTTCTCAGGTTCTCTGGATTCAGCATCAGCTGCGTGATTACGGGTTCAATCTCTCTATGACTCCTATTTATATTGATAATACAGCTGCTATATCCATAACTCACAATCCCGTACAGCACTCTAAGACCAAACATATTGAACTTAGGTTCCACTTTATACGGGATTGCTTTGAGAAACACCTTATAGATGTTGTACATATAGAGACCCTTAAGCAGTGTGCGGACCTTTTCACAAAAGCCTTTTTGCGATCACGTTTCATTGAACTGGTCAATCTAATAGGTTTAAGGTTCTTTCAGTCAAAGAAATGATTTGTGACTTGGATTTTTTTTTAGATTTTTAAATTCAATTTAAAAAAAAAAAAAAAAAAAAAAAAAAAAAAAAAAATTAAAATTGCAACAGCCACTCTTTATGCTCTTTAGTATTGAAGAAAACGCAAGGTTGCTACATTTTTTAAAATAGACGTTGAAGTTGTGTCTGTAAACAAGTTGGGATATGATAGTACATCGGGTGACATGCACAAAATGGAATTTTAAGGTTTATCTTGGATGTGTCAGTAGGTTTATCTGACATACTTAAAACAGTTTTTATCTAAATTATATTCATCATACGATGTATTGGTAGGCATGCTACACACCGGTTTGTGAGTGAGTAAGAAGTAATGATAAAACTTGTCTATTACTTTGTGAAAAATGTTATCTGATGTATGACATAAGTCTTAATTGATAAATGGAAGTACTATCATACACTGTCATAATTATGTAAATGTAAAATGGGCATATAGTAATAATATGATTATTCGCCTAACTAATGGTGACTATTGTTGTACTCACGTACAGACCTGAATCCATTAGTTATGCAAATAGTCTCAAACTTGTTATGTTCATACTAAGGGACCCTCTGTTGTACTAAGTACAGATCTGGGGCCACTAGTATCTTCATAGTCGGTTTGATGTATGCCTGAATATAAATATCAAGTGTATGTTATGAGAAAACCGAGATAAACTTGGTCTTGTAATCTCTACCTTGTATGAATATGCAGTGTTTGTTTTACTAAAGTTTATCAGTATATCATATAATAGGTTTCACAAAATTAATATTCATTCTAACAATAAAGGTTAGCTCACAAATACGGATGTAACATGTTTAGGTGGACAAACAATACCAATAATTGTCTTGAAATAATTTTTATAAAAGGTGTTTTAAATGTGCCAAGTAAATTTAAAGTGGACAAATATACTGATGATCGAAATAACACTTACTATTAAATGCATGTTATTCCGATATGATCCTTAATCAGACAAAACAACTCCGTCACCAAAAATAGAGTGTTAGTTATTTTTATTTTCTGTAAAATTAAAGAAAATACCAAAAAGATTTTTTAGTTTAGTTATTTTATTTTATTTTTATTCTATGTTATTTTCCCAAGTCACGAGTTATTTGGAAATTATTTGCTAAAAATAACGAGTAAACGGTTTGAAAATTTCGAAATTGAATCACAACTGTTTTATGCGACGTTCGGCTCTACGTCGCCTGCGACGTTCGGCTCTACGTCGCCTGCGACGTCCCAGCCTACGTCGCACATAGGGTTAGACTTTAAATAGTATCCACTGCGACGTAACTCGTCACAGTATTCACTATTCAAGTGCGACGTAGCCTGCGACGTACCAACCGGCGATTTGCGACGTAGCAATTCTTCGAGTTTTTTCGTGATTTGTAGCTGTTTTCATTCCGAAACACTCACGTAGTTTTCATATACTCGTTATTCCGCACACTTAGGTACCATATTTACCTGTTTTCACCGTGTATTATATGTTTAATCGCTATATATGTGTTACGGGTTAATAGGGTTTTGGTTTTGGTAAGAATTCGATGGTCAATTGGATGTTACAATGGTTATAACTTATGTTTTCGCCATCACCATCGTAGGGCGCACCTTATTGTGTGATCAATTTTGAAAACCCCTAAATTCGAAAATTAGGTTTTCTGGGTTGGGGATGAATGTTCGTCAGTGCGACGTACGATGCGACGTAGTCGCCTACGTCGCTCTAATTAGCAATTATTTAATTCCTACGTCGCCCTTCCCTACGTCGCCTTTTATGCGACGTCCGATGCGACGTAGCACTCTACGTCGCTATTTTAATTAATGTGATTAAATTCACAATAAATTGCAAAATGCAACGTCCCCCTTTACGTCGCTCGATTTTTATGCGACGTACGGGCTTACGTCGCTTTTCAATTTATTTTGATTTTAGGCGACGTACGGTTCTACGTCGCTCTGTGATCATGCGACGTACGTGGCTACGTCGCTAGTTCCAGGAATTTTGATAAAGGTTTTTCTAAAAATGTAAAATTTTTGCTAATCCTTTTCGAGTTGCAATATGTTTCGGTTTTTGCAGATATGGCTTTGACTTTTGAAGCTCGTCACAATACGACTGCTTATCTGGTTGACACTTCTGATAAAGCTGCACCGTATCGTCAGATGATTGCATTTTTGAGACGTTCTAGGGTATCTCACGTCATTTCCGATAACACGGTGGTTTTTGGAAATCTGATCAACCCATTTTGGAGGAACGCAACTGTCGTTACTGAAAACGACGTTAGGCGATTGGTCTCTACTGTTCTGGGCACGGAGATCACTATTACAGAACAGAGCATTCGGGAACTTTTACAGCTCAACGATCAGCCTGATATGCCTATCGGTTTTGATCATATTTTTGTTACTGGAGCTATGCAACGAATAGGATATCCAGGAATTCCCTCTGATCAGTACAGGAAAGCGAATCTCACGCGTGTTTGGAGATATCTGATGCACGTGATTATCGTTTGTTTGGGGAATAGAAAAGGTGGAACGGATGGTATGAGCCGAAGTCTGGCTTCTGCTATGTTAGCATTGGTATACAACAAGCCGTTCAACTTCTCAGGATTTATCTTCAAGGCTATGGTTGATAATGCGAACGCTGGGGATCAGAAATGGATTTTATATCCACGTTTTGTTCAGTTGCACATTAATCGTCATCATCCAGATCTTCAGGCACAGGGTGATCCTGATCAGCTATTAAAGATTTCACCGATGATGAGTAGGATTTTCACTATTTGTGCAAGTTTTGAGAAAGGGGTTGCGGCAGCAACGGATGTTCCCTTATTTGGTGCAATTGTGGACGAGAATTATGTACCGCCCCCAGATCCTCAGTATATGGATGTTCTAGCACCTCAGCAACCGCAGCAACCGTTTGTGAACATTCCAGTTCAAGCTGCGGGGGAGAACATACCTGCTCAAGCTGCGGGGGAGAACGTGGATGCCCTTTTGGAGAACATTGAGCAGTTCGGGCATGTGGATTCGGACAATCCAGCATCGCATGATACGGTTGAGGATTCTGATTCTGAAGATATTGCGATTGTGGGACCTCAGGATGGGGGTCCGACGCCTGAGCATTCTGATGGTACTGTTCCGCATCCCTCTGAGATGGAACGTATCAGGCTTTCAGATTCTTTCAGATATTTGAGGATTAAGCGTCGAATCAGACAAGGACGCAAGTATGTGCCTCCACGAGATACGGGAAAGCGTACACGTGATGGTGATGATCCTGCTGATGAGACTTATCAACCGAGACGTCGTGTTCGTCGTTCTTCGTCAACACGAGCTCCAGTTAATCCACAGCAACAGGATGTTTTTGAGATTCAACCGACTCCAGCTTTCATGCAAAAGATCATGGAAGATATGCAGCTGATGAAGCAAAAGCTGGAGGCTCAGGATGAGAAGATTGCTGAACAAGCTGCTTTGATCGAGGTTCAATCTAAAGAGCTTGAGGAAACGAAGAATAGGGTTAATGTTTTGGAAGGCAGGTTACTTGCCTCGGGGGAGTATGGGTCTGGGATACCCACTTTAGAGTCAAGTCAACCTGAGTCTGTAAATCCCAACCCTGTAATTGAAAATATTAATGAAAATATTTCTGTTTTGGATTACTTTTCTGTTGATGATATTCCAGGGCAACCGAGACCACTGGCAGTTGATTACTCATTCGCTGACTTATCATTTATTCAAAGGATGGCCAGTGGAGTTGGCTCTGAGGAAGAAACAGAGAATGTGTTTGAGATGAACGAGGATGTCTCGATTGAAGAGGAACAGTTGGATGCAGATGAAATGTATGCTGATGCACAATCTGGGGAAACTTATGATGATGCACCCATTATTGAATCTGATTCAAGTGAAGACGAGAGTCCTGATAAAGCGCAACATGGAGAATCTAGTTCTGCTGCAACTCCAGCTCCAGAGACACAGGCACCGGACTCAGCAGCAAAGAAACTAACTGCTGAAGAAAAGAGAGAGAGAAACAAGAAATGGTGGCCTAAGGGACGAAATCCAGTCCCTATTCCAGTGAAATGTCAAGTGTACCGGGTTAGTCGGAATTATACCGGTGTTATTAAAAGCTGGAAGTGTCAAAGGAATCTGTTTATGATAAAGAGAGAAGATGGAGTTCAGTATTTTAGAATGCGTTTTGATAGATTGAGCACGTTGCCAAAAGGAGAGATTAATCGATTAGCTCAGCTTAAGTTGATTAATCCTTTCGAGAATGATTATGCTGAGTTCATTCAAAGATGTCTACGTCGGGAAGTACTGTCGAAGACTTATTCGAAATTGAAGCCGACGTTGGGAACTCGGTATACGTGGAAGAAAAAGATTGATCCAGTCACCAGGAAGCCTTTGGTTAAAGTTCACTATTCGCCGGCTAAATGTTTGACTGAGATACCTCTGGAATCAGTTCCTTATTATTTTCTGAGAAGACTTGTGAAATGGGAACTTGATCCGCAGACTGGTGAAGCGGTTATTACTTTCGTTCCAGATTCTGAACCGTGGCTAGAAGTTGGAGGTATATGGAATTTGAAGCAAGCAACGTTTAGGCTGTATGATCCGATGAGTTTAATTAATTTTCATGAAAAAGATTTAAGAAAACTCTATGATAATCGGATTCGAGTTGGTCAGAAGAATGAATTCAACAGACGATTAGCACAACAGTTTTACAATGTTGTTACTGTTTGCGTAGCTAATGGAATTCATGCCGACGGCCAGTTTCCTGCGGGCTGGGTTTAATGAAGATTTTTGAAGACCAAGCTGAAGACACGGGGGAGTTTGTTAGTACATGTTTAGTGTCTGTCAGTTGGTCTAGCTCGTAGTTAGTATTTAGATTAGGATTCCTGACTCCTGCGACGTAGCGCACTACGTCGCAGGTGCGACGTCAGGTATTGGGCCTGCGACGTAGCCTACGTCGCATGGGCTTGGGCCTGCGACGTAGCGTGCTACGTCGCAGGTGCCAGTTTTTGTATAAATACGATTTGTGTTTTCTGTTTTAGTGTTGACGAAACCCTAAATATAATCTGTCGAAATTCTCTGTAATCTGATCGACTATAAGCAATAATATTACGTTCGTTTGATATTGATTGCGTGTTGATTGTTCGTGTGTTTGTTTGATAATCTAATCGTTGTTTCCGCCATCGATTGGATTGACTCGGTTCGTTCTAGATCCTAAGTAAGGGACAAACATACTTTTTTAACATTTTCAGTTATTTATCATGTAAACCATTTAATTATTAAAATTATTTTTTTAACATTCATTTAGCAATCATTATATATTAAAATTATATACCTGTTCAATGTAAGCTCTTTCATACAAATCATTCTCCGCTTTTTTCTCAAGACCTTCTTCATCATCCTTGTTTGAAATAAGTTCAACTTCTCCGAATCCACCTAGTTCAAGCTCCTCCTCTTCTCTCACCTTCAACTTAGTTGATGTCCATGCTTTGATTGCTGGTACACGCGTTTGTAAGCTAACGGTGTTGCAGGTTGTAGATTGTACATAATGCAGCTGGACAAATGTCATAATTTAGCATATATATATATATATATATATATATATATATATATATATATATATATATATATATATATATATATTTAACACAATGTATTTTGAAATTCAATATATTTTATACAACAAAGAATTTGTAGAGTGAGTAAACTTACAACAAGAGAAGTTAATGATCCACAGAATTTTATCGGCTTTGGAGATTGCTTATACAATGTCGCTTGCTCCTTCAGACAATTAATAACGTAGCCACACCAATCTAAATTTGCTACATCTTCGTTTTTCGTTATCAAAGGTAAAAATTTTGTATTAACAGTTCCAAGTTGGTTTCCTTCAACCATTACAGTTGCAAATACTACCAGAAAGTTTTGAACGAATAATGGTCCAGTATCTTTAGAATCAATTATTTTTTGCACAACAATGGCTGGTCGTATATCACCTTTACCAAATTGTTTCCTCCATGTACAATTAACCTCATCTCCTTTCTTTGCCCTCTTTCCTGTTAGAATTTGGTCTCCACCGATCGGCACACCGAGCATTATATTGACACTTTCCCTTGTTATCTCAATTTGCCCTTTGTTCAACTGAATGGAACAAGTTGAAGGATTGAATCTACTTAACACAAAATATGAAAGTCTTGATGTTATCTCTGACAATTCAAGATCCAATATCTTTGCAAATCCTATACTTCGTACAACATCCTTCTGTTCAGGGCTCATCTTTTTTACAAGATTATAAAGAGGAGTTGGTGACATCCGACTATCAAGCCTTGGGAGTTCTAGCTGCTGTTGATCATGATTGAATTCAGACTCATCCTTCATTTCTTCATCTTTGTCTTGCTTACATGCTTCTGCGTTATCTTCCTTCAGATCATCTATGAAAATATAAATTGATATAATTATTGAATATGTATGCTATTTTTAAACAAAGTTGTCAATGTATTTTATATTTTTTAAAGTTACCTTTCATGCGCCTCAGTCTTTTTAACCTCAAACTTGATCTCAAAGGTACATTATATCCTTCTCCAGTTATTTGAACATCTGATATAAATAAAAATTCACATTTTAAAATAATTGCAGTTTTATTAATTATGTTCACTTTAATAAAGTTTTGACATAATAAAGATTTGACATAGTAACATTCAGGTTGTAATAATGATAAATGATTACTTACTTTCATTTATAAATAATATTATATAAAATATTTAAAAACAAGTAAATATTAACATTAGGTTACAAATCATGTTAAGTCAGGTTATATATAAATATTAATAAATGGTAACATTTTAACATTCAGCTCATAATCATGTTATATAAAATATAATAAAATAACATTTTACTTTTAACATTTTTCCATAGATCATGTTATATAAAATATTTTATAAGAAATAAATAACATATCAACATTCAGCTCATAATCATTTTATATAAAATATAATAAAATAACATCTTACTTTTAACATTCTTCCATAGATCATGATATATAAAATATTTTATAAGAAATAAATAACATATTAACATTCATTTAATAAGCATGTTTACTAATGATCAATTTAAAATTTAAAAAATAATAATAATAAGGATAAAACAAGCTTACCTTCATCTTCGAGATTTTCATTTTCTGACATAGTGTCCTCTTTTCTTTTACCTCTGTTATCCCTTTCCGATTCAACTGTTTATATAGTATCAAAAAGTTATAAAATATCTAAAAATACACTTGAATATTAAAAATAAATAAATGTTTGATTAATAGAACTTACTGATAGTCGATCGGAACTTGATTCTCACTTTCAACTTGCTTCCGGCTGCTATTACATTTAGATTATTTAACAGTTGTTGAGTTCATAGAATAATAATAGATAATTAAAAAAAACGACAGAGGTAGGTATAATACCTGCGTTTTTTCTCTCATTCAAGGTCATGTTCTCTTCATTCGTTTTAGACATTAAGGATTTTTTGTTGTTTTTGTTCAAATGAGAGTGATGAGAGTGATTTTCGTTGACGGTAATGGTAGGTGAAAGAGGGTTTCTTATGAGAGTAATTTTTTAAATTCATTAACCTTGTATCATTTAATATCTCGGTATTTAATTAGAGTATAAAAAAAATAAAAGACCCGACCCGGATAATTTGTTTACCCGAAATTATTTTTCAATTGATTTTTCATTTTTTTTTTAACTTTTCTAGAATAATGAAATAGCACCAATCACTTTTTTCAATTGATAACATTAGGTTAGCATGCATGTTATCATTTTTTAATCCCGATGTAATTTTTCTTACATTAGGTTAGCATGCATGTTATCATTTTTTATTAACATTCTATAAATTATGTTATACCAAACATGCATGTTATCAACCAGGTACTATTTATACTAAACATGCGTGTAATTATTATGTTATAATTTATTGGTAACATTTTGGTTAGCATGCATGTTATCATTACTAGCTAATTAAACTCCTCCAAAATTAAATATCACAAACAAGTAATAAATTACTTGAATGTTGTGTATTAGTGTTAGTTATTATGTTATACCAAACGTTATTGGAGAAAAATATTAACATTAGATACATTTTATTGATAACATTCAATTGGAATTAATGTTAAACTTTTATCTACAATGTATACAAGCAGACAAAAACATAGGAGTAATTTTATTTTTTTTTACTTGCTATGATGCATTATATAAGCATGTTAAAAAATAAATGTTTATATAACAGAACAATCATGCATTTATGAAGACTTGATTAATTATCCTAGACTTGATGAACAATCATGCATTATATAAGCATGTTCAACAAAGGATATAGAAAGTAGACAGACATACAATTACAAAATTCTCAAACAATGATCGATTACCACCGTATTTCATATACATTTATATATCAGAAGGAATAAAGTTTTTAGACCCGCCCAGTTAGCCATTAGGCCAGTAAGCCACTAAAATCAATTAACCACAAGGCCCAGTAAGCCACTAAGCCCCTATATAATTCGGATGCCAGGAAAATTAATCAAAGTATATAGAAAGTAGACAAAAACATAGGAGTAAAAATTCTCAAACAATGTTAATAAAATTCTGATAAGATAGTCTCATAGCTTCTTGACATGCATGTTCCTTGCGTTATTCTGAGTAATTTGCATCAAAGCATGTCAAGTCATTCAAGATTTCTGATTTCAGCACATTCATATCACTTAAAATGATTTGTGTTGCATATCTCTTTCTGAGTACTTCAATCTGATTATTTTGTGCATCCCCTTCTTGATATATACCACAATCCCATGATTTTTCTCCTTTATAAGTTTCCATGTGTCTCATCATCAACACTCCATAACCATGGTGGTACTCTGTGGTTGACCAATTGATGAACTTTTTTTTTGGCAAAGATGAAAGTATGTATCTAGCCTTTGGATGCTCGACATCTGACAAGTACTTTCCAAACAGGTTTCTCTGCATAGTAATTAAAGTGTAATAGAATATTTTTTTAATATATTTTCATTTTAATAATATTATGTGATGTTACTTACTACGTTTAGGGGCACATCACCATACTTCACAGCAAATGTTAATGTAAGCTTGCTGTGATCAATCACTTCTATTTCAGAACTTCTCATGTTAAAACATATAACAATGTTGAATTTTTTTGTTACAACTGGGAAGAACACCTACATGATAAGTTAAATAAAGCATTAATGTTCTGATAAGGGGTTATTATTCCACAATTGTATTATTAATTAAAGACGTACCAAATCAGTTGATGCAAACCGAAAATCTGAATCCTCCGATGTTGTTTGCTGCACAACTCCTGTCCTGAAAGAAGTATACGATCCTTCACTCCTAATTCCATTGTTCAGCATACACTCATTCTGCGTATATATTGTTACACGTTAACTGACATTCATATACTATGAATGTTTTTTATTATATGAATTTTTTTTTTACCAGTAATGTACTTGCAAAGTAGTATCTTCTAGGTATTCCCACTTTATTGATTTTTTCATTACTGTTTAAAACAGTCGCCCAGCAATCAATCGTTTTCATGGAGAGTTTTGTTTGATGCAACAAACTCGATAGTTCAATCCTTTCAAGATATTTGCCAGTCCGAGATCTGAAGACTAATTTCCTGTACATAACATTGAATCATCAATAGTAGTATATGAAGTGTGTGTATGTGTGAGTTTGAAATTAATGTGCGTTTTTAGTAAATCTTGCCTTGGATCATCAACAAAGCAATACATGAATCTTGAAACTCTTTTCTCCAAAACAGTGAGTTCACTATTTGGGTTGACCTCTCTGTATTTTGGTGTAGCTTGCAAACAATCATCAATACCGAGATCAAAAGATGGTACATCTGATTCATTAAATGTTTTCTGTTTAAGTTTTTCCTCATTTGATCTCTATTGTTCAGCATCAATTATTCCATACAACATTGTAAGTGGAAAGTCTTCATCATATAGGACATCACCCTTAACAACATCATTGTTGTTTTTGATGATTTCATTATTGAATAATTTTGACAATCTATCCTTCCATACTAATATCTCATTATCTTCTGGGAATGAAGCTAATGCCTTTGATACAACATTCTCTATTCCACTTTTTTCTTCAAGGATATGGTCATATCTCAACTCCAAACAATCTAGAAAACTCTGTAAAATGTTAATATAAATTTTGTAGTTAAGTAAGTAATTTTGTATAAAGTAGTTTTGTAATCATTCTTTTTACCTGTTTACTGTTGGGCTCGGGAAGGTATGCATATTTTGGTTGACTAAGCTCTTTTGGTATTGTTTCTTTTTGTTTATCTTCAACCACAATGAATTCTTCCAACAGATCACCTTCTCCAAATTCACCTTTTTCCAGCTCAAATGCAATTCTCTTCTTGATGTACTCAGTATTCCATCCTTCAATAGCTGGTTTCTTTCTTTCAACTTTGAAACTTTCACATTTTACTCTATCTAAATAGAGTAACTGTAGATATATATAAGAAGACATATAAGTTTGTTTAATATAAAATAATTGAAATACATAAAAATGAAGTAGAAACTGAACTAAATGTTAATCATATTGAACCGCACTAACAGAGTACTCATTTTGACCCACCCTCACCTTTACAGGTTAACCAATTACCCAAACATGCTTTTTGTTGTCATCTATTTATGTGATTGATAGAATGGAGTTTAAGAATATATAACAAGTCATATGGCAAGTTCACAATTATTGATAACACAAAAGGGATCGTATATTATCCAAAGTGTACACAGTCATTGTAGTGTATGGTTAACTAATGTATTAACTTACCACGAGGAAAGTCTGAGGGCCAGAATAGTAATCTTGATTAGCACCCCTGTTCCATCCCTTTTTGCTTTCAAGCGGGCACTCATATATGTATCGACACCAATTTAGCATAGAAACATCAACATCTGGTGTTATAAATGGCAAAAACTTCAAGTTGCAGGTCCCTAGTTTTGTCCCTTCTGCCATTGATGTAGTGAATATAACCAGAAAATTCAATACAAACAATCTATCAACTTCTTTCTTCCCTTTCATATACATCACAACATCTCTTGGCCTGATATTTTTTTTACCAACAAATTGATCTCTCCACATTAATGTAATAGGATCATCATGGTCACTTTTATCAAGTGCTTGAATTCTTATATCACCAGCTGGCACTCCTAGTATCTCATGTACTGTTTTTTCAGTGATATGTATTGATCCTTTTTTCAACTTTAACGTTGACGAGTTCTCATCAAAATTGTCAACAACAAAGTATGAGAGCTTCATTGGATTTGACTTGAATTTCATGTCAACTATAGACTTGAATCCAACGTATCTAAGATATTGCTTTTGTTTGGAGGTCATATTCTTGATACATGTGAACAAGCTTTTCGGTGATGCTCTTGAATTCATATCAAATTCATCTTCCATTTCAGCCACTGCTATATTATATAGCTCAAATTCATATCAAAAAAAATTTTTTTTTTTTTAATGAGTTGAACTAAATACGAAAAATGTAATTACCTTTCCTTTGCAAGCCTTTACTTTTACACATCTGGAAATCATCATCAGAATCAGACTTTGTAATGTGTTTGATTTCTTCAGTGGTAGCAGCCTTTATATTCCCTTTTCCAGATTGCTTTTTTATGTATTTTCTTTTGTAATTTTTACAAACACTTGTACCTTCTCCATCTTGTTTATTCAGTGGAATAGCATCTCCAATTTTGTTTGGAAGAAATTTGTATTTTTTTAGTACACGAACTAGAACAGTTTCCAGCATTTTTGGATCAATTTCAGGTTTTGCTTTTCTCTTACCCATTCTTTTTGTGTTTGAACCTGAAATTAAGTAATGAAAATTAATAATTGAGCAAATGTCAAATCAAAATTTAGATTAATGAATATACAATAAACAATCAGTGATGATACAACAAAGTTATTTTGAGCAAATGTCAAATCAAATTTTTTTGATATTGTGAATAAAATTAATGAATTTAACAATATAACATTCAGTGACGATTCATGTTTTTTAAAAAGGAAGTGCATATAAATAACATTCAGTAAGGATTTATGTTTACGATAATGAAGAAAAATATATTGTTATTAAAATAAACAATCAAGATATTTATTTTTTTACATTCAGTTAAGAATGATGTTATGTAAATAAAGTGAATATAAATAACATATAAATACACAATAATTTAGATACGGATATGATGCATGTTAATAAAATAAAACTTATAGATAACAATAAATGTGATCAAATATCATATTATGTCGATATATTTCAGTTAGAATTAATGTTTATGCTTAAAATTCAACGAGGATTCATGTTATGCACAAATTTCATATAAAGAATCATGTTATGCAGAAATTCAATATAAAAAATGATGTTATTCACAACATTCAGTTACTGATCATGTAATAATTCATCATATAACATTCATCTAAATAAATTCTAACCACAACGTAAAATTTATGCTAAAATTAAAATTAGAATGATACCGTTTCCATCTTCATCCATCTTCGGTTAGTATTTTGCGAACGAGGTTTGTTAGATGTTAATTTCAACTCGAAATCGAAGCAAATCGAAAATCAAAAGACCTAAAAGAATTATGTTGATCTGAAAAATGGGGGAAGTTCGGTGAAACCTAATTTCTCATCGTATGTTTATTTTTTAATTACTTATTAAAGGATATAAAAGTTTGTCGTATTACTAATATGCCCCTCCGCCCAAATTTTTAATGTGATGAATCGTGTGGCTCACATTCACTTCCCTACTTCCCTCATTTTTTTACTTCCCCAATGATCTCCCCCCTATATATATATATATATATATATGTTAACCAGATCATCGTGTATTTTGATTATATATGTGTAGTTCGTTGATTAGGTAACAACAATGAGCTTAATCGATTATCAATTACGGAGTATTACATGGTAAAATTAGTATTAGTAGCTAACAATACTTAAGTGGTTAAGGTCCTAACGATGATAGTCTAGCGGTGGAGGATATGCAACATAAAAACGGATGTCACGTGTTCGAATTTTGTCCCATGTCTTTTTAATAGTGGGTTACACGATTTACTTCCCTCACATTAATCGTACGACCAGTTGATGGGGGACAGCCAGAGGGTAAGTTTACCTTTTTTATTTAGTTCAAGGGTTTAAAATAGTTTAGCTCAAAGTTTAACATTCTTGTGTAGGTTTTTAAATCATAATTTCGTGTCAACTATTAAAATTTGTTGGTTTTCTTCAACCATCATCTAATAAATATGATTTTTCATTTATTAATTTAAATAAAATTCATTGAACAAATTATCTATTAATTAATTAGCTAGGTTTTAGAACTTATGTGATTATCCTTCTATAGGGAAAAAAAACCCATTATATATACGTGTGTATGTGTGTGACTTTTATGGTATATATCATTATTATGAATCTTTTAATATTTTAAAGCATATAGGATAAAATGTTTGATACGGAGTATTATATATATTACCTGTACGTATATTGATGTAAATCCAAGATATCATAAGATTTAAACATGGGAAATAACTAATTATAAGTATTTTAATTTGTTTATTTCATTTCATGTGCACAATGTCGCAACTTGCAATTTTATAGTATTGGTTGATAGTTGAAGAGTTGTTATGATGATTGTGTAAGATACCAACAAATAATATACATCTCAACCTTAATGTGCTTTTTTTACAAAGCTCTTTTTTCTTTAAATAAAGCAAGCATCTCAAGTTCTCAAGTCTCAACTGAATGTGTTTTTAACCATTAAGATGCTAATTAAAATTAATTATGCTGTATCTAACCATCAAGATGCTATATATATCGACGCAATGTGTTTTTAACCATTGAAACGCTAAATTTAAATTAATGTATCGTGTTCATTTTTTTAGGGTATGCGGTTTAACACGGTAGTCGTCCTAGCCTTGCATCGGCATGTTTAACTAGAGAAATTTTAACACGAGAACTATTAACATAAATTTTTGAAGATTTACAATTTACATGTACCTTATCAATGAGAATGTGATTTCAATAACTATTTTTAATGTTGAACGTTAAAAAGATTACATAGTCATTCTTATTGTTTTTTTTTAATCCGCATTCAGGCCTATAATCAACATCATCAATTTATATATACATAACACACAATGCATCTTTGAACGTTTTCAATCTACATATAAATACACACAATAAATATCAGCCGATGTATCGCTTATTATCATTTCTTAGGAAGTATAAATATAGTATATCATTATTACATTAAAGACATCATAACCTATATTTAAACTGGATCAATACAACAATGTGAACTTATATATAATATCAATAAAAAGTTCTATATTTTGCTAAGTGAATGACTCGGTTATTTTAGAATTTTATGTCTAATCTTCCATAGTTCCATCAGTGCAAAACAATAAAGTAGCAACACACAAAGGTGTCTTTGGCATCAAATTTTTAAAGAATTCTAAAAGATTGAGATTCTAAATTTTATGAGTCTCCATCTACAATCCATGTTTGACGAACACAAAAAGAATGGATTCTTGAAAAATAATCCCTTAAAGTGGAAAGTGGAACCTTTTACAACTAGCTTTCAGAATAATATACCATCTACATCTCCATTTGCTAAACATACCAAAATTAAAGAACAGATTCGAATGGTGATTGTGTTACTTACTTACTTGTGTATAGATTTATGAAGGCTTTTTTTTGGGTTCAATGGACCTTAAACTTCAATTTCTTGATTGGGCCCTTACCACACTAAAATTTGTGATTTCAAACACTTTGATTGGGCCCATTTAATTTTATTATCTTTTTCACTTTCCAAGTTTACTACTTTACTAGAGCACACCTCCAAGATTTCAAGGTAGAGGTGAACAAAAAATCCCGGCATTAAACCCTACCCGATTAAAACCCGAAAATTCAACCCGGTCAATACCCGGTTTGACCCTACCCGGTTCGGGTTTTCTAAGTACCCGGCGGGTACGTAACCGGGTAGGGTTTTTAGAATTCGAAATCGGGTTGAACCCTGGTCGGGTTAGAAACCCGGTCAAAACCCGATCGAAAACCCGGGTCAGGTTGGTCAAAAACCCGGTTTAACTTCTTTGACTAAAAACCGGGTAGGGTTTCGGGTTTGGGTCGGGTTGGGCCCAACCCGGTTTTTGTGCACCTCTACTCCAAGGCTCCAATGGGAGGTGTTTTTTTTTACAAAAAAACCCCTTTAAAAAACTCAATTCCATTGGAACTAATAACTCAATTTAGCAAAAGGTTTGCCAAAATTGAGTTATTAGTCAATGACTCAATGATGTTTTATTTACCTTTGTTAAATTAGAAGAAAAAGCTTTGCAATAACTCAATACATTGGAGTTTAAAGGTTTACACTTTATGGAAACAAGAGAAGGTTGATTTGGCATTGAAAAAAGTCTTGCAAAGCTCAAACCATTGTAGATGCTTTAAGATGATCAAAATGTCAAATACCCATTAAACAGCCTGATAACTTAACAGTAACGATGAATGATATTTGTTATTTTATTTTTGAAATAGTTGGAATAATTGTCCTTACTATTACAATCACACCAATAAAACTCCGCTGTAACATGCGAAAGAAGTAAAATCCTATTACATTTGTCTAAGATCTTTATGATGTACGCTTAAAAACACAAAATTTAATATTTCAATGTAACACGTATTTTCCAACCAGGTCACTCTATTTGGTTCAAATTTTGATGTATACCAAATCAATTTATATTTTGCACAAAAGTTGATGAAACACCAAATCTTAGAGCAAATTCATAATGTTTACATTTACTCTTTTGAGTGAAATACTTTTATTATTATATATAATATATATAATAATAGGTACTAGATATATTCAAGTAAATATGTTATACTTTGAGTTATGTAATTGACGATTGTAAATAAATAATGTTATTGTAAAGAAAACAATAATTGAAACAACGATTAATCGAAGAAGTTATATAATTAAACTTTGACAAAAGTAAATAGATAAAAATACAGTTATGTTAATAGTTTAATTAGAAGGTTAGTTGAACATAAAAATAATTGATTGAACTAAATTCGAATACGAAAAGCATTTATGAGGTAATTTGTAAAGGGATTAGTACGCGAAAGTGTAATGAACTATGCTCTGACATTCATCGTATGTAGCGAACTACTCGGGCCTCCATTGTATGTAACAAACTTTTTAATTTCCTCCATTGTATGTATTTTGGTCAGATTAACGGTTCTAGGGACGCCACGTGTCGGGCTTATATAATCGACACGTGGAAAAAGTAAGGAAATTAGAAGTTCGTTACATACAATGGAGAAAATTAGAAAGTTCGTTACATACAATGGAGGCCCGAGTAGTTCGTTACATACAATGAATGTCAGAGCATAGTTCATTACATTTTCGTGCATTAACCCCATTTGTAAATGTTATAAGTCTATTTGATGCATACGTTAAAGATAAATCATATTACTGTAAACATATTTCTCAAATATTCTTTCATTACACCAAATTTAATATAGCGTTTAGTTCATACGTCGAAGATGCCTTTGAGTATTCAAAATCTAGAATAAGCTTTGGAGCCCGCAATTTGAATATATAAATATATAAAATATTAAACAATAATATAATTCTAATTATATATATATATATATATATATATATATATATATATATATATATATATATATATATATATACACACACACACACACACACACACCGATACTAATATTTATAATAATCCTAATGTGCTTAGTTATTAGATGTAAAGGCTTTGTTTAAATAAATAATTACTTTTGTGTCTCATAATTTTTAATGTATCACCCTATATTTATGGTTTAATAAAACTCGTTGTTAGATTTGTCAGGATCCAAGGTTAATACAATAGGTCCTCCTTTTCGTGTACAGCCAGATCGAGTTTCGAGTGTTCAAACAAGTAGGTCAAGTTTCCTCACATCCATTCAAAACTCGAATCATTTAATTTATGCTTCTTGAGGTCGATGTGGAAGTATTGGATTGGATCGGATGTTTTCGTGTGCACACTTACAGTTCTCTAAGTGTAAATTCAACAATTACATGGTTATGACTCAATTGTTTCAGCGTTTTAACATGGTAATTATGTTTGTTTTCCAAGTATGAGAGATCAAGTGAAGCTCAAGTAAAGATATGATGCTCAAGTGTTTTTGTTAAGTTAACTTCAATGTATTTTATCAAAATTATATCACTTTCGCGGATTTTCTTAGTCTCTTAATAAAATTTTATTACTCCAGAATTTTATTTTTTTTAAAAATTTTGAAAAAAGTAAAGTAAAGGCCTACAGTGGTAAAGGCCTACTTGTAAATAAACGTGGTAAAAAAGTTAAATGATGTAATAAGAAAGTCTCAATTTATCTTTGCTAGTCAGTGGTCTCTTATCGTATTGATTTTTCAGGACTCCGTTCCTTATTCGTAAAACCCTAAATTCAGGTTTCCACCCCCAAATTCATTCAGATCTCTTAATTCATCTGCAAAATCTTCCAATTAACCATGGCGAATCGTGAAGGAGATCCCAATTTAGGTTATCTAACTCGTAAAGAAACCGAAGTCAAGCTTCCACGACCAACTAGGGTTAAAAACAAAACCCCCGCCCCAATCCAAATCACCGCCGAACAAATTCTCCGTGAAGCTCGCGAACGTCAAGAAGCTGAAATCCGACCACCGAAACAGAAAATCACCGATCCAACTGAACTCGCGGACTATCGATTACGTAAACGGAAAGAATTTGAGGATTTGATAAGGAGAGTGAGGTGGAATAAGAGTGTGTGGGTTAAGTATGCTAAATGGGAGGAATCACAGAAGGATTTTAACCGTGCGAGATCGGTTTGGGAACGAGCACTTGATGTTGATTATAGAGATCATACAATGTGGTTGAAGTATGCTGATGTGGAGATGAAGAACAAGTTTATTAATCATGCGAGAAATGTGTGGGATCGTGCGGTTACGTTGTTGCCGAGGGTTGATCAGTTGTGGTATAAGTATATTCATATGGAGGAGATGCTTGGCAATGTTGCAGGTATAATAATAATAACAATTATGCTGTTTTGATATATTTGTAGTGAAATGTTATTATGTTTTGTGTATACTTTCTGAGTAGGGGTAAGCATTGGTAATATATAAAATATTATGACAGACTATGGAACGTAGTGTTGGAATGCATTATGTGATACACTGATACTTAGAGTGATGTTTGAATTAGATAGTGTTACATGTAAAGAAAGTTTAATGAGTGTCTTGGAGTTATCATGATATCTAAGGTGTATAATTTTTTTAATAGATAGTAGCTATAGAACTAATAATCAGGTAAAGAAGTGGGTTAGCACGCATAGCAATATAGTGTTAGTGTGTTACTTGATTAAGACTCTGAATTACAATATAGATTATAGATAATAAATGGGTACACGTACGAGGATATTGAAGTGAAATGGCAAAAGGGATGAAATGTATAAGTAGTGACGTTTGGTTATTGGTGCATAACAATGAACTGAAATGATGGGCGTACACATTTAGTTTTGCTTATCAGAAAGACAATAAGTTAGTTGTAATCTTGATATATTAAACATAGTAAGTGTATGTATGAAGCTGAGCATGTTGATTTTATAATTCAAGGGCTGTAATCTGCTGGTTTAGGGAGGATGAATCTCTAACTATTTAACGTCTAAAAAGTTATTGCTCTTTATAATTATGTCTGTGCATAATATGTATTTACACATAACATTAATGATTTGCAGGTGCCAGGCAGATATTTGAAAGGTGGATGAGTTGGGAGCCTGACCAGCAAGCATGGCTATCATATATTAAATTTGAGCTAAGATACAATGAGATTGAGCGAGCTCGGGCTATATATGAGAGATTTGTAAAATGTCTTCCCAAAGTTGGTGCGTGGATCCGATTTGCTAAATTCGAAATGAAAAATGGGGAGATTGGTAGAGCCAGGAACTGTTATGAAAGGGCAGTTGATAAGCTGGCAGATGATGAAGAAGCTGAGACTTTATTTGTCGCTTTCGCTGAGTTTGAGGAGAAATGTAAAGAAACCGAGAGAGCAAGATGTATCTATAAATTTGCTTTAGATCACATACCAAAGGGGCGGGCTGAGGATCTCTACAGAAAGTTTGTTGCTTTTGAGAAGCAATATGGTGATAGAGAAGGCATCGAAGATGCGATTGTTGGGAAGAGGAGGTTTCAATATGAGGAAGAAGTTAGAAAGAATCCTTTAAATTATGACTCCTGGTTTGATTATATTAGACTTGAGGAGAGTGTTGGGAACAAGTCTAGAATTCGAGAGGTGTATGAAAGAGCAATTGCCAATGTTCCGCCAGCTGAGGAGAAAAGATATTGGCAACGTTACATATATCTATGGATCAACTATGCCTTGTATGAAGAGCTAGATGCACAAGATATTCCACGAACCAGGGATGTTTATAGCGAGTGTTTAAAGCTAATTCCTCACAAGAAGTTCTCATTTGCAAAGATTTGGTTGTTGGCTGCTCAGTTTGAAATTAGACAGTTAAATCTTTCGGGTGCACGGGCTGTTCTTGGGAAAGCAATCGGAATTGCTCCTAAAGATAAGGTACAGTCTGAAACTTTATATAAATGCATTTTAATTCACCTTTTCATTATGCTTTTGGTTTATTGACCCATACTTGAATTTTACAGATTTTTAAGAAGTATATTGAGATCGAGCTACAGCTTGGTAACATAGATCGTTGTCGGAAGCTATATGAAAAATATCTGGAGTGGTCACCTGAAAATTGCTATGCGTGGAGCAAGTATGCCGAGTTGGAAAGGTCCTTGAGTGAGACTGAGCGAGCCAGAGCCATTTTTGAACTTGCAATTGCACAACCTGCACTGGACATGCCTGAGTTGTTGTGGAAGGTAAATAGCTTTTTTAAAAAGCTTTAGTTTCGTTTGATGTGTATTTTGTATGTTTTTAAATGATTGGCGCAGACCTCACGTGTTATTGCCATCCATAGAATTTCTTCTCTGTTATTTCTTTTAATCAACAGATTGTATAACTGAGCGCACTAACAAATTTGAATAATGTAAAGGTGTCTGTATCTGGGTTAGAGCAACTGCATGAAAAGCTTGGTTTTGTTTAAGTCTAAAGTTAACTTGTGAAGTTATTTAGTGATATTTGAGGGTACTAGGGTAAACACCTTATCACTTCTTTCCTATGTTTCATTTACTTTAAAAACTGTATATGTTAGATCATTTAGGCCTCTGTAGTCTGTACTTTCAAATTCTATGTGGTAAATAGTTTCTGCAGTCCCTTGGTTACTAGAAATAATCAAATACCGCGTTGATTTGGTACTCAACCAATATTGTATGAAGCAAATGTACTGCAAGACTTTTGGGTTAAATATTGGTTATTTAATGAAAATGCAAAATACCGCTTCTTTATACGTGTGCCAACAGGAGATGGGTAAACTTGCTAGTATTAAACTGATGGTGATTATTGGTTTCATAGGAAGTGCATGTATCAATATTTATCTTGTCATGGATAATAACTGTTCTTTATTATTTGCAGGCCTACATTGACTTTGAGATAGCGGAAGGGGAGTTTGATAGGACTAGACAGCTGTATGAGAGGCTTTTGGATCGCACAAAACATTTGAAGGTGTGGATAAGCTATGCAAAGTTTGAGGCATCTGCTATGGAAGAAGTAGAACAAGAAGAAGACGCACCTGAGGATGTCGAACAGAAGCAACTTTGCATTCAACGTGCTAGAAGTAAGAATCTAATCTTGTAACTTAACTCACAGTTACATTTGGCAAAATTGCTGGGTCTGGTAACGGGTCAAAGCATGTAATTTTTGGCACAATTTGGCTCTGGTTGAGTTTATTTTAAACAGTTTTGGTCTTGTTTTATCAATAATTACTTTGTTGAAAATGATTACAAAAATTTATATCATATTAATATTTAATAATAAGCTGATCTATTGAATAACATGATTTAAGGAGGTTTTCTGCCTTTAATATACACTTTGGGCTACTTTCGGGCTGTTTGCGCATTTACTGTATTGACTTTACTAGGGAAGTGTCGAGTTTTTATGATACTCATATATGCTATTTGACTTTTTTATTCAGGAGTCTTTGAAAATGCCATCAACTACTACAGAACGTCGGCCCCTGAGCTGAAAGAAGAGCGGGCCATGTTACTAGAAGAATGGTTGAATTTAGAGAACAGTTTTGGTGAGCTGGGTGACAAAGAACTGGTGCGTGTTAAGCAGCCCAAGAAACTGAAGAAGAAAAGGAAAATTGAAATTGACGATGGTTCTGCTGGGTATGTCACTAAAATCATTATTGTACTCCTTTCATGTCATTTGACATTTGCTTATTTGTTCTCATAATTAGATGTTGATTCTTTGTGTTGCTCTGTTTCTTTATTTTTTCTTTACGGGCGGGTAAGATAATGGATGAAAATGTTTACGGGGGCTGGGTTGACCTGAATTGTTTTTTCTCTGAATGTTTGTGTTTTAGAAAAAACTATTGACATGGCAAGAAATATTTTCTTTTAGAGAACGGAAAACAGCATACCCACATATTATTTACACGTTTTGTCTCAAGTGAGATCTGAACCCACAAACTTTTGGATGTTGGGTACTTAGGTTACCTCGGTACTGTTACTCTGTTAGACCTTGGGACCTTTGGCTTGTCAAGGATTCTGTTAATATATGAATTTTGTTTCTAAAACAAAATGTAGGAGGTTTTTATGCATTACAATACACTCTGGGAGACTTTCACCCATTCCTTGTTAGCCACTATTCTTTATTTGACCCGTTAGAGATTAATCACAACCCTAATCGGCCCATTCATGACTGAATCGCTCAAAATTTCCGCCTCTATTACATAATTAGGTTTGATTAGCAGTTCATTTCATTATAAGGGAACCCTCTGAAAAGACCTGGTATTTGCTTTTTTTGGCTGGAAAAAGTTACACAATTAGAGTCTAGTTGGGAAGCTAGACCTACAAGTTAGGCTTTAGTGGTGAATTGAAACATATCAATAAAACTGGATTATGTGTTAGAACTCTCATTCATGTCTTAAAGGATAAAGCATAAACTATTCACATATACTATTCAGATGTTGGATCGTTGTTGAAAAGCTAAAGCTATGAAAATGTTGTAAGACGCTGTGTTTAACGAAGAACGCATCTAGAACAGGCTTTTAGGGATAGCTTAAAGTCTATATATTTCTTTATTCCCATAAAAATTGATGGTTTGATACATTTTATGACTCGATAGTTTCTCAGTTAGTGTTTGATAGTTAATGTAATGCCCAACTATCTAGAGTAATCATGGTGCTAACAGATAAATAAGTAATTTTGAATCTATAATAATTGTCAGAAGATTTCAATTTTCATGATTTTGGATTTGGTCATTCAAGCTCCGCATCTGCAGGATGCTACAAATGTTTATTTCTACATCCGGTGCATTAGTGTTATGATGATACTAATCTTTAAATAAATTTTGTAACCTGCAGGTATGAGGAGTACATAGATTACCTCTTCCCAGAAGAATCACAAGCATCCAATTTGAAAATTTTGGAGCAAGCATACAAATGGAAAAAGCAAAAGCGTGATGAGGATGAAGATACTCTTGCTTCCGATGATGATTTGGATGATTAGCAAGATTAGCTGTCAGGCTTTTTGCTATCTGAATATAGCACTAAAGCTAGTGCTCTTCCTTCCCCTTGTGGATCAGATTTTGTCATTAATTTGTTGTTGATGAAATTCAAATTAATAGTTATTTTTTTCTAGTCAAACTTACGTCTCATATGACTCGTTCACGCTTGATCATGTGATATTCAAGATTAAGCCATTCCAGTCCTTATTTGAGCTATGGTTGAAAGGACATATTATAGTTAGCATCTTCATTATAAACCTTGGAAATCGACACAGTATCCCCAAATTTAACCAATCATTCAAATATAATTCTAGTGTACCTTTAACTGAATCTGGATTATGTGAAGAAAATTGATTCATGTGCCTAATTATTTTGGAATAAACATATGCCTAACAATTCAATTGGTTGAAATAGTTGGAGAGAAAAAGTCGTTAATAGTTTCTGGGTTTCTGCAGTCCCTTGGTTATGAGTACATAGATTATCTCTTCCCAGAAGAATCACAAGCATACAGCCAAAAAATCTTGGAGCAAGCATACAAATGGAAAAAGCAAACGTGTAATGAGGATGAAGATACTCTTGCTTCGGATGATGACTTAGATGATTAGCAAGCATACGTATCAGCTTTTTCTCAGTTTAAATGTACCACTAAAGCTGGTGCTCTTCTTTCCCCTTGACACAAAGGGTGCGTTTAGTTACAGAAAACTCTCCATTTTTCTAGAAAAATTCTCTAAGAAAATAAGAAAATTGGAAAACGTGTTCAAATAGGAGTTTTCTAAAATACTTTTCCAAGAAAAGGAAAATCCTTGTTTTGCTTTTTATAACTACAAAATTGAAAACTACTTTTGATGGTTTTCTAAGTTTTCCATCTCTGCTATTCCTTGGAAAAGGAAAACTCCACCCCTTGCAACTAAATACGTTTTCTAGATTTTCCATGCTTTTCTAGAGAAGTAAAACACTTCTCATTCTCTAAAGAAATGGAAAAAAGAAAAATAAAGAAACTTTTCTGTAACTAAACGCGCTCTAAGATTTTGTCCCTCGTTTATTGTCGATGAAATTCAAATTATAGTTCATATTTCCTAGTAAAACTCACGTCGCTTGTGACTTGTTCATGCCTGATCTTGAAGTTGAGCCATTTGAGTGCGTATTTAAGGTTATAGTTAACATCGTTGGTATGAATATCGGAAATGGTATTCAAACCCAAAATTAGATCAACTTGCAACTGAATTTGGATTACATAAATTATCCAATCTTCCCGGTGAGCAGAATATAAAAAAAACCACAACCTAGCCATGCCATTTAGGCATTTAGAATATAATAAAAAATAACACAGCATAATACTGGCATTAGTTATTTTTTATAACCTTTACAGTTTCTACTTAAGGAGATAATAAAAATGAGTTAAATTTTGGACAAATATTGCAAAATTGGGTGACCCATAAACATAAAAATGGAAGAACCCCCATGATATAGGTAAAAAAAATCGAATCAAATCAACCAATATATAGCTATACGTTTTTTTTAGCTGAAAATGTATTCGAGTCTAAATCTACTAAATTTGAGTCATGGTAGGAGGTGATAGTGTGATACTATTGAAGCAACTCAGGGCTCATTGAAGGTCGATATCACAAGTAAGCTACACAAGAAAAGAAAAACAATTAACAATTATTTGCCATTTATATAACGCTTATTAAATTAAATGCGTTTTCACATTAACATATATTTTTTATTCATCCCCTGAAACATCATATTACACACATCAAATGAAACATATAAACCAAAAAGCTTTTGAACTAAGGGGCACATCAATCAAAAGGTTGTAGGTTCAAGTCTCGTGAGACGCATGTGTATATATGTATGTGTGTAGTGTAGTGTAGTGTTATGTACATATAGTATGTAGGTTGTAGCAGCATGTACGTGTTAAAACAAAATTATTATATAGTTTGTCAATTAACCAAGCAACATCTAAGATAATGGAATATACATAAACGACAATGAAATGCAATGGGAATGCTAATTCCCTTACCCTACCATATTATTATCATGCACATTCCCTCTCCCGTTATATAGAATTTAATTAATTACTACCTAAGGGCACATGTTAAGCTTCATTTAATAAATCAAATGTTTCTATAAATGTTTAAAAAATGCATTTAATTAACTCTCAAATTTCCTTTTATGCATGTATATTAATTGTTTTTTATATTAGTGTTATTCATGGCAACTTTTAGTGTAATATTAAGTCTTAACTTGTACCCTTATTGGTTGGCTTTTCCCATCTAAAATCCATCGCTAATCTCAACTTGGAATTAAAATAATGTTTCCTGTAGATAAGCAGGTTGCAACAAGATGGATTTTTTTGGTTGTTATTAAGGGAAAATTAATTAAGTTAAGTTATGTTATAATCAATCGGATGACAACTAAATCAGCATTTTAGTAATTAGATCCTAAAATTCAGCCATTAATCCCTACAAATGCTATTATATCTAAATTCATATCCCTCGATATCCGGTTCAGAAGGTATTATTAATCCTTCAATTTTTATTTTATTTTATTTTACTTTGTTACTTTTATTTTAAAGTTTGTTCGATATCCATCTTCTCCACTCAATTGCTCCGTCCTTAACATACCTTAATATCAGGTTTTTACTATGTATGTTATCGAATATATTGTGCTTTATACCTTTGATTAAAATAATCTTTTTATATGCATCTAGTATCAAATATTACCAATGGGGCTTTGCCTCAGTGGTACCGCCGCCGCAAATCCCCACGCCCCACCCGGGTTCAAGCCTCTGGGAGTACAAAAAATCCTATGCTCCGTGTGTGGGGTCACTGGGGCCAGGTGTTTAGCCGGACGGGTTGCCTCTTGCGGGTGGGGTCCGTGGATCTACGGATCCGGGGTTAAAGGTTCCCTCCAATAACTTTTTTTTTTTTTTTTTTTTTTTAGTATCAAATATTGTTCATGCAATGCAATTGTATGAAGGCATATATATAGTGGACTCAGATTGGTTATCAATTTAATAAAATTTTTGAATCTAATGATTATTGTAGGAATTACTTTTTATATGCTTTTGTATGTTTGTATTGTCATATACATATTTTTTATTTTTTGGTCGCACCTTTTTGGATCATCGTTTGATGTATGTTTGTGATTTGGCAGCAGCTCGTGCTTTTCAAAAAGACAATCAAGAATACTAACCAGGTACTAATCAAAGTGAAATTATATATATGAAGTTGAAATTAAAAATGACTTATAATTTGAGATGGTATATTAAGAGCATGTGTTACTTGTTAGTTGTAATCGTCTTTTGATTTTGCTTGACAGGACTATATATATACATAGGTGGTTCCTTCGTTATGACAACGGGTATTGACAACAAAAGAATTTATGTGGTGCTGACTCTTTGCCATGGCAAGGACGATACAGTTGGGTATAGGAGGAAAGCAGTTGGAATACCCTCAGAATTCACTTTTGACGAATTGAAGAAAGATGTACACGAACTCTTTAATTTGATTGTGGATTCGCATAAGTTGGAGTATTATATGGATGAGGCATGGGTGGATCTGACTAGTGCACGAGAATGGCATCATTGTCTTGTCTTATGGGAACAGACCAAGAATCTGCATCTCCCCATTCGTTTACGTCCCCTACAAGTGAATGTTGCACATGATCTATTGGATGAACAACATCAACCTGCTGATATATGTAAGCGTCACTAATCATTGGTGTGTAAATTATCTTCTTTGATATTATTGAAATAACTTGTCGAGTTGATTGAATTTGTAGGGGCCACAAAAGGTTGAAGACTTTAGATCGAAGAACAATACTCTAAAACATGTTGGTTTATCTTTATTTGCTTTTTTTAGGCTAATAATGGTTTAATTTTCCAACTTCCAACTTTTTAGCGTTTTAGTCATTTAAGTTTTTTTCCCGTGGTTTAATCATTCAAGTTTGTGTTGACTTATTGAAGAGTTAAAAATGAATAAATGAATAAAATAAACAAGTAAGGGTATTTTATTCATTTTTAGTGAAGGAGGATTGTTTTCGAGCAAATTGTAAATTTATTAGACCGAAACATGAAAAAATGAATTCAGGGACAATTTTTATAAAATCGTATACATGGATCATTTATGAATTTTTTTTCCTTTTAAGTGAAATTTATGTAGCTTACTTAGGTTTACCATATTAGAGTCTGTTTAATTTAAAATACTACTACGTAGTAAACTGTAAACTAATAAGGCGTGCTATGCACGACCCACACTCATAAAGGTTAGTGATGAAATTTTTACAATTTTATATGTGTATTATTTTCAAGATTGATGCTTATTGAAAATGAAAAACATTATCTTCCTCTATATAGTAGTGCAACAAAAAACATCCAACACTTTCAATAACTTCAATTGGTAGGACATAAATCCTAAATTATGAATAAAGAAAACCACTTGTAACTAACATGCTTTCCCGCCCAATAAAACCTTTGATAAACAAAATTGATTAATGCCTTTACAGTTGACGTCTCATTTTTCACTAACTTTTATTTATAAAAACATTTATACACTCGAATAGTTTTTCTTTAAAGTGATGCGTACACATATTATAACAAAAGTCTTCATTTAAATACTTAATTTTCTCAAAGTATTAAATACTAAAGAAATCGTACACTGTAAAATGCTCTAAATACTCTTATATTTTTGCCAACAAAAATATAGAATTGATCATTGAAGGACGTTAATCTATTGTAAATATAAGTCCCAATAAAGTAAATAAATATGACAAAACTGAAGGACGTTAGTTAAACTTTTTGCTTCAAAAGTGAAAGTGTTTGATAACAAATGTAAAATTAAGATGTGTACGTTTCGATAAAGAAGACATGAATATTACAAATTTTTAAGTATTAAACAAAGTTTGTTGAAACAAAGTTCAAAAAATACAGAATGAGAAAACGAAAGTGTTTGATAAAAAATGCAAAAATGTAAAGATGTTGAAAGTATATATATAAATGTGATAAAGATTATAAAAAGTAAGTTATTTATTTATGATTATTCTTATGTTATTATTATTAAAGTTAAGGTGGTAATATTTATTGAGATATATTGATCATTACCAATAATATGTTGAAAGTATACATATACTTTGTGTAATAAAAGAATAGATTTTATAATATTGTGAATGATATCACCAAGATGCAGTCAAAAACGTAGATTATATGTGTTGTTCACCGATTAAGCTTTTAATATGGACCATGTTATTTTTATTTCAACCTCAAGTTTTTCAGATAAAACACATTATGAGCTTGATTTCGAGACTGATCAAGCTCGAGTTTACAAGATCTAGACTTCAGCAATTCTCTAGCTATTGTCGAACTTTTTGAGGCTTAACTAATATGTAAATGTGTATATGTATTTGTCGAGCTCTAAGCTCGTGGAGCTATCAAGCAGTCGAGCTTAGAGTTCGACTTGTTTGAAGCCCCAATTGGAGTAATAGAAAGCAGCTATATATGAATGGACAAACAAGGGAATCGTTCCATACTTTCGAAGTGTGTCTAATGGTATTGACTTACAGCAAGTGTTAGCGCCTTTTTTTCCAACTTGATTTACAGATGTGGAATCAGTTTTTGCTACGAGTATGGAAGCAAAGGGAATACCTGCCATCATAGATTTTATCTTTGGATTTTTGTTTTTTTGTTTTTATCTTTTTCGTATTTGTATTCTTATGCTCTATGGTGTCTGTTATATTGTGTATTTATAATTTATAATCACTGGTAGGCATTCTTAATAAGACTTCAACCCTCACTTTACACTTCTTAAACATAATTATTTTATTTCTCTTATAACATACTGGACAGAATTCCTAATAACTTCACCAATCCTTTCGACGTACGATAATGTCGGTCAGGTATAAGCAAGCAGCAATCACAGTTCCACAACATTTCTTTAAATTATGACTTCAGGCATTCGTTACATACTTCGTTAATGTTTGATCCTATTATCCCGACCTTGGTGTTAAATATAAAAGTTACAAACTGATTTTACCACATGCATCTTTGCCTCATCCATTATTCGTATTCTATGAGAGTTTGTATCAAATTGACAAACACGACTTAATAAACCAGTCACTGTCTTCCAACAATCACTTATTCAACTTATAAAGACTTTTAGATAGTTTTACATATCCTTAGGATACACAAGCCGTTGTTTCGTTCACAGTTCATGAAAGTACCCCATATCACCAGTTGCTTAAGATCATGTACTTATTGTTGTCCATAAATATTGCATTAACATGCATATTTCATGTGCAAACAGCCAAACAGTGTGCTTGTAACGCCCATCTTTCTTGATGCAACTTGTCTACTTACATGTCTTCGGCATGGATAATTCATGCACAAACAACATAAATAAATTTTATTAGCAATTCACTTAAACAGGACAATTCTCTGTTGATAAATTTTTGCATCTTCCATGAAAGGGTTTTCGAGCATGTTTGGTAGGTCTTACTTAACTAACCACGATTCTGGAGCATTAATCGACCAAGGAATTGCATATATGTTAATGTTGCTGGCCTTGGTGCTCACATACATCATCCATGGTCTAGAAGAGTCCCCGTTTTCCCTTCTCAGCTGATTCTTAATGATCTGATTAACTACTGTATGTTACACAAGAATTATGACTTATGAGTGATGTTGCAAGGTAATGCAATTCTATGATTTATCATCTGCTATACTAAGGGCTCTCTGTTCTTATATCAAGCAACTAAGACTTACATGTAACTTTGCAAATTTCAAGTAGCATATTATATGGAAATGAAGAGCTTCAAAACTAAAAAAAGGTACTACGTATTAAATAGAAAAACTCGGACCTGAATTCTCATTAGTCAAAATCTCACAGATTAAATGTGTTGATCTACATGTTGAATACAATGCTTCAATCATTTATATTTCAATCTTCACTTTATGTCTAGATAAATATATAATGTCAGCCCTGTTTTTTACTCGTGTCTTGAGAATTTGTTTGTTTGTCTTCTGCCATTGAGAATTTCTTCACTTTCTGCACAATAAAAAGATGAAATATACATGAAGTAAAAACGCCATGGCAAACAAACACTCAACACAGTATACAATATGAAGTATATAAAAAATGATATGCGTATGTGATTTTGAAGTATACGCGTGCAATCCTGTAAGCGCTTTGACTCGATCAAATAATTTCCATTTCTACATATTTAAATTTCTATACTATCAAAAACTAGCAATCCTGCATATACCTATTATCTATCGTAGTAATGAAAGGAGTATGCACGTTAAAGTTTCGACATATATTTGCTTAACAATAATCAGGGTTATATTCATTTGTGCAATTTTTTATTTTTGGATTCTAAATGACGATGTATATAACAACATATAGCTTCACACACACACACACAAAAGAAGAAGAAGAAGGGAAAAAAATGAATGACAATTTTAAAACCTTTTATGTTACAGCTACAGATAATAATAATAATCAAAATATGTTGCTAATTTTTAATAAGCAATCCAAACCTTGATGAAATGATAAGAAACTTTATAGCACATCTCAAGATTACAATGCTACTAACTTCTAACAGCAATCAATTTCAGTAGGTAAACACTAAAAAAAAAAAAGGGTAAACCCCTAATTTAACATTTAGATTCAAGTCTGTACAATTAAAATTCGAGAGATATTATATAAAAACCATGAAATGAAATTAGGCGGAAAACTATGTGATCTGAAACCAAATTGCTCTAATCTGAAATACAGTAGTGAAATGGGGAAATAAGATGATACCTTTTCTAGAACGCATTTGCGTAGGGAATTCAAGAGATTGATGCATTTTTCTTGATCAAAAGATGAACTGGCGACGCAATTGAGTAATTCTAATGCTTCTTGTCCGCAAACTGCTTCTGATTTCTCCATTTTTATTTTATTTTATTTTATTTTATTGAGTAATTGCTTTGATGGTTTAGGGTTTTTGAAGTTGCAAAACCGACCTTTTTGAGCGCTCATAATACCGTACACGTCTTCACACGAATATATTGACTTTTGACCGTCAAAACACACCAGAAATCATGTAAAAAAAATCATATATCCACCGTCAAAATTGATAAATCCATTAAAAATATGCATTAACTGATTGTACAGTACAACCTGTTAATGCATGTTTTTGATGGATTTATCAATTATGACGGTGAATATATTGTTTTGTACTTTTGTTGATGTAAAAAAAAAGCTAGATGCGTTGGTGGGTCACAGATCAACTGGGCTGAATGGGACTTTTGGGCTACCTAAAGCTGTTTCATCTTTACTAGCTTTAAATGGGCCTCGTTCAAGATGATTTTAGTACTTCAAGAAGAATTTTTATTTCTACTATCACTGAATCATACTTAGACCATTCGTAACCATAACACCAGAACGCCACTTTTTCAGCTGTCATATCAGCGCCACATCAGCATCACACCATAACACCCCTAATCATAACACCAGAACGCCACTTTTTAACCCATTCTGGGACCCACCTACTAACTAACTAAATTAAAATTTTTTTTTAATTTTCGTCTATTTATACACGGAAGAAAAGGGAAAAGAAAATAAAAATCGCGTGGGGCCCACGACAACGCGTAAAACGAACTCGTTATCCGACCGAGAACGCCACTCATAATGCCGCCCAGAAAACCGTGTTACCGGCGTTCTGACGTTGTCGATGGTGAGAACGCGTGCCACGTACTAGCGTTACGGATGGTCTTATAAGTTATTATACCTTTGATAGACAATAAAGTGTTAAAAAATTCGTATTACTATAAATCGCAAACACTTATAATCTAATCTATGCGATCATATAAAAACTATAATGGTCAACAATCTCACCTCTAGTAGCCCATCATATATCATATATTAAGCATTCGATACTTTTTCAACAGTTGTGTGGCATAAGATAACTATCCATGTTGGTAAAAGACATTTGTGGTTGCATTTGGTTTGCAGAATTTCAAGGAATTTATAGAATTGAAATTTCAATTTAGTTCCATAATGATGTTTGGTTCAACAATGAATTAAATTAGAAGCTGCTACCAAATTTCTTCATAAGAATTCACGTTCCTAGAATTCTAACTCATTTGATGAATTCTAATCCCATCAAAATCGTTCCATGATCAAACGCAACCTTGATTTTAAGTATCATACATGACTTATTTCGTCTTCTTTAAATTTTGTTAAGTTTTGTATGCATATTTTATTTGAAGTGCTCGAAAATTATGTAGTAGTATGATGATGAATGATGGGATGTATGAAGACATTAATATCTTTTCTCTCCCTTTCAGGGTCATCAAAAACATGCAGGTGCATACATACATAATACACATGGACCCATACTATAGTAGTATAGTGTATCTTAAAATAATCCCAAAAAGAAAAGATTTCCTACATTCTCCCCCATCACTATCCTGTCGGTACCTGAAAATAACCCTTCTTGCTTTGAACTAAATACGGAGTAGTAAATATCCTACTTCTAGTTAAGGAATTACTTGTTCAAAAAAAAAGGTTAAGGAATTACAATATTATTTATTTGTTTTGAGCAATATACTTTGCTTCAAAATCTAATTCGCAAAAATATAAAATCTAAATACGTTTGACAACAACTAGTTAGAATTACGAGCTGAAAGCTACTTGAAGTGACTTTTATCTTTTAATAGTGCGATTATATGATCATATATTTGCAATAAGCTCTATTTTTTCTCACAAACAACACTTGTTTATTAAAGAGAGCTTTGGTAATACAATTAAAAGCTTCAACTTCTATGAAGCCTCAATGAAACATACCATAAATAAAATGTCGAAACGTATTACCTCAATACATATAAAAATGATGCATTCTAGTGTAACAAATGATAAATCATACGAGTATCGACATCAAGGTCACAATGTCATTCCTATCGTTATTACTTAATAATGTTCCTCTCCTGAAAATACGTAATGTACCAATCAAGAGTATATTGAGCCTATGACATAACAGTATGTGAGGAACATATCAACCTAGTGATAGACAATTTGAAAATAACTACAGAGTACTATATATTCTGATAGATGTCATCGTGTGACGTGTGGTACGTCAACCAATCAAACGTACGAATTTGAATTTAGATTTATATATAAGGTAAAGTAAACCATACGAAAATGTGTTAAAACTTAAAAGCTGATAATTGATAACTTAAAGCAGTAACGGTGGCCGATAGTTTTAATCAATGTTTTGAAAACCAGTTGAACCGGTCCAGTTCAACCAGTCGGATCGGATCCGGACACAAAACCAGTTCAATGCATATAGTACAAAATAGGTGGTTCGACCGGACACAAAACTAGTTAGATCGGATTGGACCGAGTCCGGACAGAAAACCGTGGTACTCAAAAAACCAGTTTTTAAAACATTGGTTTTAATCTTTATCATAAATAATGGCCCCGGAAAATGGAATCCCAGAACGACATGTGGCGGATAGAATCAAGTTTTTTGGGAAACACGCAGTGTTCCTACAAGTGCTCGTGGTCCTCTTTTTTCCTTCTCTGAATAGTAGATTTTATTATTAATATAATACTGTAATAATGTTAGTTCATACTCCGTATATTATATGACCCTATGGAGTAAGCTGTAAGGTTTTACTCCGTATGTCACTACATTGACCGGATGAGAACTACGGAGTATTTAACTTTAGATTTAAATAATATAAATTACAAATATATGTACACACTTATTGGTTCCAAGTATGAGATCTAGTAAACCCATTTGGATTATTATGATCACATGACCGGTCAATTCTAAATTAGTATTGTACATGCATTCCTTTGTTATCAAGTCAAATGAATTATTATTGTATGTATTATGCACACTCCTTAACAAAAGTGTCTATTTATTAAGTAAAACATAACATGTTCTTCAACAAATGTTAGATGAAAAGAACGTATTGTGAAATAAATATTGTAGCTTTGTCTGCAATTCAAAACGTTTTATAAAATCGAAAGCTACAACATATGTACTAGCGTGTCGTCTGATTTAATTCGCATCAAGTTCTTTAAATGGTAGTATATACTAAGATTTTTTTAATTATGAAGATATGATAAAATTTTGTGAATATAATGTTCGATGGCCAAAAGATTCATGCCCAAGACTAAATCATAGCGAAACAAATAAAAATAAAACCTAACAAGGTAATTAGTAAAAGTTGGCGATTAAAACAATATTTTGAACATACTTGCAGAGTTGTGTACCACATGAATGACATGTACAATTTATTATTTTTATTCTTATATATCTATGCAATTATTAATTATTATTTAAAAAGAAAAGGATGTAAAATAATGAAAAGGAATGGAATGGATTCGAAATGAAATTGGCGGGATGAAGGAGCAAGTGGCAAAGAAGATATGAGTCCACCATTAAATTAAAGTGACCACGTATATTTGTTGTGTGCAACTTGCATTTGCATATATTAACTGTACCGTACAATTGGTTGATATTTTAGTTTTTTTATTAAGAAAGAGATGAAAAAAAAAGATATTGGGGCGGCTTCCCAGAATCTGAAAGGCAGCGGAGTGGCCCGGGTCGCACCCGTGGGTTGGGTTGGGTTGGGGACCAGACCATCTACATTCTTCGGTTTTTATTTTTCCCAATGCCTTAACCATTCAGAGCCGCACCAATAGAGGTTAGACGTGCTTACAAGCCATTGGTTGCTTTATACTGCCCCCCCGTCTCCTAACCAAATTTTAACTAACAAAATAAACGTATTTGCAAAGTAAAAATAATACCCCTACAATAACAAGATTGTACTCCCTCAATCCTATTTTCGTGTGTATGTTTGTATTATTTCCTATAAGTCTCCACCTTAATGTAATAACTAATTAAAAAAAAGAAACTTGGTAAGAAATTTTTTTATTTGATTAGTAAAAAATATAGTTAGTTTAGATTTCTAAAACTGTGTGCATAGTCAATATAAACATATTGATTGGAACGGATGTCATATTCAATTTGGTACAAAAGTTACATGTTACTTGGAATGTACCTCTAACATGATTTTAATGTTGTCCGTTTCACCTAAATGACTAAATGATCTATAAATTTGTTTTTAACGACCTCACAATAACTTCTAAAAGAGTCATCTGTAAGTCCCATAGTTTTAGGATCGATAACTTCGTTATCTGTAGTATTAAGGTGCGGAATCCCTCAATACGGTGTTATCTTACTAACAACGAATATGTTCGCATTGCGTTTAATAAGACTTAGCTTTAAACGATAAATCGTCAAAGCCTAGTCGTTAGGATTAAGTTTTCTCTGAGTTTGTCGAGTTTGCAGATCAGAAATATGGCAAAAATTATGTTTTTCACGGAGTGCAAAACATTATATACGTCCAGCTCAACTCGGCTCGCATGGGCCTGCGAGTTCGGTCCAACTCGCAGCCCAAGCCCAACTCAGAGCTCGGCTCGCCAGACTTAATCTACGCGAGTTCAGATCTCACCTCACAGCTCGACTCGCTGCGACCTGAGATCTCGACTCGCTACGCATCAAACGTCTATTATTTATTTTGTATTTAATTATTCGTCTAACTTAACAAAACAATATGTTTAACGAATATCACTAACAAAACAAATATTCTTTTACAAATCCAAACCAATATACAAACATAATAATAATTACACTACGTTGTCACACTCTATGTCCCAACAGACTCCCCTTGACAATAGCTCTAGCGTCTTTATCTTCACGCTTGTCTTTGGTCTTCATTTGTAAATCTTACTGCCTGCGTAAATCTTCATCTTGATACACGTCTTAACCATCATCTGATAATCTCGTCCTAAATCACCCCATGCGTCTGTCGTCAAGATTCTATTTTCATTCAACTTAATCAAATCTTTCTTCGACATGTTCATTAGGTGTCGATGGTCATAGACTCTGAAGTTTTCTCTTTCACCACCGTCAACCTCATCATCAGCTTCAATCATAACAGCTTCTCCAGTTCCTGAATCTACATGCCATCTCTTCATATTACCCAGAATATCTTGTGGCATTGTCTTCAGTGGAATCTGCTGTATGCATCTAACAGCTGGATATATCTTCTTCCTTCTTCTTCTTCCTGTTCTTTGACTTCTCTCTTGTAATTTCACAGTTTTTCCCTTTCTTGGCTTAATCTGAACAAACTTATTCGTACCAACCTCATGTCTAATGATTCTTTCAACACGATCAGCATAATCATCACGACTTGGATTGTTAATCTCTAATCTAGCCAAATCACGTATTTCATAACGTGGTATAGAACTAAAAACTGCAAGCTTTCTTTCAAAATATTGAACTCCGTCAAACCTTTTGATTGCAAAAAGCTTTAGTTCTGAGTCAAAGTACCAACCAATAATCCCTTTACGTGGTACACGCTTTTTCGTAACATCAACTTCAGAAATTCCAATCTTCTTCTTCTTCTTTGGAAGTTTCCTAAGTACAACAGCAGAATTTTTGGTTTGAACAAGAACTTCTTCTTCTTCATCAGAGGTTGAATCATCAATATCTTCATCTATATCGACAATTGTTGGACCTTGTTCATTTTCAATAACAACTTCTGTCCTAGATTGGCTCACATGGTGTTCATCAATGTTTGCATCTAGATCTACACCCATGTCTTGCACATTTTCAGGTACAGCAGTCCAATCTGTAGGTGGTTGGAATTCTCCTTCCTCAAGATCATAATCAATCTCTTCATCTATCTCATCAAAAATATCATCTTCCGAATCAGATAGATCAAGCATCTCCAATCCTAAGAGAAAACCACAAATACAAATAAATATTAATAATTAAAATTCTATTATCAATTTCCCTGAATCAACCTAAGAATTTCTTTATTAATTCTTTTGTATATTTTAACCTAAAATATAAACGCAATTTACATATAACTTATAAAATCTTTTATTGATTACCCTGAATCAATCCAAAATTTCTTAAGTCTACTTAACAAATATTAATTAATTTTAAATTCTAATGCATTGTGAATAATCACCAAACATTTAAATTTACTATTAATTAACTTATATAATTTCCAAATGTTAATTGATCTAATTCATTATCAATTTAACCTTTAAATTATATATCATTTGTCTAGTTAATACGAATACATTTTTAACTTGTTAATTACTTATATACCTTACGGTCTTAAGTCCATAATCAAATCTAAAATGCATATGTTATCATAAAATTTTGACCGCCGATATTAATCGGAACACGCCGCTCGACTACTCAATGAGTCGGAAGTCTTTCGATCACTATTTTATCTTAACATAATTATATAAACTTAAATTACCAAACATATTTTACTTAAAATAATAATAACCCTAAGCCAAATATATTTACAAAATAAATTAAGTTTACATTTGTTCACTACAAACTATTACAAATATTACAGTACTATGATAATACTAAGCTATCTTACCAGCTTCAGTATCACCCGGTACAGTCTTATCTGCACTTGTATCCACTCCAGAACCACTAGCACCAGCACCAGACTCCCCCTGAATTGTAGCTTGCTCACCAGTCTTTGAAGGACCAGTCTGCTCACCACTCGGTGCATTGGGATCATCGTCCTTGTCTTGATCTCTCTTCCTCTTCAACTCATTTTCTCTGCAAGACTCCGGATATACCAATATCTCCCCCTGAGTAGACTGTCCTGAATGCGATCTCAAGACCAGACTCTCTAAAGAAGATAACTTCAGTCTCTGTACGTTGAAGTCCGCAAGCAAAGTCTCATGAGTCTTCATCAACAGATTGTACGATTCACTCTGCTTGAGAATCTGCTGAGAAAGAAGAAGATTGCTCGACACCAGCTCTGGAATCTGAGAAGTAAGCTTCTCTAAATCCTTTACCCTAGACTCTAAGGATGTAATCCTTTCAGCATCAGTCGTCGGAGTAACAGGTATCGTTCTTGGTCCAGGCGGTGTAAGAGACTCAATATGCCAGTCTCTGGTAAGCGGTGTATGAGGTTGAGACAAAGCCTGTGTAAGCAAGCTTGTCGCAAATCTAGCTGTTTTGTTCGTTGGAAAATTAGCTCCACGAACTAGATCAGCAACCTCATGCTGAAGCGGTAAAGACATCGATTCAGTAACCACTGGTGCATCCATCTCTACCTGCGGTGTATCCTGAGCAACTGTATACAGAATTAACTGTCTCAGTTCAACTCCTGATAAACAACAAGTTAAGATTATTTAACTTTTATAATCAATACTAACCTTCTCGAATAGTCAGCGTTCTCGGACGCTTCATCAAAGGAATCTCAACTTCCTCAGTACCTTCCTCCAGAATACTCTTACCTTTTCTCTTCCTTTCAGAAGCAGATGGAGAAGGAGAAGGTGTATTCTCAGAATCATCATCTGAAGCCGTCTCACCATCACGACCTCCAGATGATCTAACAGGATCCTAAAGTTTAAATATATTAAACATTTATGATTAGCGTAAGCTCTATCATACAAGTTCTATATATTTAAGATTAATCAGATATAATACCTCAGTCGGTACTTCAACTGATCTATCAAGCTGTATCTGCTCATCCTCAAGTAATATAACTTCGGGATTTGCAGCCTCAGCTTCAGCTTCCTGTTCGGTTAATGATATTTATATTTTAAAATCAGAAATAATATCTAATTAACTAAATATCTAATATCAGAATCATTATATAATAATATTATGCATCTATGATTAATAAAACAATCTATAAACTAAGCATCTATATTATTATATAAATAAAAAATTACCTCAGGTGGTGCTAAATAACTCTCAATGTCTTGAAGCAAAGAATTTGTCGCATCATCATTCTGCTCCAAAACCTCTTGCACAACCTGTGCAGCAACCTCTTGGTTCACTTGCTGATCAACCTGACCAACCTGAATAAGAACATCCTCAAGGAGCCCTTGTGGATCTTCAGGTTGAGCTTCCTCAGCTGCAGGTTCTGGTACAACATCAGCAGCAGCAGCAACAGCAGGAACAACGTCCAACCACCCATGATTTGGCGGTGCAACGTAGTTCGGATCAACAATATACCCGAAAAGTGGTCTAACTTCCGGTTTCACCACTCCTTCTTTCCTAACTGTCTGCATAAACATGGCGTTATACCCACAATGGTCAATCGTATTAACCACTAGATGTGGTTCAGGTATAGCCAAATCCGGTAGACGCGCACGAATAATCAGCATGCAAAATCGCGGGTAAACCAAAATCTTGATCTAACAGACCCCGATATCTGTTTCGCAATCTCACCAAAAAGATAATCACAAAAACTGTATGGTTTATTATAAACCAGTGACAGTGCAGCCGATAAAATCGCAGGGCTCAACTCATCAAAGCCACCTTTCTTCGCTGCGAAAACTATATTCATCACGTGCCAAAGAAACCTCCACTGACCAATAACCAGAGGCTTCTGGAACTGACGTCCACGCCTGTCTCCTGTATATCCCATACGACCTATAGCACCCTCAATAAAATCCATAGGATACTCAATATCCCCGTTCTCCTGTTCTACGGTACCTAGCTGCAAAATCTCACGGAGATTACCAGCTGAAAAGGTAACAGGTCGTCCACTAACCGTAGCTCGAATCTCAAGTGGGGTGACAGATTCGTCATATACTATATCTGTCCAAAAATCATTCAGAATAGCCTGAGATATCGGAGGATTGGCCGTAATGGCGTATCTAATCCTTGATCGTTCTAGAAAACATAAAATATCAGCAACCCTGTCAGCCCGCTTGGCCTCAAGGTTCAGATCAACCAAAATGTTGTGACCCTTATCAAATGCTCTAGCCATATCTGTAAGATAAACACAAACAACATATATAATTTAATGCACGATTAAAAATATTTAAACTATTACGTATTATGAATCGAGATTCATCAAACATCATAGTTTAAAATTGAAATTATATATAACTTGTTACAAAAATAGTCTCAAGTCGTATATAAAAATTTAACTTATAACTAAAAGTCTTAAGTCTAATTTAAATTAATTATATAAAAGTTATTAAAAAAAAATTAAAATGTTTGTAAATTCCGGACTCGCATAAACTGGCCTAACGAGGTGAAGTCAACTCGTTTTGCTTATCAACTCGCTATACTCATCAACTCGCTACATTGATCAACTCGCTATACTAATCTGATAGGAAGTGAACTCGCTAATCACACCGATTCGCTAGTCAACTCGCTGCGAGTTGATTCACAATGTCAACTCGTTCGATGAACTGCCGTTGCGAATTTTTAATTAAAATCGATTAAACTTGTAATTTTAACATGATCTATCGATTGATTAACGTTCATTAATGTTCGTTTAACATAAACCCTAAAGATCTATGTCTAATAACATCGTAATCGACTCAAATCGTTTAAACTTCAAACCGAAACCCTAAGTTTATAAAAACTTTCGATTTCGTGCAATTTAAACGGTGAAATCCGTTGATATATACCTCAAAATGAGCGCAAATAAGTCTTGAATATAATCTACGGATTGAAAAACTCGTTCCCGTAATCCAAAATTCGAAATCAAACGAAAATCAATAATCGCCTCGTTTCGCCTTTGTGACGGATTCGCAAAGTTTAGTGAACTCGCGAAATATGTGTGTGTTCGGTGGGTTCGTTTGACTCGTTTGACCCCCTTTATACTTTATATCCGATTCGCGAGATTTTAAGTGGACTCGCAAGTTGATGTCAACTCGCAGAAACAATTAAAAACGCGAATTTAATTCTAAGTATAAATAAAAACCCGATAATTTACAAGTCTAAATTATAATTAATTTTCACTCGTTTTTGTCACGTTTGTTCAACTAAAAAATATACAGTATAATTGAATTCCGAAGGGTAACACCTAATAAACACTTAAATTAAAAACAAATAAATAAAAATAAGATAAAAATACAACTATATAAACTTTGGTATCAAGTACCATTTTATTAATCACTTTGAAACAAAGTAAATATACAATGTAAATAAGATTTTATCTGATTAGGGATCATATTAGAAAGAATAAGCAATTAATTATATATTTAAAAGTCTAAGCAGATTGGTAGTATACATACCTCATGAAATTCAAATAAATTACTGTAAAATTACAACTAAATTTATCATTTATACATTTATATTTATAAAACTATATCTTAAGTACCTTTATCCACATAGCATAATTAATAAATGCATTACTCACATAAAGTGAATATTTTATTATAGACAGTCCAAGACGATTACCGGTATTATGATCCATATAAACAAATTATACTCAATTTTCTAAGCAAACTCTTTATTGTTAGTATGAGTATTATCAAGTGCTTCCTATTATATGACATACTGTAGAATTCAAGTAAAACACATAACACTGCATCATTAAATTTTCAAGGTAGCGGTTACTAAATGATGTATCTTTTCGAAACATATAACATACACTTGAATTTTTAAGGTTAGACAAATATCAAACATACTTTGAATATGCTATGTTATCTAAGTCTGTACGTAGTACAACAGAAGATCCCTTCTAGCATAATTCAAAATATATTTAAGAATATTAATTTAATTAAAGGTTTCAGTTCTCTACTTAGTACAACAAAGTTACCAGTAATTAAGTTAATACCCATATTGCTACTATTTGTCAATTCAAATTAATATGTATGATAACAGTGTATGACAATACCATCATTCAACAATTAAGACTTAATGTCATACATCATAGAATAGTAACACAAAATAATAAACAAGTAGTTAATTAACTTCTTAAGGCTTAGAAAATTTCATATAATTTGCCTACCAGTACATCATATGATGAAGCCATCTAAAGTTTTACTAAAAATAGACAAATTATAACTTGTGAATATAGGTGTATAATCAAATAAATATAAACACATACCTGATAGAACCGCTGTAGTTCTAAAGCAACTTTATTTGAACCTACTACCATATCAAACTTAGGACTTAAGCTTATTATTGTGAAGCTTATTCTCCTAATGTACTATCATTTCCCTTAGTTTTTGCAAATAAAAACTTAAATGAAGGCGATTCCCCTTAGATAACAAGCAAATGAATGCAATACGCCCTTTTTTTTTTTTTTTTTTTTTTTTTTTTTAATGAACACAGAAATACTAACTATTACAAAATTACCCTTGGAAGACTAATCACACTGGATTTCTCATTCCGTTTAGTTGAACCAACGTCTCAAATCTTGCTCTGTCGAACGCCTTTGTGTATAAGTCTGCTAAGTTTTCCAAAGATGGAACCTTAACTAACTTTATCAACTTTTTCTCAGCACAATCTCTAATAAAATGATGTCTAATATCAATATGCTTAGTTTTACTGTGCTTCACCGGATTATTAGTGATCGACATAGTAGATTCGTTATCAATCATCATAGGAGTATTGGTTATATTTAACCCGTAATTCCGCAGTTGCTGTTGAATCCAAAGAACTTGTGAGCAACAGCTGCCAGCTGCAACATACTCAGCTTCACATGTAGAAATGGCTACCGAGGTTTGCTTCTTGCACTGCCAGGATACTAATCTACCTCCTAGGAATTGACATCCTCCGGTCGTAGATTTCCTATTCTGATTGCATCCTCCGTAATCCGAATCAGTATAAGCTACGAGATCTAAGTCTCCATCAATCGGATACCAAAGACCAAGCTTAGGTTTCCCCTTGAGGTAACGAAAGATTCGTTTAACAGCTTGCATGTGTGACTCTTTCGGATTAGCCTGATATCTTGCGCATAAACAAACAGCAAACATTATGTCAGGCCTAGAGGCTGTTAGATACATTAGTGATCCGATCATGGCTCTATAAAGAGTTGGATCCACATCGTTATCACTCGATGTATCTGGACCTAGTCCATGATTGACTGGAATTGGAGTATTGTAGACCTTACTTTCATCCATCTTGAAGCGTTCTAATAGCTCATATGTATATTTAGATTGATGAATAAAGAATCCATCCTTCTTTTGATCAACTTGTAATCCTAAGAAGAAATTCAACTCTCCCATTGCAGACATTTCAAACCTTTTTCTCATGACTTGCTCGAATTCTTGACACATCTTTTCATCAGATGATCCAAAGATAATGTCATCAACATAAACTTGCACGAGAAGAAAGTCTTTCTTTTTCCACTTCACAAACAGTGTACTATCAATCGATCCTCTTGTAAATCCATTGTCAAGTAGATACGTTGATAGTGTTCCATACCACATCCTTGGTGCTTGATGTAATCCATATAGAGCCTTATTCAAACGATATACTCTATCTGGATACTCAGGATCAGCAAACCCTGGCGGTTGTGAAACATACACCAATTCTTCCACTTTGCCATACAAAAAGGCACTCTTAACATCCAACTGATACACTTTTATACCAAAATAAGATGCAAATGCTAAGAACACTCTAATTGCTTCTAGCCTAGCAACTGGTGCAAACACTTCATTGTAATCTATACCTTCTTGTTGATTAAAACCTTGAACCACCAGACGAGCTTTATTGCGAGTAACGATTCCTTTATCATCTCTCTTGCACTTAAATACCCATCTAGTTCCAATTGGATATTCTCCCTTTGGTAGGTCAACCAACTCCCATACTTGTAATTTAGAGAACTGAGATAGTTCTTCTTGCATTGCTTCTACCCACGAGCTTTCTTTTAAAGTCATTTGAACATTTTTAGGCTCGACTTGTGAGATAAAGCATGAATATAGACATTGATTAGGAATCCCTGTCTCTTTCATTGCAGTATACAAGCTTTGGTATTTAGAATTCTCAGACGTACTAGCTCTGGATTGATGCCTAGTTTGAACCGGAGTATTAATATCACCGATGATGTTTTCAACGGGATGATTCTTACTCGTTCTAGTTGTAGTAACTGGTTCAATCTGTATTTCATCTTCCAAATTAGTACCAATCTCTTCCAATTCAGGTACATCTTCCGTACGTGCTGAAGATATCCTTAAATGTTTCAAAGGAGTAAGTATATCATCAAACTTTGTAGAAAGATCATCAGGATCTTCTGTTTCTTGAGACTTATCCTCTGAAGGTTGTTGTGACTCACTTGTGGAAGCTTTATCTGAGTCAACATTAGTCTTAATTCCAGACTGCTTAACACTTGATGTTGAAGCAGAACCAATATTCTCATCTTCAAACACTAAATGTTCAGCTATCTCTGAATCACTGACATAGTCACTAATAGGAACTTTAAATGATGCAAAAAGATCAGAATAATCAAATTGCCAATCTAAGCCCTTATGAACATCAGGTGAGTAGCTCGTAACCTCAATATTATAAACTACCTCCAAACGTCCTGTGACTTTATTAAAGACTCTCTTGTTTGGCGAATTGGGCATATAACCTAGGAAAAATCCTTCGTCAGCCTTCTCACCAAATTTTGCTTGATGTCCAGTCTTTAATATGGTGCATGAAACTCCAAAGGGTTCAAACCCTTTTAAGTTAGGTTTCTTATTGTTCAAAAGCTCATAACAAGTCTTGTTATGTCTCTTAACCGTAAGAACTCTATTAATAACATAACATGCTGTATTCACTGCTTCTGCCCAAAAGATGACCGGAAGCTTTGAATCAGCAAGCATTGTTCTAGCAGCTTCAATCAACGTTCTATTTTTCCTTTCAGCAACACCATTCTGTTGAGGTTCATAAGGTGCACTGAATTGATGTAATATCCCTTTGCTTAAGCAATAGATATTCAACGTTGAATTCTTGAATTCTGTTCCATTGTCACTACGAATACGCTTAACTCTCTTTTTATAGACATTCTCTACTAGATCAAAGAACTCAATTAGAATTCCAGGAGTCTCATCCTTTGATCCCAAAAAGAATACCCATGAAAATCTAGAGTAATCATCTGTGACAACCAAACAGTACCATTTGCCACCTATACTTCTCTTGCTTATAGGGCCGAAGAGATCCATATGTAGCAATTCTAATGACGAGGAGATAGAGTTTTCAGTCTTAGGTCTGTGTGGTTTCTTGTGCTGCTTTCCTTTCATGCAAGGAACACACTTATCCTCAGACTCGAAACATTTTTGTGGTACACCTAGAACCAAACCATTTTTGGTTATATAATTTATCTTTCTCCAGTTCATATGTGCCATTCTCCTATGCCATAACAATGCGTCTATTTCCGAAGCCTTGGATAATAAACATGTAGACACCATTGAAGAGTTAGGAACACCCATGTTAATAGCATAGATGTCCTTCTTCCTTGGCGCCCTCATCAATATCCATTCATCAGGAATTTTAAAACCTGGCTTCAGGACTAAGGCCTCCTTTTCATTAAAATAAACTGGGTGACCTTTATCACAGACTTAGGAAACACTCACTAGGTTGTGAGTAAGTTCTTCAACATAGTTCACATCCTCAAGAGTCAAAGTTCCATTTGAAACTTTTCCTTTTCCCGAAATTACTCCTCCTTTATCTCTTGCAAAATTTACTTTTTGCTTGAGACTCTCCTTGAATTCCTTCAGTAGACTTCGTTCTCCTGTCATGTGTCTTGAACATCCAATGTCTACATACCACCAGCTGTCCTTGTTCACAGCATGCTCCTGCACATAACACAAAATACGATCAGTTATCAAGAGGGACCCAAGCCATTACGGTCTTGGTTTGTCCCTTATCATCAACAAACTTAAGCTCTTTAAAATAACCATCCTTCCCATCAGGAGATTTGGTTACTTTCGAAGTAGCTTTAGTTTGTGGACGATCAGCCTTAAGAGGTGAATTTGAGGAGAACCTCTTAGGCACAAAATTATGAGCTCTATTATGATAATTATAATTAAACTCATATGATCGCGAAATAGTACCACTCTCATAATGACTATGGCCTCTACTTGTAGTTCTAAACCTCGACGGTGTCACATCCCTAGACTTATGGATAACATTATCACTTTGAGTATATGGCCGTTTAGGTTTAGGTGGGGAGACACTATGCTTACCATTTCTTTTAAGAATGTTAACAGGTTTATTACCTAACTTAGGTTTGGTATCTAACCCATCTACAGTCATACTAGAGTCAGTCTGTGTCTTTTCATCCATCACAAGCTTATGTGGTGTTTCAGGCTTTTTGTTAGGACAACACGAAGCCACGTGTCCCTTTTGATGACACTTGAAACAAGACATCTGCTTGCGTGATTTACTCACTTTTGCTTTCTCATCCGGAGTCTTAGGCACTAAAGGTTTAAACTGTTCCTTATCAACTTTATCATTAATTTTAGCATCGTTAATCACTCCACCCGATACAAACTGTATTTTGGTGAACTGAGAAACCTTGCCATTATCTAATGATACGTTCTTAATAACATCTTTCTGTGCCTCTGACTGTTCAGGTTTATCAGCTACTGAACTCTCAGGATTAACTTCAGCCATCTCAGAGTCTTCAGGAATAGGAGTGTAATTGGCAATAAAAGGCGGGGATACATCATTGTAACCTAACCCAGTCTTGTCCTTTACACTACGTTGAACATCTAACATTTTATCCATTTGAGATGTCCTATAGTTCTCAAGTTTACGGTTTTGCTCAATTAACCTTAAGTTAAGGTTCACTATTTCCTGATCCTTACTAGAAATCGTTTCATTTAAGTCTTTGATATTCATATAGAGACCATCTATGACAACAGATTTTTCACTTATGGTATCTCTAAGTTTTGTTCTATCCGACGCATCAGACTTAATTTTATCTTTTAAGACCTATTTATCATCACTTAATCTACGAATATCCATAATAGCTTGATCAAGTTCAGATCTAATAGTCTTATATGATTCCTTATCCATATTTAATTGTGATGACAAATTGCTATTTGACACAGTTAAGACACTATTCTGAGATTGTAAATCAGTAACTAAGTAACAAACATCAGCAAGATTAAGAATATCTAAACATACCTTCTTCTTGTCAGTTTGTAATTCAGCCATGCGTGCCACGAATTCCTCAGGACTCATATCTGGAGTTGAATCCATATATAGCACGTCATCATCACTTGCCCTCACTTCAGACTTAGGCACCTCTACTCTCTGTTCCATATCAGTGGGCATGTAGGAAACTGATCCAGCAGTTGTCTCTTCAATCTCGGCCATCAAAGCTTCCTCAGAATGAGCTTGCCAATCATAAGAGCCATCCAACTGCTTTACCACTAAGGCTTTGGAAGCAAGAGTACTTCCCGAACCTTGTTTTCCTTGTGCTTCTACTTTAGGTCTTTGGCATTCTCTAGCAAAATGACCAATACCCTGACAGTTAAAGCATCTGACCTTGTTTTTATCAAACCCTGATCTATTGCCCAACACCTTTCTACCAGTTCTCTTGAGGAAATTCTTCACCTTTCTAGAAATCAACGCAAGTTGATCTTGAAGCTCCAATTCCTCAAGATAATCAGAATCTATCTGCTCATAATCCTCATCAAACAGAATAGGATCATTGATCTTTCCCTCTATGTAGTTCTCATATGATGCCACAAAGGAAGCAAGAACAGACAATTGCTGTTCAGCAGATTTCACACTCATCGGCATCTTCTGATGCTCTTGAGGTGACTTCTCAGAATTCTTTCCCTTTGTCTCATCACCAGAGGAGGAAATAAAGCACAGATCTTCAGAAATCAGTTCTTCATTTTCACTAGTATCACCAACTAACAGTGCAGTGGTCGAACTAGATGACGCAGTCGAAAGACTTGACTTTCCATGATACAACCCAGGGTTCTGAACCTGATCAGAATCACTATCTCTTGACTTCTTGGAGAAATCATAACCTTTCAGCTTGTCAATGACTTGCTCTAAGGTCATAGTAGAATACCTAGTTTCGTTATCCTTAATCATAACACCATACATTTCCCATTTAGAAGGCAAACCCTCAAGAAACTTGTCGGTTTTAGATACTTCTTCTTCAACAATCTCATGGTATTCTAATTCACTTAGCAGATGGTAGAAATGCGTGACATAGGCATCAAGATCTTCTCCTTTTAAAGCTTTAAACATAGTAAACTGCTTTTTAAGAAGACTCCTCTTGCCAGCTCTCACCTGTGGACTTCCCTCACCTCTTTTCTCTAGAGCTTCCCAGAGCGTTCTAGCAGTATGAAAAGACTTGAGTTGATGTGCAATCTCTTTAGGAAGACACATCTTTATGCATGAATGTGATTTATTTTCATTTCTGTAAGCTTCCTTCTCTTGATCACTCATGTTCGCATAGGTAAGAACCACAGTAGCATTTTGAACAGTTTGAGTAGGTGGGGTGTATCCACTCTTGATACACATCCAGATTGACAGGTCATGGAATCTACAGTAAGATTCAAATCTGTCCTTCCAGTTGTAGTAATCCTCGATTCTTAACAACTTAGGTGGAACGTTTGACTTTCCCACCTAATGGTCCATTTCGATCATTCTACTTAAGTCAGACATCTTAAACAAGTAAAATTAAACTGTTTCAGCGAATTCAGAAAACTCAACTCGCAAAACTCACCTCAACTCGCAATCTCAGCTCGACTCGCAGAATTGGTCAATTCACAAGCCTCAGATCGGATTGTGAAAGATGTCGATTCGCAAGTGATGTCGATTCGCAAGTGATGTCGATTCGCGAGGGATCTCGGTTCGACTAGCAAGCCTCAGTTCGACTCGCTAGTTCAACTCGGTTCGCAGGCTACGCTGGAACCCTAATCTCGACTCGCGAAACGGCTGTTAAACCCGAAAACGAATTTGTAAGGTATTTTTACGACTGAAACTTAAAATTTCGACCGTAAACAAACCCTAAAATGTCCAGAGAATGATTTTGATCGTTAGTATTGCAAGAATGCACGTAGAAACGACCCGAATCAAAAACGCAATAACACTAAAACTTATGAACACACTCGTATTTAGCCCGAAAGCTCTGATACCAGATGTAAGTCCCCTAGTTTTAGGATCGATAACTTCGTTATCTGTAGTATTAAGGTGCGGAATCCCTCAATACGGTGTTATCTTACTAACAACGAATATGTTCGTATTGCGTTTAATAAGACTTAGCTTTAAACGATAAATCGTCAAAGCCTAGTCGTTAGGATTAAGTTTTCTCTGAGTTTGTCGAGTTTGCAGATCAGAAATATGGCAAAAATTATGTTTTTCATGGAGTGCAAAACATTATATACGTCCAGCTCAACTCTGCTCGCATGGGCCTGCGAGTTCGGTCCAACTCGCAGCCCAAGCCCAACTCAGAGCTCGGCTCGCCAGACTTAATCTACGCGAGTTCAGATCTCACCTCACAGCTCGACTCGCTGCGACCTGAGATCTCGACTCGCTACGCATCAAACGTCTATTATTTATTTTGTATTTAATTATTCGTCTAACTTAACAAAATAATATGTTTAACGAATATCACTAACAAAACAAATATTCTTTTACAAATCCAAACCAATATACAAACATAATAATAATTACACTAGTCCTATTTCAAGCTAGATCTGTTGTCACACTCTATGTCCCAACATCATCCATTCTAATATAGTGACAACCATACGAGTACATTACAAGGCGATCATCCGGTCTAATAATACTCCCAGCTAAACAAACAGGTAAACATCAAGTTTTAGAATGATATGTCATGATTAACTGTTTGTAACAATGGATTATATATAGGGATGGCAATGGGCGAGAAAAAACCCGCGACCCGTGGGTACCCGTATAACACCCGTCTCGAAATACAAGTACATTTTTTTTTTAAACATATCGGAAGCGCATGATTAATAGAAATCAGTAGATTGCATATATACATTTCAAATAACAATCCACTTACATACAAACCTTTAAAACTAGATTATTCTAATCATTATACTCATTAAGTTTAAGTGTTATAGAAATCCAAATATGTTGTTAAATCATTAACGTATTATCCATTTCAGAGTGAGCCTGTCAAACATTCCATTCCATATGTACTTCTTGCCCACCCACATACAAAAGTAAACCTGCAAGAAGTAATGAGGGGTTAGCACGAAGCTAAGTGAATAGATCCCAAGCTATCAATCTAACTCAGCTTAACACATGCCTATAACCAAGCAATGCACAAGCAACATAGAAGGATCGGTGGTCCTTGAGGTACCCTCATGCCGCGGATGGTTCCCCGAGTAACACTTAAAACCAACTGACGGCCAAATCAGAGGTTAAACCGATAGTTTGGTACTATTACTACACACGACGCAATTTCAGTGTCCAACACATGTACAAGGCACTTGCGAAGTCCTAGTAATAGTATCCAAACCCAACACATTAGTTGACCCCCACCAAATCAAATAGTCCACAACTATCATAGCACAATGGACGCCAATAATCAATCAAGGTTTAGCCAACATGCCAATATAATACTCCCTCCGTCCCAAAATAATTGTCCACCGACCAAAAACACGCAGTTTAATAAAAGTACAATCATTACTGCTTTCTCTTTCTTACTTTTTGCAGAATGACAGATTTACCCTTAAGCAATTAATTACCACATTCTATAAAGTTAGTAATAACAATTTGAAGTAAGGGTAATTTGGTAATCACTATCAAAATTTCCTTTCCATATTTGGATGTGGACAATTAATTTGAGACGTCCGAAAAAGGAAACGTGGACTATATTTTTGAGACGGAGGTAGTATTAATGCAATCATTGCAATAAACCAAGTTTACCCGTTGTAACCATGTTGTTACAACTAACTTAGACTGAAAGTCCAAGATCCACTCACCGACAATCATAGTAGTCCACTCAGTAGTCTAATGTCACTGAGTCTTCTCCACATCTGAGAATACAATAACACAACACAAGTTAGTCATTTGACACTTGCCTCAATATTGATATAATATCATACAATTGTAATTACATCAAACCATTTATCATTAATCTTGTATTAATCCAACATTCATCTCCATCATTGTTAACTAATATAATGAAACCATTAACAAGATTACTAACTTTCTACATCAATTATTCATCAAAACATCAATATTTGATCTAATGAATACTTAACCAACTAATTTCACACCGTCCTCTTTAATTATCAATTAAGGGTTCTTATTAGCAAATCATACTACTTTCTTCATATAAACCATCAAACTCATCATGATTATCAAAATTCTCATGAACACTTAACCAATTTCACAACCCTTAGCATAATCAATGTAAATCATCATCTTTAATCAACACTTATCAATCATACATCATTATTCTAAACATAGAAGTTCCAATTCTTGAATTATCAACTAAACACATAAACTTTATTAGTGATCATATATCATTTTCTTCATTTCAAGGTTAGGCTTAGATTTTAATCATCATTTAAACATCAACTAACAATTTTATCATCATTCCAAGCTTCTATTTCATGAACATCCTACCAATTAATCAACTACTCAAAACCCCCAATTTCTAGGGTTATCTCAAACACGAAATTAACACATATAACATGATTAAGATGATGCTAGAATGATTATTACATGTTATTGAAGCTTAATTAACATCAATTCACACTTTTGAAACCCTAAATTCGGATTTTGCTCAAGAACACCAAAACCCCCAATTTCTAGGGTTTATAAAATCAAGAACACATGATCATACCTTGTTTGTGAGGATTAAGGAAGCTTGAATTCGTGTTTAGAAGCTCCAATTTGATGATTTCTTCAAGATTTTGTGGATTGATTAAGTGTTAAATGTGTGTGTGTGTGTGTATACGTACGTATGTATGTATGTGGAGGAAATAAAGACCGACCCAATCCATATAATATACCATATAAGTGTTAGTTTTCCTTCCCCGTATTTATTATTGTCTGGAACTTAAAAACCATTTGCGGGGAAATACAATTTTTATTTTACCGTCAACTAAATAAATTTAAAACAGTTAATAATTTACTATTCACAACAAGTCATATAACTGTTTGACCTATTATTTTTTAACAATCCAACACATATAACAAATTTAAATCGCATTTAAATTTACAGGAAATACCTATTACTCCTAGGCCCAATTTGAGGATGTTACAAATCTCTCCCCCTTAAAGAGATTTCGTCCTCGAAATCTAATCATCCTAAATTAATCTAGGGAATTTAATCACATCATATCTCGTGTGAAGTTTGGTTCACACTTTATTTCCAATTCCCTAACTACATAATTATTCATCACTATATGCACATAAGATATATGTACAATTTAAATTACTTATGCGTATCATCTCTATGCGTATCTTAATCACTAATCACACATACACAAAATATGAATACATTTAATCCATTTTAAGATATATGTTTTCAACCTAATTACACATGCACATATCCAATGTACATGCTTCAATTTCTCATTTCAGCACATATACTGTACCTAATCTTATCTTCATTGTAACATCCTGTTACAGGGCCTAGACGTTTATGGTATATTTCCGGATTTAAATAATTATTTAAATAAGTTAGGAATTTATATTGTTGGTTTATTTGAAAATAAATAGGTAAAAGAGTCTAAGGACTTATTGTGGTTAGTAAAATATTAATTGTTTTGAATTAATATAGTTGACGGTAAAATAAAAGGTTTGGACTTGCAAATAGTTTTCGGGTTCCAGACAATAGGTTTAGAGGGGGTAATAATTTGTACTAGTTGAAGTTGGTTAAAAAGGGGGAGCCGACCCTTTTACTTCATTTTTTCCTTTTTGATCTTTTTCTCATCTCTATCTCTTCTCTACATACACATACATACATATCATTGAAATCAAAGAGAGAAAGGAATGAGGGATTGAGAGGTTGCTTGTAATCTTCCTATAACTTCATCTTCTTCACTAGATCATCATCATCATCTTTAAATTGTGAGTGTTCATCATATATATGTATACATACTAATAATTTAGGGTTTATGATTATGTATGTGATTGATGATGATATATGATGATATGTGTAGTTGGTTAGCATTATAAAGTGTTAATCGTTGTATATAATCGATTAGATATCCGAGTTTGGTGATTTTGTGGTTTGATTTCGGGTTAAGGTTAGAACAGCAGGTTCAGGGTCTGCACGACAGGGGGAATCCGGCCGGATTCATGGGAATCCGGCGGATTCATGGGAAAATTGGGGAATCCGGCGTATTCCGGATCGGATTCAAGAGCGTATTCATTAAATATTCAGCTGTTTAAGAATTGGGCTGGAAGGGGCTGGGAATCCGGCGGATTCCGGGGAATCCGGCGGATTCCCTCTGTTTCAAACATGTTATTATTTTAAGTCCAGTTGTTTGAGCCTTTGGGTCCGGTTATTTGACCGGACTCTATACTATGTCTTTGGGTCCGGTTGTTAGTCGAACTCTAATTGTATATGACCGGACTCTATTGCTCAAAAGGGACCGGGTCATTTGTATACCACCGGACTCTATGTGGTTATGGACTCTATACTAATTATAGCCGGACTCTATTGATTTAATTATATATATTGTATGTGAATTATTATTCGATTGTAATTACAATGTTGATACGAGGTATTATATAATTGAATAGTATATTGATATATGTTATAATCTTGAGTTAGTTATACTTATGAATTTGATGATATGGTGATATAAGTACTAACTATTATTCGAGTATTCTTTATTATTATCGTATTTATATAATACGTTGAATAACGAACTATTGTGATATGTTATATTATTATAACATTTGATTATTATTATGAATGAGTTCTGACTCGTTGTATTCTGTGATGTTTTCAGATATACAGAAGACTTAGTGACATTAGACTACTGAGTGGACATCTGAGGTATCGGTGAGTGGACCTGTACCTTCAGTGTGATTGAGTTATAACATGTTTAGTTACAACGGGTAACCGTATATGTATTGTTGACTAATTATTAATCTGTTATGATTATAATTGTGTTATGTGCTATATGGCCTTTGAGGCGTATATGTGTTAATAAAGAGGTCAACGTATGTTGGGCAATGGTTACTATTGTTTGGACGATGAAGGATTCCTTGTACACATCGTTAATGGGAATCTTAGTCGTGTGAGATAATAGTAACAGGCTATCGGTAAACCGCTGTATTGGCCTGCAGCTCAGTGGGGTTTACTAAGTGTCGCTTGAGGGCCACCGCGGCTTGAGGGTTCCTCAAGGACCACCGGTCCTCTTTAGTGCTTGTGTGTTTACAGTGCTTGGTGATGTAAACATTGTTGTTGTTGCGTTTATGATTACTTATTGTAAACTGATGTGTTATATCTGAGTTGGACTGTCGGTTACAGTTCTTTCTCACTTAGCTTCGAGCTAACCCCCACATTCCCACTTCTTGCAGTTTATGATTAGTTATATATGCTGGGCAAGAAGTTGGTGGCTGGAATGGATTGTTTGACGACCTTGCGTATTACTCTGATATTGATTTTATTAAATCAATGTTGTTTGGATTTTTCGTTAACACCCAACTCTTGTAATTTGGTTTATATAATTTTATGAACATGTTTGAAATAAGCAGGAATTTTATGTGTATTAAATGAAAAGCTTGTTTTGGGACTTCCGCTTCCGGGTTGGATTACATTATTGTATTGTTCAAAATAGGACGGGTGATACAAGTGGTATCAGAGCATAGGTTTGGGCGAATTGAACTTTGGTAATGTTCAATCCCAAATCTAATTGTGTTTTGTCAAACATTCCATTGTGTGGGTTTAGTGTTGAATGAGAATTGGTTAGCATGTTATGTACTAACCATTAACAAGTTGCGAGATTGTTGTTTTCTTGTTACAGATATGGCAGAATATGATAACCCGACCAATGCTCCTAATAGTGCCTCCTGGATGGATACTTCTTCTTTGGATTCACAGAATGATAGACATAGACAGGCTGGATCTTCTCAGCAGAGAGTTTGTTCTTTTACCACATTCATGTTGTGTAAACCTTCGAAATTTCAGGGCAGTTCAAATCCTTCAGTTACTTTGGATTGGTTGCGAGATATTGAGAAGAAATTTGAAGTGTGTCAGTGCAGAGAAGAGGATAAAGTTCCTTATGCTGTTCAACTTTTGAGTGGTCAAGCAATGAATTGGTGGGATTCGGTTACAACCGTTTTGACTCCACAACAGAAAGCCTCGATTAGATGGTCAGATTTCCATAATGAGATATGTAAACGATATTGTTCTGAGTTTGATATATCTCGGATTAGAGACGAGTTTATGGAGCTTCACCTGACTGATCAAATGACTATTGATGAGTTGATTAATCAGTTTACAGAGAAATTGAGATTTGTTCAACAGTGGGTCCCAACCGACAGGACTAAAATTGATCATTTTGTTGGAACATTGCCACCTGATTATCGGGCAACGGTGAGATTAGCAGATTCGCTTTCTCGGGCTTTTGATTTAGCTCGTGCAGTGGATTGTGATTTGCGGGCTCAGGATGCTCGAGGCAGAGAAAGGGTTTTGTTGAAATCTGAATGTGATACTTCTAGTAAGGGTAAACGAAAATGGCAGAGTGACCGTAAAGGTTCAGTGGATAAACCCAAATGGTGCTATAAATGTAAAACCAGACACATCGGGCGGTGTAATTCTCAGACTGCTAGATGCATTAAATGTGGCGTGTTTGGACATGTTGCAAAGGATTGTGATTATCCTGGTCATGTTTGTTGGAAATTGTTTGTCCCTAACCTTGGATCTAGTACGAACCGAGTCACTCAATCGTTTGCGGAATCAACGATTAAGTTATATACTAAACACACGAACAATCAATACACAATGAATATCAAACGAAACGTATTATATTGAATAATAATCGGTCAGATTACAGAGATTTCGACTAATTGCGTTTAGGGTTTCGTCAACCCTAAAACAGAAAACACAAAACGTTTAAATACAAAACTGGCACCTGCGACGTTGCACGCTACGTCGCAGGCCCAAGCCCATGCGACGTTGGCTACGTCGCAGGCCCAAAACCTGACGTCGCACCTGCGACGTTACGCGCTACGTCGCAGGAGTCAGGAAACACAAATCAAAATACAAACTACGAGCTAGACCAACTGACAGACACTAAACATGTACCAACAAACTCCCCCGTGTCTTCAGCTTGGTCTTCAAAAATCTTCATTAAACCCAGCCCGCAGGAAACTGGCCGTCGGCATGAATTCCATTAGCTACGCAAACAGTAACAACATTGTAAAACTGCTGTGCTAAACGTCTGTTGAATTCATTCTTCTGACCAATACGAATCCGATTATCATAGAGTTTTCTTAAATCTTTTTCATGAAAATTAATCAAACTCATCGGATCATACAGTCTAAACGTTGCTTGCTTCAAATTCCATATACCTCCAACTTCTGGCCACGGTTCAGAATCTGGAACGAAAGTAATAACCTCTTCACCAGTCTGTGGATCAAGTTCCCATTTTACAAGTCTTCTCAGAAAATAATAAGGAACTGATTCCAGAGGTATCTCAGTCAAACATTTAGCAGGCGAATAGTGAACTTTAACCATAGGCTTCCTGGTGACTGGATCAATCTTCTTTTTCCACGTATACCGAGTTCCCAACGTCGGTTTCAATTTAGAATATGTCTTCGATAACACTTCCCGACGTAAATTTCTCTGAATGAACTCAGCATAATCATTTTCGAACGGATTAATCAATTTAAGCTGAGCAAATCGTTTAATCTCTCATTTTGGCAACGTGCTCAATCTATCAAAACGCATTCTGAAGTACTGAACTCCATCTTCTCTCTTAATCATAAAAAGATTCCTCTGACACTTCCAGCTTTTAATAACTCCGGTATAATTTCGACTAACCCGGTACACTTGACATTTAACTGGAATAGGGACTGGATTTCGTCCCTTAGGCCACCATTTCTTGTTTCTCTCTCTTTTTTCTTCAGCAGTTAATTTCTTCACTGCTGAGTCCGGTGCCTGTGTCTCTGGAGCTGGAGTTGCAGCAGAACTTGATTCTCCATGTTGAGCTTTATCAAGACTCTCGTCTTCACTTGAATCAGATTCTATAATTGGTGCACCATCGTAAGCTTCCCCAGATTGTGCATCATCATATGTTTCATCTGCATTCAACTGTTCCTCTTCAATCGAAACATCCTCATTCATCTCAAACACATTCTCTGTTTCTTCCTCAGATCCAACTCCACTGGCCATTCTCTGAATAAACGATAAATCAGCAAATGAGTAGTCAACAGCCAGCGGTCTCGGTTGCCCTGGAATATCATCAACACAAAAATAATCCAAATGTGAAATATTTTCATTAACATTTTCAATTACAGGGTTGGGATTTACAGACGCAGGTTCACTTGACTCTAAAGTGGGTATCCCAGACCCATACTCCCCCGAGGCAAGAAACCTGCCTTCCAAAACATTAACCCTAAGCTTCGTATCCTCAAGCTCCTTAGACTGAACCTCGATCAACGCAGCTTCTTCAGCAATCTTTTCGTCTTGAGCCTCCAGCTTTTGCTTCATCTGCTGCATATCTTCCATTATCTTTTGCATGAAAGCTGGAGTCGGTTGAATCTCAAAATCAGGTTGCTGCTGTGGATTGACTGGAGCTCTGGCTGATGAAGAACGACGAACACGACGACGAGGACGATAAGTTTCATCAGCAGAATCATCACCGTCTCGTGTACGTTTCCCAGTATCCCTTGGAGGTACATACTTGCGTCCGGCCCGGATCCGACGCTGAATTCTTAGATATCTGAATGAATCGGAAAGCCTGATACGTTCCATCTCAGAGGGATGCGGAACAGTACCATCCGAATGCTCAGGCGTCGGACCCCCATCCTGAGGACCTACATTGGCCGGTTCTTCAGAATCAGAACTCTCGACCGTGTCGTGAGATGCTGGATTGTCTGAGTCCACATGCCCGAACTGCTCGATGTTCTCCAATAGAGCATCTACATTCTCCCCCGCAGGTTGAACTGGAATGTTCACAAGCGGTTGCTGCGGCTGCTAAGGTACTGGAATATCCATATACTGAGGATCTGGGGGTGGTACATAATTTTCATCCACAATAGCACCGAATAAGGGAACATCCCTTGGTGCCTCGACCCCTTTCTCATACCCTGCACAAATAGTGAAAATCCGACTCATCATCGGTGAAATCTTTAGCGGCTGATCGATATCACCTTGTGCCTGAAGATCCGGATGATGACGATTGATGTGCAAATGTACAAATCTCGGATATAAAATCCATTTCTGATCCCCGGCATTCGCATTATCAACCATAGCCTTGAAGATAAATCCCGAGAAGTTGAACGGCTTGTTGTATACCAACGCTAACATAGCAGAAGCCAGACTTCGGCTCATCCCATCCGTTCCACCTTTCCTATTCCCCAAGCAAACAATAATCACATGCATCAAATATCTCCAGACGCGTGTGAGATTCTCTTTTCTATACTGATCAGAGGGAATCCCGGGATATCCTATCCGTTGCATAGCTCCAGTAATAAAAATATGATCAAAACCGACAGGCATATCCAGTTGATCATTCAGCTGTAAAAGTTCCTGAATACTCTGTTCTGTAATAGTGATCTCCGTACCCAGAACGGTAGAGACCAATCGTCTAATGTCGTTATCAGTAACAACAGTCGCATTTCTCCAAAAAGGGTTGATCAGATTTCCAAATGCCATAGTGTTATCGGAAATGGCGTGGAATACCCTTGAACGTCTCAAAAACGCGATCATCTGACGATACGGTGCAGCTTTATCAGAAGTGTCAGTAAAGTAAGCAGCCGTATTGTGACGAGCTTCAAAAATCAAAGCCATATCTGCAAAAACAGAAACAGATTGCAACTCGAAAAAGGTTAGCAAAAATGTTACATTTTTAAGAAAAACCTTTTCAAACTTCCTGGAACTAGCGACGTAGCCACTTAAGTCGCATTAACACAGAGCGACGTAGAATTGTACGTCGCTAAAAATCAAAATAAAATGGAAAGCGACGTAAGGCCGGACGTCGCAGAAAATTCGAGCGACGTCAAGAGGGACGTCGCATTTTGCAATTTATTGTGAATTTAATCACTTTATTTAAAATAGCGACGTAGAGTGGTACGTCGCATCGGACGTCGCAGTAAAAGCGACGTAGGGAAGGGCGACGTAGGAAATTAATAATAATTAATTAAAGCGACGTAGGCCACAACGTCGCAGCGTACGTCGCACTGACGAACAGGCGTCCCCAACCCAGAAACCCTAACCCTCGAATTTAGGGGTTTTCAAAATCAAACGCACTACAAGGTGCGGCTAACGATGGTGATCACGAAAACATAATTTATAACCAGTAATTTACACGATAGACCATCTAATTTATCCCAAAACCGAAACCCTTTTAACCCGTAATACATACATAGCAATTAAACATAATATACACGGTGAAAAATGGTAAAATCGGTACCTAAGTGTGCGGAATAACGAGTAGATCAAAACTACGTAAGTGAATCGGAATGAAAACGGCTACAAATCACGAAAAATTGCTCGAAAATTGCTACGTCGCAAATCGCCAATGGTACGTCGCAGGCTACGTCGCACGTGAATAGTGAATAGTGTGACATGTTACGTCGCAGTTGAGACTATATATAGTCTAACCCTACATGCGACGTAGACTGGGACGTCGCAGGCGACGTAGAGTGGGACGTCGCATAGAGCAGTTTTGATTCAATTTCGAATGTTTCAAAAACCGTTAACTCGTTATTTTAGCAAATAATTTCCAAATAACTCGTGACTTGGGAAAAATAACTTAGAATAAAAATAAAGCATAAAACTAAAAAATCTTTTTGGTATTTTCTTTAATTTTACAAAAAGTAAAAAATTAACAAAATAAAATTACTAACACTCTATTTTTGGTGACGGAGTTGAGTTGTCTGATTAGGGATCATATCGGAATAACATGTATTTATTAGGAATAGTAAGTGTTATTTCGATCATCAGTATATTTGTCCACTTTAAATTTACGTGGCACATTTAAAATACCTGTTATAAAAATTATTTCAAAACGATTATTGGTATTGTTTGTCCATCTAAACACGTTACATCCGTGTCTGTGAGTTAACCTTTTATTGTTAGTATGGATATTTCTCCGTGGTCCCCACCATAGATATACCCCTATAACTTAGACATGAACATAGTTTCTAAATCTAGAAAGAATATAAGAGAATCAATTTTAAGAATCAAGCCAGCGGTGACAGGTCTGTACTTGCGTACAACAGAGCAACATAACTTGATTCAGGTGTAAGCAAAACCAAACGCAGTCAAACCAAATTTGTGGCGACCTTGTTTAGTATCTTAAATTTAAGACTTTGCAAGTGCATTGACTCACGTTTGCTTAGTTTTGAGAGTAAGCTGAATTGAGACCAGGTCTGCACTTACGTACAACAGAGGAAACAATCAGCATACTCCCCCAAAAGATCTCAGATATACGATCCAAAAATAGAAATATGTCAAGCTATGCTAAGGAATTAAGACTTAGAGTCGTACATCACAAGGTGTTTACCACATGATCATAGACATGTATTTAAATGACTTCTTAATATCTCAGAGACCGGTGTGTACCATGCCTACCAATACATCGTATGATGAAGATAATTTAGATAAAAACTGTTTTAAGTGTGTCAGATAAACCTACTGACACATCCAAGATAAACCTTAAAATTCCATTTTGTGCATGTCACCCGATGTACTATCATATCCCAAGTTGTTTACAGACACAACTTCAACGTCTATTTTAAAAATGTAGCAACCTTGCGTTTTCTTTAATACTAAAGAGTATAAAGAGTGGCTGTTGCAAATTTTTTTTTTTTTTTTTTAAATTGAATTTAAAAACTTAAAAATCCAAGTCACAAATCATTTCTTTGACTGAAAGAACCTTAAACCTATCAGATTGACCAGTTCAATAAAACGTGATCGCAAAAAGGCTTTTGTGAAAAGGTCCGCACACTGCTTAAGGGTCTCTATATGTACGACATCTATAAGGTGTTTCTCAAAGCAATCCCGTATGAAGTGGAACCTAAGTTCAATATGTTTGGTCTTAGAGTGCTGTACGGGATTGTGAGTTATAGATATAGCAGCTGTATTATCAATGTAAATAGGAGTCATAGAGAGATTGAACCCGTAATCACGCAGCTGATGCTGAATCCAGAGAACCTGAGAACAGCAACTTGCAGCAGCAACATACTCGGCTTCAGCTGTGGAAATAGCAACCGCAGTCTGCTTTTTGCACTGCCAAGAAACTAAGCGCGATCCAAGGAACTGACATCCTCCAGTGGTTGACTTCATATCTATCTTGCAGCCACCAAGATCCGAATCCGAATAGGCAGTTAACTCGAAGTTTTTCTCGTTTGAATACCATAGACCCAGAGATGGTCTAAAAGCGAGATATCCAAAAATGCGTTTTACTGCCTTCATATGAGACACCTTCGGAGTTGCTTGAAATCGTGAGCAGAGAGAAACAGCAAACACTATATCTGGTCTTGAGGCAGTCAGGTACATGAGAGAGCCTATCATTGAGCGATAGTCTTTCTCCTTGCAATCTTCATCGTCCTCATTAGGTCCAAGATTATGTCTTGCTTCAATTGGAGTGCCATAGTGTTTGCTGTTGAGCAATTCATACCGCTTTAACATGTCGGTGACATATTTTGACTGGTGGATATAAATTCCATTGTCAGATTGCTCAACCTGTAGTCCCAGAAAGAACGTGAGTTCTCCCATAGCACTTATTTCAAACTCAGATTTCATCAGTCTTTCAAAATCCTTGCACAACTGATCATTAGTTGATCCAAAAATTATGTCGTCCACATAGACCTGCACAAGTAACAGATCCGCTCCTTCCCGTTTGATGAAAAGCGTGCTATCAATCTGTCCTCTATCAAAACCATTCTTCAGCAAGTACTTGGCAAGTCGCTCATACCAAAGTCGAGGAGATTGATGAAGACCATACAAAGCTTTCTTAAGTTTGCAAACATGATTAGGATGCTTTGGGTCTTCAAAACCGGGAGGTTGACACACATAAATCACTGCGTCGACATCTCCATAAAGAAAGGCACACTTCACATCAAGTTGATACACACGAAATCCTTTAAATGAAGCATAGGCTAGAAAAATTCGAATTGACTCCAAACGAGCGACAGGAGCGAAAACTTCATCATAGTCAATACCTTCTAGTTGACTATATCCTTGAACTACCAGACGGGCTTTATTACGAATAACTGCCCCACGATCATCCATTTTGTTACGGAAAACCCAACGAGTACCCGTCAAGTGAGCACCCTTGGGTAGAGGAACAATTTCCCAAACATTCATCTTGTTTATTTGCTGTAGTTCCTCCTGCATAGCCTTCACCCAAGATGGATCTATTAAGGCTTGATCAACCTTTTTATGTTCAATTTGAGACAAATGACGTGAATCGATATGTGCAATAAGTCACAAAAGTTGCTGAGCTGAAGTCTGCTTTGCTTGTTGTCGCGTTTGAACAGATGCATGAGGATCACCAATGATATTATCAATGGGGTGATCCTTATGTATACGAGTTTCTGGTATGGCACCTGGCACGAGATCCACACCCAGATTGTTCAAATCTCCCTCAGTTTCAGTAGTAGTAGCAGACTCAGGAATGACTAACTCTTTTTCTTCTCCTTCATCTTCAGGAGAAAACAGGTGAGAGTAGGCCATTGTTTCTTCCATTTCATCTTCTTCTTGAGGTTCCTCTAAAGGAGGCATGTTTGGATCATATGGAAGCTCCTTTGTGTAGTTATAAACTGTTTTAGAAGGAGCAGCCGAAGATGATGGAGTAGGAGATGGTGTTGATGGTGGTGATTTGGTAGTTGTTTGTGGTTGTGTGGGTGTTGGTGAAGGTGTAGGTGTAGTTTGTGGAGGTGTAGGATTAGTCGGTGGAGGTGCGGGTGTTGCATTGGGATTTGGGTTGGATGGTTTATTATTAACAGGTGTATCTTGAGTAAGATCAAGCTCATGAAGTATAGAAACCAATTCTTCCGTTTCATCTTCTTCCGGAATATTGAAAGAGTTGAAGAGGTTTCCATAGTTGAAAAACTAATCCGGACCCGTTCCTTGAGGAGGTTCCGTATACCTTAAACATTTCACTTCAAAATGCTCCTCAATCTGATTCGTTGATTTGTTAAAGACTCTTTTGTTCGGAGAGTTGACTGAATATCCAAGAAAAATCCCTTCAACAGCTTTATCACCAAACTTAGAGACCTTATCTTTTGTTATCATGATCAGACATGGACACCCAAATGGTTCTAGGAATTGCAGATTTGGCTTACGGTTATTGAAAAGTTCATAACACGTTTTGTTCTTTTTCTTAACCGTGAGTACTCTGTTGAGAACATAACAGGCAGTATTTACTGCCTCAGCCCAGAAGATAATTGGTAACTTGGAGTCAGCTAACATAGTCCTAGCTGTCTCGATGATTGTCCTGTTCTTTCTTTCTGCAACTCCATTCTGTTGTGGAGTTCTTGGAGCACTAAATTGATGCTCAATACCTCTTGTAGCACAAAACAATTCGAGAGTTGAGTTCTTGAATTCAGTTCCATTGTCGCTTCGTATCCTTTTCACCTTCAAGTTGCACAGATTTGCCAACTTGTCCAACAAATACACCAGAATCTCAGGAGTTTCCCCCTTTGTGGTCAAAAAATAAACCCACGAAAACCTTGAGTAGTCATCAGTAACTACCAAGGAGTAAAACCGACCACCAATGCTCTTTGTAGAAACTGGACCGAAAAGATCCATATGCAGTAGTTCCAATGGAGCATTTATGGAATTCACCTGCTTAGACTTATGGGACTTCTTACGTAGCTTTCCTTTTTGGCAGGAGATACAGTCATCCTTTAAAGCAAATGACTGTTTCGGAACTCCTAGCACTAGGTCATTTTTGGTCAAGAAATTCATTTTTCGGAAATGAATATGTCCCATTCGTCTGTGCCAAAGCAGTGATTCCTTTTCAGAAGCCTTAGACAAGAGACATGTATACTCGTTCGAGGTCTCAACAGTTCTCATGTTCAAAATGTATGTGTCATTCTTTCTTGGTGCTCTCAGTAACACCCATTCTTCCGGAATGACATACCCAGGCTTCAGTATCACACACTCTGTCTTTGTGAACGCAGTGGTATAATCTTTATCACAGACCTGTGAAACACTTAGCAAGTTGTACGTAAGCTGTTCCACGTAGTTCACATTTTCAAAACTAACATTGCCGTTAGTTAACGTTCCTCTTCCAGAAATGGTTCCCCCAGTATCTCCAGCAAAGGCAACATATCCTCCTGCGTATGGTTTAATATCCACAAGAAGAGATACATCGCCTGTCATATGTCGCGAGCAGCCGCTATCCAAATACCATTCACTATCTTTAACGCGTTCTGACTGCTGCAACACACAAACGAAGGAGATTAGTGAGAAACGGTGACCCAAGCCTTTACAGACTTAGGTCGACCGTGGTCATCAACAATAAGCACGTCAGATAGGATTTTATCTTTAAACAAATTAAAATTTTTATCTGATGTGTTATTGTTGACGACTAAAGAGTCAACATCAGACTCTTTTCGTTTCCAAACTTTAAAAGGTTCGGAATTGGTATTAGAAGTAATGTTGGGCTTTTGAATTGGCAAAGGTTTTTGCTCAACATTACTTGGTTTCGAAACAGGCTTGGGAGAGTTTGAGTGACGCCTAGGTGGAGATTTTGAAAAAGAATTTCTATAAACAGATGTCCTAGGCATCTCTCTCCCATATCGCTGATTTGACAGCTTTGGACATTCACGGATTAAATGTCCTTGTTTCTTGCAGTAGAAACAAGAACGAGTCTCAACAAAAGGTTGAGGCTGAGGAATTACCACAGGAGGTGGAGAAACATTTCTAGAACATGAACATTGAGTACACGTCTTAGAAAATGTTTGCTTTGGTTGAGAGGTTGAAGTTGATGGTTTATCATACGAAACATTTTCATTTACTAATTTTCTTTGCAAAATCTTTACAGGTAACTGTAAAGTTTGTTGTTTCGAGTTTAAAACCTTGGCTTTTCCCTTATTTGGTTGAACCTTAATTTCAGGTTCAACCTTTGAAATCACTTTTTCAGGTTTAACTGCAACCTTCTTAACCTCAGGATACTCCTGATCCGTAATGTCCTCAATCTCAACAATCTCCTCAATACTAACAGGGGATTCATTCTTTAACTCAACTCTCTCCTTAACACTAACAGGAGATTCATGCACAGACTTAACAAACGTTGGCAAGGGGTACTCTGGCCGCATGGTTTTCTCCTTTGCCGGTTTGTTATGTTTGGTCTCTTTAGCATCTTTAGCTTTTAAACCATAAAGCTTGGACCAATCAACTGGAATCTCTTCAAAGCCTTCCTTAACAGGCAGGGGACAGTGAGTAGTAGGAGGAGGGACTGAGTTGTATCCCAATCCCTCATTCTTTTTCCCTTTAGTACCATGCTTGCTAAGAATTTCATTAAAAACAAACGTTGAGGAATTTGAACCTAAGATTTTACTCTTATAATTCTCATACTCAGCTTTTAAATCTGTAAGTTCTTTCTTTAGTAGTTCAATTTCAACAAGATAGCTTTTAATGGCATCTTCTTGACTAAAAACCTTAGATTTATATTTCTGAGTATCTAACCGATGAGCCTCAAGATGTTTTTCATAAAGTTTTTCATTAGCTTTTAAGAAATTATTTGATTCGGTTAGTTTTTCATTTTTTTTCCTCAACTCAGCGGTCTCTGTCTGATATGCCTTTAGAGATTCAGTTAACTTAATGCATGAAATACAATTTAACGGTTCATCAAGTACCTCATTCACAATGTGAGCCATCAGACACTGTTGGTAATGCTGGGAGATAGGCGTCCAATCCTGACTTGTAGGCTCAAAAGCAATCAGGGCATTATCAGCAGGCCCTTTCTTAGAAACTTCCATTTCTTTGGCCTTTGGAGGAGTTGAAGGTGTTGTGAATCCCGATGCTGGCATTTTGGGTTTCTCGCACTCCCTGGCGAAGTGACCCAAATTTTGACAATTGTAACATCGGACCTTACTCTTGTCAAATCCGAAGCCAGTCTTTCCATCACCTTCCAAGCTTTTACGCCCTGTCCTCTGCAAGAACTTTTGAATTCTGCGGGTGATCATTGCCACATTCCAAGTTAGATCCATTTGCTCCAGATCATCTTCATCAAGCTGAGCATAGTCTTCCTTAGTCAGCTCCAAAGTAAGATTCGGTTGAGTAACCAAATCCTTGTATGAGCTTAAGAAAGCTGTGTAAATGGCAGCTTGCTCCTGAATAGCAGGTGAGACTTCAACCTGTTGTTGATTTAAAGAAGGTCCAGTCATGAAAACAGAATGAATCCCATCGGAAGAAGAAGAAGAGGTTGATGGAGCATTTGTATTTGTCACGAAGGCGACTCCAGATCCATAAGTCTTTCCAGAGTTGATCTGAACACCATACACACTAGGATTTTGAACAGCAGCACCAGACCTAGTTTCTTTCTTCTTAATCTCCATCGCGTGAGCTTGAAGATCCCCTATCAACGTATCCAAAGACATGTTTGCAAGTTCTTCATTTTCTTTTAAAAATTGAACTTTAACATCCCAAGAACTTGGCAACACATCCAGTAGCTTCTTATTTACTTCAATTGAAGGAAAAGTATAACCCCCTTCAAACAACTCACCAACTAACCGTGAGTACCTAGTGAATAAAGAAGTCATGTCTTCATTAGGAAGGATGTCAAAGATATCGTACTGTTTCTGAATCAGTTCGACCTTGGCTTCCTTGTACTTATCATTTCCTCCACAACGAGTTTCAATTGCCTTCCATAAATCAAAGGCTGTTTCATGAGTTCTGAAAAGCCAAAGAACATCCTTGGTTAGACACATTTTAATCATTGAAAAAGACTTTATTTCAGTATCAAAATCTTTCTTCTCCTCGGGAGACATAGCTTTATAGGTCTTAGCAGGACGAATACCACGGTATTCTCCTTCAGCTAATGGAGGTACATAACGCTCACGTAATGGTCCCCATAATTCTGGACAATGAAAATCAATGTATTGCTCAACTCGGTCTCTCCAGTACACGTAATCCATGTCCGCAGTAAATAGTGGAGGCTTATTACTTGAACCTATGTCATTACTCTGTTTAATCATTTCTCTCAGTCCTTTAATATCCTCTTTATCAGCTGCCATTGTAATTACTTAATCAAAAATAAAAAAAAACTTCTGATCTTAGCGACGTAGGTAAGTACGTCGCACAAAGATTATGCGACGGCGTTAGGTACGTCGCAAAAAGCAAAGGATTCAATTAAGAATCAGAAATAGCGACGTTGAGAGGTACGTCGCAGATGACGTCGCAAAGGACGTCGCAGAATCACACTATGCGACGTTGAGAGGTACGTCGCAGATGACGTCGAAACAGTACGTCGCACAGACTAATTAAAGTCCAAATTACTACGTCGCACGCGACGTCGCAGCTGACGTCGCAGGTAACGTCGCAAAACGCGCTGAGCAGCGGCCACAAACCCTAAAACCGAATTTTTAACCCTAAAATCAAAACCACGAATGTCGAAAGACAGAAACCTTCAATATTCCCAGTAATAATGATCAAAAACCTGTAAAAACACAAAACAAACGTAATAAACACGAAAACTCATGAATATCATGTCCTTTTAAATCCCAAACTCGATCCGAATCGCCAAAAACGAGCACTCACTGCTCTGATACCAGTTGTTTGTCCCTAACCTTGGATCTAGTACGAACCGAGTCACTCAATCGTTTGCGGAATCAACGATTAAGTTATATACTAAACACACGAACAATCAATAAGCAATGAATATCAAACGAAACGTATTATATTGAATAATAATCGGTCAGATTACAGAGATTTCGACTAATTGCGTTTAGGGTTTCGTCAACCCTAAAACAGAAAACACAAAACGTTTAAATACAAAACTGGCACCTGCGACGTCGCACGCTACGTCGCAGGCCCAAGCCCATGCGACGTTGGCTACGTCGCAGGCCCAAAACCTGACGTCGCACCTGCGACGTTACGCGCTACGTCGCAGGAGTCAGGAAACACAAATCTAAATACAAACTACGAGCTAGACCAACTGACAGACACTAAACATGTACCAACAGAAATGTCATAAGGCGAACCATCGAGCGAATCAGTGTCCAGAGACTGAGAGATAGGAGTCAGGGTTGGTCGGGAGGTCGTCATCTTCTTGCCATAGGTGGGAGTATTCGTCATCAGTTGCTGACAGAGTTCTTCATATGACAGTTGGTGAAATTGTGGGTTGCCTAACGTCATTCCAGGTACATTTGTATTAACTCTGTATTATCATATGTTTATGTGATCTAGAGTTAGTTGCGCTTTATATTTGTGCATTGTGTGATAACTGAATTTATTCCCCTGTAGTTGTTAATTCTTTTATAGTAGAGTTAATTGATATTAGATAATCTAGGTTACCATGTCGGTAACTAGAATTAGTATTGGATAGTGAGTTATATTGCGGTTGAATTGTGTTAGTGTCAATCTTGTTTTAATAAGACTTTGACATGTATTGATTTAGACATTAATTTGGGAAAGTCAATGTGATGCGATTCGGGAAATGGATGATTAGCCTTATCTCGGATGTGTTCTGTGATTTGACTTGACAGATATGACAGATTGATCATCTTGGAATTAACTATGGACTGAACAGTAGAAATTTATTTGACAGTGGAATAGTTGCTATGTCAGATTTTGACCTTGTACTATTTGAAGGATTTAAGATCCTCGAAGGTGTATAATACCTTCCATATGATTGAATCGTGTTGAGATGTAATTGAGACTTGATTATTGTTTATGCTTTGATAGCCTAAGCTACGTGATGGAATTATTTCATCCTTGACTTGGAGTTTGTAATGGTTGTTTTACCTTAAACTCAGGGAGATATGGGTGATGGTTAGATTAAATCAAATATTTGATTGTGAGACTTGAGGTTATTTGGAAGTGTTGCTGATTTGCAACAAGAGTTGTCCTATGCGTTTGAAATTCTTTTCGGACTTAATGGATTGATTGAGAACTATCTAGCTCGAGGATTTGATAGTTTATTATATGAAATTAGAAAGTGTTATTGAACATTACTAGTGGATTAAAGATTGCATAATCTTGTGTTGAATTCAGTTGTTTGAGATTTCGAGATGTGATTCTAATTGAAACTGTTGAGTGTTAACTGTTTGTTGATTCGTAGATTTTAGAATTGTGAAATGATTTGGAATCATTATATCGATGGATTATCTTGGATTGGATATATATATATTGATTATGGATTTAGATAATTTTGTTTCAAGTGTGATCCGGTATACTATTTGATCCTTGTGGATGATATGTGATTACCTAATCGTGGATTTCGAGTTGGATCAGATTTCGAGGACGAAATCTTTTTAAGGAGGGAAGATTTGTAACATCCTGTTACAGGGCCTAGACGTTTATGGTATATTTCCGGATTTAAATAATTATTTAAATAAGTTAGGAATTTATATTGTTGGTTTATTTGAAAATAAATAGGTAAAAGAGTCTAAGGACTTATTGTGGTTAGTAAAATATTAATTGTTTTGAATTAATATAGTTGACGGTAAAATAAAAGGTTTGGACTCGCAAATGGTTTTCGGGTTCTAGACAATAGGTTTAGAGGGGGTAATAATTTGTACTAGTTGAAGTTGGTTAAAAAGGGGGAGCCGACCCTTTTACTTCATTTTTTCCTTTTTGATCTTTTTCTCATCTCTATCTCTTCTCTACATACACATACATACATATCATTGAAATCAAAGAGAGAAAGGAAGGAGGGATTGAGAGGTTGCTTGTAATCTTCCTATAGCTTCATCTTCTTCACTAGATCATCATCATCATCTTTAAATTGTGAGTGTTCATCATATATATGTATACATACTAATAATTTAGGATTTATGATTATGTATATGATTGATGATGATATATGATGATATGTGTAGTTGGTTAGCATTATAAAGTGTTAATCGTTGTATATAATCGATTAGATATCTGAGTTTGGTGATTTTGTGGTTTGATTTCGGGTTAAGGTTAGAACAGCAGGTTCAGGGTCTGCACGACAGGGGGAATCCGGCCGGATTCATGGGAATCCGGCGGATTCATGGGAAAATTGGGGAATCCGGCGTATTCCGGACCGGATTCAAGAGCGTATTCATTAAATATTCAGCTGTTTAAGAATTGGGCTGGAAGGGGCTGGGAATCCGGCGGATTCCGGGGAATCCGGCGGATTCCCTCTGTTTCAAACGTGTTATTATTTTAAGTCCAGTTGTTTGAGCCTTTGGGTCCGGTTATTTGACCGGACTCTATACTATGTCTTTGGGTCCGGTTGTTAGTCGAACTCTAATTGTATATGACCGGACTCTATTGCTCAAAAGGGACCGGGTCATTTGTATACCACCGGACTCTATGTGGTTATGGACTCTATACTAATTATAGCCGGACTCTATTGATTTAATTATATATATTGTATGTGAATTATTATTCGATTGTAATTACAATGTTGATACGAGGTATTGTATAATTGAATAGTATATTGATATATGTTATAATCTTGAGTTAGTTATACTTATGAATTTGATGATATGGTGATATAAGTACTAACTATTATTCGAGTATTCTTTATTATTATCGTATTTATATAATACGTTGAATAACGAACTATTGTGATATGTTATATTATTATAACATTTGATTATTATTATGAATGAGTTCTGACTCGTTGTATTCTGTGATGTTTTCAGATATACAGAAGACTCAGTGACATTAGACTACTGAGTGGACATCTGAGGTATCGGTGAGTGGACCTGTACCTTCAGTGTGATTGAGTTATAACATGTTTGGTTACAACGGGTAACCGTATATGTATTGTTGACTAATTATTAATCTGTTATGATTATAATTGTGTTATGTGCTATATGGCCTTTGAGGCGTATATGTGTTAATAAAGAGGTCAACGCATGTTGGGCATTGGTTACTATTGTTTGGACGATGAATGATTCCTTGTACACATCGTTAATGGGAATCTTAGTCGTGTGAGATAATAGTAACAGGCTATCGGTAAACCGCTGTATTGGGCCTGCAGCTCAGTGGGGTTTACTAAGTGTCGCTTGAGGGCCACCGCGGCTTGAGGGTTCCTCAAGGACCACCGGTCCTCTTTAGTGCTTGTGTGTTTACAGTGCTTGGTGATGTAAACATTGTTGTTGTTGCGTTTATGATTACTTATTGTAAACTGATGTGTTATATCTGAGTTGGACTGTCGGTTACAGTTCTTTCTCACTTAGCTTCGAGCTAACCCCCACATTCCCACTTCTTGCAGTTTATGATTAGTTATATATGTTGGGCAAGAAGTTGGTGGCTGGAATGGATTGTTTGACGACCTTGCGTATTACTCTGATATTGATTTTATTAAATCAATGTTGTTTGGATTTTTCGTTAACACCCAACTCTTGTAATTTGGTTTATATAATTTTATGAACATGTTTGAAATAAGCAGGAATTTTATGTGTATTAAATGAAAAGCTTGTTTTGGGACTTCCGCTTCCGGGTTGGATTACATTATTGTATTGTTCGAAATAGGACGGGTGTTACATTCATATACACAATGAACATTTTGAAATAAGTTATCACTTAACATAAGTAAATCACTTAACTAAGTAAAGTAATATACTATCATAACCAGAATCTAGCGACATGCTAGATCTTAAAAATCGGTATATGAATTCTATCTTTTTCAATAACGAAAACAGTGGTTATGGAAACTACAATACACATATCATCAATGAAATTCAATTTTCAATTATAATTAGCATCCACGCTAATATCCACATATCACTGAGGTACATGAAACCCATTTTTATTAAAATATCTCGGAATCATGTAACACTAACCACATATTAATAAGCAAAGTAGAGGTCAAATCCTATGGTTAATACCATTATCATATAGTTACACAATCACTTAGCACCAAATTATATTTGGATACATGCTAAATCTCGTTCAATGGGTACCTTGCTATACTAGCACACGTACCACATTATCAAAATGTGCTAATCATGCACATATTTTCAACAATATCATCTCAATAATTATATCTAGTCGACCTCTACATTAGCTTATCTCTTCACATAACTTTTTCAAATTACAATTTACCACATTATCTAGTCATTAGATATGCATAATACGAAAGATTATATGTAATTCGCACATAATTATAATAATATTATCAATCCAACAATTAAAACTCTTATTTTTCCTGACTATCTTACTTTTTCCCAAGGACATAGTTTCACATAATTTTCTAATACTAGGCTATCCGGCTATGTTAATCTTCACTAAGCCTCAAACATTACCAACAAATAACCACATACTCATTTTTAACAAGTAGTATAACCCGTTCCAATTCTTCTTTTACAACGTCTCCAAATTAACACTAGTTGAGCAGCTTACTACCACCTTATATCAGTCAGTCAATAACTTTTTCATAACCGCAGGTCAACATATATCATCCGTTATTTTAAAATCATTTAGCTTCATTGGGTACTCAATAGCCTCAACAACTCCGTGTGAAATGGCATAATATAAATACGTTGGCCAGACGTCGTCATATTATGTCAGTCACACTTCATTCTCAGGCCACTTCATACCATTAATCTCTAAAGTGATTAACTTTTACTCTCTCATATATCACAATGTTGAAATCAACAATTATTACACATATAGTAACACTTTGTAATAGCTTTATGACCCAGTATTAATTTGTTACTATTTTCATTTATCACTTGAATGTGAAACTAATCACATAATTAGGTAGGCATAACAATTCAATTATTCAACAAAATTCTTATTATTACATTAACACAGGTGTAGAGTTTAACATAACTAAGTCAATTTAACACCTTTATCACTGGATTCAATATCAATCACTTAACACTTTAATTATTAAGTATAATACTCTATATAACATTTAACACTAAGTACCTTGTTAAAATATCAGGTCATATTTCACATATATTCATCAATATATAATTTCTAAGTTGATTAACAAATAACCTTCCGTATTTAGTTATCAAGCAAGAGTAAGCTCCTACAGTACTCTTCAACTCTTACAAATACTTATTCAATCATATTAAGTATTTCACATAATGTAATTAACATGATTACATAATCAATATGTATTTACCCTAACAAGCAACAATCAACAATACCCTTACTGGTATACTTTGCAGTTAAATAAACTGTCTACAAACAACTCCTACACAAAGAACCATATAGGCCTCTTAAAACAACTTTTAATATTGCATATAGTCACAAGAATGATCCCTGGGCTCAAAGAAACAAAAGCCCAATACAAATCATAAGCTAAAAGTCCGAAATAATGTCCGAAAAACACTAAAACGCGATTTTCGGGCCCCAAACGACCCCGAAGTGCCGAAAACTGACAGGGCTCATGGCAAAGCGATGAGCTTTGACCGTTGGCCCGTTTTCGAGTGGACATGTAAATTTCATCTTAATCGGACACCGAAATTTCATAATGGAAATTTTACGACCAACGTTACGTCGAACGTCGAAATTTACGAATTTTCATATTAAATTCATTTAATATAACACATAATACAAGAAATGTCTCAATAAAAGGGGAATCCGCCCGGATTGAAGGGAATAGGCCCGGATTCCGGGGAATCCGCCGGCTTCAAAGCCAATTTTCATGACAGAACCAATTTTAAGGAATCCGGTCAAGGAATCCGCCCGTATTCGTGGGAATCCGTACGGATTCAAGGGAATCCGCCCGGATTCATCCTGCTGCAACAAATCTGCAATTTTTAGTGCAAAAAATACGAAACTCAAACGCGCATAACTCCTAAACCGTAAAGAGTTAGGGTCTGAAATTTCGCAGGCACCTTTATATAATCAAAATGCAACTTTCTATTTTTCCACTTTTTCAATTTACACGTTTAACGAGAAAACGACGATATAACCAATTTTAGGCCATTTTGGACCATTTTGGTTGACACGCTATATTCCAACCGGCATACTTTCAGGGTTCCACCCTTTGCCAACATGTTTATACATATAATTATGACGTGTGGGCACATTCATCATCTATATATACACATTATATCCTATTTTGACTCATTGACCCATTTAGGGTCCAATTGGGCATTTTCAACCAAACAACCACATTGACTAACCAAACACTTTCACGCACTTTGTTACTATACTTATGACTTAAAGTCACTTTAACATTCATTATTTTCGAACCTACATGCATATTAACCATTTGACCAATAACCGACCCATTTGGGTACTTTAACAACCCATTTGGGTTTCAACCCATATAACCACTATTCAAACAATCAATTCACACTTTGTTGACTATTCCAAGTCAAACAAAACCATTTTCAATATTGGTATTATGCTATAATTCTAAAACACCAATCCACATTAAAATCATCATTTTTATATCAATTTCAACAAATTTTCCAAATTTATAATCACTTTAACTTTTCACAACTTGTCAACACACATTTGGACTCGTTGACCACTTTGACTTTCTATCTTAACACTTTCAATACAAAGAACATAATTCAACCCAATTTTGATCAATGCTAAACACATAAAAATCTAGTCACATTCAACTTGACTTTACCAAGTCAAAACACATATTCTAACAACTAGACTCTTTCTAATTCACATAACAACAAGACTCGAAACCTATTAATGGAGAATACCAACATCCCATTAATTTCATCATATCAAGTCACATCAATTCAGTTTATCATTTATCAAATAATTCCCTAGCAAGGATCTATAATCACACCTTGCATTTATCAACTTATTAACAAGCGATATTCACCAATAATTCAATTTACTTTACTAACAATCATATCATAGTAAAGCAAACAGTCAAAGCTTATTAAAATTCATCAAGCTTATCAGAAATTACCTGGCACATCTAGGCCCACGAGTATTGAGGAATCATTGAGAATACCAGACGGTTCCTCATGTTCCTCCGTCTCTGCATCCAAAACAACACTATTGCATATTGTTATAGGTTAGTACATATTCAATAACCACATTTCCATACAATTACTAAACCCCATCCCTGGAATGTTTGACTTGACACGTCATATAGATTTGGGATTGAACATAACCAATGTCCAATTCACCCAAACCTATGCTCTGATACCAATTTATAACACCCGTCTCGAAATGTAAGTACAATTTTTTTTTTAAACATATCGGAAGCGCATGATTAATAGAAATCAGTAGATTGCATATATACATTTCAAATAACAATCCACTTACATACAAACCTTTAAAACTAGATTATTCTAATCATTATACTCATTAAGTTTAAGTGTTATAGAAATCCAAATATGTTGTTAAATCATTAACGTATTATCCATTTCAGAGTGAGCCTGTCAAACATTCCATTCCATATGTACTTCTTGCCCACCCACATACAAAAGTAAACCTGCAAGAAGTAATGAGGGGTTAGTACGAAGCTAAGTGAATAGATCCCAAGCTATCAATCTAACTCAGCTTAACACATGCCTATAACCAAGCAATGCACAAGCAACATAGAAGGATCGGTGGTCCTTGAGGTACCCTCATGCCGCGGATGGTTCCCCAAGTAACACTTAAAACCAACTGACGGCCAAATCAGAGGTTAAACCGATAGTTTGGTACTATTACTACACACGACGCAATTTCAGTGTCCAACACATGTACAAGGCACTTGCGAAGTCCTAGTAATAGTATCCAAACCCAACACATTAGTTGACCCCCACCAAATCAAATAGTCCACAACTATCATAGCACAATGGACGCCAATAATCAATCAAGGTCCAGCCAACATGCCAATATAATATTAATGCAATCATTGCAATAAACCAAGTTTACCCGTTGTAACCATGTTGTTACAACTAACTTAGACTGAAAGTCCAAGATCCACTCACCGACAATCATAGTAGTCCACTCAGTAGTCTAATGTCACTGAGTCTTCTCCACATCTGAGAATACAATAACACAACACAAGTTAGTCATTTGACACTTGCCTCAATATTGATATAATATCATACAATTGTAATTACATCAAACCATTTATCATTAATCTTGTATTAATCCAACATTCATCTCCATCATTGTTAACTAATATAATGAAACCATTAACAATATTACTAACTTTCCACATCAATTATTCATCAAAACATCAATATTTGATCTAATGAATACTTAACCAACTAATTTCACACCGTCCTCTTTAATTATCAATTAAGGGTTCTTATTAGCAAATCATACTACTTTCTTCATATAAACCATCAAACTCATCATGATTATCAAAATTCTCATGAACACTTAACCAATTTCACAACCCTTAGCATAATCAATGTAAATCATCATCTTTAATCAACACTTATCAATCATACATCATTATTCTAAACATAGAAGTTCCAATTCTTGAATTATCAACTAAACACATAAACTTTACTAGTGATCATATATCATTTTCTTCATTTCAAGGTTAGGCTTAGATTTTAATCATCATTTAAACATCAACTAACAATTTTATCATCATTCCAAGCTTCTATTTCATGAACATCCTACCAATTAATCAACTACTCAAAACCCCCAATTTCTAGGGTTATCTCAAACACGAAATTAACACATATAACATGATTAAGATGATGCTAGAATGATTATTACATGTTATTGAAGCTTAATTAACATCAATTCACACTTTTGAAACCCTAAATTCGGATTTTGCTCAAGAACACCAAAACCCCCAATTTCTAGGGTTTATAAAATCAAGAACACATGATCATACCTTGTTTGTGATGATTAAGGAAGCTTGAATTCGTGTTTAGAAGCTCCAATTTGATGATTTCTTCAAGATTTTGTGGATTGATTAAGTGTTAAATGTATGTGTGTGTATACGTACGTATGTATGTGGAGGAAATAAAGACCGACCCAATCCATATAATATACCATATAAGTGTTAGTTTTCCTTCCCCGTATTTATTATTGTCTGGAACTTAAAAACCATTTGCGGGGAAATACAATTTTTATTTTACCGTCAACTAAATAAATTTAAAACAGTTAATAATTTACTATTCACAAAAAGTCATATAACTGTTTGACCTATTATTTTTTAACAATCCAACACATATTAACAAATTTAAATCGCATTTAAATTTACAGGAAATATCTATTACTCCTAGGCCCAATTTGAGGATGTTACAACCCGCCAATCGTGGGTGGGTAAACCCATGAAATTTTTACTCATGGGTGGGTTATGGGTATGAATTTCTACCCGTTGGCAGGTCGCGGGCGGGTGATAGGTATGAACTTATACCCACGGGTAAACCCGACCCACGAACCTACAAAACACATTATAGATACTTACAAGTGGATTTGTATAATTTATTGCATATATATGTATACACGATTGTTAATTTGAATTATATATAATAAAACTATTCATATAGAGATTAAAAAATATAGTTTTCATGTTTCGAATAGCAAACTTATCAAATGATCAAGAAAAAATTATCAAATAAATGGATAGTTATCGAAATATTAGTCCACAACTCCACATGTCTTAAATTTTAACAATTTAATTCGTTAAAATTACGATCTATTTATTTGAACATGTTTTAAAACATTTTTATACATGTAAATTATATAAAATCATTTGATATTTTGATAAAATGTTTATATTATTTAAAACCCGCGGGTTACCCGTGACCCATGGGTACCCGCGGGTCGAGAGTATGGGTGTAAAAATAAACCCGCTAGCGGGTGTTCGTGGGTTTGCGGGTCAAAAAACCCGTCGCGGGCAGGTGATGGGTTTGACATATTTGTACCCACGACCCGCGGGTGCCATCCCTAATTATATACCCCTCGCATTGCGAGGGGTTACCGTTTAAATTTATCAAATTCATTAATGGTAGGTATACACAAACATAATTATTATTCTTTTATTTCCTTATATACTTAACCTTTTTTATATAAATAGTGACGATTTCAGGGATCAAATAACTTTTATTCTTTCAACATACATTAAACTTTATCTAGAGATTGAAAAATTGGTTCGTTTTAAATTTGAAAACTATTACGATTATATTGGAAATTTTATTGAATTTTATAATTCTTAGAGTAATAATAATAATAATAATAATAATGAAATGATAGATATGCTTTTACCAAGAATAGGGGTGTTCATTCGGTTTAAACCGAACACCGAATAAGTGATTTCCGTTTATTTTTAACGACGAAAGATAACGTTATTTAATACGTTATTTAATATGCTATTTAATGTCAACCTTTATATTTAATATCCTTTACTTTATTTTTAATGCTCCTTTAATGAGATTCATTGCATATTTCTTTTCAAAAGTCTTGTTTGGATTAGTTAGCCGTTTCGGATATGCTTTCTAAATTAAATAGTAATTCATCTATATCATATGCGGAATTTTTATTTACTTTTTCTTCTAATATCTTAACCTGTTTATTTAAATTTTCTAATTCTCGTTTTATCTTAATATTTTCTTCTGCTTGTTCTGTTAAATGTCTTCTTTTTACTTTTTCTAGACAATCAAGAGACGCTTGGATATCTTCTAGAATTCTCGATCTATATGAACTTAATGAATATTTATTTTTTATATTGCTTCTAAATTCCTTTAAATCTTCAATCATATCGACTAATTCTTCGTTAGTTGTTCTTCTTTCTTTTCTCTTTTTATATGGACCTCTCTTATATCGTTCTAATTCCATTTTTATATTCTATTATTAAGATTAATTACTACTGAACTCAATTCTTCGACTTGACTTTTTAGCTTATCCAGTTGGTCTTCCTTATATAAATTAGTTTTTCTAATAGGTGCTTCTATTTCTTCATTTATTCTAGGAATTATTGAATGACTTGATTCTCCTATTATATTTCCTAACTTTAATTGTTTAAATCTTTTACTATGATTTCTTAAAAATTCTCTTTGTATCTTATCTTCTTGTATTAAAGTACTTGTTTCATTAAATAATTTTTCTGTATATAATCTATCTAGATTTTTATACTGAATGCTTAAAGAACTATTACTTAGCGCGTAGGCTATTCTATAATTGACTATTAAAGGTATTTCACCATTTTCCATTAGTTCTTTATTTTTAAAATTACATATTACTCCTATACAATTATCTATTTTTCTTGTTTCTAAAGGTATTGGATACTGTAATGCTATATTAAATTTTATTACTCCATATCCTAAATCTCCTTCTATGCTTCCTAATAAACTATATTGTTTTTGTTTTATTCTGTTATCTTCAATTTTTAATTCTACTGGGGTTTTTATTCCTTCTCTAAAAGTTGATCTTATTATTATTTGTATTACATTAATATGTATATATCCTATCTTCTTTCTATGTTCTTCTTTTATTTTTTGTAGTCTTTTTATTATTTGATTTATCTGAACTACTGGTGCCTGGAATTTATTATTAGCTTGTTCTATTTTAACATTCTGTTCTCCTTGCATGATTCCATAATATATTATATTTTCTCTGTTTAATCTTTCGATTAATGATCTACTTATTCCTTCTGATTCTTTTAAATTTAGTATTCCATGGTTTTTTACTTTTGTTACTATTTTCTTGTTTAATAATACATCTGATATATAACTTCCTGCTTCTTCTATGTTTTCTATATCTTGATATTCTTCAGACATATTTAATATTTTCTTCTATATCTTTATAATATAAATTTATTCTTGGTATTTTAAAACCATTTAATATTATTTCTCTATTATTTATTTCATAATCAAATTGTTCTAGAAAATTCATTCCTAATAATATCTTTTTATTTTTTAGATTCTTTCCATTATCTACTGGTATTTCCATCTTTATTTTTAATTCTTGACTAAATATTAATTCTATCGTTGTTAACTTAGTGTCTATTTTTTCATGATCACATTCAATTGAATCATATACCTCGGTTACTATGTCTGGACTTATATAACTACTACATGCTCCTGTATCTATTAGTATGACAATTATTTGATTATTTATACTTCCTATAACATGATATTGATTATAGTTTTGCGTAGCTAATGATATTTTAAAACTTTTCATTTTTATTAAAATCTTTTATAATATGAAATTTTCTTCAGAATTTAACAAGTTATAAGGATTATCAATATACCTGACTTTCTTATGATGGCTGTTGTTTGAACCGAATTTCCAACCCAACACCGGAATTTGTCCTTGACGCTTCCCTAGCTTTGACGGACTTCTCGACGGTTTTCCAGGGCTCCAGGAAATCTTTCCTTCTTCAAACTTAGACTCATAAACAAGTAGTATATTTTTCTTATTTCCTGTTAAATCCTTACGGATTTGTTTTAATGACACCTTCTTGTACTTAAATTATAAACATGATATTTATTGGGAAATATATTACAAGAGAGTAATCTTACAAGATTGTAAGAAAGAGTACTTGACTTCGAAATTAAGCGTACCTATAAATGAGAGATATCCTCTCAATATATAGACTCTTACATAGTGGATGTCAACATCATCCGACTCATACACACCTATATTGTGATAAGAAATCTTATCACAACGTACAATTATTTATTTACATAGTGGGTAACAGCATGTGACAGAGTCACATCTTTTTGACTTTTTTTTGCAAGTGCTTTTAGACGTAAGCGCTTACGTTTGTGTCTTCAATAATTGCCTCATCTTCACTGCTACTTGTCTTTTCGCACCCCACACATGTATGGTCTTCTGGATATTCTTGTTGTAATCTGTAGCAAAGATATTCCTTAACATGGTTGCTAAAATTGAACTTGTTGAACATTGCCTTTGTTATGAAGTCTTTGAGAATCTTTTTGTCAAGCTCAGATGATTGTTTAGCTTGGTGGCTCCATATTAGTGTTGATTCTGCTGCATAATTAATTCTTCCTTCGACCTTAATTCCTTTGTTAAGTATGAGGACATAATTATTTCCTAAATAATCTAGTTCGTCTCCTTGGTATTGTCCTGAACCCATTGCAGGATAGTTTTTGTTACTAACACCTATTTGACATAATTGAATTGCTGCCTGAGTAACTTCTCCTTCTTCATTAAACTCTGGAATAGTTCCAAAGATGCGAAGAAAACCTTCTTTGTCCTTGATGATTTTGTTGATGACATTATTGATTGCAGTTTTCATTCTGATTGGAAAGTACCTGAATAAATCTTGACCTTTGAAATAAACACAGCTAATAATTCCTGATTGGAACATTAGGTATGTTTTTAACGGATCTGCTTCCGGAAGAACTATTGCTTTTGGACCTTGGAAACCTGTATCAATTGGGTAAATGCTGGTTTCTTTATCTGTTTCTTTATAATTTAAAAGAAAATTATATTCTTTTTCCATGATTTTTCTTGTGAGTCTTTTGTTGTCTTCAATCTGCTGCTTTGTCTGTATTCCACTGATTGTTAAATTTGTTCTTGGAATTTTTCCAAGAATTGGTAGCTTCTTTTCTTCTGGCATGGCTTCTTTTGCTTTGTTTTTTGGACTAGCTAGCTTCTGGGCATAAGTTTCGTTTGCCTTATATTCTTCAAATGCTTTTTTGGCTTCATTTAAACTATTATACTTTTGATGAACAATTCCCTTTTTGCCGGTGATAAACATAGCTGCTTTGCTCCAATGATCGTATATTCCTTGGTTTGTTCCATTGAATATAACATAAAATGCCTTGGCTTTTTCTTCTTCATCAAATTTGAAATGTTCTTTGATTGCTTCAATTTTTGCTTCTTTTGTATTACTGGATTCACCCCCCCCCCGGAAAGGATTGGAACAGTAACTGTTTCTAGTCTGGAAATTCCTGAGGTTTGTTGTTCAGCAACCTTTAATAACTCGATTGTTCGTGCAAATTCTTCATATTCTTTTTGAATTATTGCAGTTTCTTTTTGTAGTTGTTTGATCTTCTCTTGGTTTTGAGAGATGATTGCCTTGAGTCCTTCTTGCTTTTCTTGAATAGTAAGCTTTAACGCCTCCATTCCCTTGTGAGTGTATCTGCTAAATAATTTGTTTTGCCTGGGATGTGAATGGCAATAAAATCAAATTGTTGAATTGCTAAGCTCCATCGTAAAAGTCTTCCTTTGTTGTAAGTTTCTTTGAGCTTAACATTAATAAAATCTTTTACATACATATTATCTGTTTGAAAAATGAATTTAACTGGTTGTAAATCAATTCTTAATTTTTTCAAAGAATTTATAAATGCTAAAAGTTCTTTTTCATGAACAGTATAATTCTGCTCAGCTGGTTTGAATGTTCCTGAGATCCATTTGGATAACAAGACTTGTTGTTTTTGGTTGATCTTTTCAGATTCGTTTTGCCTTTCAGATGAAATATCTGTATCTTGCTGCTTTGTTGATCTTTCGATCCTTATTGTCTTAAATTCATCATAATTCTTAAGAAAATTCTTAAGATCCGATGGTTTGTTATCAGTGATATAAGTCTTGAAATCTTCATATGCATTTGGTATTGCTTGAAGGATTGCTCCCCAAGTAGTACTACTTGCATCAGTGTTCAAGATTAATAAATCACCTTTCTTTGCTGTATATAATCTTGGTAGATTTTTGCAAATATTTTTCATGCGTTGAACAGCCAAAGTGGCTAAATCATTCCATTTCCATGGAGTTTTTGTTGAAATCATTTTTTGCAATATTGATCTTTCTTTTGCAAGATTTTTTATAAATCCTTTTTCTCCAATGTAATTTAAACATCCGAGAAATCTTTGTATTTGTTGCCGATCGCTTAGTTGATCTGGAAATTCATGTATTTTTTCTAAAAGATGTTTTTGTGGTTCAATGAATCCACCTTTTAAAATCTTTATTCCTAGAAATTCGATTTCTTGTAAAGAAATTTTCGATTTTTCTTTATTTAAAATCACTCCCTTATCCCCAAGTTGTATTAAAACCTTGGCGACATTTTTTAAATGGTTTTCTTTTGTTCCTGGAGTAAAAATAATAATATCATCTATATATGCTAAACATATTGCTTCAAGACCTTTTAGATTAAAGTCCATAAATCGTTGGAATTGACTTGGTGCTTGTTTTAATCCCATGGGCATAACATTATATTCAAAATGCATTTGTGGAGGACAACTAAATGCTGTTAGAGGTTTTGATTCTTCGTCAAGACGTAATTGGAAAAATCCTGATTTTGCATCTAGCGTTGTGAACCATTCTGAATTTCTAATTTTGTTGAAAATATAATCTTGTCTTGGCAAATTATAGGCGTCTCCTTTAGTAGCTTTGTTCATAGCAGTATAATTTATAACTAGCCTTCTTTTTCCTCTTTTTATTTCGTTATGGTTTTCTACATAAAATGCGGGTGCACTGTGTGGACTTTTTGAATATCTAATTATTCCTATTTCTAGTTGTTTATTAGTTTCTTCTCTAAATTCTTCAACATCTTTTTCTGTGTATGGTATCGTGTTTTTTACATTTACTTCTTGAGTTGGGTCTTTTAGTTCTATATGAACTATAGTGGTATTTTTGTTTTTATCTGGGTCTAATGGGTTTTGACTACATATATTTTCTAATATAGTTTCTACTTGGTTTTCTATGTGTATAAATAATACATTAGTTAAAAATGTATTTATATATCTTATTATTCCCCCCCTAACAAGTTCTAGAGTTGTATAAATTTTTGTAGTTATAATTTCTTGTTTTTGTCCATCTAATTGTGGACACATTATACTAATTGTATCTATCATTTCCGTGAATGGTAAATAGCTGCGTAGAAAGTTATTTCCTATAATTAAAGGTATTCCTGCGTTGTGTTTATATATACTTGGTGCAGGGAATCTTTTTCCTTCTATTAAGAAAACTAATCCTGTAGCTTTTTCATTTAGTGTTATAGTTTTATTATTTGCAATAGTGGCTCTTAAAGCTTTAGATGTCTTCTTCCAATATCTTGCTGGAAGCAGATTTTCCATGGCTAAACATATAGTTGCCCCAGTATCGACATATGCAAGTCTAACTTTATTAAATAATTTTACTTTTATGAATATACTGTTTTTCGAACTCATTCTTCGCTAGATGTACTTGATTCGGTTTCAGTTTCACTGATTAAACTATAAGTGTCAAAATCTATTGATTCATTTTCACTGAATTCTTCTTCTATAGGTTCGAAACCTAAACTATATATCATTTTTAGTTTTTTATCTTTCTGGTTGTCCTTTTGTGGACATTCATTAGCATAATGACCTATTTCTTGGCATTTCCAACATCTACAATTCTTTTTTTCTTTTGGACATGGTTTCTGTTTATCATAACTAAATTTTTTTCTAAATCTTCGTTTATATTTTGGTTTCCATTTTCTTTCATAATGCTTTTTAGGTCTGTACCTATATATTTTTTTCTTTCTTTTATAGTACCTTTTATAGGTTTTTGAACATCCATATTCTTGCGGGACGTCGTCTAGTTGTTTGCAACACTTTGGGTTTACCTGTCTGACATATGTTTTTTCTATTTTTCTTAGACATAGTTGTTGTCTATATTCTTTGGCATATCTTTCTAGTAATCCTAGGGTTTGATCACGATTTGTTCTTCCCGGATCATTTATTTGTTTTTCTATATACTGTGTCATTGGGTAAGGTAGTTTACTAAGGACTATTTGTAGTAATCCTGTTCTGTCTTCTACCTTATAATAATTTTCTTTTACCTGACAGAAGAAATTTTCTAAATAGCATGGATCACATATTTTCATATTACTTAATATTCTTATTACATTAGGTTTATCTTCTTGTCTAGCTTCTTCTGGTCCATAACCAAAGAATTCACTAAATATAGCTTGTGCTAAAGCATTTAAGAATATTAATTTTGATTCTTTAGATGTATCTCCTGGTTCTGCAGTAGTGTTTATAGGTGTATTTGTTATCCAATCTGCTATAGTTCCTGAGGTTTTGTATTTTACGTATACAGCAAAATTTCCTATAGTTAAATTACTTACAGAATCATCATCTGTTTGCATAAGTAATTTTAGTCTATTTATCCATACTAGCACTAAATCTTCTGCGTTTGTAGCGCAATCTATATTTAAAATTCCTTCAATAATATTTCTTTCTTTTTCTTGATATCTTGGTGGGATATTCTTTTTTAATTTTCCGTTATTTTCTGTATATCCATTTCCATAAGTATAATTTTTATAACTATTTTCCATTTTTTGTTTAAACGTGCTACTTGGTCCTTCATCTAATGGTGATCTCTGTCTTTTAGGGCTCCTTGGTGGTGTGACATCACTTTTATCATCATTTCCTGCCATTCTATATGTTGGATCTTCTTCATCACTATCGAATCCATATATAATTCCTTGTTTATCTTCATCTTCTATGGCCATTTTTACGTTTTCTAATTGTAATTTTTCTACCAATTTAGTTAGTTTATCTATATCATCCATTATTTTCTAAAAGGTGGTTCTAGATTTGTAACGTTTTCTGTTTTCTTAAAGAAATTGTATAAATCTTGTTTTGTTAGGTACTTTTGTGATAACATTTGTGCTTCGGTTGACTCTAAACCTTGTATAGAGTATCGTTCTATATTATCTTTAATTTGTTTTAGACTAGCTTCTAGCTTATTTATTTCATTCATATTTTCTTTTAACATTTCAATCACTATTTTCATTTGCTCTGAAACTCGTAATTGATCACTCATATTTAATGTATTATTTATTACTTATCTAGAGTAGGTTTTAATTTCCAGTTCTTTAGCTTTCTGGCTCTGATACCATTTTTTATGCGGAATGTATTCTTTGTCTATAAACTTTAATCCTTTCTTTAAAATCCAAAATTTCGTGTTCTTGTCTTGATATTGATTGTAGACACAAATTTATAAGATTTATTTTTTCATTTATTGCGTTTTGTTTTTCAGATTTTTGATACATTATTAATAAATGTTTTCTATGTGTTTTTAAGACATTCATAATTAATTGTTTATTTCTTGTTGCTAGTTCTAGACTTTCTAGAGTTGATTCTATTAATCTTTGTGTATAATAGTTTCCTAATCTTAACGGACCCTTATCCATTATAATTTAAACTAAATTTTTATCTTTTTCTTTTTATTTAAAATAGTGACGGTTTTAGCGACACTTATTTTCCGTTGCTATTACTACTTAACCGTCTTAACCTGGTTAAGTAGTAATAGCAACGGAAAATAAGTGTCGCTAAAACCGTCACTATTTTAAATAAAAAGAAAAAGATAAAAATTTAGTTTAAATTATAATGGATAAGGGTCCGTTAAGATTAGGAAACTATTATACACAAAGATTAATAGAATCAACTCTAGAAAGTCTAGAACTAGCAACAAGAAATAAACAATTAATTATGAATGTCTTAAAAACACATAGAAAACATTTATTAATAATGTATCAAAAATCTGAAAAACAAAACGCAATAAATGAAAAAATAAATCTTATAAATTTGTGTCTACAATCAATATCAAGACAAGAACACGAAATTTTGGATTTTAAAGAAAGGATTAAAGTTTATAGACAAAGAATACATTCCGCATAAAAAATGGTATCAAAGCCAGAAAGCTAAAGAACTGGAAATTAAAACCTACTCTAGATAAGTAATAAATAATACATTAAATATGAGTGATCAATTACGAGTTTCAGAGCAAATGAAAATAGTGATTGAAATGTTAAAAGAAAATATGAATGAAATAAATAAGCTAGAAGCTAGTCTAAAACAAATTAAAGATAATATAGAACGATACTCTATACAAGGTTTAGAGTCAACCGAAGCACAAATGTTATCACAAAAGTACCTAACAAAACAAGATTTATACAATTTCTTTAAGAAAACAGAAAACGTTACAAATCTAGAACCACCTTTTAGAAAATAATGGATGATATAGATAAACTAACTAAATTGGTAGAAAAATTACAATTAGAAAACGTAAAAATGGCCATAGAAGATGAAGATAAACAAGGAATTATATATGGATTCGATAGTGATGAAGAAGATCCAACATATAGAATGGCAGGAAATGATGATAAAAGTGATGTCACACCACCAAGGAGCCCTAAAAGACAGAGATCACCATTAGATGAAGGACCAAGTAGCACGTTTAAACAAAAAATGGAAAATAGTTATAAAAATTATACTTATGGAAATGGATATACAGAAAATAACGGAAAATTAAAAAAGAATATCCCACCAAGATATCAAGAAAAAGAAAGAAATATTATTGAAGGAATTTTAAATATAGATTGCGCTACAAACGCAGAAGATTTAGTGCTAGTATGGATAAATAGACTAAAATTACTTATGCAAACAGATGATGATTCTGTAAGTAATTTAACTATAGGAAATTTTGCTGTATACGTAAAATACAAAACCTCAGGAACTATAGCAGATTGGATAACAAATACACCTATAAACACTACTGCAGAACCAGGAGATACATCTAAAGAATCAAAATTAATATTCTTAAATGCTTTAGCACAAGCTATATTTAGTGAATTCTTTGGTTATGGACCAGAAGAAGCTAGACAAGAAGATAAACCTAATGTAATAAGAATATTAAGTAATATGAAAATATGTGATCCATGCTATTTAGAAAATTTCTTCTGTCAGGTAAAAGAAAATTATTATAAGGTAGAAGACAGAACAGGATTACTACAAATAGTTCTTAGTAAACTACCTTACCCAATGACACAGTATATAGAAAAACAAATAAATGATCCGGGAAGAACAAATCGTGATCAAACCCTAGGATTACTAGAAAGATATGCCAAAGAATATAGACAACAACTATGTCTAAGAAAAATAGAAAAAACATATGTCAGACAGGTAAACCCAAAGTGTTGCAAACAACTAGACGACGTCCCGCAAGAATATGGATGTTCAAAAACCTATAAAAGGTACTATAAAAGAAAGAAAAAAATATATAGGTACAGACCTAAAAAGCATTATGAAAGAAAATGGAAACCAAAATATAAACGAAGATTTAGAAAAAAATTTAGTTATGATAAACAGAAACCATGTCCAAAAGGAAAAAAGAATTGTAGATGTTGGAAATGCCAAGAAATAGGTCATTATGCTAATGAATGTCCACAAAAGGACAACCAGAAAGATAAAAAACTAAAAATGATATATAGTTTAGGTTTCGAACCTATAGAAGAAGAATTCAGTGAAAATGAATCAATAGATTTTGACACTTATAGTTTAATCAGTGAAACTGAAACCGAATCAAGTACATCTAGCGAAGAATGAGTTCGAAAAACAGTATATTCATAAAAGTAAAATTATTTAATAAAGTTAGACTTGCATATGTCGATACTGGGGCAACTATATGTTTAGCCATGGAAAATCTGCTTCCAGCAAGATATTGGAAGAAGACATCTAAAGCTTTAAGAGCCACTATTGCAAATAATAAAACTATAACACTAAATGAAAAAGCTACAGGATTAGTTTTCTTAATAGAAGGAAAAAGATTCCCTGCACCAAGTATATATAAACACAACGCAGGAATACCTTTAATTATAGGAAATAACTTTCTACGCAGCTATTTACCATTCACGGAAATGATAGATACAATTAGTATAATGTGTCCACAATTAGATGGACAAAAACAAGAAATTATAACTACAAAAATTTATACAACTCTAGAACTTGTTAGGGGGGGAATAATAAGATATATAAATACATTTTTAACTAATGTATTATTTATACACATAGAAAACCAAGTAGAAACTATATTAGAAAATATATGTAGTCAAAACCCATTAGACCCAGATAAAAACAAAAATACCACTATAGTTCATATAGAACTAAAAGACCCAACTCAAGAAGTAAATGTAAAAAACACGATACCATACACAGAAAAAGATGTTGAAGAATTTAGAGAAGAAACTAATAAACAACTAGAAATAGGAATAATTAGATATTCAAAAAGTCCACACAGTGCACCCGCATTTTATGTAGAAAACCATAACGAAATAAAAAGAGGAAAAAGAAGGCTAGTTATAAATTATACTGCTATGAACAAAGCTACTAAAGGAGACGCCTATAATTTGCCAAGACAAGATTATATTTTCAACAAAATTAGAAATTCAGAATGGTTCACAACGCTAGATGCAAAATCAGGATTTTTCCAATTACGTCTTGACGAAGAATCAAAACCTCTAACAGCATTTAGTTGTCCTCCACAAATGCATTTTGAATATAATGTTATGCCCATGGGATTAAAACAAGCACCAAGTCAATTCCAACGATTTATGGACTTTAATCTAAAAGGTCTTGAAGCAATATGTTTAGCATATATAGATGATATTATTATTTTTACTCCAGGAACAAAAGAAAACCATTTAAAAAATGTCGCCAAGGTTTTAATACAACTTGGGGATAAGGGAGTGATTTTAAATAAAGAAAAATCGAAAATTTCTTTACAAGAAATCGAATTTCTAGGAATAAAGATTTTAAAAGGTGGATTCATTGAACCACAAAAACATCTTTTAGAAAAAATACATGAATTTCCAGATCAACTAAGCGATCGGCAACAAATACAAAGATTTCTCGGATGTTTAAATTACATTGGAGAAAAAGGATTTATAAAAAATCTTGCAAAAGAAAGATCAATATTGCAAAAAATGATTTCAACAAAAACTCCATGGAAATGGAATGATTTAGCCACTTTGGCTGTTCAACGCATGAAAAATATTTGCAAAAATCTACCAAGATTATATACAGCAAAGAAAGGTGATTTATTAATCTTGAACACTGATGCAAGTAGTACTACTTGGGGAGCAATCCTTCAAGCAATACCAAATGCATATGAAGATTTCAAGACTTATATCACTGATAACAAACCATCGGATCTTAAGAATTTTCTTAAGAATTATGATGAATTTAAGACAATAAGGATCGAAAGATCAACAAAGCAGCAAGATACAGATATTTCATCTGAAAGGCAAAACGAATCTGAAAAGATCAACCAAAAACAACAAGTCTTGTTATCCAAATGGATCTCAGGAACATTCAAACCAGCTGAGCAGAATTATACTGTTCATGAAAAAGAACTTTTAGCATTTATAAATTCTTTGAAAAAATTAAGAATTGATTTACAACCAGTTAAATTCATTTTTCAAACAGATAATATGTATGTAAAAGATTTTATTAATGTTAAGCTCAAAGAAACTTACAACAAAGGAAGACTTTTACGATGGAGCTTAGCAATTCAACAATTTGATTTTATTGCCATTCACATCCCAGGCAAAACAAATTATTTAGCAGATACACTCACAAGGGAATGGAGGCGTTAAAGCTTACTATTCAAGAAAAGCAAGAAGGACTCAAGGCAATCATCTCTCAAAACCAAGAGAAGATCAAACAACTACAAAAAGAAACTGCAATAATTCAAAAAGAATATGAAGAATTTGCACGAACAATCGAGTTACTAAAGGTTGCTGAACAACAAACCTCAGGAATTTCCAGACTAGAAACAGTTACTGTTCCAATCCTTTCCGGGGGGGGTGAATCCAGTAATACAAAAGAAGCAAAAATTGAAGCAATCAAAGAACATTTCAAATTTGATGAAGAAGAAAAAGCCAAGGCATTTTATGTTATATTCAATGGAACAAACCAAGGAATATACGATCATTGGAGCAAAGCAGCTATGTTTATCACCGGCAAAAAGGGAATTGTTCATCAAAAGTATAATAGTTTAAATGAAGCCAAAAAAGCATTTGAAGAATATAAGGCAAACGAAACTTATGCCCAGAAGCTAGCTAGTCCAAAAAACAAAGCAAAAGAAGCCATGCCAGAAGAAAAGAAGCTACCAATTCTTGGAAAAATTCCAAGAACAAATTTAACAATCAGTGGAATACAGACAAAGCAGCAGATTGAAGACAACAAAAGACTCACAAGAAAAATCATGGAAAAAGAATATAATTTTCTTTTAAATTATAAAGAAACAGATAAAGAAACCAGCATTTACCCAATTGATACAGGTTTCCAAGGTCCAAAAGCAATAGTTCTTCCGGAAGCAGATCCGTTAAAAACATACCTAATGTTCCAATCAGGAATTATTAGCTGTGTTTATTTCAAAGGTCAAGATTTATTCAGGTACTTTCCAATCAGAATGAAAACTGCAATCAATAATGTCATCAACAAAATCATCAAGGACAAAGAAGGTTTTCTTCGCATCTTTGGAACTATTCCAGAGTTTAATGAAGAAGGAGAAGTTACTCAGGCAGCAATTCAATTATGTCAAATAGGTGTTAGTAACAAAAACTATCCTGCAATGGGTTCAGGACAATACCAAGGAGACGAACTAGATTATTTAGGAAATAATTATGTCCTCATACTTAACAAAGGAATTAAGGTCGAAGGAAGAATTAATTATGCAGCAGAATCAACACTAATATGGAGCCACCAAGCTAAACAATCATCTGAGCTTGACAAAAAGATTCTCAAAGACTTCATAACAAAGGCAATGTTCAACAAGTTCAATTTTAGCAACCATGTTAAGGAATATCTTTGCTACAGATTACAACAAGAATATCCAGAAGACCATACATGTGTGGGGTGCGAAAAGACAAGTAGCAGTGAAGATGAGGCAATTATTGAAGACACAAACGTAAGCGCTTACGTCTAAAAGCACTTGCCAAAAAAGTCAAAAAGATGTGACTCTGTCACATGCTGTTACCCACTATGTAAATAAATAATTGTACGTTGTGATAAGATTTCTTATCACAATATAGGTGTGTATGAGTCGGATGATGTTGACATCCACTATGTAAGAGTCTATATATTGAGAGGATATCTCTCATTTATAGGTACGCTTAATTTCGAAGTCAAGTACTCTTTCTTACAATCTTGTAAGATTACTCTCTTGTAATATATTTCCCAATAAATATCATGTTTATAATTTAAGTACAAGAAGGTGTCATTAAAACAAATCCGTAAGGATTTAACAGGAAATAAGAAAAATATACTACTTGTTTATGAGTCTAAGTTTGAAGAAGGAAAGATTTCCTGGAGCCCTGGAAAACCGTCGAGAAGTCCGTCAAAGCTAGGGAAGCGTCAAGGACAAATTCCGGTGTTGGGTTGGAAATTCGGTTCAAACAACAGCCATCATAAGAAAGTCAGGTATATTGATAATCCTTATAACTTGTTAAATTCTGAGGAAAATTTCATATTATAAAAGATTTTAATAAAAATGAAAAGTTTTAAAATATCATTAGCTACGCAAAACTATAATCAATATCATGTTATAGGAAGTATAAATAATCAAATAATTGTCATAATAATAGATACAGGAGCATGTAGTAGTTATATAAGTCCAGACATAGTAACCGAGGTATATGATTCAATTGAATGTGATCATGAAAAAATAGACACTAAGTTAACAACGATAGAATTAATATTTAGTCAAGAATTAAAAATAAAGATGGAAATACCAGTAGATAATGGAAAGAATCTAAAAAATAAAAAGATATTATTAGGAATGAATTTTCTAGAACAATTTGATTATGAAATAAATAATAGAGAAATAATATTAAATGGTTTTAAAATACCAAGAATAAATTTATATTATAAAGATATAGAAGAAAATATTAAATATGTCTGAAGAATATCAAGATATAGAAAACATAGAAGAAGCAGGAAGTTATATATCAGATGTATTATTAAAAAAGAAAATAGTAACAAAAGTAAAAAAACCATGGAATACTAAATTTAAAAGAATCAGAAGGAATAAGTAGATCATTAATCGAAAGATTAAACAGAGAAAATATAATATATTATGGAATCATGCAAGGAGAACAGAATGTTAAAATAGAACAAGCTAATAATAAATTCCAGGCACCAGTAGTTCAGATAAATCAAATAATAAAAAGACTACAAAAAATAAAAGAAGAACATAGAAAGAAGATAGGATATATACATATTAATGTAATACAAATAATAATAAGATCAACTTTTAGAGAAGGAATAAAAACCCCAGTAGAATTAAAAATTGAAGATAACAGAATAAAACAAAAACAATATAGTTTATTAGGAAGCATAGAAGGAGATTTAGGATATGGAGTAATAAAATTTAATATAGCATTACAGTATCCAATACCTTTAGAAACAAGAAAAATAGATAATTGTATAGGAGTAATATGTAATTTTAAAAATAAAGAACTAATGGAAAATGGTGAAATACCTTTAATAGTCAATTATAGAATAGCCTACGCGCTAAGTAATAGTTCTTTAAGCATTCAGTATAAAAATCTAGATAGATTATATACAGAAAAATTATTTAATGAAACAAGTACTTTAATACAAGAAGATAAGATACAAAGAGAATTTTTAAGAAATCATAGTAAAAGATTTAAACAATTAAAGTTAGGAAATATAATAGGAGAATCAAGTCATTCAATAATTCCTAGAATAAATGAAGAAATAGAAGCACCTATTAGAAAAACTAATTTATATAAGGAAGACCAACTGGATAAGCTAAAAAGTCAAGTCGAAGAATTAAGTTCAGTAGTAATTAATCTTAATAATAGAATATAAAAATGGAATTAGAACGATATAAGAGAGGTCCATATAAAAAGAGAAAAGAAAGAAGAACAACTAACGAAGAATTAGTCGATATGATTGAAGATTTAAAGGAGCATTAAAAATAAAGTAAAGGATATTAAATATAAAGGTTGACATTAAATAACATATTAAATAACGTATTAAATAACGTTATCTTTCGTCGTTAAAAATAAACGGAAATCACTTATTCGGTGTTCGGTTTAAACCGAATGAACACCCCTAACCAAGAACGAGGGTACTTTAACATTAAGGTACTTTAACATTTTATTTAATGTTAACACAAATAGCTTCAATTAATGATTTCTTAAATTGCTCTCCACAATCGTCCGTCAAACCGTAAAAAATTTCTCCATAGGCATTATAATATGGAGTAAATAGCTTCATTTAATGATTTCTTAAAACACAAATAGCTTCAATTAATGATTTCTTAAAAAACTTCTCAAGTTGAACTTAATTTATTATATGGAGTAAATTATAATATCTTCCTTTAGTATCCCTTTTGTACAAATTTCTCCATAGGCATATTCTACCAGATATAATCTAAAACTTCATGCACCAGATTCATATATTTCATCCACAACCATCCATGCAATCCTTTGAATACCAACATAAACCCGAAAGATGAAATCGACTATAAGCCAAATACAAAATTAAGTAAAACCATCAAGATAAACCTGAAAGATAATTTTTAAAACCCGACATTAATTGCTTTTATAAATAAAAGATAAAGTCCTTGGTAGAAAATGGAAGAGGAAAAAGAAAACATGACCATAACTCACAAACAACACCATTAATAATTGAACTTAATTATAAAAAAAGTAATCATATATACAAAAGTTGTAAATGATTAGAAAATCCTAAAGATTTATAAGATGATAATTGGTGATGATATTGGTTAAGGAGATAGAAAGAAGGGTGGTAATTCATATACCACTTTTTTTTACCATACACCACAAACATGTTTTACAGTTTTGTACAGTACAACATCATGAAACATATTTGGTGGTGTACGGCTAAAAAGAGGCAGTGTACGAATCATCACTCTCTAGAAAGAATGAAAGATGGTTAGAGAATAGTAAAGAGGATAATGATCACAGCATATCATAAAAATGCATTATATATCTTCGGTTTAGTGATTAACAGTTGGATACAATAATAAGATCAATTAAAAGACAAAACCACCCTTCAAAATTTGCATGAGATGTTAAATTATCATGATTTAATGGTTAAATTACTTTTTTACCCCTCAATACATCATGATAAATTACCATTTTGGTTTGTTGATTGATATAAGGGATAATATCAAAATGTAATAGTCTCTAATAAGTCAAGACTTATACATTCAATATCGAGTCAAAGGTTTGGACCTATTTCTTGAATTGTCACCTCGTACAAAATTATTCTATGCCTTTCATTTCTTTATATTTCTTTTTGATAAATAAAAATGCAATATGTTACTCCTCCATATAGCCATACATACATGAATGTCAAACTCAAGTGAGACCCACTCCCGTTAACCATATATATAATTCTCAATAACCAGTTTGAAGACATTGTAGCTCTCCGAATATGATATCGTTATCATATATATTCTTTATCAATGAATCGTTTATGCGAAAACGAAAATAAATACAACTATTTTAACTTATTAGCTTTCCTATAAGACACCATTAAATCTTCCAAGATTGCAAAATCCGCATATTTGAAGAGTTATCACTATCAAATTTTGGATCAAATCTACTAGTTTGTCTTAGAAACAACTCTTGATCTTCCATTTTTGTAAGTAGCAAAAATACGTACCGAAAATGTATTGAATATGAATATGAGGGACCCAAGAGGAAGATAGCAGGATATTGGAAGGGGAAAACAGTAAGAACATAATCCTGTTTGTAGGCTTGTTGTGTCTCTTTCAACTGATCTTCCTCTTTATTGCCAATATCTGACTGAAAGTTACATTTGCTTCACCACCCTTTTTATCTTTTGTTGCTACCAAAGAAGGCTAGCTATTGGTTTCTACTCTTCATACAACTTTTTTTTTTAAATTACCTTTTTTATATTTTATTCCATCACATTTTCTTATATTCTGTACTTTATTCCATCATTTTTTCTTACATTCTGTACTATTCTGTACTTTTCCCCATTTTTTAAATCAAAAGTGCTATGGTGAGTAATTTTGGGGGATATGGAGAAACAAAGCCTATATATTATCTTTAGAACATGACAAGGGTGTAATTCTAGTTTTTTTAATAGTTGAGGGACTGATAATGAAAGTTTTAACTATAAACCATATTTAGGTGATCGAGATTTATAACACCCCTCATTTTAAATGTCATTTAAATATAATAAATCCGGAAGCGTTAGTCCAACTTTCAAACAATACCAAGTTACATTACAAATTCAACCTAGTTTAAAACATATTTCATCAACATGGGTGTTATTTCAAAACCAAAAGATAACATTGATTTATACTATCAAATATCAGAGTAACGTCAAGTTGTCAAACATTCCTTTCAGTCCAACTTCTTGCCCACCCGATAAAATCTATAACCTGCAAGAAGTGTTAATGTAGGGGATTAGCAATTTAGCATAAAGCTAAGTGAGAGAATAATTAATCAACAGTTCAACTTAGCATAACAACTCTGTTTACCAACAAGCACCGTAAACACACAATACCTAGTACAACAATTCAACTGTTTATAAATGGTCAACTGTTCAACAATTTCAATTTATCGACAATAGAGCAGTTCAACAATATCACAACTGAATAACGAGGATCGGTGGCTCTGGGGATACCATAATACCCGGGTAGCTCCCCAAGAACACTTATCCAACCATATCCGTATGGCCATAACGGACGAGACCGATAGCTAATTGTTATCATCAACCAACACAGGAGATGTGTTAAATCTTAAATAACAATTAGCCCAACCAACCAGTTCAACCTGTTGACCTCATTAACAACTGATGCCCAACATATCATGTGATCACATATACACAAGTTATCAGGTCAACATATTAGACTAAAAAGTCTATCAACAATATTATTACTATTAAACCAATATCATCATGGCAAACTAAGAGCAGTAATAATACGTTACCCGTTGTAACCAAACTTGTTACAACTAAATCACACTGAGGATTAAGAATCCACTCACCGAATACCTCAGTCATCCACTCAGTAGTCTAATATAACTGAGTCCTTCTGTTTATCTGAAAACACAACAGAACTGCACAAGTTAGTCATTTGTCCCAATGTAGATATAACATCATACAATTGTAATTATATCAAACAACTTATCACTAACTTGCATTAATTCAACATTCATTATTTCAAGATTATGAATAATCATTAGAATCACACCATCATGTTAAGCTACTTTAATTATCACTAATCAACTTGATAATCATATGATCATCTTATTACATTCATCCATCTTAATCTCTTTAATCACATGATTACTTTAATCATGGCTTCTTAACATGATATTATCACTATCACTATTATAAGTATAGTTAATTCTAATAATCAAACACTTGATTCAATACTTCAATTCTTCCTAATAACATTTCAACAACTTTTATAATCACTAATAATAGTGTATTAACATCAAAACATCATCATATGATCAAACCCATTTTGATCATAAACTTTACAACTTAATTAATCAACTTCTAAGTTAGATTAATGTTACTAACCACCTTAGTTACACTTCTTAACACTATTTTAACTAACATCAAACTTTAATTTCGGATTAAAACCATTAATCCATAAAAAACCCCATGAACTCATCATAATCATTCATTTCTCATGAACACTTGATCAATTCAGACATTTTTAGCTTGAATAATGTTAATCATCTTCATTAGTGAGCTCAACTAACATCAATTTAACAACCTCAACCATTAATTTCGGATTTAAACTCACTAATTATCAAGAACCCCAAAACCCCTAATTTATAGGTTTATAGAAATCAAGAACACATAATCATACCTTGTTTATGATGATTAGAGAAGCTTGAATTTGAGTTTGGAAGCTTCAATTTCATGTTTCCTCATGATCTTGATATTTGATTTAGGGTTTCTTGTATGTATGCATATGTACGTACGGTTTGTATGTATATAGATATATGATGAAAAATAACAAACCGACTTAACATGTGTGTGTATCATATAAGTGTCTAAATTTCATTCCCCGTACTTGTCATTGTCTGGAACTTAAAAACCATTTGCGGAGTAACATTATTTTATTTTACCGTCAACTGAGTTAATTTAAAACAATCAATAATTTATTAGTCACAATAAATTATTCGACTATTTTCTCCTCTTATTTTAAATTAACACAACACACTTATTTTCTGACACATTAAATAATAGTTCACTATCAGAAAATATTAAAATACTACTAGACCCGAAGACTGGGTGTTACAAGAATCTTGCTTAGTTGTCCTCTTGATGTTTGATTAAGTGGTTTATGATACATTACTAAAGCAAAGAAATGCATAATGGGATTAGGATTATAAACAAAAAAAATTTAAAAATAAAATAAAAAAAACTCATTTTTATGTCATAACATGAGGTCGCTTTTGTTTGTGAATGAATATTGAGATTGGGCGGACATAAAAATGAACAACTGCTCTCTTAAAAATTCTGAAATTAGATAGACAAATAATTGTTTTAAACGTTATTAGTGACAATTTATGAATTTTGCCCCTTCAAAATGATAATAAGAATTCCGGTATAATTTTCTAAGAATTTAGTATAAGAAGATCCAATCTATTGTGCTTACTTATGCTGTTTGGCAGCAATTTCAAACTCTTACTTTAACGGTATTTTATGTTTATCGTACGAGTTATTTATTTCTGTTATCTTACTTATATCTCCATTTAGTTTCAAAGTTTTTTCTTGTTTTGTTCATCGACCTTAGGATCCAATACAATTCAATGAATTCAACACACTTTCCAAAAATCATACCTCAAATGGTGTACTAAATGTCTAAATACAGGGGAGATTCTAGTGTATAGTGTATACAAAGGGGTCCATGGACCCACTAACTTTTTAATTTTAACTACAAAATTTTTAGTAAATTACATGGAAAACTACTTGTAATTGATTTGGACCCCGTTAAACTTTGATTTTAAGCTATGTAAAGATTAAAAAAAGTTCAAGTAATACTTTCTATAGACAATTGTATCAATTATAATGGCACTTTGAACTGTTTATATTTGGTATTTTGATGATACGTTATTTTATATGTAGTTTGTAACAACTCAGTTCTATTAGAATACCTTTTTTTTTTTTATTTGCTATCCAAACCCCGACTTAAGGTTTAATAGGTTCGACCCCATTACATTTGAATCCAAGATTCGCCACCGACTAAATACCAAATAAATAGAGTATCAACTAGGGATGGCAATGGATCGGATATGGATCGGATGATGCCATATCCAGATCCATATCCATTAAAATATTTTCGTCCATATCCGTATCCATATCCATTTGATTTTAATTCATCCATCCATATCCATATCCGATGGATTAAGCGGGTTAATGGATGTCCGTTGGATATTCAAAAGATGTTAATTTTTTCTTTCTAATATGATAGAAACCAACAAATATTATAACAAAAAATAGATATTTCATAACATACGGAAATCTATTCACAAATACGTGCAAACATTGTCAATTAACGAAGCATAATTGGTTAGTAAACATATATTTTGACAAACGTAAATGTGTTTTGTTCTCCATGTTTATTGGTTAATCACACATGTTTTGATTGACACCTTAATAGTTTATGGTTTATGTGTATGTGGATACGTAAATTTACATTTGTATATACATACATATAATATACATACATATAATATACATACATATAATATATATATATATATATATATATATATATATATATATATATATATATATATATATGCATATAATATATATAAAATTCGGGTGAAATAGATAAATCCATGGACGATAAATTTTCATCCATATCCAATCCACTATTCGTCCACATCCATATCCATATCCACTATTCATCCATTTAGATCGTCCATATCCACCACTAAGTGGATGGATCGGATGGATATCCATCGGATCGAGTGACCATTGACATCCCTAGTATCAACCCACCAAATAAGCCATCATAGGTTAAAACGTTGCTCAAGTTGTAGCTCAAAGGGAAACTAAGGACTAAAATGTTAAATATCAATTATCAGGGATGTGTATATATATATACAAGGCCCAATTGGTTAGAAGACAAAAAAACACAACAGGATGAAAGAGACACTTTAGTGTTATTATGTAGGATATATTGTGGCCAGATATATGATTGCGTGGGGTAACGTGTCTTCAAATTAGAAACTATGGATTCAAGTCATTCTAGCTGTTTTTACGTTATATACGAAAAACATATTATTACGAAGAAGACAGAGACAATATAAACATCACTAGTTCGTGAACGTTTTAATTAACGGGCTAAAATTGATGGTAAATGATTCGAGTTGTTACCAAATAAGTTGAGCTCGGTTTAGTTGAGTTGAATTGAGTTGAGTTTCTATCGAGTTTGAGCTATACGTTGAGTTGAGCTAGACCTTATAAGAGCACAACTCAAACTATAAACGAGCTTTTTGAGTGTTGAATAAGACGTGCATACGTGGAATCAAATATGTGTACTTTGTAATTTGCAAATGATATCACTAGTTTTGTTGTCTAGGTTTGACTTGGAGTCGTGTTTTAGTCGGTCTTTATATTTATTTTTATTTGGTTGTTAAACTAAATTTGTTCTTATATTTAAAAATTAGTTTGGTTATCTAAAATAACTTTGTATTAATATTCCAAGCTCGACCCATTGCAAATTATTCTCGAATCAAGTGCGAGTGTAAATCTTAATTAGTCTTCGAAGTATCAAGTCGAGCTCACTTAATCAAACTGAGCACGAATTCGACTCATTCGCAGGCCTAATCGTAACTCTAAAGAAATACTACAATAATTGAGTGTCAAAAGAGTAAATGAGTAAAAGTGTAGGGTCTGAGAGATGCAAGTTGTGGTTAGTTATGGGGGTTTGTCCAATCCGACGTCGTGTGGTGTGATGAACCCAATAAAGAACAGCTAGCTCTATACACGCAGAACCGAATAGGGCGAATAGGACCACTGTTTCCAAACGGCTGGCTGGTCTCTATGCCTATGAATTCCTTGAAATTTGCACCATCCATTTCTAACTCATATTCTTCCCTTACATTTATCTAGACTTTATTCCACACAACCTTTTTTGCGAATAAAGAGAAGAATGTACATAAATTTAGTGAATTCTGATATTGAGGAAAAGAAATGACTACAAAAATATCAAGTATGATATACTAAATTTGACAAAACGATGTTACGTATATAATGCTCGAACAATTCCATATCCGGGTGCGTATCTCGTATAAAAATTTACCACAACTCGAAAAATAGTCGAAGTATGATATAAAAATTCAAATAGCTCAATATTAGAAATTTTCAATTAAAGCTCGACCTAGATGTCTAAAATGTGACATCTAATCTAAGTACATATATGTACGTTATCTGTATGGAAAATCCCAAGTTGGGCTCATTAAAGTGGATCTCGAATGTCATTTACAAACTATAGGAATTCCCATGAGTTGCGTAGATGTCGCTGTTCATGTACCATATACTTGGGCTTCAAGCCCATGGGCTCCCTAAATGGGCCAGCCCCACCCACCTATAAAAAGGATTAAACCCTATCATTTGAAGGGAGGATTCATTGATGAGATGACAAGGAGAACAAGGGCAGCCCCTTCTCCCCATCATCTTCTCCATCAAGATGAGCTTTGCTCATCACCCAAAACCCATCTTCATAAGATGGTATCATACCGATTCTCGCCACCCTTAGTTTTCGTTCGATACACTCTAATGGGTCCTTACGCAAGTCGCGGAGAGCATCGAATCGGTCCAACCCATTGCACTCAAGCGTAAATTTATGCTTGATCAGTCGCCTTAATTTCAAGCGAAAACCGCATATTTAGTGATTAATGGTTAGATATACTTAGACGTTAAAGTTTTATTGGGTATAAAATCGAATATGATAGATGGATGAAAGTGGTTTAGTGGTTGTGGTATAAATAGTGTTGTTATTAGGGTATATATGTGTAGATATATAGGATAGAAAATCTTGGTAGATCCATAGTAGATGTGGCAATTTGAGACCCATGGGTCTAGTTGGGTTTTTCTAATTTTTATAGATAAATCTAATTGGGTAATTAAAATAAGGCTTAAGTATATCATTATTACATATTGGGTCATAATGAGTAATAATGATATACTTAAGCTTTTTTTTAATTACCCAACTAGACCAATCTATAAAGATTTGAAAAACTCAACTAGACCCATGAATCTCAAATTGCCACCTCTAATCCATGGCCCATGGGTACAAAAAGCTAGATTCATTTGGCAATTGGGGCATGAAACGGTCCCCCCAAGTGCTACTACAAAAGATACATATATTCCACAACAAGATTGTTTTCCGTATTTACTTGTGCTTTTGACTTCCTGTATTATATATGGTTGACTTTATGATTTTTAAATAATTTGGCCTTCCACGTATTTATCTATGGTGTATTGGTGTCCGTACTTGCTAAACCTATGTATTTCACTACATGTCTAATCCAGTATGTGTTTGGTTGGATGGTGGGTTTTTGGGTATGAGTATGAGTTGAAGGAATGATAGACGAAATAGTTTGTTTGGTACGACGGTATGTCAGTATTGATATAATTATCATAAATGATACCTTCAAAAATAGTCATATGTAAAATCCATGTAAGTCGTGGGTTTGAAAAGGTGAAATGAAAGCCATTCTCATTGGCATACCACTCGGTAAAGGTTTTATCAATTCACCGCCAATAGTATTTTATAAGAGAAATGATAAACTCACACAATTTTTACAAAATTATATTCACAAACTTAGGTGAACCAATGAAATAAGGAGAGAGAAGCATGAGAGAGAATATTTGAATTGTTCCGATTAGTCCACATCATTTTCCACATCATTTTGTATAACTTCCTTTGTAAAAATTTGGTGAGTGTAACATTTCTCATTTTATAATATTATATTGTAGTACAACATTATATATTATACTCCGTATATAATACAAATAATACTCCATCTGTCATACAATTATTGTCACTTGACAATAAATACATAGTTTAAGAAATTGGATTTATTAATATTGATCACCAATAAAATTTCAATCTTTACTTTTTCTAAGCTTTTTAATTTATTGATTGTAGAAGGGACAATTATTTTGAGACATACCAAAATGAAAAGATTGACAAATAAATTGGGACGAATGGAGTAACACGTTTAATAGTAGATGGATAAAATATACTAGTGTACAATTAATTTACTACACCAATACACCATACATTTAATTGTACACTAAAAGTTTTGTACCATGACCATGACTCTTGAACACTCAAACACCGTAGAATAGATGGATAAAAATTATGATACACAAATTTCCGACATTTAAAAAAATCCGCGATTTATAAGGGAAAAAAAAACTTACTCGTTATGTAATTCATATTTTTACATTATCTCATATATATATATATAGAGAAATTTGCAATTTTTGTCCCTGTGGTTTTCTATTTTTGCCAGTTTTGTCCTTTTACTTTTTTTTTCGCTTTTTTTGTCCTTGTGGTTTTCTGTTTTTGCCAGTTTTGTCCTTTTACTTTTTTTTCTCTTTTTTTATCCCTGTGGTTTTCAGTTTTTGCCGATTTTATCCCTGTGGTGTTAAGCTTTTGCCGATTTTATCACTCCCTTCTATCACGAGATTATGTAAAATCGGCAAAAAACTGAAAACAACATGGATAAAATCGGCAAAAACCGAAAACCACAGGGATAAAAAAAGCAAAAAAAAAAGTAAAAGGACAAAACTGACAAAAACAGAAAACCACAAGAACAAAAAAACGAAAAAAAAATTAAAAGGACAAAACTGACAAAAACAGAAAACCACAGGGACAAAAATTGCAAATTTCCCATATATATATATATATATATATATATATATATATATATATATATATATATATATCTATCTTTGTCGTCACTTTGTATTATAAAAAGTGGAGACACAAAGCTTCAACGGCATGCAAGTACCAATGCGTCCATTTTCTTATTGTCAACACGTTCTCTCATGTAACATTTTATTTTATGAACATATTTATTTTAAAATACCACATTCTATCTACTATAAGCTATCCAAATGACACTCACTGAATTTTACGTAACACCGCACTCAGTAACTTTCATTAAATTAAGTGATTTCGAATTTTGTGTCTTGATGATACTTATATTTAGATCTTTCTCAATCAATCGATAGCGCCATAGCGGTACTTTGATACTCGAATAACCAAAGTTTCAGCGACTCATTCAATTATTAAACATTAACAATATGTTACTCCGTATCTTTTTAACATTAATTATTAAGTTGATATGGGATTAAGCATATAAATAACTAAGTCTATATACCAAACGGCCTATGGCCTAGCGGTATGTGGGGAACCTTTCAATCTAATGATTATGGGTTTAAGTCTCGTGGGAGACAATTTGAAAATATTCGTGGTTGTATTTAATAATCGTGGATGGGTAGTTTAGGTTTGCCTTTTTTAAAATAAAAATAAAAATATAAGTCTATATACGATCATATATAAAATATTTTTTTACACTAGCAGTATATGTTCTGTGTAGAGCTCCAAGTAGACATTACTGCTTTGAGCTTCTTTTATGGCAAAATATGAATAAAGGGAATACTTGTCATGGAATAAATTCACTAAATCAAACAAAAGTACGTGGTCCACCTCGCTTAGCATGGCATAAAACTTTAAATCCAAATGAAAAAAAATAAAATAAAACTGATATTAAAATAATAAGTTACATATTGATCAATCTATTTGCGTGTTAGTAAACTTGTTTTCAATCTAGTAAACACCTATTTTCATTTGGCGATAATTTGTACATCATCAAATATTCTTTATACATTATTTATTGTATTTTATAAACTGTAAAATATCATAAAATACAGTTAGTAATGTTGGATTTTTTTTTTTTTTTTTATGGTATTCAAATCCATTAGCATTTTCTTAGTTTCAATGTGAAAAAATATCTTTAATGGAGGCCAATAATGTAGGAAAGAGGAAAGTTGAAGCAAGGAATTAAAGATAGGGCAGGTGTCAAGTGAGGGGAGTTGACTCATGCCTAAATTTTTATTCAACATTTCCCTACAAACAAACACCTCATCACCTCTTAATTCACTGTTCACTATTATTCCATTCCCTTTCCATTCCATTTTCCATTTACATGAACAAACATATACCACTATCACTCCGTCCATTAACTCTCTCATCTATTCCTGTCTCATCAAAAGTTGATTAAATTATTGGATCCCATAATTCAAACATTTATTTTATTCTTTCTATTATTAGAAACACGTTTAAAATATCAAGATAACCCAATAAAGTTGATTAATGCGCCGTTTGATTTAGAATCTTTGAATTACACTTGTGTTTAGTCTCAAAGATTGATTTAATCGGCTTATAATTACAATGAAAGTTCAAAAGTTAAGGTAGGACAAAAGGCCTTTCGATCGGATGTTGTAACAAGAATCAACATAAGGCACAATAAGAATAATGACCGAATTTATACGGCTTACATCATTAGCTTTTTATATAAATGTGCAAGAAACCTTAAAGATCGATAACCGCTTAAATTGATGGTTCAAACATAAATGTCGTCTTAGTCGTCATCATTAGCCCCATCGATAACAATGACGTATAGAGTCAAGGCAATCGTAACATGTCTATAAATAGTGTACATTGACCTCGTAGTACCAAGTTGCATCCATCTAAAATCTCTTTTGAGTATTCGCACTTGTGACCGCGAGTAGTACACGACGGAACTGCCAACTAATACATGTCATCAAACGTCGCAACAAATTTTCATTTTTATTGGGTATATGTCTATCAAGAATCGTACAACGTTCGATATCACGAGTTATACAATGCTACAAGCATTGAATAATGAATAGTATTGCCGATAACAAATAAGGGTAGAAATCAGATAATGCATGATCAAAGTACGAAGCATTCATTCCATTTCATTCCTTCACCTAATTCAAAGTACCATCAACATTTTCCCAAGTCACGAGTACTACACGTGCTTAACCTTAATACAAACATTAATAACATCCACATATTGTAACAACTCGTCCATTACTCTTAAACAGTAACAGAGTTCACCTAAATTTATATATCATATCATATAAAATTCTATATCTACCTATCCATATATTCTATAAATATATATTTATAATAAACAAACAAATAATTAAGTTCCTAAATCCGTACAAAAATTCCAAACCCGTGGTTGGTCCTAAAGTGAAACAAGAGGATCGGACCCGAATATATCTCCAAACTCATTAAAGTAATCGTCCGCGGGCCAACTACCGAACCCGACATCTATAGCGGAATCCATAAACATCTCAACCGGGTCGGACTCTTGAAACGGTGTACCCACCAAGCTATTCGGGTCAAACAAATCCGGGAAATCAAATAGCTCCGAAGTAGAAAAAGGCGCCTCAAAAGACTGAAAACCTGAAAAGTACTCCGACACCGCCACGTCATCACCGGTGACGTCCGAACCTTCATTTCCGGTATCGTTCTGAGTCGACTCAGCGGTTGACTCGTCAGCAGAAACCGACGTAAAACGTAACACAGACTTCGGTGATGTCGCTTTGTTGTGGTTTGAGTCTTCGCCAGAGTTGTAATCGGAGGAAACGGGAGACGGCTTTTTCTCCGGTAGAGGTGGTGGAACGGTGAAGTTAGTTAGCGCGTTAGGTCCACGTAACTGAATAGCCGCGTGGTCGTAAACCATAGCAGCTTCTTCAGCTGTATCGTATGTCCCGAGCCACAACCGAACACGTCGCATTGGATCTCTAATCTCAGCCGCCCATTTTCCCCATGGCCGTTGCCGTACTCCCCGGAACTTTTTCCCACCATTATTAACGACCTTCAGTTTCGCCGCCGTGACGTCGGCTTTTCTACAAGCCTTCTTTCTCAACTTCGTAGCCGGTTTACTAACAGCCGTAACGTTCTTCACATAATTTCTCGAAATAGTAATTTCGTTTACAAGCTTCTTCACTCTTCTCCGGCCGGATTCGTCGCCGGACGAATCGGAATCTGTGGCGTAAGGATCAGTGAGTGATATCCGTACGAGTTTAGGACCGGTGGTGAGCGCATTCATTTTAGTTAGGGTTTTGTGTTCGGAAAACTTAACGGAATCCAACATTTTAATGAAATCTTCAGTGAAGTGATGAGATACACATAGAAAAAGATGAGAGATTCGTTGAGAATAAAGAAAAGTGATGAGAGAAAAGGTGGGAATAAATTGATGTTCGTATGGTGGTGGTGGTGGGTATATATGAGATTGCTATTTCCGGTGAGACAAAAAGGTTTATGTTTTCCGGTGGGTTTATGGAGGAGAGAGAAAGTGGTGGGATTAAAGTAGGCGTGAAGAGTGAAAGGCTGCACCCAACTTGCTATTTTATAGGGTCCAATTTTGCCGGTATTTTTATATTTTTTTTTTACACGGAAAGCAATAATCTTTTTAAATATTTACTTTTGTTTTTATTTGAAATCGTGGTAATATTCTTTAGTAGCTAGTAGTACTATTGATAAAATATTTACTCCCTCCGTCTCAAATTATTTGTCCATTTTACTATTTATTTATGTTTGTCTCAAAATTATTATCCACTTTCAAAATCAATCAATCAAAATGCTTGAAAATTGTAAAGTTAAAATTCTATTGGTAGTCAACAGTAAAAAATGCACTTTTCTTAAATTGTGTGTTTCTTATCTGGTGATAATCATTTTGGGACGGAGAGAGTATTTAACTTAGTTTTTAGTATTTTTCTTATTGATGAAGTTTGAAATATTACTATAAAATATAGGAAAAAATAAAAAGGGTAATCGACACTCTGAAAGCCCTCAATGACCGATTTCACGCTTAACATTATAGAGGTAACTCGTGTAATGTACGATTAAAAGAATGTTATGATGAGATTTGAAGCCATGACCTCACCTTTTATGCTGCATATAGCACACCACTAAATTATTATCGAGGGAACTTGCAAAGGAATGAAGATATAGTTTGAATTTGGATTTGGGTATATGCAAAAGAATTAAATAGCAAAAGTATTTTTTTTTTAAGAAATAAAGAAAGATACTAATAAGTATTTGATGGTAAATGAATTAAACATGATAGATTGATTTTATTATCATAGTTTGTAAAAATTAACCTTTATTCTTCATAAAATGTCAAATAAAGATGTCTAGGTTTGCCTAACTATACCATTATTAAGTTACAAAGTTTTGTTCTCGACAAAATGGCTGGCAAGTGGCTGTGCTACACCCCGCTTTAAACAGAAAGTTAATTTAGAAGTACTAGAGTAAATTAGTACACACCAATAAATAAAGCTAATTAATACGGAGTATAACTTAAATATACAGTATTAGTTTTATTACCTATTTAACACAGACAGTTAATTTTGTTAAGGAAACTGATGCAATCATATCATGTAACATCAATCAAGTAACGGAAAAACCCTTAAAAAAGATTCCGGTAAATTCTCCGGTAAAACTAAACGACCAGAAGAGCACGAGGGTGAACACGTGACGTGTGTTAATAATTAATGAAGTTTTGGAAAAGGTTAGTGATGAGTCAGCACCTTATCGAAGCAGCTCACGTGACAACATCAGAGTGGGGGTGCTCCGTTAATTCAGAGTGGGGGTGCTCACTTGTTTTTTTATTTAACGAGGACTACTAATTTAATAATCGCTTGTGACTTTGTGAGTAAAACTAATAAGGACTTAAGGAGTATACTACTAATTTAAATTTAAATGAAGTATGTACGTATATTTATATTTATTACAGATACTAATATTAATATTAATCAACTGAATTTTGCTTTTTTTATGTTTGTAAAATTTGCTTTGTTATGTATTTTCTTGCTTAACATATTCTAGGTATGTTATTGAAAAGTAATTTAAATTAAATTAAGTTTATATGTAACGACTTGTGCGTATTGGTAAAGATATGAAATTTGAACCCTCTTAGAAGCAATGTTTTAAAAACCGGTTCGAACCGGCCGGTTCGACCGGATCCGGACAAGAGAGCGAGATAGAATGAACCGGTTTTTGACTTTTTTTCAACACGGGTTGGACCGTTGACTTTTCCGGTTGAACCGGTTTTGGACGAACCGGTTGAACCGGTTTTTGAGTTTTTTTCTTTCTTTTTTTTTTTTTTTTTGTTTTTATACTTTTATTATAACTTTATTATGTTATAGTTGTTGGAAACAAGGAAAAAATCTTAGAAAATATTATTTTTTAAAAAAAATACTTAGAAAAATGCATAAAAACAAAAAAAATATATATATTTTTTATTTTAATTGAACCGGTCCGACCGGCCGGTTGAACCGGTTCAACCGGAATCGGGCACCTTTCCGGTTCGATTAATAAACCGGTTTTTAAAACATTGCTTAGAAGTGGTAAGTTATGGGTTAGTAAATGGAGTAACTTTTACTAGATTTAGACCGTATCTTTAAAGGCCAAATCACAATTTTAAGCTTCGTGTAAGGAGTTTGAGAATAATGCACCTATTCGGATATCGATTTTGATAGTTAGTACATCCAACGAGGACGTCAATAAGTTTTAGTGACGAAAATTGAACCATATCTCACATTGATAAAAATAAGAAATTTGTGCCATTTATAGATTATAACTTGTGATCTAGTAATAACTTTTTGTGTGTTTTGGTCACATGTAAAAAAAAAAACGCATTTATTTTAAGATTAATACATTATACATTATATTATTGAGTAACGCAATTTTTCTTGTTACCTAAACGTTTTAAATAAGTTTGAATTGTACAAATTTAGTTGAAAATAAAAAATAAGAAAATCATCTATAATTGTATTGAGATTAAACTCGAAGAATCACCAAAAACACAAAACATGTTTCCTAGGAAACAACAAAGGTAACATAAGAAATAACAACGTGAGATATTTACTCCTGGACCGAGCCGGCCCAAGGGTATTGGGTTACTGGATTTGGACAGTCCAAACACATATTAACGACGGATCAAACAAAATATAGCCGTCCCATTGCTTCTTTGTTTTTTCTCATATGTTACATAAATTTATTAAACCAGTTCTTTTATATAATACATCAATTTCAATTTTATATTTTAATTCAGAGTCTCTATTATAAATATTCGAATTTAACAATCATCGTTTATGTATATTTGTTGTAAACTAGTCCTACTTTGTAGAATATATAAGTATTGATAAAAGACATATCAAGATCGAGATTCTAATAACTTTCGACGATATATATGATTCAGTTAAAGTAATCATCAAGAATAACTTTTTACTGCCGTCATAACAAGTCCTTGTCGTATGACATTGTAAAAACGCGTAATTTTAGAGATGTTTTCATCGTCTACAATTGAAAATAACATCAATAACAAACACCTATATATAATAAGCTTTTTTTTTATCAGTATATATAATAAGATGATACATAGTTATTTCGACGTTTCCTAGGTATGAAAGTTACCGACTCGAAAGGGACACGCTATGTAACCTTCAAACTTCACTAAGATAGTATGATATCATATTTAGCATATGTTTATTTTCTGAAATCACTTCACTCGCAATGTCATTTTGTATGTATATTTTTTTTTGTAAAAATTTTGTGAATGTAACGTTTCTCTTTATCTATAAACCAAATGTGCTATTTATATCATCAAGAATAAAAATGAAAAAACAGGTATCCAAAAGTATCCGGGTATAACCCATGGGACTTTTGGTTTTTCGTACACAACAAAAACTAATTTTATGAGGATAAAGCAAAAAACAAATTAATCAAATGAATGACCAAAAGTAGGAACTTAAATTATTTGATCAAATTATAATTTGTCTCAAAAGATAACTCCAGCGTCAACTTGCTAATTATGTTCTCCTACAACTTGTAATAATATCATTAGCTGTGACTTGATAAGTTTTCATTAATAATCAAGTATTTTAAGTTGTCTTATTTATACTAATAAATGGTATGTTTTTGTTGTCATGCAACTTTATTTTAACCTGAAAACTAAATATCTATTTTACCAGCATTACTAGTTTAGAACTCGCAAAATTCACGAAATTATCGATGTAATTTTTTTAAATGGCATCATATATATACGTCTAAGTTCTATGTTCAATGTAAGTAACCGTTAATTAGTTATGTCTTTCTAGCATGCGAAGCAAAATGTTAAGATATAATTTGAATGATATGAGTAGAATTTCACCGAAGAGATTGCGTTAATACGTAGATTGGACACCTTGACTCAATTATTAGTGAAGTGCACGATGGTCTTGTGTAATTATTTCGTTTGTGTTTATTTGAAGTACGATAAGATAAATTATGTCTATATCATTTTTTCGAAATTCCTATATTGTTTTCATTCTTCATAAATTTGTTTCATCATGCTTGTTACAATTGAGGGTGTGTTTGGCTTAGCTTATGCTTTTTAGCTTTTGCGTTATCTAAAAGCCAGAAAAATGGAGCTTTTGGCTTTTTAGCTTTTTAACCCTTTAAATTTCAGAAAGCCCTCCCTAAAAAGCTCATCTAAACACCTGCAAAAAGGTTTTTTAGCTGTAACATAACACAAAAGCTAAAAAGCCCCCTTAAAAAGCCAGGCCAAACACCCCCTGAAAACTACACAGATAGTTAAAGCAACACTAATTATAATAATAAACGATGCTTAACATTGAGATATGATAAGTACGAGTTATATATATAAAAAAAACTTATAAGTACATAGTTATACCGTATATATAACTTCTAACGTTTCCAATGTCACGAACATTTTGTCACGTTATGAAACTATTTTCTAATTTCTCCTTTTGAAATTATTATACGAATCTAAACAGAATATGATGATATTATAAAGATGTTTAAAATAAAATTAAGGAGAATGTTTTGCAAAATGTACATTAATATTGCTCATACTTAACTTTAAGCTCAAAATGAAAATCAAGTGCTTCTAAAGATAGCGACTAAATTTTGTCTTTTGAGAAAGATTAATTTAGTATTAATTAATCACTACACATGCCGTTTTGTCTCTAATTGAAGTTTGGATTATATATTATCGCTTTGTGTTTATAGTTAAGCACTTAATTAATTAAACCCATGTTATTTCACCTCTATTTTTTAATTTTAGTTTTAGAGTCAATTGCATGGTTCATCCATATGGTTTAGACACAACTACACCGTCAGTTCTTATACTTCAGTTTTTGCATCGACAGTCCAAAAACATAATAGTTGTTGTGCGTTTGGTCCCTCCTCTAACCAAAATGACTACCATACCCTTCATGTCATAGTTTTCCGTATTAATCGAAGTGAGAGAAATTTAGTCATTTTAGCTAGAGGAAGGATCGGACGTGCAACAACTTTAGTGTTTTGTGACTGCTAGTACAAAAAGTGAAGTATAAGAACTGACGGTGCATGTCACACCCCGTCTAAAGCGGAAACAACGGGGTATAACGGTGATAGGATCATAACACATCATTATAAAGAATTTTATATGAAATACTGTGACAACCGTCAATTTAGGACTATAATTAGTGCCTAATCAAGTTTTAGTACATGTAATTAGTTCTGTGATAGGCTAATTAATGTATCAATTATCATATATATTGTTAAATATATATCTACAATTATGCGATTTGTTTAAATCGTACGAGTTCAAATCAAATGTAATTCGATTAAATAAATACGGACGTTGGTGATCAACTTTTATTAAATAACGCTTCTATGTCAAAAGTATGATTATTTTAATAATTCATATTCGTTCGTACCGTACAAACAGAAAGTTACACAACTTAAAATGTAAAACGCGCAAACAAATTAACTTACCTTTTATAATTCAAATATTAAGTGGTTAGTAAAATATTTAAATAAAATATAACGTAATAAATTGTATTTTTAAAAGTAACAACTAATATATAAAATAATTATTTAACGTTTTAACGACGGAGCAAACGAACGCCGCACGGAGCGGGAACGCGGGGCGAAAATGGGGATTTAACCCCCACTTCCACCCACTTTCTTCCATTTCTCTTTTTCTCTATCTCTCTCCTCTCTATTTTCTCTCAACAAAACCCAAACCAAAAATCATCAAAATCGCAAAATAAACACCTCAAACGACCTCGGATCTTCAAACCCCTTTACAATAAACGACCACCTCGCGACGATCTACACTTCTATCTTTCCGGAATTTCATTTCGGCGATTTGTAAGTTTCCGACACAACTCCGAAAACTCTCGTTTTTAAGATTTATAACTTGCTAGTTGTTTGTATAACCTTGTAATGTCCTAAAATGGGTTGGGTAAAAATATTATGCCGATCGATGGCCGGAAAACGCGTTTTTGGAGTTGAAACTCCGATCAGACCCCGTACGTCGCATTTGGTCTGGAGCAGATGCGACGTAGCGACCTACGTCGCATTATATCCCCAACGTCGCATACAGCGACGCAGCCTATTACGTCGCATTGACTTGCGAACGTCGCACATAGCGACGCAGACCTTAACGTCGCAAAAACGAACCTACGTCGCATGAGCGACGTAGCACCCTACGTCGCTATTGACTTAGCACTGTTGACCTTAGCGACGTAACCCTTTACGTCGCAAAACTCTTACGTCGCAGCCTACGTCGCAGGCTACGTCGCACAAAACAGAATCTTCAAAACTCAAAATTTTCGAAGTCAAAGTCACTGTAGCAATTCACTGTAGCAACAATATAATAACCTTTTGAACTATTGTTACAACCGTCACCAACGGGCCGTACGCGTTTTCAAAACATACTTCAACACTCAAACAAGTCGTTGTAACTTGTGTCAATTCAATCAAACAAGTCGTAGTAACTTGTAACAATACAATCAACCAAATCGGGGAAATTTGGACATTAAGTTAGACAAACAGTTTAAATGGTAGTCTTTCGAGATACCAATACAATTAATAACAATTCAAGTGTCGTGGACACATTCAGGTTTCAAGTCTTTGGACACCAACACACTGCTAATTACTTCAAGTTTAATTGCTTAACATTTCAAGACTCAGGTGAGTTTCATAGCCCCATTTTCACTACTTTTACCAGGGGTGTGATATTACTGCATCATTTTGTTTTACAAGTAGAACGCAAGTGACAAACTTCAAATACTACATGAGTTTCAAGCTAATCAATTTAAAGTCCTCCATAAGCATAGTCTCTAGTATTTTATAGCGTGAATGTTAGTATATGATATCATATGGGATTGACAATCCTCATCCGGGTTAGCACGCACTAATCGGTCAAACGGATGTATTAGCATTTGGGAAGACGAGTGTTGATTAGGCACTCGTAGGAGGCAAATCATGTTAGGTTTCCTTAATTGGGCCTGACAAATCAGTTAAGCTCAGACTATGTGCTCATGGACAGTATAACTTTTATTTTGCTTAAGTGCATTTTAAATTCATTATAAATCTTGCGGTTCTGACAATTATACATTGACATACAAACCTGTGAGCTCACCAGCGTTTTCGCTGACCCATTTTAGTATATATCACAGGTACCCAGCAGTAGGTTGACTGCACAAGCAGGGATTTCTAGCTCGAGTCAGCATACATACAATTAGAGATTGGACTGCATTATTATATTTTGTAAAAGTAATTATGCCATGTAATCTCTCAATTTCGGGAACCGAGCTAGTGCAATATTATTTTTGATGTAAACGTTAACTTTATTAATACAAGTTTAAAACGACGCATATAGTGGTCGTTCATTATTATCTTTGTGCTTTGTATATTGATTAGTGGCACCCAAATCAAGCTTCCGCAAATCATTAAATTTGGGGGTGTCACAGATTGGTATCAGAGCCTAAGGTTATAGTGAACTAGGTTGCATTTAGTGGGCCTAGACTATGACCGTTAGGCAGTATTCCTTATTAGTTATGACTAGTTCAGGGATTACATCATACGACTTTAATTTAACATAGCCTGATCAACTATGTACAATTAAAGAAAGATGATGTGAAACCTGAAAGAGTTATGTTGAACAGGAATGCATTAGTTGACTCTGACCTCGAGAGAAACGGGACTCAAAACACGTCTGTGCTAGACACTCAATAGGTTATTATGTGATATACATATATATATACATAAATAGACCTCACTTACCAACTTTAGGCCATATTATATTATATGAATATAGGCCTCATTCCCTCTAACGTTTTATCTCGGAATGACAAACACACCACCAAATTCATCGCACTCAGACGAGTATCTCACGTCCTTTCTTTGTTCTTTCTTACTCAGCATCATGCCTCCTCGTCGTCAAATTACCCTTAGCGAAGCTGAGATCGCGGGAATCATTGCCCGCAGTGTGACCGAAGCCTTGGCTACCCGAACACCACCCGGTAGCGAGGACACCGCAACCAATACTCCACCACCCAAACCCTGCTCCTATAAGGATTTCCTTAGCTGTAAACCACTATACTTCAAGGGCACGGAAGGTGCCATTGGTTTGATCCGTTGGATTGAGCGCATGGAATCTGTTTTCAGTCTCTGCGACTGCACTGAGAACAACAAGGTCAAATTCGCTGTTTACACCTTTCAGGAAGGTGCATCCACGTGGTGGAAAACCCACGCAAACTCTATAGGCCTTGAGGTTGCAAACCGACTTCCTTGGGCCGAACTGAAGAAGAAGCTGACAGAAAAGTACTGTCCTGAAGAAGAATTGCATAGGCTGGAAGAAGAATTCTGGCATCTGGAAGTGCAGGGAAATGATGTCGCTGATTATACCACCAAGTTTCAGCAGTTTGCCTTATTATGCCCGGGTTTGGTCGAACCAGAAAGTAAGGGCATTAAGAAATACATTCGTGGACTTCCCGAGAACATCCAGGGAAACGTCGCCTCATCCAAACCAACCACTACTGAGAGTGCCATTCGATTGGCCCACGAACTCATGGCTCTAGTTGTCAGCCGTGAGACCTCCAACACCTCATCCTCCAACAACAACAAACGCAAATCCACCGAACACCACCATAACTCAAACAAGAAAAACAACGCCATCCAAGTCTACAACACCAACTCTGAAACCACCCACAGCTACACCGGGGGCAGACCTTATTGTCCCAAGTGTAACTATCACCATTTTGGTCAGTGCGGTACTCCTTGCAACAACTGCAGGAGGCAAGGGCATTTGACTAAGGACTGCAGAGCCCCCAAATCCAACAACAACCTCTCTGACAGAAATATCCGACAACCTAAGTCCTGCTATGAATGTGGAAACCCAGGACACTTCAGGGATTCTTGCCCAAAGTTGAAGAATAAGGGCAACAACAACAACAACTTCCGCAACAACAACAACGCCAAAAGTACAGCTTTCGTGATCAACTCAGGGGACGCCCGTCTGGACCCGAATGTGGTCACGGGTATGTTCCTCCTCAACAATTTAACTGCTTCCATTCTATTTGATACTGGTGCCGATAGGAGTTTTATTTCCGATGAATTTTGCCCTCTACTTGACATTACACCTGTTGCTTTAGACGTTAAGTACACCGTAGAGCTAGCAAATGGCAAGCTGATAGAAACCGATAGTGTGATACCTAATTGCACTTTAAATCTAGCCGACGAAACCTTCCCCATAGATCTTATGCCTATTGAGATAGGAAGTTTCGATGTCATCGTAGGCATGGACTGGTTATCCAAACATCGCGCCGAAATCATCTGCTATGACAAAATTGTTCGCATACCTCTCACTGTCGGTAGAACCCTAGTCATACAGGGGGAGACCGGAGGGACGAGGCTCAACCTCATATCTTGTTTAAAAACCCGAAAATTTCTGAGAAAGGGTTATCCTGCAATCCTCGCGCACATCATGGAGAAAAAGTCGGAGGAGAAGCGACTTGAGGATGTTCCAATTGTTCGAGACTTTCCAGAAGTCTTTCCTGAAGAACTACCTGGTCTACCACCACCAAGACAGGTTGAGTTCTCAATCGATCTTGTACCAGGTGCTGCGCCTGTGGCCCGAGCACCATACCGTTTAGCTCCATCCGAACTTCAGGAGTTGTCCACCCAGTTACAGGAACTCCTGGAACGAGGGTTTATCAGGCCGAGTTCTTCACCTTGGGGAGCTCCGGTCCTATTCGTTAAGAAGAAAGATGGTTCCTTTCGAATGTGTATCGACTATCGAGAGTTGAACAAGTTAACTGTCAAGAACCGGTATCCACTTCCTCGAATCGATGATTTGTTCGACCAACTGCAAGGGTCGAGTTGTTATTCAAAGATTGATCTCCGATCCGGTTATCATCAATTGCGTGTTCGCGATGCCGATATTCCAAAAACCGCTTTCAGAACCCGTTACGGGCATTACGAATTCCAAGTGATGCCATTCGGCCTAACCAACGCACCGGCGGTATTCATGGATCTTATGAATCGGGTGTGCAAACCTTATCTTGACAAATTTGTCATTGTCTTCATCGACGACATCCTTATATATTCACGAAACAGAGAAGAACACGCGCAACACCTCAAAACCATCCTTGAACTGCTTAAACACGAGGAGCTCTATGCCAAGTTCTCTAAGTGTGAGTTCTGGATCAAAACCGTTCAATTCCTTGGTCACGTGATTGACAGTCAGGGGATTCACGTTGACCCGTCAAAAATCGAAGCTATCAAAGATTGGAAATCGCCAACCACTCCAACCGAAGTACGGCAGTTTTTGGGACTTGCCGGGTACTACCGAAGATTCATTGAAAATTTCTCCAAGATAGCCATACCACTCACGACTCTGACCCAGAAAGACAAAAAGTTTGACTGGACTGAGAAACAAGAGTCGGTATTTCAACTCTTAAAGCAAAAGCTTTGCAGTGCTCCTATCCTATCATTACCCGAAGGCACCGATGATTTCGTGGTATACTGCGATGCTTCTCATCAAGGTCTCGGTTGTGTGCTCATGCAACGAGACAAAGTCATAGCTTATGCTTCCCGACAGCTCAAGATTCATGAAAAGAATTACACCACCCACGACCTCGAGCTAGGAGCTGTCGTTTTTGCCCTCAAAATCTGGAGACATTACCTTTACGGTACCAGATGTACAATTTTCACCGACCATAAAAGCCTTCAACACATATTCGATCAGAAGGATCTCAACATGAGGCAACGTCGATGGGTCGAGTTGCTTACCGATTACGACTGTGAACTCAAATATCATCCAGGCAAAGCAAATGTTGTTGCTGACGCCCTCAGTCGAAAAGAGCGAGTGAAACCACTTCGGGTTCGAGCCCTTAGTATGACCATTCACAACAATTTAAACATTCAAATTCTCACTGCTCAACTCGAAGCCTTAAAACCCGAAAATGTCAAAGATGAAGCCTTGCGGGGCATGGATAAACAATTCGAAATCAGACCTAACGGGATTAGGTATTTCTCAAACCGAATCTGGTTGCCTAAATGTGGGAACCTACGAGACTTGGTGATGGATGAAGCTCACAAGTCCAAATACTCTATCCATCCGGGATCCGATAAAATGTACCACGGTATCAAGGACTTTTACTGGTGGCCAAACATGAAATCTGAAATCGCCACCTATGTCAGCAAGTGCCTTACTTGCTCCAAAGTCAAAATCGAATATCAAAAACCTTCTGGTTTACTTCAGCAACCCAGTCTTCCTGAATGGAAATGGGAACAAATTTCCATGGACTTCATAACCAAACTACCCAAATCCTCGAACGGTTGCGATTCCATTTGGGTGATCGTGGATCGTCTCACAAAGTCTGCTCACTTCCTAGCAATCAAGGAATCCGACAAAATGGAACGCCTCACCAACATTTATCTGAAAGAAATCGTGACCAAACACGGTGTTCCAATCTCCATTATCTCCGATAGAGATAGTCGTTTCACTTCACAATTTTGGCAATCACTTCAAAAATCTCTGGGTACTCGACTTGATATGAGTACCGCATACCATCCTCAAACCGACGGCCAAAGTGAACGAACCATTCAAACACTGGAAGACATGCTACGGGCCTGCGTAGTAGACTTCGGTGTAAACTGGGAAAAACATCTACCATTGTGCGAGTTCTCGTACAACAACAGTTATCATACCAGCATCAAAGCTGCACCTTTCGAGGCACTGTACGGTCGTAAGTGCCGGTCACCTATCTGTTGGACCGAAGTTGGGGATAGCCAACTCACAGGTCCAGAAATCATTCACGAGACGACCGAGAGAATCGTTGAAATTCAAAACAAACTCAAAGCCGCGCGTGATCGTCAGAAAAGTTATGCTGACGTGAGACGCAAGCCACTCGAGTTCCAGGTTGGGGATCGAGTTCTACTCAAAGTATCGCCTTGGAAAGGCGTCATCCGATTTGGCAAACGAGGGAAGTTGAATCCCAGATACATTGGACCATTCGAGATCCTCGAAAGGATTGGTCCAGTGGCTTATCGATTGCAGCTGCCATCTGAGCTCAGCAGCGTGCATCCCACATTTCATGTTTCAAATCTGAAGAAGTGTCTGTCTGATGAGACACTTATCATTCCACTCGATGAAATTCGAGTTGACGAGAAACTTCACTTTATTGAGGAACCCGCAGAAATCATGGACCGTGAGGTCAAACAACTTAAACAAAGTCGTATTCCCATCGTCAAGGTTAGGTGGAATTCGCGGCGCGGTCCGGAATTTACCTGGGAACGGGAAGACCAGATACGACTCAAATATCCTCAACTCTTCACTGATTCAACGTCAAACACAACTTCGGCTTAAATTTCGGGACGAAATTCTTCTAACAGGGGGAGAATGTGACAACCGTCAATTTAGGACTATAATTAGTGCCTAATCAAGTTTTAGTACATGTAATTAGTTCTGTGATAGGCTAATTAATGTATCAATTATCATATATATTGTTAAATATATATCTACAATTATGCGATTTGTTTAAACCGTACGAGTTCAAATCAAATGTAATTCGATTAAATAAATACGGACGTTGGTGATCAACTTTTATTAAATAACGCTTCTATGTCAAAAGTATGATTATTTTAATAATTCATATTCGTTCGTACCGTACAAACAGAAAGTTACACAACTTAAAATGTAAAACGCGCAAACAAATTAACTTACCTTTTATAATTCAAATATTAAGTGGTTAGTAAAATATTTAAATAAAATATAACGTAATAAATTGTATTTTTAAAAGTAACAACTAATATATAAAATAATTATTTAACGTTTTAACGACGGAGCAAACGAACGCCGCACGGAGCGGGAACGCGGGGCGAAAATGGGGATTTAACCCCCACTTCCACCCACTTTCTTCCATTTCTCTTTTTCTCTATCTCTCTCCTCTCTATTTTCTCTCAACAAAACCCAAACCAAAAATCATCAAAATCGCAAAATAAACACCTCAAACGACCTCGGATCTTCAAACCCCTTTACAATAAACGACCACCTCGCGACGATCTACACTTCTATCTTTCCGGAATTTCATTTCGGCGATTTGTAAGTTTCCGACACAACTCCGAAAACTCTCGTTTTTAAGATTTATAACTTGCTAGTTGTTTGTATAACCTTGTAATGTCCTAAAATGGGTTGGGTAAAAATATTATGCCGATCGATGGCCGGAAAACGCGTTTTTGGAGTTGAAACTCCGATCAGACCCCGTACGTCGCATTTGGTCTGGAGCAGATGCGACGTAGCGACCTACGTCGCATTATATCCCCAACGTCGCATACAGCGACGCAGCCTATTACGTCGCATTGACTTGCGAACGTCGCACATAGCGACGCAGACCTTAACGTCGCAAAAACGAACCTACGTCGCATGAGCGACGTAGCACCCTACGTCGCTATTGACTTAGCACTGTTGACCTTAGCGACGTAACCCTTTACGTCGCAAAACTCTTACGTCGCAGCCTACGTCGCAGGCTACGTCGCACAAAACAGAATCTTCAAAACTCAAAATTTTCGAAGTCAAAGTCACTGTAGCAATTCACTGTAGCAACAATATAATAACCTTTTGAACTATTGTTACAACCGTCACCAACGGGCCGTACGCGTTTTCAAAACATACTTCAACACTCAAACAAGTCGTTGTAACTTGTGTCAATTCAATCAAACAAGTCGTAGTAACTTGTAACAATACAATCAACCAAATCGGGGAAATTTGGACATTAAGTTAGACAAACAGTTTAAATGGTAGTCTTTCGAGATACCAATACAATTAATAACAATTCAAGTGTCGTGGACACATTCAGGTTTCAAGTCTTTGGACACCAACACACTGCTAATTACTTCAAGTTTAATTGCTTAACATTTCAAGACTCAGGTGAGTTTCATAGCCCCATTTTCACTACTTTTACCAGGGGTGTGATATTACTGCATCATTTTGTTTTACAAGTAGAACGCAAGTGACAAACTTCAAATACTACATGAGTTTCAAGCTAATCAATTTAAAGTCCTCCATAAGCATAGTCTCTAGTATTTTATAGCGTGAATGTTAGTATATGATATCATATGGGATTGACAATCCTCATCCGGGTTAGCACGCACTAATCGGTCAAACGGATGTATTAGCATTTGGGAAGACGAGTGTTGATTAGGCACTCGTAGGAGGCAAATCATGTTAGGTTTCCTTAATTGGGCCTGACAAATCAGTTAAGCTCAGACTATGTGCTCATGGACAGTATAACTTTTATTTTGCTTAAGTGCATTTTAAATTCATTATAAATCTTGCGGTTCTGACAATTATACATTGACATACAAACCTGTGAGCTCACCAGCGTTTTCGCTGACCCATTTTAGTATATATCACAGGTACCCAGCAGTAGGTTGACTGCACAAGCAGGGATTTCTAGCTCGAGTCAGCATACATACAATTAGAGATTGGACTGCATTATTATATTTTGTAAAAGTAATTATGCCATGTAATCTCTCAATTTCGGGAACCGAGCTAGTGCAATATTATTTTTGATGTAAACGTTAACTTTATTAATACAAGTTTAAAACGACGCATATAGTGGTCGTTCATTATTATCTTTGTGCTTTGTATATTGATTAGTGGCACCCAAATCAAGCTTCCGCAAATCATTAAATTTGGGGGTGTCACAAATACAATATCCAATGTGTCATGATGCCAATAACATGAATAACGGTTCATGTCGTGCATACATTTCAACAATGAATTCAAAAGCTTACAAACAAACGTACACTACAATGTTAAGGCAAAACATGCTTTCACAAACAATCTTAATGATGTACCACAAGTCTTGAATAACTCTTAATGCAACCCTAAAGGTCTACTAAGTTCTCTTGTCCTCTGCTTTAAGTCCACTAGTATAACCTGAAAAGATATGCTCAAAAACGTCAACACGAATGTTGGTGAGTTTCGTAGGTTTGAAACCAAACACCACAAGATAAAACATTTTGCTGTGATAATAATAGTTTAGGACAATGCATATAGAAAAGGTGCACATAGTGTAATAACATAATCCCAACTGAACCGTAACAACTGTCATCACCCCACGAAGGAGTATGACCCAAATCCGCATCGCAAACACAAAATGGCAGTAGCTACTCCAACAAAGAAATTTAATACAAACACCAAAAGTAAGCATTAACCAATAAACCTTAATGCAAACACCAAAAGTAAGCATTAACCGATAAACCCTAATGCAAACACCAAAAGTAAGCATTAGCCAATAAAAGCTCAATCACATAGTGCCACACAGTTCCGCATATATCCAAAAATAAAATACACAAGTTCACAGCATGGAAAACCATTTATAAAATACGAGCATACTTTTCCCCCAATTTGAAAATATATAATTGAAAACGGGGCCACGAAAACTCACCTCAAGAAATGATGTAAGTATCGTCCCTTAAGTATAGCCACTAATCAGCTCGTCAATCTACAATGTCATAATATGTATGTGTTACAACCTAGGTATAACTAGGTCATTCCATCGTATTCCATACCCAACACACTTCTATTACATTTTTCCACACTTCTACAAGTGTATTATCACAAGAACTATCCCATATGAAAAACTCAGATTCTGACTGGAAGTTTAGTTCCACTTTACGAATTTTTAAATAATACTTACTGAATTTATTTGACTCTACAATTTTTACAAATGACATTTTAATGTGTTTAGAAGACTTTGTAAATTTTCCAGATTCAATTACATTGATTTACTATTTTTAAAAATTCACCATAATGAACTACTCTAAATCGATGACACTTTCTGACTTCACAAAAGTTATAATTTATTTAAAATACATAGAGACTTCAAAAAATTATCATATTTTTACAGAAAATGCTTAACACTTTAAAAACACTACAGTAGAAATTTCAAGACCTAGTTCTTAGTTTAAGACACGTTTCAAAATTCGACAACTTAATCGAAATCTGGAACCGAGAAACTCAGAAATGACACACAATCTTGTAAAATCGTTTTGACCAACTTATACTCTACATTTAACCATGAAATGACGCCATTTGAAAGAAGACTCAAAGTACTTATGTTTAGACTCCTTTTTCATCTAAAACCACCGTGATATGACCAAGTTACAAGTCCTCCAATCCGAAAAATAAATCTGGACAGATTAGGGTTTATAATAACCCAACCCTAATTGCTTTTATAATTAATCCAAACCGCAACCACAATCAAAACTCTTAATTTTACCATCTTATATACTGATTTTATTAATACCCTAACAATTTTATTTATCCGGAACACAATGGAATTGAACCGAAAATAATCGACAATACGAAACAATCGTAATATAATGGAATGAACGATTAGGAAGGAATATATACCAACAAACGCAAATCCGCACGATAGGAATCCCTTATAACCTGTGAATAATGAGGATATACACTCTTATAATTCATTTTTCTAGATTTATTAAACATATACAAGAGTTATAGGATCGAAAACATAAAATTTTTAGAAAATTCGTCATCGACAGCAGCAGTTTACGAAATAATTGTTTTAAAATAATCTGCTACGTTTCAGAGGCCGAAACCTTTATCGAGATCTACAACTTTTTAGTTTTGACCGAAGCCTGAAAACGACTCTAGGTAGGTCAAAACGGCCACGGAAGTTGACTGCGATTTTTGGGACAGAATGTGTGAATTTTTTTGTGATTAAAAAGTTTAGGGTTAGGTTTAGGGTTATATTTATAGTCTAGGATTAGTTGGTTTTGGGTTGGGCCGAATGATACATCAATAGGGAGGGCTTGGGTCGGTAGTTGGGCCAAAACAACAAGACACAAAAAAAAAACTTGGGTCACATGGTCCAAAAAATAATTGCTAGTGTTTGTTTGTTTTACGTTTTGCTTTGTGTCTCCTTTGTTACACGTTGGATTGAAATGATTCTTTTTGCGTTGACTTCGTTTTTCAAAAACGAAGACTTTGATGTAAAGAAATCATTGAAATTAGTATTTTCGCAAAAATAACTTTTTACGGCTCGAACTACGATAACGGTTTGGTGACGGTTGTCACAGTGCAATTGTGTCCAAACCACATGAATGAATCATGCAATTAACTATAGTTTTTTATATCTTTCGTATCACCTTTTATATGTCTTACTTATTAATTATACATTTTTCTGGTGATTAATTAATTATACACAATTTATGCTAACCGTTATGGTGTAGCTTTTACATAGCTTAAATGGTATTGTACTTGGGTTAGAGTCATGTGGTATAAATGTAAATTTCTAAAGAAGAAAAGGTCATTAATCGTTAAGAGAAGAGTTCAATTGAGACCATTTATTTTGTGTGAGAATGGGGGAACCAACCACAATATGCCATGTGTCACTTTTTTCTCTCTCATCCACGTTTTTAAAAATTAAATATCTCACAAACGACAAGTCGAAAAATCATGAAAATTGCACCATATTTTTCAGCGTTTTATCCTCTTCGATTTGCCGTCATCAAGACATACTTCCGACGAACTTTTTTTTTTCATTTTTTGGTGGGTTTTACATATTAGTAACACATGTGTTAGTGATTGATTGTACATTTGATTTAGGGTTTATGGTTAAGGTTTAGAGTTAGGGTTTAGCATGGTTTATTGTTAGGGTTTAGCAGGGTTTAGTGATAGGGTTTAGCAGGGTTTAGGGTTTAGTGTTTAGTATGATTTAGGGTTTAGAGTTTTATAAAGCGTTTAGGGTCCCGAAACCCCAAACTCCCAACCCTAAACCCCCCGAAACCCCAAACCCCTAAACCCCAAACCCTAAACCCTAAACGCAACACTGTAACACACGTGTTAGTAATGTGAAACCCACCAAAAATAATGAAGAAAAAAAACTCGTCGAAAGTTTGCCTTAATGGACGGCAAATCGAAGAGGATCAAACGCTCAATCTAATGGTGCAATTTTCATAATTTTTCGATTTGTCGTTTGTGAGATATTTAACTTAAGGGGTAAATGAGTTTTGTATTCTCTTAGTACAGCATCATATCATTGGTTCCTCCATTCTCACACAAATTTTAAGTCTCATTTGAACCTTAGAGCACACGGAGCGCCCCTGTTCTCCTCGCCGTTTTCGCCACAAGAACGCCGGAGCCCGACGTTCGGCGCTCCCTGTCGGCGTTCGTGGCCGGCGTTCTCCGCCAATGTTGGGATCCAAACGCTGAAGCACTGAACGTTCTTCATTTTTATATTATTTTTTTTACCTTGGTTGCATGCAAACGGTTAAAAAAAAAAAAAAAAAAAAAAAAAAAACTTTTTTTTTCAAAGTCACTATTGAGTTGCAGGTTTTAGTTGGTGAAGAAGAATAGAAGAGGACGACCCATTTATTTGTTTTTGTGAAATGTTTCATTTTGCCCCTTCATTGTTTATACACTTGTACTTTTAAGACCCAATAATTTTGTACTTGTAACATTTTAAGTTAATTTGTTTGTTTTAGTTTGGTAATATATATGGTTTTAACTAAATTATTGTGCTATTTATTTGTTTTGAATTAGTTACGAACTTTAAATAATTAATGTATTTTCATTATTTGTTTTCTTTTAATATATATGTTTTTTAAAAATACTAATAAAATAATCACGAGAACACTGAACTGAACACTGAACTTCAAGATTAACCATTACCCCACTTTTTTGCTTCAGTGTTATGGTTCAGTGTTCTCAAGAACACTGAACTGAACACTGAAACTCCATCAAGCGCTCCTTGTGCTCTTACCCTAATCGTTAAATATATCAAAGAAAAATCGATAACAAGGTGGTAATTAATAGTTTGATCTCCTCGAATGTAATATAAAATCGAAACTATTTCATTTTTTCCACGTAAAACGATTGTGTAAAGATTGTGTTGTGTCGTTGTTTTTCTGTTTACGTTTATTATTGGCTAAATATTTTTTATATTGTGAACTCAAACTAACAATTAACGTAAACATGCAAATTTTCTATGAAAAGTTTAAGTGTTGATCTTTATATCAATGATATTCTTCGAGTTTGTATTCGTATAGAAAGAATGACACAAAAAAGTTGACATTCATGTCGACTACGAGCATTGAACTATCAATCAAACTAATTTATTCGAAAGACTTGGTCAGATATATTCACTTAAGTATCACAATTATGGAGTGTCATTATTGAGATATCTTGATTTGATTAGATAATAGCTTAATTAAGTTGAAATTTTATTAATGAAATTATAATTAAGACCGAAAAAGACTAGTATATATACAAGTACACTCGATGAGACAAAATTGCTAGAGAGGTCTCATTTGTACCTACTGTACTATTTTATGGAAACCACTTTGATCTTAATATTGTCTCTCTTGGATAATTCTAAAAACATATATATATATATTTGCCACCCGATTCTTTTTTTTTTCCCTTTCTGCTAGCTTGCAATTTACGTGGGGTTTGCTTACACATGGTGAAATAGAAGGCGAATTCGATCGGTATCAACCGCAATTAGGGTAATTAGTAATTATATATAACCTAACCACTAAACATAAGAACAATATCTATCTAATTATGTAATAACTATGAAGTATCCATTTATATCTATAGAAATGAGTAAAAAGTGCGTTATGATATCAAAAACATATAAACCAAGGCAAAACGATGCATAATGCAATTGAAAATTATTGAAACACAAATCACATATGGACTGTAGTTATAGGTGTTGAGATTTCTTTTATATATATATATATATATATATATATATATATATATATATATATATATGTACCTTATTATATCAAGATATGCTCCCTTGCAAGTTTTGAAGGAAACAAAAAAATGGTTCATTATCGACCGGAAGTCCTAAACTTTGTTCTTAAATTCAATAAACCACGGAGCGAGCAATTTCTAATGTTGGTGTTGTCTACCGGAATCTATATTCTCACATTGATAACATAGCCACGCTAGATGATATTAGTATCACACAACGATACAAAGATTTTGCATACAGAATTTGTGATGAATATCAATAGGTTTACGTGATGAATAAATGTATGTAATCCTTTGGTTTTTACTTTTTACTAGTAGTGAAAGTGTCCATTTTGACTATGCATACTAGTTTTATGATTCCCCACTAACTATATTTTTCACTAATCAAATAATATCTCAATCTAATAAAATTTATTTTGATTGGTTGTAACATGAAAGTTGATATTTCTTTGGAACAACTCAAAATAAAATAAGAGACACTTAGAATGAGACGGATGGAGGAAAGTGTTATTTTAACATTCTATTTCTAAATATATTAAGTAAACGACAATGATTGCTGTCAAAGACACACGGGAGCAAGATGTTCCCGTCAATTTACACATTTTGCAGATTTCTAAATATAGTAAGTAAACGACAAGAAATACACAGCATGTAATAAAACGAGTAATGGAAAATAAGGTGAAGGAAACACCAAATTAAGATGGTAAATGATTCTGTCGGAGACCAAAAAAACGGTGGAACAGTCAAATTGGTTTAGGTTTATTGACCGGCGTCGTTCATGCTCTTCACGCTCACGTGACTGACATATGTGCAGTTCCCAACCACGTGACACTCACGTGTGACCCCCACTTCTTGGGCTCTTGTGTACCTCGTCTCATTTCAAAACCAAACATCAAATGTGCATTATATAACATTTTTTCTTCAATATAAATGTTATCTACGGATATGTGTTTTCACGCGCTAATATTTTTTTTCCTTTTTGTAGGTAGTTTCTTCATCCATAAGAAATAAAGTAATCTCATTAAAAAGGTAATAATTAGTACTTAGCATAGAAAAGACAAGAATCACATTAATTAATGAAGAAAGTATCGACTAGAGAAGATGTACCAGATCTCTACTTTTTAATTGATTCATTTGATCTTTTTATATACGGAGTATACTACTAAACTTTAAACTCGTGTATACACACGTGCCATTAATTTTTAATATGAAATTTCGTATTTAGTATCTTGTTTTTGATAATAACGTGTGTAAGTTAATATATTTAGTTGGATTCATAATAATATTACTTTATGGATTTATATAAGTAGATATTAAAAAATTAAAAGTTTTTGAAACCAAGTTAGTGAATAAAATTAATTATTTTAAGTCTATATTAACTTTTTCAAGTAATTTTTTTACTACTCGATTAATTAATAATAGAAATACTACATATCGATTTGGATAATATTTTAATTAATGAATTAAATTTCTTTTTATATGTAAGTGAGTAGTTAATTGAAAAAATTAATTTTTAATAAGTTAGTGATCTATTTTAAAATTTCCTAAAATTAAAGAACTTAATTGACAAATTAAAACTTAATTAGAATGATGACATCACAAATGTGTTTCCTATATATAATTAATTTAAGATTATTATTATTTAAGACTAGATCATAACCCGCGAATTCGCGGGATTTAAGATTAAATTTTTGTGTATGACGTGTTTCATCTAACAAAATATATTAAGTCTTTTTTTTCAATTAAGATAATTGAAAAGTTGTACAGATTGGTATTGTTGTGATGTTGTGTATTTGTTTTGTAGATAAATTGTCAAACTTGAAACACATGTAAGCTTAAGGTTACCATGAGTATCCTATCAATATATCACCACTATCAGCACCATCGAACCAACTTTTTGACAACAATTAGCAATACGAACATTTGGAGGTATATTTGTGCTTGCTTCTGTTATCGCGGCTATAAAAGCATGAATTCTGTTTTTTATCGATGCATTAGAAGCCCTCAAATATGGGCAGAAAAAATACAAAGCGGGCTTCAAGATGTAAGAAAACATAAACTCATCAATTCACACCATCGATATGAATCTGTGAGAAAACAACATTCTGAAATGGGTTCTTACATTTCGGAGCGGATTCATAAGGAGACCTAATGATAAATTCATGAGTGGTTGCATCATTTTTATTAAGTGTTTCAAAGCTACAGACCTAGAGATCGACCCAATAAATAACATAATACAAATCCATGACAGAGTACCCATATTGGCATATTGAACGATAATGAACAGGGTAAGGCTGATGTTAGTCACACCGATTTTCAATAGTCTGCTACAATCAGCTCATCAACCCCCAGTCTTCATAACTGCAATATCATAAAGAATGTATAAAATTAACTGAAATGTGTATATGTGGAAATTTTGATCCATTCACATATAAAAGAGTATCGAGTTATGTCATATCTCGAATACGTCTTATGAGTAAGAGATAAGAAAATTAGCAATAGGGGAACTTGTCAAAACTAATGGGTAGTGCATTTTTAATGCACACAATCTACTAAATACTTTATTAAAAAACTTAGATCATTGAGGTAAAATACACCTTTTCTGACAAAAAATTTATATATAGCAATAGTAAACAATTACTATAAACATATACACAACTGCATCTACCCATAAAGAAGCAAAACCTCATATACCACAATTGTGACCAACCACGAAAGAGATGGTGACCCGAATAGTTTTTCCAGCTTGTACCCGCCTTGCGATAAACATGTTTTCAAGTACATACAAAGTTACACATCTCGGTGATGCAGTGCAAATTGTATGTTCTAGCTAGTCTCTAGAAAAAGAACTAAATAATAAGATTACAAATTGAGCGGGTCAAATAAGTCAATGGTCTCCCAGTGTGCATCTTCAATTCATATAAGCTTCTAAACCACTCAAGTAAAGATATATATTATACACTATTAATTAACTGATAAAAAAAACTATTGCACTAATATGGACAAAAAGTAATGTGTAGATTAGCCCAACCTGACCTGTACTAAAGATTACCTACTATCGCTCATTAAGCCACCTCTAAATTATTTAGATTTAGGAGGCATTTGAAGAAATACCTCGGCATAGTTGATTCACAGATATTAGGACCAAAAGATGGCTCGACTATGAAACTCTGGAAAATCAATTGGGTTGATTCGGGTGTATCTTATATGTCAAGTTAGCTAAAAAGAAAACGTGTTGAGCGGACTGAATAATGACAAAACTGGATACTTAATGCATACAAAAATACATGGACACAATGTTTTAGTCAACCAACCTGAACCAATTTGACCCAAACCCGTTACCCGATACACCCGAGCCGTGCATTTTCCCATCTCTATATGAGGGACCTGAATTATCCTACCCTAGTTTCTAACATTAGGACACCATTAATACGGCTAGAGAAGCTTACATCAATGACAACTCGAGCACACTACAAAACCTCATCTTCGTGTAGTCCACCACTATATTCTTCATAGTTTATACAAAATTATCAGAGTAACATATTATGTTGTTTAAAAACTGACTCACAGAGATAGTATTAAATGTTTGAGTGTCTGAGATTTAACAGATACAGTGATTAAAACGGACGTTTCTATGAAATATATGAGATAAGCGACTGGTAGTTGATAGTAAAAGCCTCTCAAATTAGGTTAACATTATGGAAAAATAGGTAAAATATCAGTGGGTGATAATCGAGAAAGACAGCAATATATATATATATATATATATATATATATATATATATATATATATAACATAATTTAAGCATAGATGTTTAACAAATTGAAATATGGATTCCCATTGAACTTTTAAGTTGCTGATGTTCATAAAAGAAAACCAAACCTTTACCTTAAATAAAATCTGAATTTTCAACCATAGGAATGTAATCCAAAGACTAACACTTTCACATTAACAAAGATTTTAACAAACTGATCGCAATTTTTTTTTTTAAACTTATTGGAAAAAAGTGTTTAGAGTTGACCCAACTCGGTCCGTCTTAGCACGTGCAAAAATAACCCCTTTTATCTAAAACCACTACCCATCCAACTTGACCCGTTTATTTTGCCACCTCTATCTATTAGCGAATGTAATACACATTGCTAAACATAAAGATTGGGCAATAAGAAAATACAGGCAAGTTAATGACTATCCAACAAAATTAAGAAACATTACCAGAATATTGCTAGAGGTAATCATCAACAAATCGTCCATCTATTATTTGGGGTTATTAAGAAGGATATAATGAAAATCAATCAATTCCTTATCGCGTGACTCTTTATGTGCACGCCCTACAATGGAGGACAATGTATACGAAAAGGCGAAAAAGAAAGTTTACACACTATGGACATAAGGGTATTGTCACCACACATTTCAAAATTAAGAGAAAGGTGCAAACCTCAAACCTCTGCAACTACGATAGCTGTTTCTACTCGCTTTATATTTTGGGGCTCAAGGTACCAAACATTACAAACCACAACCCATGATGTCATCAGCTGCAATAGGTGGGCTGTGAAGGGTTGTCTGCAAAATGAAATGACTCATTATAGCCCAATCCAATCGAAGAGACGAAAAATGAAATAACATCAATTTGAAATTGCTTATCTGTTGCTATTCCAAAAGGCATTGACAAAGGTTATGTTATGCTTGATTAAAATTGGACAAACAATGGCCCCAAGTTTAAATGTAACCTTAAAGAAATATTACCAGCATATACACAAACCAATGAAGTAAAAACATAATGAAACAAAAATAAAAAAGTTCACTTATTTATTCAAACCAGAAAACTAAAGTTATTCGCCTTTATGATACAAAGGCATGTGCTTTTCTGATAAAGCAATTTTTGCTCATCTTTATATACTAATCACCAAAACACAGCAAGCATCAAGAAAAAATTCATACAGTATAACACATGAAGGTGTGTCATGGCAGTCTGGAAGATATAAAAGCATTAATATAGGATCTAAATTCAGATAAATCTTATCAATTGTTACTTAATCATATTAAGTATTCTGCCAGAACATAGAGAATATAATATTATGTTGAGGTGTCTATTATTTAGAATGTAAAGAATGGCATCTCATAACAAATTACCTACCATGAGTACTCCTATCAGTTCAGTCAACGTCTTAAAAAAAGAATGCACGTGAAATAAAGATTGCAAAGGTGGTGCGTGGCTGTTCCTTTTACCCCACATTTTCATCTTGCCGTGAAAACATATTTTCATTTAAAAGTTCCACATAATTGATCGAATGCAACCAATACATATAGTAACATTATTTATCACACTATAACTAAACTCCATTTGGTTCCGACATCAAAATTATTGGTGCAAACACCTCATCTATTCTAAATCCACTTACACAAACATCACCAAAATCAGCCGCAATTAAATTCAGTAATTCTTATATAATTTACCAATATAGGCACATTCATATTATGGAAAAAGATCTGACCCAAGCTAAAGCGACCCAAATGAGTCAGTCAAGCAAAATAATGCTTTAAAATGGCAAAGGGCAATAGCAGGAACATTTTATACATATCCCAACCTAAATTTAACGATGTAGCAGATTTATGCACCAACACTTTGGGAAAACTTTCAACAACCAATCTGACCCGCTTCAATATACCATCTCTTTCATTTTATTTATAGAAAAGCACAACCATAATTGACCCTAGGTAAACGGGTCACAATTGCCACCAAAAAATACATTGTTATTGACTCACCAGTCATGGAAGTAAACCGCGTTTAGTAATAGCCAACACCCTGTAGTTCATACTTCATTGTTGCAGGGACTGCATTCATTAGCCAAACAGCACAAGTACTAAAAGAAACTGCAAAACCACCATAATAGACATTCATTTCCATATGTAATATCAACATTTAAACATGCATCAGTGTTAACTGCACTACCCACACATAATGGTGCCAAATCTCATGCTATAGGTAATTGGCGAGTAGTTGTCTGTTTCAAAGATAACAAACCATACACATCAACTATCAACTACATTATTAGTACATAAGTATAGACCAAGAAGCATTTCATCAAATATGAGTAGAGGATTTTTTTTCACCCTCCACTACCATGTAATAAATAGATCATCAGCAAAGTAGGCATATAGGATTTAATTCGAAAATGTACCTTTTCAACCATTGTAGAATTATTAATCTTGCTCTTTGTTTACGTTCTGGCATTTCATTGAATAGATATTAATTATTACGACAGCCCATCCACAAGAAATCGTGATTGAGAAAAGTTATGCAGTAGCACACTTTGCGAGATTCTAATGTACCTCTTTGAGAACACGCATAATGAAGACCTGTTACATGTCAATATGTAAAAAGGATTAAGGATTTGAGTCTATTCTCCAAATTTAAACCAATAAAAATTCTGTGTTATAACATATAGAAATGAAAAAGACAAAATGTATATCTATTCTGGCATAGGATACATTTGTTATGGAATAAGTATTAATGAATAATGATAACCTGAACCAGCAACAACTAAAGCATCAATCATAGTAGTGTTACTCCGATTGAAAAGCAGCTTTTAAGAGTATATCAAAAGGACAAAAAAAAAACATTGATTTTTACCTTATAATGGCAATTGACAAAGTCTAGCAACACCATAATCATCACCATCCACCATGAACTACAACACATATATAAAAATCAAACTCTATAATAACTAACTCAAATAGTAACGGGGACTAACCACCGATTATGTAAATCGAATCCAAAGACTTCATTGCTCTTATGGATTTGAATCGTCTCTTTTAATCGCATCAAAAGACTATGTGGATGGTGATCCCAATCCAATCAATGATTTCACGAGCTCCTGTTATCGTTTGTGAATCGTATATGCAAATCTTCATGGATTTGAATCGTCTCTGAGAACACCATCAAAAGATTATGTAGCTGGTGATACCAATCTAGTCGATGATTTCACGAAGTTACTGTTATTGTCTTGGAATCGTATAAGGAAATTAAATCCTTGATTTGGCAGTGTCGAGGGGGTTGAAAGTGAAGTTAAGTGTTATTATTTTAATCGAATTACATGATGGATGATGGATAAGGATAGAAATTGGATGCAGATACATGCCGGTTCAAAATGGATTCAATTAATATTAATTAAGTTAAAAATTTTAAATTATTTATATTTAAATTTAAATTCAAAATTTAAACAATAAATTAGTAAGAGTATTAATGTTTTTTTAATAAAATGATTATGATGTCAACAAATGAACGAATGAATGGATTTACATGTTGACTTTTGAAATGGAAGGTCCAGAGTTCTCCATTTTAAATTTGGTTAAAGTTTTTTTTATCTTTTATACTTTCTTATTATAAATAGAGTAGATTCTTAATTCTTAATTAAATTACTACCAGCAACACAAAAATTACTACTAGCGTAATGCTCGGACAATTGATATAATTTCGTTAAAAAAATAATTATTGGGGTGTTATCTGAACGAAACATTATGTAAATAAAAAAATAGTTGATTTTTACAATTGGTAAAAGGATAAAGTTTTAGATAAGGGTAATTTAATACTTTTAGTTGTTGGTAAAATTAACACTTTAAGACAAAGCTAAATTACTTAATGTGTATAGTTAAAATTATGCGACACAAAGGGAGTATTGATTGATAATGATGTTATTATACCCATACCCATTTTAAAACACAATAATTTTAGTTAGAATTCACGTATCAACATGTTGAAATCTTTTTGTATCCACAAACATTATACTACTATTATAGCATTAATTAATAACGAGATTTGGCATGCAATATTATAAGCAAATTAAAACAAATTTTAGTTGAAATTCACGTATAAATCTGTCAAATTTTATTTATATAATAATTACCAAACATTGTAAGCATCGTTTACTATAAATATGGAGGGGGAAATGGATCTAAACTAACAGGGAGAACTATTTATAGAATACATACAGTTATACACTATTTCCTCCGTCCCAATTTTTATTGTACACCTTACTATTTTTGTTTGTCCCAAAAAGATTACGAATTTGTAAAAGATAATTATAAAGATTATTAAACTCTCAATTCTACCCTTATTTATTACTCCACTCTTTATAACTAATTTCTTCAATATTTCAAATCAATCATGCGTTGAATATAAAGACAAAAATGACATTTAATTACTATATCCTAGATCCAAAATTTTTTTTATGGGACGATATAAGTGGGACGGACAGAGGGGATATGCTTTTGGGAGTTGCAAACAAAAGATTAATTGGTAAAAATTAAAGGCCGTACTTGTAACGACTATTATTAGCGAATTACAGACTATCATTTAGAAACTCTGCCTAAATTGCATACTATAATAGAGTTCTGATAACCACCTTACATGACAATTGTTAAGGATGCCAAATTTAGAATGAAAAATCTAAAACTTAGAGGCTCACATATTTGAATATGAAAGTTTGATTTCGATCGTACTCTAGAGAGAAGCACTCTCTGCGGCCAATCCCCCTGCAGTCAAAGACGGACTAATGACTATAGAAGTAATTCACAAAACCAAATTTCTGGAAATCTACAGTCAAAGACAGGGACTGGAATTTTTTTAGATTGTGAACTAGTATAATTCTGTGAAAGTAAACCAGAACCATATAATTACGTGTATCTTTAAAAGTAGTTACTTTTTTATAAATAAAATATCAATAATGAGAAATGCAGATGGAGATCGATATAAAGATATAAGTAGAAATTTGGAAGAGCAGATATTTCCATGCAAATAGAAAAGCAAGAAGAGTGTCATGAGGGGCATGTTTTTGTGACCTTTTCCCTTGAAGTCTTCTATCTTGCAATAGACAGCAGCATAAATCCACACATTTTGTTTTTCTAAAGAAAGAAGCAAAACCCACAAGGAAAGGGAGCCCTTTCTTGTCAAACCTTTTGGATGCACCGCCAACTAGCCCATGGCATAATTCTGGGTCCATCTCTGAGCTGTTGTCTCATACTTGTTCCTATCTGTCTTGTACATGTGAGCAATCTCTGGCACTGAAGGGTCGAATGGGGCTGGGTTCGTCAACAGATGGCAAATCGACAACAATACATGATAAGTTACCCAAACAGAACCACATCAATCATCGTTTTGACATCACTAATGAATAGTGACAATTTCAATCCGTTTACTTTTAAATGGGTGGATTCAGGTTATGCTTAGATACTAACGAGTCAAATGGGTACATTTTCTTTGTGAGAGATGTGTCAAATGGATACATTAAATCAGATTATTCAGGAAACATCCTTAATCATTTAATCGAAATATCAAATTATTAGAATTGATATAATTTCTGTGATCTTATTTGGCACACTAAGAGTTTATAGATTTTTTTAACAAAAGATATTAAGGGTCAACCCATCCAACTTCAAACTGCCCAATTTGCAACACACGATGTTACTGTAAAGTCAAATTTAGAGCTTAATAAAATCATCATTGTAAATTAATGAATAACTACAAACATACCATAGTTCCTATTTTTTATTAAAAAAGAAAAGAAAAAAAAAAAAGAAAGAACAGCACAACTTGAAAGGATGAGCACAGCTCATGTTATGGGAACGTGATCTCTCATGTTGGTTTCGACACGAGTCTATGAAAGGATCTTAATGCCTTAATATGTCCATAATGTTTTATTCTTGCAACTACGGCATTCTTAGTCATTCTTAGAAGAATGGCAATAAAAAACTGAACATGATAAATCAAAACGATGATAATATATACAAGGACAGACGTGTCGGTGTTTGAGGTCATCGAAATCGAAAAAAACGAAGGCTATCCAACTCGCAAGTTTGACCCGACATGTTACCCATTCTTCCCAATGCAAAAAGTTCGCTACCTCTATAATAATCATACAAGGACTTCTACATTTGGAGCTACGCACAAAATTCTTGTTTTTCCTAAACTTAGGTATGATCTCTCAGCATTTTTTTTTTTTTTCAGAGCAGCTGATGATCTTCCAACATGTATCTCGTCAGATGCTCCAACCTTACATCCATAATTCTTAAAATATGTATTATCTTTCTCTCTTTATGAAACTCTTCGCAGTAATACTAGAATAAAATGTAATATGCTAATATATGGTAAAATCATAGATGACAGGCATTTTTGAAAGATAAGAGTTGATAACCTAGGAAATGGTAAGCGTAGGGCTCCAATGTTCCATCAAGATATCAAAGGCATATGCTGCCATTGATGTTGATATTCGGATGGAAAACCTTTGTCCTAAAAGCTACCTGCAAAAAAAGGGTGGAAACAAATGTTAAATAGAATGAGAAAAAATGCGTGGATAGATTAAAGTTGTGTGCAAAGCTAAAATGTATGGGTCGAACATTCAAATGATTGTCAGAAATTTCAGTTCATATAACAGTGAAATAAAGCAAGTTATTGTGTACGTCTTATTTGGGAGAGAAAGTGTGTTAGACAGTTTAAAATCACACAACCAGGCGTACACTTTGTAACCCAAACTTCTTAAAAGACAAAACGATTGTTCTGCGAATGACGATAGAATATCAGATGCCAAAATTACAGTTCTCACAGTTCAAGTATCTCCTTCAGGCTCTAGCAGTTGAAACATAGTTTTTTCTGGAGAAAAAATTTATATCAACTGTGGAATACTATAGTAAGTGCATAATATTATTTATCCATTTAGACAATATACATCACCATCATTCCTCAGATCACAGCAGTTGTTATGTACCTTAGGTGGCTTGAGTGGATAATCTATAGGGAAATGGATGGTAAGTTTGAACACTCCACCAGCATAAAGACTGTCAGGAGGACCCATAATTGTTGCTTGCCAGCAAAACATGTCTTCTGCCACTGGGCCTGAAATCAGAGCCACAAAACCAAAATAGAACTTTGGCTTACAATGAACACCAGTAGATGTATACAAATTGATGTATGCATGTCATAATCTATTCTATTAAGCCAACATTATCCAACATGCATGCATCTCCTATGCACAATATACTGCAAACTATAAAGGAAATGACAGTATATTGGAACATTAAGCGTTCATCCAAACATTGTTAGTATGGTCACCACAAACACATCATTTAATCTTGTATGTGTAAGTACAAAACACAGCTAATGGACTTGCATAGTTGTATCTATGGATTGTCTTCAACAAATTAGTTGGATGCGATGTTTCACACCAACAGCTGCTCACAATATGTGCTCGTCAGAACCTTAAACTCAGTCTAGTTGCACTATGTAACAGTCCCAATAGACATTTTATACACATATGAAGTCAGTCAGTCACTGTGCCCAGTTATTTGACCCATATTTGTACTTCAATAGAATTATAATTGTCTTATTTCTTAGTACTGTAATAATGAGTTGTATTCCTTCTAGAACCATACTACCTATAGACATTAACTTACCTAGATACTTAGACACCTCTCTCTCTTTTAGTTCTTTGGTGTACCCACAGCTGTGGCTGGAACTTCCACCAAATGAAAGTTGACTACACAGATACAATGTTGTACATATTTGTGAGCAACTCAGCCCAATTAATCACCTGTAATAGCAACAAAACAAAAGAACATCATATATGTCGCCAACGGGGCAACGGATGAGCAATAATACCACTCTTAGAGCAGAAGCTCTAATAGAAGACATGCAATGGTACATGGTGCCAATATTAAACTCAACCATGGCTCATTACGTATAAACTACAATGAGGGAGCTGTCTTCAGCACAACTTTCTTGAAATCATCCACCCCCTTGATCTGAGACGATCTCCGAGAAGACAAAATCAAATAGAAAAAAAAAAAAAAAAAAAAAAAAAAGAAAGAAAGAAAAGTTTGCAAGCTTAAGCTACTTGTTTCAATGTGTTTGTGTTATGTCGACTAGAAAGTGGCAAGTGTCGCTCCACAATCCATGCATGCATAAACCCATGTTGATGTCTTCCATCCATGAAACCCACGTAAATGAAGAAACCTTCGACACTCTAAGGAGTTTTTTTAACTTTAATTAGAAAATAGAGATGATTGAAGAGAGTAGGGATAGCCTCAAAAGAAACAAAAAACCTTCATAGGATAAGGCAATGAGAAATATTTGTAATTTTCTGAGAGATCAATATAAGTCAATTCCCCCCAAAAAAATCTTTTGCCTTGTTATTTCTTCTACTGTTTTACGCCAAATATTTTTATTTTCTACAACGTCCCATCAAGACTTTGTGTTCTCAAATCTTGAACATATCACCCCTATGATAAGCAACCTCGGCAGAAGTATGACTCTTATAAAAATTGATTGAAATTTAAAAGATAATACTACTTTTCTACCTCACTTCTTAAACTACATGTCCAATCGATTTTGAGAGGATCAACGCAATGAGGTATGTATTAACAATCTCTATCATGAATTCTACCGATCCATAATCTCACACAACTCTAGAAATGTCCTCGCAAATGTTCAAGAAGTCAATCGACTAGGCTAAGAAAAGATCTGAGGTAAAATAAACTCAACACACCAAAAATACTGATGCAAGCAATATCCATAACTTGATGATGCACCCTAATCCAAAATTTTCATCATCTAGAAAACCCTTGATGTACCGTTGTACCCTAAAAAATGAGTACCTTATTTTTATCTAAAATAAGTAAATAACCAACTCTCTTGCAATTTGGACTCTCACACACACAAAAAAACTCATCAAGCTTAGTTACTTATAACTTACAATTAGCCAAATCACAACAACATCCTAACTTTATACCTTTAAACCTAAAAACAAAGCAATACACTTAACATTCAAGCTCAAAATTATAATTCTACAAAAATCAGTAACGGATCAATAATAATAGCAATAACATACCTGCGCTGCAAAAGGTAGGAGGATCCATCTGAAGATCCTTAAGTTCTTTCATGATCCGCTTCGAAGCCATCCCTTACTACCACCAGGAATCCTGATTATTAACAACAAACCCTAACTTAATGTTAAACCGTGTAAACAACGCAATTGAATACATAGTAGATATATATACAGAAATCGGGTGAAAAGATTAAACTTTAACAGATGATTTTGAGAAAAGATAAGTAAATTTGGGGTGATCCTCGAAGATCCTCAGTCTTTCTTTCTGAAAAATCGGAGGAACCATATCTGTGTCCGATGGAATGTATTTTTACAGTAGACAATTTAAATTTAAATTTGAAAATTTTAATCTCTCTCTATATTATTATTATTAGAGAGATTGATTAGGCAAATCAATTATGCTTTAGCTTTGACAAAATATACCCAAGCCTAATTTTGATTACTCAATTATCACCACATAATCTGGCGCCACACATGTTAGAACTTGAAATTTGAATTTCAAAACATTTACAGGTTAATTTTGGGAGATATTGGTTTTTGATGGAAAGAATTAAAGTGTATTATTGGTTTCCTTATATTGGGCACTTACCTTGAATCAAGATCATCTACCTACCGGACCACATATTGCACTAATGTTTGTGGTGTATCTCCTCTATGTACGTGCGAATCGATCATCAATTTCAAATGAAAATGAAGCTAATATCAAATCAGTTCTTCCAGTTAAGTAATTTATGATTAACGATCCAGTATTGTTTTTGATTTGATTTTGATTTTGAATTTAATTCAATTTTGTTTGAATCGGTTTTAATTTCGATTCAATCGATATTCTCTGTCCAACCTCATGAATCTGTAGTGAAAATGCTTTTTCTGAAGGTTTCTAGACGTAGATTGGAAGGTTTTAGTTTTGATTTGTAAGTTTAGGTCTAGATTTACTTTTCTTATGCTCTTTTTTATTCAATTATTCAATATGTAGATCAAAAATGATGAATGGGATTGTGGCACTCCACTCGCCGCCAATGCGGAAGGATGACGCCGAAAAGAATGGAAGGCTCTTTCGCTCTGCTGGATGTGTCGAATCCCGTAGAACAAGCAAGCTCTTTACCCTCAAATTCAAACATGTGGGCGCAAAAGGCTATCCTGCTCTATTGTTACGTAGCAATAGAAGCCTGCTTATGTTGCTTCGGCGGCGTTTCGCCTTCTCTTCGCTCTGGACAGGAGCGCTAGGGGACACGGGGAGGGAGCAGGCGAAGCGTGTCGTTCGTAATGGAAAGAAAGAGACCCCTACTTCGCTTTTTTGTTGGATCGCCGGCGCGAACACAGTGGTCTCTGACCAGGACCAGGAACCAATTCGAATTTTGATCTTGACATGTCGGTGGTTTTTAACCGTAGGCATTTTGCCAGGAAGTTGTTGGGCTCATCATGAATTAGGTTGGGGTGGCTGGTGGTTTCGGGATCCCGTGGAAAATGCTTCTTTTATGCCTCGGGTATTAGCTAGAGCTCGTATTCATTCAGTACTTCTACCCCTTCTTCATTCTTGGACCTCGTTTCTGAATATTGTGACTCTTCCATGCTGTGTCTCAGGAACCTTTTCAATACGGTCCGGATTGCTAGCTCCCGTTCATAATTTTGCTACAGATGATACACGAGGAATCTTTTTATGGTGGTTCTTCCTTCTAATGACCGCCATATCTATGATTATTTTCTCCCAGATGAAGCAGCAGGCATCGGTCCGTAGAACCTATAAAAAAGAGATGGTTGTGGCGCGAAGTACTCTTGTGCACCTACGTCACTCGGCTCGCGCGCAAGCCCGCCCCGTTATGTTATAGAAGAATTGAGCTTCTTGCTGGGCTGGTTATTCAGAGCCAGCAATTGGCTGTCGGATTTCGTCTCGCAACTAGAATAAGATCGCTTCGGGGGTCACTGTGATGTGGCTGAATGTAGAGCAGCCCGCCCTTACAGCCTTTGATCAATAGATTATTTAGAACTTCGGAAGATGGTCAAGGTAGCTTGCTTCCAAGCCACTGCACTAGATGCGCATGTAGTCATAGTAGTCGGCCCACAATGCCTTTGTTCTATACTAAAATTTTCGGATGAATGGGGAATTAAGTCGCTCTTTGATCTGCAGAATAAGGCCTACGAGCTCTCTCTTTTCTTTTATGGCAGAGATCTCTCCACACCAAGGAACCAAATCACAATGGATCGAACAACTGGAAATGATAACATAATGCATAGGTCATTAGAAGGAGTTCCAATAAGCGGATAAATATAGTATACCACCTTACTTCTTTCGTCTATGAGGAATAAATAAAATTGAAGAACCCGCGGATATGTGCAAAACTGAAATTCTTGTTAGCCGGAAAATGGCTCGTGGTAAAGACAAGATATACTTTGACCAGACGTGCTCGGAATCTTTTTGTCGATTCGGGGGAGGTTCTCGTTCCTTCACCTCTACAATTCGGTAAAGCGGCTTCGCCTCCTCGCTTTTGTTCAATTATAAATAAATAACCACTTTAATGGAGATTTATAGCATCATTCAAGTAAATACAGATTAAGATCGTAAAAACATAAGCTTGTAATATAGCTACACCTAATTCCAGACCGGTTAATGCAAGAACTATAAATAAAGGACCAAGATCCCCTATAAAATACAAAATATCATTCATACATAGCATAGTCCAAGCGAACCCACTTAAAATCTTTACTAAACTATGATCGGCCATCATATTAGCAAATAAACGTATTCCTAAGCTTAATGCGCGAAAACTATAAGAAATTAGCTCAATGAGTACTAAAAGGTGCTAACGGCAATGGGACTCCTGCGGGTATTAAGATGCTTAAAAAATGAAGCCCATTTCTTTGAAATCCCACTATAGTAATGCCAATAAAAATAGAAAATAAGATACCTAAAGTAATGAGAAAATGACTTGTAACTGTGAAGCTATAAGGTATCATACCTTGAAGATTACAAAATAACAAAAAAAGAAAAGTGACCAAGATGCAAGGGAAAAACTTTTGTTTAACATTTCCGGAAAGACCCCCTATTTGTTCGTTTACCAGGTTCAGCACGAAATCATAAATAAGCTCTACCAAGGATTGCAAAGCATTTGGTACTAAGTTTCCTCCTCCTTTTTTAGTAACAAAATGAATCAGAAGTAGGACCAAACTGAGAGTTAGCAGCATAAACAAAGATGAATTTGTGAATGAGAAATACAAGTTTCCTATCTTCATAGGAATCAATGGGAGAATGGAAAATTGCTCAAGTGGACTGGTGATCGTCGGAAGTGTCCCCCCTGCAATGTTGTTGAATTGTTCTAGGGCATAGTCATAGTTATCACCCTCTTTGTTTTTTAAATGTTCTATAATCTCACGTAGAAAATCCGTGTTGTCCTCATCATTATGCAAATTTTCAGTGATAGAGAGCAATTTGTTTTCATTTGGACATTTGTCTTGGAATATCTTACTAACGTTGTCAAAGATTTCACCCCTTAGGTAGTCCGCTATATTTTCACTAGTAGTAGTATTTGTAACTATATTTTCACTAGTAGTATTTGTAAAACTAGTACTAGTGGTATTACCAGTTCCGAACGACCTAGCTGTATCACTGGAACTTGAGTTAAGACTACTTTCATCAAAGGAAAAGATGCGTCGAAATTTTTCAAACATATGTGGACTAGAATAAAGGATTCCCCCCATACAGAAAGAGAGGCCTTCCTGTACGAGTAGTGAAGAACTAAACGAGAACTTTTGTTGGTTGTTGACCAACGGAAAGAAAGGGAAAGAACACTAACGAAGATGATCCTGGATTGGTCACCTGAAGAAAGTTGACATCGACGGCTTACTCTTTTGCTGTAACACCCCCAAATTTAGTGATTTGCGGAAGCATACTTGGGTGTTACTAATCAATATACAAAGCACAAGATATACAGCAAACGACCTCTAAATGAGACGTTTTGTAAAATAATTACATTTCATAATTAAATCGTTTGAAAACATATAGTTTTCTTTACAAAAATATGTCAGCCTAGAGTCCGCGTATGTGGCGGGAGATTCTATTACATAACCATAGTTACAAAAGATAATGCCAAAGAATCTCCGTTAAATGCAGTTTGGAAATCATGCGACTCTAGCTAGTAATCCTGGAGTGATCCTACTCCGTAAGTGTACCTGAGAATACATGCTAAAAGGGTCAACCAAAAGGTTGGTGAATCTCACAGGTTTATCAGTAAATAATCAGTTTGAACATAAGATTTCATCAGTAGTGCCCGTAGGCGTATATCAAGTATTTGCAAATCTCGCAAAAGTAAAGTAATCAAGTTATACCGTTGCCATGAGGCTCATAATCGAAGCTTAACCCGTAAATAATCAGTTGCTCCCGTGACATGCTCGAAATTGAGCAAGCATAAGTAACGAAATAATAGTCACCCGTTTCTACGTGTAAATCAGTACGTGGTAGCGCTACTACCCCGGGCAGGGAGGGTCATTTCCCTAATGGATCCATTAACTACTGTTCGCGCTTAAGTCCATAACTAACGATATATGATGGAGAGACTTCAGTAAATAGTAATTAACTCATGCAATTCCGTTTGGTATAGAAATCAGTTTAGTACTTGTGTTCAGGAAAAATAAGTAGCATGTATCTCCCCCAATAAGATAAAACAGTAAAAGTGGGGCCGTAAGACTCACCTGAGTCTTTGCAAGTGCGTTTATATCAATAAACGAGTAAGTAATATCAACAGTTGGTTCTCCGAACCCGTAGCCTTTAAATGCCTAAACATATAAAGTTAAGTAAGTAGATGTCTCGCAAGACCATCTAGGCTAGTTGTCTACACAACTCGTTATGTCCAAGTGTTTGTTTAGTAATCCGTTTGTAGTTTGAAAACAAGTATGGCCCGTTGGTGACGGTTTGTAATAATGATTCAAAGTGTTAACATTATATGTATCGTTGAATCAGATTTCGTTATTTGTAAGTGTTCGACACTTAGTGTGAAAAGTATTTACAACATTTAATGACGGGGGTCCGGGGGCAGCGCCCCTGGTAGCGGGGTCCAAGGGGCTGCAGCCCCTGGCGCGGTCCAAGGGGCAGAGCCCCAGGTCAGCTTGAAAAATTTTTATTTCTACTATATTGCTTTGACGAAAAACGCATCTGGATCCGAATTTGGGTAAAATCAGGTGTTAAAATCTTGGTTCCGACACTTAGTAAAAATCTGAGTTTTCAAGGTTCTGGTTTGTGCGACGTCGCATGCGACGTTGCAAATAGGGTTGCGACGTTGAGCATGACGTCGCTAAAGGCGACGTTTCGCAATTTAATGCGACGTAGGGTGCTGCGTCGCTAATGCGACGTAATAGGCTGCGTCGCTATATGCGACGTAATAGGCTGCGTCGCTATATGCGACGTCGCAAATTAATGCGACGTTGTGACTGACGTCGCACCATGCGACGTCACGAGGGGTTTTGCGACGTTGAAGCTGACGTCGCATAAATTCTGGGCCAACTGCGACGTAGCGGTCTGTTGGCCGGAAAATGTGTCGAAAACGAGTTTTTCGGTTTCCGTTCGGTCCAAATCTTTTACCCAACCCAAAAATGGACATAATAAGCCTATTTAAACCATATACTAGTAAAAATGATCAAAAACGAGAGATGTCGGGATTTGTCGGAAACTTACAAAGTGTCGGATTGAAAATCCGAAAAGATAGGAAGGTAGATCGGGAGGTGGTGATGCTTTTATTCCAAACGAGTAGTGCGATCCGATGTCGTTTGATGGTAGTTTTATGTGATTTTTGATGGTGGTGGTGTGGTGGTGATTTAGAGAGAAAAAGGGAAGAAGAAAAGGAAGAGAGAGAGAGTGGAGGTGATGAATGAGGGAAAAAGAGAGAGAGGAGGGGGTTTTGATGAAACTCCCCCACTTTCAGTCTCCGCTCCACGCTCCGGATGGTGTTCGTTTTCTCCGTCGTTTTTCGTTAAATTATTTCTTTTATGTGTTTAGTTATATTTATAAAAATCACAAATCTTGTTAAATAATTCGCTTAAATTATTTCCTTAAGTCTTTAATAGTTTAGATTAATTTTAATTACTTTTGTTTTTAAATCGTGTAAACTTTAATCAAGTGATACGAGATAATTTCTAATTATTGAAAAATAGCATTTTGGGTCATAATTGCGTTATTTTAGTTTATAAACATTTGTTCACCAACGTCCGTATTAATCGAATAGAATTTCATTCTATTTAAGTCGCGTACGATTTAAATCAACTCGCAAAGTTGTATATATTTACCAATATATAATCCGATACATAAATTAGCCTAACACATAACTAATTACATGTATTAACAAAGAATTAGGAACTAATTCTAGTCCTAATTTGCCGGTTGTTACATTTGCTGAGCCAAAAAGAGAAAGAATGTCTATGAAGAGAGATTCTCGGAGGAGCAAGCGGAGGCTCGAAAGCCGGAGCGCGCGAGCGCGCTTTCCGTTTTCTCGATTGGCTCTCGGAAGATAGATTGATTTAGAAACGTACTCTTCTTCCGCTTTTGCAGAAAAGGCTTTCTCTTCTCTTACGAAATTACGAGTTGGATGAACAGATCGCTCCTAAAGGTTTAATAAGACATTAGATTCTCATTCATCAATAACTCGACTTCCTGCTTCTCACATGGAAGGGTCCGGTCCGGAAGAAGAGGAAAAGGAGTGAACCTCAAATCAAGGCAACGCGCACTAAATCCATCTATCCTGTCTGATTGAGAAAGTCTTTAGGTTCCAGAGTTCCGACCTATAAAGGAGTGAAACCGCTTCCAAAGACTCAGCAATAGGGTAGGGTGTAGTGACTACTCAGATGAAAGCTTCGGAGGAAGCATGGTGTTAAACGAGGTCGGTGAAGCATACCTTCCATCCAGTGCTATGTTTGCAAGAGAAGGTGTGATCGTAGGAGCTCAACCCGTTGCCGGTGGTTTGAGACATAACCGCTGCTAGGGGAATAAAAGGTTTGGTCCTATCCGCTTTTAGAGTGATCGCAGACTTAAGTAGGTCCCTGAGAGTCCTCGCTTCACAGCTAGCTCTTATACAATTCCAAAGCATTCTTTTCATAGGCTGACTAACTACTGGATACAAGATAGGGTATACAGGTTCTAAGCCTACCTTTTCTTTTCCTTACTCGCTGACAACCTTGCTTACTTTGAACTTTTTCTTAAGCTCCTAACTTCCTCGAGGACTAGCGGTTGGAGATCCATGGAATTCGATAGACCAATCATCCAGTACATTTTAGAGATGCAAGGGAAGAAACCTGCCCCTTTGGCTAATTGTACTGGAACAAGGATGAGCTTGAAAGATAGAGAAGGAATGGGAAAAAGTCACTTATAGAAGGGACTATGAGAGTACGAGCTGGCAAAAGACTCTTTGGAATTGGTTGGCATGCTTGGTTGAGGAAAAAGACTTTTTGCTTCCTGCCATGTATCTTTCCTAAGAAGTAGTCCGTTTTCTCTTGCTGCTTACCGGGTTGTAAACACCAGCACTACCAAACCTAGCGCATAGTCTTCAAATAGAAGAAAGAAAGCTAAGAGGAGAGGGAAATAGCTTTTAATGTGGTTTATTGATTTTTATGGTTTAGAAGTCACTTTAAGAGATTGCTTCACTATAGCTTGTGAGCTTGCTTTAATTCCTCCGCATCACAGCCACAATATCTCTTCAAGCAATGAACAGTTAAGTTCTATGTTGTATGTATGAAAGTGAACCTGGTGGTCAAGTAGTAGATATTTGAATTTTCATGATTATTACATTTTAATTTTATATGATATGAAAATATGGAATTGTTCGTTATCTTGAACGTACCGAAACTTTGAATTAGTTAAATAATTAGTTTTAAGATTTCAAATCTTGAATATACTATAGTTTGGTATTTTGGTATCATTTTTTTTTTTCGTGTTTTAAATTTTCCTTGTATTTTCAATAACTAAAATTTTTGGTTTTGCCAAAGTTACATACATGGGATAAACGAAACCCGCGATTAAATATGAAAAACCGGTTGTAAACACCAGCACTAACAAACTCTACATGCGTCATCATTAAACTTCCCATAACACGTTCGCTTTTCATTAATCTTTAAATAGACTACATATTCATGGAGAGACACCCCGTTTGAGATGTAAATCTTTTCATTGGTGTCGATATTTGGGACACAAAAATTAGTAAAAATACACTTGTACATAATATCTTCATAACCATGAGAAGAAAACAATCCAAATCGCCAAATACCTGAAAACGTGAATAAAAAAATACAAATTAACAGGTTACTTACAAACATAGTAAGGATTTCTTCAAATCAACCGATACAAATACATGAAATAACATGCACATTCATTGTTTGATATCTTGGACTTTTGGTTCTCAAATCAACATACTTGTTAGTACCATCTCTAATATAGTATGCCATTGGGTCATGCCATTGATCCCTTTTTCCATCGTATTCAAACCATTCAAAATTCTGAACTTAAATTTAGATGATTGTAACCTTATTTAGTTTCTTTGACAAAGGGTTGTCATATTGGTTCAATACAAACTACTTTTGGATGACTGTAACCTCATTTACATGTCCCAGATTATACCATTTTTAGCAATCTTTATTTGTACAATCTCAACCCATTTATGAAAGAGTCTATCACTCGATTTGGATTGTGTTTCATCTTTAACGGGTCAAATACAAATTAGCTAAACAATGAAGAGGTGAAATAGCAGAACTTGTCAATTGGGCCAAAACTCACCTAACATCTATATGTAATACATACAACATCCTATATGTGATATTCAAAGTTCGAAACTGTAATTGTAATAATAAAGATTGATGTGTTAAATCTAGTTATAAAATTATCGTTGAAAAGTGAACAAGGAAGCACCGAGCTAGACCAAAACACAACCGGGCAGTGGACCCTATCGTGTGGTAGTATAGTTGGGTAAGTTCGGGTTCGAACACAGGGAACTAGATTGGATGATCAATAGAAGTGTGAGCAATTTAAAAAGAGAAAATAAAATGTGGTTGGTTGTGTGACCGAATTGTCACAATGTTTAAAGCTACGATTTTTAAGTTAAACTAGGCAAGTGGACTATTTAGAGTCAAAGTGATTGATTTGGAACTTTCAAATAATTAAAAACTATACTTGCTTGGATTAGATCGTTAGTGATTTCGGGGTGTAAAGTTAAAACCGGTTATTTTATGCAAACAATTTTCCATTAAACCTAGGCTTAACATTCGCCATCACCTAATAATTCAACTTCAATTTACAAACCCATGATTCAATCAAATAACGGACATTCGCCATAGTTACCTACTTGCATATTTGAGCTTAACTTGTTAACCTATTCCAAAACCACATCCGCAATCAAGTTCAACAATTTATAGACAAAAAGTTGACAACAATTCACTAGATAGAAAACGTTCGCTATATCTATTAGCAAATTATCAAACAAGTTAATTAATTGACATCAAACTCAAATACACAAGTAGTTGATTAAACACAAGTTCGAGTTAAAAGAGTTTATGATTCATCCAAACGAAAGACATTCGCCAAATTCGCTAACTCAAATCATACTAGTTAACTAGCTTCACTTGTAATAATTTTCACATTCGCTAAAATAGATTCATTCATACATTTCATACAAATGACAAGTATTTTTATTAAACAACAAACATTCGCCATAGTTGTTTAGTCAAAATACCCACAAGTTAAACCACATCAACTAGTTACATACAAATTTATGGATGAATCTTAAACTCAAAGCATAAATCAAACACCAAATATAACACCCCTAGTCACTAACTAGTTCATCCAAGCAAGTATAACAAAACCTAGCCAACCATCATAATCACATCATCATACACACAAAACATCAAATAAACCAAGGAAAACATGATTATATTTGGATAAAAATGCAAACCGAGTTCTTACAATGTCAGGATGATGATTCTTAGTAACCGAGAGATGCTACACTAAAGGAAATCTTCAAGAAAATGAAAGAAAACCTTCAAGAACACCAAAATCGCCACCTAGTGACTGGTTTTCGTGTGTGTTTTTGTGTGTGTAAAAGTTGGTGAGATTCAATAGTGAAAAGTGCTTTTCTAGCCAAAAAGTGATCTGCCGCCCAAACTACCTGGCGGGTTAGTATAACAACCCGGCGGGTCCTTTGAATTTTAAGGAACCCGGCTGCTTGTTGATCAACACGGCGGGTCAGTCTAAGAAACACAACCCGGCGGCTAGAAGGATCACCCGCCGGCTTCTACAGGGTTCAAACGGCCGAATTTCTCTGTGACCAACAAATGATGGAAAAGTTAATTCACCCGGCGGCTAGCCTCACTCACCCGGCTGGTTACCATACAAACCCGGCTGCTTGGTTAATCAACCCGCCGGCTTCTTTAGAATCTTAGGACCCGGCGGCTACATTCCCCAAGCCGGCGGCTTCAGACAATTTTCCAGTAGACCAACTTTAAGCTCGAGACTTCAACACATTACAAACTTGCTCGAATCATAACCAAAATGCAGTCCAAACGACGATTCTTCAATATTGACCCCTGTAATTCAATTTAAGCTAAATAAGTACCAAAAGTTCATAAAGTCCACTTAAAATGAATGCAAAAACAATGATATCGCTAAAGATAAACTTATACAAAATGAGCGATATCAAAGATCCAGTAATTTATTTAAATCAATTTCATGGTCATAAAATTGTTCACTAAAAATTGATATGTGTCAACAATAATTAAATTCAGTAACCCATTACCCAACCCTCTTGAACCGTCCATTTTGCCACATGTAGTAATGACTATAAAAAAAACAGAAAACTAAAAAAAAAAACATCATATGTACCTGGAAGAGGACTTCACCAACAGAAGAGATGTCAATTTTTATTATTTTTTTGTTCTATATCAAGATCTACGGAGATTCCAATAGAAATCAAGCAATCCCATCATCGTTCACGGGCACACTCCAGAATGGCTTAGGAGGAGGAATAACGAATGCATATGTTTTCTGCACCGGTGGAAATAAATTTTGTATTCATGATGAATGCGGTAGTAAAATGATGAATGAGATAGTACAATTAAGGTCTTCTATAAGTTCATTACAGGAAAAATGACATATCTTCATGTTCAACAAAATGCATGGTTTAAGGGAAATGCACTAACAGCTCGTGATAAAATGCAAAAAACTGGAGAACGAATTTGTATAGAACCTGATTAAGGAAATAGTCAAATTTCGACATTGTGAGACTTCGGTATTTGAAACTTTGAAGTGGCCACCGAAAAAGATAAAATGAATATGTGCTAGCTGGATTATTTAAAAGGTGAGTGTAAAACTCACAGATTTTTGTATCTTCAGCACCACCAAATATAGCAGTTGTCCAAGGCTAAATAGCGATTGTAGCTCTCAGCTAAAGGCTTCCCACATTCATCACACTCGCGAGCATGTAACTATAATATGAGTAAAATGAGAAGGATGTAAGAATTTTGTAACAATATGTCAAGAAGTTTGGGATATGGTGACCAAAAGACAACCAAACAAAGAATCTGAAACATAATTCTCTCCCAAATTCTATAATTATAAGACATTTACTTGCATCTTTCAAAATATTTTGAATCCATACTTATTGTTTCAAATAATCAATTAATTAGCCCCAGATATATGAAAATATCCTAAAGAGATGGTGTACATCCCAAAAATCTTATGGATCTAAACACAAATCAAAATAACGAAAACTATATATATTGAATAGATCTCACTTTCTAGGAACTAAATAGATCTGATTTTAACTACATAAAAACAAAGATTGAGTTAGATTTTCAGTAGCAACAATATTTTCAGCTTCTTTTATTTTCAAAAGTCCAAACATTATAATTGATAAAACCATTCTACTTGTAAATTTTGATCATCATTAATAAAAGAAATTGCAAACTAAAAGAGTTTTCTTTGTCATCTTAAAAGCACTCTACTTTGTTGTAAAATGAGAAAATATAGTCTTGAAATTTGAGAATGACATATCAGACCTTCAATCTCTATAACCAACAACCAAAAAACAAAAATTATATCAAACTTTGAAGTACATATGTATTCAAATTTAACAGCGGATTCTTTAAAAGTAAATGGGTCAACATTGCCACATCTATATAATAGTTTAGCTGAATAAGAAAAGCATCACTAAGAAAAGAACTTGAAATAATGAAAATTCCATTTAAGGATAACAATACCTCGACATTTCCTGGTACACATCGTCTACTCCAAGTTCTTCAACACTCGGCGAGCCAATAGAAGCCCAGTGCTATAAGCTACGATCAAAAGAAAAGAAATTAAAGAGAACTGTTTTACACCATGAGATTATAATATAAATGCACATAGATTATTTAAAAACCAAACCTACAACATAGTTTGTGAGTCAAACTATGAAACCAGTTTGAGGCAGCTCGTGAGCTTAAGCTGATGCAAGTTCTAGATTGCAAATCACGAACAACGTTACAAACAGTGGTTCATGTCCTAAAACTCAAGGAAATATACAGTATTAATCCAATATATAGTGAGCATCACATGAAGCTCATAAATAATTATAAATTCAACTACAATAGAAGACTATGATTTAAACATGTCATAAATATAATAAACAGTATCCTATAAAAAAAATTATCAAGGACCCCACAAATTTATATACATACCAGATTCTACCGTTGTCAACACCATTCAGACCAATTATTGTACCTGTAGATGTCCATAGTTCTGCAATTAAACAGTAAAACGAAAAAATCAATTTAAATTAAAGCCTTGAAACTAACTAACTTAACTTAATATGCATTCAAGAAAGCAAGTGATCGAGAATCAATTTTTCCTAATTAGGGCAAATAAATCATACCAAATTCAATTAAAAAAGCCTATATATATCCTAACAAACACCACATATATAACAACTGAAGACAACAACAACAAACCAAATAAATACAAAACACAGCTAATGAATAGAGAATGTGATAATAAAATTAATTGTAAACCCTAACCTTGCAAATCTTAACGAAAATCCTTCAGCAATCTAAATCATTACTAATTTATAATAAATTAATCTGTAGATGAAGAAAATATACATGGTATTTCAAATCATAGGAATTGCTGGAAACTGTTTGCTGCATACGAACATCTTCATGAGAAGAAAACAATCGACTTTTTGTTCTAGGGTTTTAATGTTGGGTTCGGACGGATGATTGCTTTTGTGTGGAATGGTTATTTTTTTAGCTTTTGAGTTAATACTTCGATGCAATACATATCCGGAACGTATATTTTTTCCCGTATTGATTCACATACCTAATATTTTTATATTCTGTATTCTATTTTTATATTATATTCAATATCCAATTAATTAATATATGATTTTTTTAATCTTTTTTTTTGTGGGTTTTCTTCATTGTTCCCCGAATTTTTTACCTTCCTTATTTTTTTACGATTTCTTCCTTTTTTTTTTTTTGGAATAATATATTTATTTATTTATTTAACTAATATGATTATTATTATTATTATTATTTATTATGGGGTTGTGTTTTTTTGTTTTTTTAATTATTATTAAGGGTATTAAGTGTACATATTTCAAACTTATTTAAACCATTGATCTCTAATTAGGGAGTCTAATCAAGGGTCAAAACTCCTTAATGGTATCCTTTTTTAATTATATATAAAAGATGTTATTAGTTTGTATACTTTGTTCGTTTAAATGTTACTTTAACATCATTGAAATTTTCTTTACTTTCATGAACACCAATTGTTTGATGAAATGTTTGATAGACAAAAGCTCTAAACTTTCCTCACATTATTTATATTGATTCACGAATGCTTAGGTGAGTGTTAGGAATTAGAGAGATGGAATTTTATTTTGCACGAAGAGGTTGATGGCTTTAGAGAGCATCTTGAGCTCAATTTAGATTTGCTAACTGACGAAAATCATTTCACTTTAGTTGCTTTTCAGGTGAGCAAAGGGAAAGTTAGTGAAGATGAAGTTCTTGCATCTTCTTATTCCATGTTGTTATTATTACTCCTATATTTGCTAGACTTGTTATGTACACACACATGAAACTTTGTGTAACAACCGGCAAATTAGGACTAGAATTAGTGCCTAATTCTTTGTTAATACATGTAATTAGTTCTGTGTTAGGCTAATTTATGTATCGAATTATATATATTGTTGAATATATACGAAAATGCGATTTGGTTAAATCGTACGCAATTTAAATCGAATGTATTTCGATTCAATCTAATACGGACGTTGGTGACCAATTTTATTAAATAACGTTGTTATGTCAAAAATATTATTATAATAATATTTAGTATTCATTCGTATCGCAAAATCAGAAAGTTACACAATTTAAAAAGGTTAAAACGCGCAACTAAATAAAATAACGTACATTTTATAACTCAAATATAAATCGATCAGTAAAACATTTAAATAAAATTTTCGCGTAATAAATTGTATTTTAAAACGTACCATTTAATATTTAAAATAATTATTTAACGTTTAAACGATGGGGTAAACGAACACTGCGCGAGGCGCAGTGCACAGACTGAAAATGGTGGAGGATTTAACCTCCCACCATTTCCTTTTTCTTCTTCATTTCTATTTTCCATTCTCTCTCTCTCCTTCTTTTACTTTCAATCACCAACCCACATTCACCACCAAAATCGCATAATAACACCACCAAACATCGCCGAATCATACCACTCGTTTGGAGAAAAGTGACCACGACAACACGATCTACATTCCTATCTTCTCGGATTTTTCATCCGACATTTTGTAAGTTTCCGACAAATCCCGACATCTTTCGTTTTTGATCATTTTTACTAAATTATGGGTTCTATAGGCTTAAAATGTCCAAAAATGGGTTGGGTAAAAGATTTGGACCGAACGGAAATCGGAAAACTCGTTTTCAGCACAATTTCCGGCCATCAGACCGCTACGTCGCACCTGGCCAGGGGCCTCTGCGACGTCGCGGCCTACGTCGCACAAAAGTCTCAACGTCGCACTAGCGACGCAGCCCCTTACATCGCATTAATTTGCGACGTCGCATATAGCGACGCAGCCTATTACGTCGCATATAGCGACGCAGCCTATTACGTCGCATTAGCGACGCAGCACCCTACGTCGCATTAAATTGCGAAACGTCGCCTTTAGCGACGTCATGCTCAACGTCGCAACCCTACTTGCAACGTCGCATGCGACGTCGCACAAACCAGAACCTTGAAAACTCAGATTTTTTTTACTAAGTGTCGGAACCAAGATTTTAACACCTGATTTTACCCAAATTCGGATCCAGATGCGTTTTTCGTCAAAGCAATATAGTAGAAATAAAAATTTTCCAAGCTGACCTGGCAGCTCGACCCCAGCCAGGGGCTCTGCCCCTTGGACCCCGCTACCAGGGGCGCTGCCCCCGGACCCCCGTCATTAAATGTTGTAAATACTTTTCACACTAAGTGTTGAACACTTACAAATAACGAAACCCGATTCAACGATACATATAATGATAACACTTTGAATCATTATTACAAACCGTCACCAACGGGCCATATTTGTTTTCAAACTACAAACGGATTACTAAACAAACACTTGGACATAATGAGTTGTGTAGACAACTAGCCTAGATGGTCTTGCGAGACATCTACTTACTTAACTTTATATGTTTAGGCATTTAAAGGCTACGGGTTCGGAGAACCAACTGTTGATATTACTTACTCGTTTATTGATATAAACGCACTTGCAAAGACTCAGGTGAGTCTTACGGCCCCACTTTTACTGTTTTATCTTATTGGGGGAGATACATGCTACTTATTTTTCCTGAACACAAGTACTAAACTGTTTACTATACCAAACGGAATTGCATGAGTTACTTACTATTTACTGAAGTCTCTCCATCATATATCGTTAGTTATGGACTTAAGCGCGAACAGTAGTTAATGGATCCATTAGGGAAATGACCCTCCCTGCCCGGGGTAGTAGCGCTACCACGTACCGATTTACACGTATAAACGGGTGACTATTATTTCGTTACTTATGCTTGCTCAATTATGAGCATGTCACGGGAGCAACTGATTAATTACGGGTTAAGCTTCGATTATGAGCCTCATGGCAACGGTATAACTTGATTACTTTACTTTTGCGAGATTTGCAAATACTTGATATACGCCTACGGGCACTACTGATGAAATCTTGTGTTCAAACTGATTATTTACTGATAAACCTGTGAGATTCACCAACCTTTTGGTTGACCCTTTTTAGCATGTATTCTCAGGTACACTTACGGAGTAGGATCACTCCAGGATTACTAGCTAGAGTCGCATGATTTCCAAACTGCATTTAACGGAGATTCTTTGGCATTATCTTTTGTAACTATGGTTATGTAATAGAATCTCCCGCCACATACGCTGACTCTAGGCTGACATATTTTTGTAAAGAAAACTATATGTTTTCAAACGATTTAATTATGAAATGTAATTATTTTACAAAACGTCTCATTTAGAGGTCGTTTGCTGTATATCTTGTGCTTTGTATATTGATTAGTAACACCCAAGTATGCTTCCGCAAATCACTAAATTTGGGGGTGTTACAGATTGGTATCAGAGCCTAAGGTTATAGTGAACTAGGTTACATTTAATGGGCCTAGACTATGACCATTAGGCAATATTCCCTTACTAGGCATAATTGGTTCAGAAATCACATCATACGACTTTAATTTAACATAGCCTGATCAACTATGTACAATTAAGGAAAGTTGATGTGAGGTCTGAAATGGCTGTGTCGAACAGGAATGCGTTAGTTGACTCTGACCACGAGAGAACCGGACCATTACTTGATACGTGCTAGACACTAGGCTGGATATTATATATTTATACATATTAGCCTCGTCTTACTTACACTCTGCCACAGGAATGGCAAACACACCACCTAATCCGTCACACTCTCACCCATATGGGTCACGAAACCCACGTGTAGCCAGGAGGAACACAAGGTCACCTCGAACCAGCCCCTATCCTGTTCATAACTTTCAGAACTCGGCACATCTCATAGTGCCAGTGTTGACTACCCAACTCCGCCGTCAAGAACAAAGGCTCGAACATCTCGAACGAGAACAACACCGAATGACCTACCTGCTTCGCCAGGCACTTGATCACATATCCCAACTCCAGCAAGAACAAGAGGATACAAACCTCTCTGTAAGCATAATTCAGGATTACATGACCGCCGAATTAGGTGCGGATGAACTTGTAAGAAACCGACTAGAAGAATGTGAACAGCGTTCACAGGAGACTGCGGATCACTCTCGAACACTAGCACAACGACTGGCCTTGGTTGAAGACAACGCCAGGCAAACCAACCGACTAGCAGAAACCGTGGATCGCCTTGTCGCGCTGATGGAACAAATAAATCTACATTAAGATTAGTGTAGTTTTTGTCTTGTAATCTATCTTGTAATCTAAGGACTATCTAGCACTACTCTATAACTAGTCGGATGTAACCATTCCCGACACCTTTTGTAATATCCCTGTAGGATGTAACTTTTGGAACTCACTTTATCTATCAAATATCCCTTGTTATCTCAACTCACATTAATTGTCATTTTCCATGTTGATGTTATGTATTACTGCTTTTATACATGTACATCTGTGACAATTACAAATTCATACAAAATCTCATGTATCTTCATTTCTTTTATTGAAGAATCATGCCGCCAAAGACACGACCATACACCGATGCCCAGATTACCTCCCTTATAACCCAGGCTGTTACTGAAGCCTTGGCTCGGAATACTCCACCAAATTCCTCGAGAAACAGCGATGCCGCTGAAACCACTGCTGCTAAACCTTGTTCTTACAAGGACTTCCAGAACTGCAAACCTCTAAACTTTGCAGGTACCGAGGGAGCTATCGGTCTAATACGCTGGATCGAGAAAGTTGAATCGGTATTTCTTATCTGCAACTGTGCGGAGGGGGACAAAGTTAAGTTCTCTGTTAGTACTTTTACTGACACCGCACTCACGTGGTGGAACACCTATGCCCAAACTGTGGGCGTTGCCAATGCTTACAAACTCCCGTGGGAGGAGTTGAAGGAGATGTTAAGGGGTGAGTATTGCCCCAGGGATGAACTGAAACAACTGGAGCTGGAATTCTGGAACCATAAGATGCAAGGTAATGATATCACCGGTTACACCAACCGTTTCCACCAACTGGCACTTCTGTGCCCAACCATGGTCGATCCTGAGTACAAGAGGATCGAGAAATACGTTGATGGACTGCCCGAGAAACTCCAGGACCTGGTGACTTCATCCAAACCAGGTACTATCCAGAACGCCATCCGTATGGCCCATGAACTCAAGGCAAACGCTGTCCGCCGTAACACAACTTCAGCCCCACCTGCAAACAACAAACGAAAGTGGGAAGGAAACCCCAACTCGTCCAACCAAATCACCAACCGAAAGCCTGAGCCCCTTAGGGCTTATTCATCTGGCACTTCTGAAAGGAAAGGGTACGTTGGAAGCAGGCCCTACTGTTCCAAATGCAATCGTCATCACGACGGTTCCTGCCCTTGCACAAACTGCAAACGCTTTGGGCATCTGGCCAAGGATTGTCGAAACACCAGTGCCCCGAAGACTTGTTATGGGTGCGGAAGTCCTGGGCATTTTTAGAATAATTGCCCTAAGCAGAGAAACAACAACAACAACAACAGCAACAAACGGAACAACAACCCTGCTCGTAGCAGAGCATTTGTCATCAAAGCTGGGGAAGCTAGAGAAGACCCGAATGTTGTAACGGGTACGTTTCTTCTCAACGATCTTACTGCTTCAGTATTATTTGATACCGGTGCTGATAAAAGTTTCATATCTGATGAGTTTTGCCCACTACTTAATATCACCCCTTCGGCCTTAGATGTTAAGTACACTGTAGAGCTCGCAAATGGTAAACTCATAGAAACCAGTAGTGTGATACCTAATTGCACTTTAAACCTCGCAAACGAAACCTTCTCAATCGATCTAATGCCTGTTGAACTAGGAAGTTTTGATGTCATCGTGGGTATGGACTGGTTGTCCAAACACCGGGCCAAAATTGTTTGCCATGATAAAATCGTCCGGATCCCTCTCGCCGACGGTAGTACCTTAATCATACAGGGGGAGACCGGTGGGTCGAGACTAAACTTAATCTCCTGTTTAAAAACCCGAAAATTTCTGAGAAAGGGTTACCCCGCAATACTCGCGCACATCACGGAGAAAAAGTCGGAGGAGAAGCGACTTGAAGATATGCCAATCGTTAGAGACTTTCCCGAAGTCTTTCCAGAAAAACTACCTTGTTTACCTCCACCTAGACAGGTTGAGTTCTCGATTGATCTCGTGCCGGGTGCCGCACCGGTGGCCCGAGCACCGTACCGCCTAGCCCCATCTGAACTTCAGGAGTTGTCCACTCAGTTACAGGAACTCCTGGATAGAGGATTCATTAGACCGAGTTCTTCACCTTGGGGAGCTCCGGTCTTATTTGTCAAAAAGAAAGACGGTTCATTTCGAATGTGTATTGACTACCGGGAGTTGAACAAACTAACCGTCAAGAACCGATACCCACTCCCTCGAATCGATGATCTGTTCGATCAACTTCAAGGATCAAGCTGCTATTCAAAGATTGATCTTCGATCAGGCTATCATCAGTTGCGTGTTCGCGATGCTGACATCCCAAAAACCGCATTCAGAACCCGTTACGGGCACTACGAATTCCAAGTAATGCCCTTTGGCCTAACCAACGCACCGGCTGTATTCATGGACCTTATGAATCGGGTGTGCAAACCGTACCTTGACAAGTTTGTTATTGTTTTTATCGATGACATCCTTATCTATTCGCGAAGCGAACAGGAACACGCACAACACCTCAGAACCATCCTAGAACTACTTAGACACGAGGAGCTTTACGCCAAATTCCCTAAGTGTGAGTTCTGGATAAACACCGTTCAATTCCTTGGACACGTTATCGACAGTCAGGGAATTCATGTAGACCCGTCAAAAATCGAGGCAATCAAGAATTGGCAAGCTCCAACCACTCCCACCGAGGTACGCCAATTCTTGGGATTGGCCGGTTACTACCGTCGTTTCTTCGAAAACTTCTCAAAAATTGCCAAACCCCTCACAGTGCTGACTCAGAAGGAAAAGAAATTTGATTGGACCGATAAACAAGAGTCGGCATTTCAACTCTTGAAATCCAAGCTTTGCAGTGCACCCATTCTATCTCTACCCGAAGGCACCGATGACTTCGTGGTATACTGCGATGCTTCTCACCAAGGTCTCGGTTGCGTGCTGATGCAACGAGACAAGGTCATTGCTTACGCCTCCAGACAACTTAAAGTTCACGAGAAAAACTACACAACTCACGACCTCGAGCTAGGAGCCGTGGTGTTCGCTTTAAAAATCTGGAGACATTATCTTTATGGTACCCGCATCACTGTATTCACCGACCACAAAAGTCTCCAACACATTTTCAACCAGAAAGATCTTAACATGAGGCAACGTAGATGGGTTGAATTACTCACTGATTACGACTGTGAGATCAAATATCATCCGGGCAAAGCAAACGTGGTTGCTGATGCTCTCAGCCGTAAGGAACGAACAAAACCACTCCGAGTCCGGGCACTCAGTATTACCATTCATAACGACCTCACCACCCAAATACACCTTGCCCAACTCGAAGCCCTGAAACCCGATAACTTCAAAAACGAGGCCTTGCGGGGCATGGATAAACAATTCGAGATCAGACCCAACGGAGTTAAGTATTTCTCAAACCGAATCTGGTTGCCTAATTTCGGGAACCTTCGGGACTTGGTGATGGATGAAGCTCACAAGTCCAAATATTCTATCCACCCGGGATCCGACAAAATGTATCACGGCATCAAGGAGTTTTACTGGTGGCCGAATATGAAAGCTGACATTGCTTTGTACGTCAGCAAATGCTTAACTTGTTCCAAGGTCAAGGCCGAGCACCAAAGACCTTCTGGATTGCTCCAACAACCTGAAATTCCTCAATGGAAATGGGAGCAAATTACCATGGATTTCATAACCAAACTACCTAAATCGGCGAGCGGTTGCGATACCATTTGGGTGATCGTCGATCGTCTCACCAAATCAGCTCATTTCTTGGCAATCAGAGAAACCGACAAAATGGAACGCCTTACACAAACTTACATCAAATAAATCGTTTGCCAACATGGTGTCCCTCTCTCGATTATCTCTGACAGGGATGCCCGTTTCACATCTCGCTTCTGGCAATCACTCCAAAAATCATTGGGTACCCGTCTCGATATGAGTACCGCGTACCATCCTCAGACCGATGGCCAGAGCGAACGAACTATTCAGACACTGGAAGACATGCTACGAGCCTGCGTAGTTGATTCTGGTACAAATTGGGAAAGACATCTACCGTTGTGCGAGTTCTCGTACAACAACAGCTATCACACCAGCATTAAAGCTGCACCTTTTGAGGCACTGTACGGTCGTAAGTGCCGATCACCGATCTGTTGGACTGAAGTGGGAGAGAGTCAACTCACTGGTCCTGAACTCATACATGAAACCACAGAGAAAATCGTTGAAATCCAAAACCGACTCAAAGCCGCGCGTGATCGTCAGAAGAGCTATGCTGACGTGATACGCAAGCCACTCGAGTTCCAAGTTGGGGATCGAGTACTCTTAAAAGTATCGCCTTGGAAAGGCGTAATCCGATTCGGCAAACGCGGAAAATTAAACCCCAGGTACATTGGACCTTTTGAGATCCTCGAGAAAATAGGTCCAGTGGCATATCGATTGCAGCTGCCCTCTGAACTCAGCAGCGTGCACCCTACTTTTCACATCTCTAACTTAAAGAAATGTTTGTCTGACGAGACACTTATTATACCCCTTGACGAGATTCGCATCGATGACAAACTACACTTCGTTGAGGAACCTGTCGAAATTATGGACCGTGAGGTCAAACAACTGAAACAAAGTCGTATTCCAATCGTCAAAGTCAGGTGGAATTCGCGGCGCGGTCCAGAATTCACTTGGGAACGGGAAGACCAAATACGACTCAAGTATCCCCACTTATTCACCGATTCTGCCCCTAACGCGACTTCGACTTAAATTTCGGGACGAAATTCTTTTAACAGGGGGAGAATGTAACAACCGGCAAATTAGGACTAGAATTAGTGCCTAATTCTTTGTTAATACATGTAATTAGTTATGTGTTAGGCTAATTTATGTATCGAATTATATATATTGTTGAATATATACGAAAATGCGATTTGGTTAAATCGTACGCAATTTAAATCGAATGTATTTCGATTCAATCTAATACGGACGTTGGTGACCAATTTTATTAAATAACGTTGTTATGTCAAAAATATTATTATAATAATATTTAGTATTCATTCGTATCGCAAAATCAGAAAGTTACACAATTTAAAAAGGTTAAAACGCGCAACTAAATAAAATAACGTACATTTTATAACTCAAATATAAATCGATCAGTAAAACATTTAAATAAAATTTTCGCGTAATAAATTGTATTTTAAAACGTACCATTTAATATTTAAAATAATTATTTAACGTTTAAACGACGGGGTAAACGAACACTGCGCGAGGCGCAGTGCGCAGACTGAAAATGGTGGAGGATTTAACCTCCCACCATTTCCTTTTTCTTCTTCATTTCTATTTTCCATTCTCTCTCTCTCCTTCTTTTACTTTCAATCACCAACCCACATTCACCACCAAAATCGCATAATAACACCACCAAACATCGCCGAATCATACCACTCGTTTGGAGAAAAGTGACCACGACAACACGATCTACATTCCTATCTTCTCGGATTTTTCATCCGACATTTTGTAAGTTTCCGACAAATCCCGACATCTTTCGTTTTTGATCATTTTTACTAAATTATGGGTTCTATAGGCTTAAAATGTCCAAAAATGGGTTGGGTAAAAGATTTGGACCAAACGAAAACCGGAAAACTCGTTTTCGGCACAATTTCCGGCCATCAGACCGCTACGTCGCACCTGGCCAGGGGCCTCTGCGACGTCGCGGCCTACGTCGCACAAAAATCTCAATGTCGCACTAGCGACGCAGCCCCTTACGTCGCATTAATTTGCGACGTCGCATATAGCGACGCAGCCTATTACGTCGCATATAGCGACGCAGCCTATTACGTCGCATTAGCGACGCAGCACCCTACGTCGCATTAAATTGCGAAACGTCGCCTTTAGCGACGTCATGCTCAACGTCGCAACCCTACTTGCAACGTCGCATGCGACGTCGCACAAACCAGAACCTTGAAAACTCAGATTTTTTTTACTAAGTGTCGGAACCAAGATTTTAACACCTGATTTTACCCAAATTCGGATCCAGATGCGTTTTTCGTCAAAGCAATATAGTAGAAATAAAAATTTTCCAAGCTGACCTGGCAGCTCGACCCCAGCCAGGGGCTCTGCCCCTTGGACCCCGCTACCAGGGGCGCTGCCCCCGGACCCCCGTCATTAAATGTTGTAAATACTTTTCACACTAAGTGTTGAACACTTACAAATAACGAAACCCGATTCAACGATACATATAATGATAACACTTTGAATCATTATTACAAACCGTCACCAACGGGCCATATTTGTTTTCAAACTACAAACGGATTACTAAACAAACACTTGGACATAATGAGTTGTGTAGACAACTAGCCTAGATGGTCTTGCGAGACATCTACTTACTTAACTTTATATGTTTAGGCATTTAAAGGCTACGGGTTCGGAGAACCAACTGTTGATATTACTTACTCGTTTATTGATATAAACGCACTTGCAAAGACTCAGGTGAGTCTTACGGCCCCACTTTTACTGTTTTATCTTATTGGGGGAGATACATGCTACTTATTTTTCCTGAACACAAGTACTAAACTGTTTACTATACCAAACGGAATTGCATGAGTTACTTACTATTTACTGAAGTCTCTCCATCATATATCGTTAGTTATGGACTTAAGCGCGAACAGTAGTTAATGGATCCATTAGGGAAATGACCCTCCCTGCCCGGGGTAGTAGCGCTACCACGTACCGATTTACACGTATAAACGGGTGACTATTATTTCGTTACTTATGCTTGCTCAATTATGAGCATGTCACGGGAGCAACTGATTAATTACGGGTTAAGCTTCGATTATGAGCCTCATGGCAACGGTATAACTTGATTACTTTACTTTTGCGAGATTTGCAAATACTTGATATACGCCTACGGGCACTACTGATGAAATCTTGTGTTCAAACTGATTATTTACTGATAAACCTGTGAGATTCACCAACCTTTTGGTTGACCCTTTTTAGCATGTATTCTCAGGTACACTTACGGAGTAGGATCACTCCAGGATTACTAGCTAGAGTCGCATGATTTCCAAACTGCATTTAACGGAGATTCTTTGGCATTATCTTTTGTAACTATGGTTATGTAATAGAATCTCCCGCCACATACGCTGACTCTAGGCTGACATATTTTTGTAAAGAAAACTATATGTTTTCAAACGATTTAATTATGAAATGTAATTATTTTACAAAACGTCTCATTTAGAGGTCGTTTGCTGTATATCTTGTGCTTTGTATATTGATTAGTAACACCCAAGTATGCTTCCGCAAATCACTAAATTTGGGGGTGTTACACTTTGGGTTCATCCTTTAATTAACATGTGATGACTAACCTTTTCTTGACTGATATTTTGTGTTACACATAAGCTAAGGTCATACTACTATACAATGCTAGAACCGGTCATCATGTTGTTTGGGTTATTAATTTCCAAAGTACCATTTATCTCATTTCTTTTATTAGTTTGTAATATTTTGGGACTTACTACTTGACCTTACACATGATTATATTTATCGGTCCATTGTAAACTATCCATTGTAAACTATCTATTGCTTTTCGTGAGTATGTAGTATTGTTATTTCACCTAGTGGATTTGGAAATCGATCTTAGTTGTCGTGAAGGTGCATAAAAAAACTGTTTTAGGTTCATGTGTTAAATAGGAAATTAGTCATTAATATTTTACCACTTGTACAATAAATTTGATTATTATATAGTATTATTTGCTTGACCACTGGGTTAATATATAATTGTCCTATAATTGCAGGCCTTTAAATATTTGGCATCTCTTTTTGAAACTATGCTTTAAACGATATTATAGTAAATGTCAGCCATTATTGCTTTTTAATGTGGTTTATTGATTTTTATGGTTTAAAAGTCACTTTAAGAGATTGCTTCACTATAGCTTGTGATCTTGCTTTAATTCCTTCGCATCACAGCCACAATATCTCTTCAAGCAATGAACAGTTAAGTTCTATGTTGTATGTATGAAAGTGAACCTGGTGGTCAAGTAGTAAATATTTGAATTTTCATAATTATTACATTTTAATTTTATATGATATGAAAATATGGAATTGTTCGTTATCTTGAACGTACCGAAACTTTGAATTAGTTAAATAATTAGTTTTAAGATTTCAAATCTTGAATATACTATAGTTTGATATTTTGGTATCGTTTTTTTTTCCGTGTTTTAAATTTTCCTTGTATTTTCAATAACTAAATTTTTTGGTTTTGCCAAAGTTACATACATGGGATAACCGAAACCCGCGATTAAATATGAAAAACCGGTGGATAATACTAATTGGGTACCCAAGGGGTATTGGGTTGGGTGTCAGTACGAATATTCTAAATGGGTATGTGTACAGATAAACTAAAACCTGCCGGAAATCGTCCAGTTGGCATTCATAATCCAAGAATTGTAAATTAGAAACTGATAAAAGAATTAAAAAAGGCGGTGGTATGGGTACAAATACACCAAAATCCGTCAGAACCCGACCCGTTGACATCCATGATCCAAGAATTGTAAATTAAAATTGATAAAAAGATTCAAAATAGTAGGTTGTATAAGAATTTAAATCACTGGGCGGTGGAATGAAGTTATAAATTTTTTGGAATTGAATATAACTTATTTGGGTTTTTTTTCAGAAAAATAAAATAAATAAGATTGTAGGAAGAGTTTGAATTATATAAGAAATAATAAATTAGCTATTAAATTAAAATTTTCATAAAAATATTTGGAGGATTATCTACAATTAGAGGAAAAACAGAAAATTTATATTGTAAATATTGAATGGTGTATATTGTAAATATAGAAGGGTAAATTAGTCTTTTAGTCACATATAAATGGGATTAATAATGTCATAAAATAAATTAAGGGTTAGATATAAAATATTTGGAGGATTATTTATAATTAAAGAAAAAACAGAGGATTTATATTGTAAATATTGAAGGGTGTATATTGTAAATATAGTAGGGTAAATTAGTCTTTTAGTCACATAACAATGGGATTAATGATGTCATAAAATAAATTTAGGGTTAGATCTTAATTGTTGATCTCCATCTAATGGTCCTTATTCTCTTAAGATTTTTTTTAATATATATTAATATATAAGATAGATAGATAGATATTAAATGAATAGAATGATATTATAATTATAATACATATAACTAAACCAAAATTTCACGAAACAATCTGAGCCATTCAATGAAATTTTTCAATTTGATCCGACAATCTAGATTTAATTAAGATTATTACACTTCTTCTTAAATATTAAATATTATTCAATATAATTTTTTTTAATTATAATTATTTATTTTGTAACCCTATATATATCATTCATCATTCTTAACGTTTTTCCTCATAATGATATCAATAGATTCGCAAAGATCTCAACCTCTTTTAAAAAATTGTTCATCTAAAAAATCAAGTGTAGTTGAATATTCATCCGATAAAAAATAACCGGTTGTTCAAGATCTCAAAAGTTCAAAACAATTTGACGGTATGATGTATACATTTTTAAATTTAATTTTGTTTACACATCACAATTTAAATCCACAACAATGTATACACTCATATTCAATTAAATAGCTATAACAATTAAAATTTAGTCGTTTAGAGCATCCACATCAAGAAAAGCTTTATAAAGCTTTTTTACAATGCCACCTAGGAATATAAAAGAAAAGCTTTGTAATAAAGCTTTAACTCCAATGTAATAAGCTTTTCAAAAGCTTTTCTTTCAAAACTTGCACTCACAATCAAAATAAAAAGCTTTACCCCAAAAGCTTGAGAAATCTTAAGCTTTTGAAAAGTAAAGTCTTTCCTCCAATGAAAAAAACTTTTCCTAAAGCTTTTCTTGGCTAAAAAGCTTTAGAAAAAGCCTTCATTGGAGGTGCTCTTACATTGGCGCAGGTTTTAAGGTACATATATACAAATATAACATTTTATATTTAACACACTTATTGGTTTAATTAAAAAGTCAGCTAGTTAATTACGAGTACTAATTAGGAAAAAAAAAGGAAATTCATAATTTTATTTTGCTACATATATTTGCGCACACGATTCTCACCCTCGCAGTTTCACCGACCACCAATCTTCGCCACTCCTCGCCGGACTCCGGCAACTCTGAAAACCGCAGCAACATCAGAAGTCTTTTCAATTGCAGGTAATCATCATATTCATAGTTATAACTTCCCCAAAATTTCAATTACTCATATTTATTATCTTTCAAATTGTATCCATTCAAATCACTGATCTAATGTTGTTTTTGCTCGTGTATTAATTTATACTCAGCTATTTTTGTTGTCCTTTTGGTTTCAATTTGTTATCTTTCCCCCTTAAACACAGCCCTGACCTTTTTTTTTGTGACAAATTTATTAGGTTTTGAGTTTATTATTTCTATTATTTTTTAATTAACATTAATATTAATATCATTTTAATTTCTAGCACAATTTCTGGTGCTATGTATATATATTTCTTATAAACTTTTGATTGAAATTTGATTTTTTTCCCTTTAGGTTGCAGGAATTGTGAGTTATACTTATGAATGGCGTGGAGGGAGCTTGGGAAAAAGGTGAGAGTGTCTATTGTTATAGTTTTTTCGTTTTGAAATTTGAGTTTTTGTCAAAAATATATAAATGGCATGACTTAAACTTCTGCTGTAAATAGATGTCGAAGTCAGTTAAAGATGAATATAGACTAGTGTACATGTAATGAAGGATGAGTACCAGCTGTTCGATAAAATGTCAACTCCAATAGGAAAAGAAAAAATCTTTATTTTTTTTTCTTTCTAAATGATGTTCTAGTGATCACTAAAAGTGGTAATAAGTCTCGATGACATGAAACTTTCGTTATAGAGTGTTAAAGTTAAAGAAGCCTCTGTCTTATGCTCTTCACTTTTGTAGACACACACAGTATTTTAGTTACATAGTAACTACCATTGCCACTAGTTACTTAATCTGAATTTAAAGCTCTGTGCGACCCTGGATTTCATTGATTGGATCACATTCGGGTATACACGTTCATTACGCTGTTTCCTTAAAAAAGATTACATTTTTTTTTGTCAATCTATGACTTATATTCTTGCTTTTTTATATTGACGAGTCGTGTATAAATATTACTAACCACTTGCTTTTGTTAGCTACCATTTAATGTGAACTGAGTTATTTCAGTGGTAATAACTTCTGAATTATTTTAACGTGCCCCTACTATCTGAAACAGAGCATTCATGCTAGTTTTTTAAGGATTCTGACTTCAAAAGCATCTAGAGACACTGCTGTGCACAATTCATTGTCTGGTGCAGAACTAAATTTGCTTTCAGCTTCAGGTGGACGTATTAGAGGTAATTGAAAGTTTCTTTTAAAGTCCCTCTGCTTTTAACCAGCATCATTTAATTGTTCTATAAGATGAATGCTCCACATTTTAATCATCTTTTGAGATCAATGATTCAACGGATCATTTTGCAGGATATACCAGCAACTCAGCTTTACTTGGTGATGGCACATTAAGCACCTTGACAAACAGATTTATAATACGGTATCTTTCAGTAGGATGTGTTTTCTATATATTATGCTGGTTAAAACAGAATAATTTAGCTTTTAAATTTTGTAGGCGTTTTCATGCAAGCCCAGAACTACTGGCCAAAAAAAGAAGTGAGGACGCTATTGGTTTAAAGACACCTAAAAAAGGGAAGTTTAAAAAGAAACCTGCCAAAAATGCAAAGCCGCCAGTTGATACTCCTTATGTGCCTCCTAAACTTCAGAAGAATGCAAAATCAGCTTCAGATAGAACCATTGAAATATTTGAGGGCATGACAACTCTAGAGCTTGCTAAACGTTGTGGTCAATCAGTAGCCACGTTGCAGAATATTCTTTTAAATGTGGGTGAAAAAGTTGGATCAGAATTCGACGCGTTGGGCATCGACATCGCTGAGCTAATTGCTATGGTATTTTTCCTGTTTAGTATTCTTTACGAGTTATAAAGGAACATCCCATACCGCCTTCCGCGGGTTAGGGCCCAATACCGTCTAGGACAGTGTACGGGGGAGGTTAGATGTAGACAGCCCTACCCCTTCCCTAAGGTAGAGAGGCTGCTTCCAGTTCTACCTAAAGGTAGAAAGGACCTCCGGCCTTTTGCAGGGATGTGATTCGAACCCCTGACCTCTTGTTCAGAGGCAAGGGACTCAGCCACCAATCCAACCCTGCTGCTTTACGAGTTATGTTTCCTATTATTTATAGGCGCCAGTTTCAACCCGTATATGGATAAATGGTCATATGGATAAGTTAAAACTGAATATATATAATGAAGATGGATTGAACGGGTCAAAAGGCACCTGGAGTCTATGCTATCACCGGAAAACAATAGATCCTTAAACTATATTTAATACATTAGTTATATGCATAAGAAAAAAAGTAGTGCTTGTGGGTCGGTCTAACCTGACACATTTGACGTGTACTAAAAAGTTAAGTTTCATGACATTTACCTAACTCGATCAACCCACTCCTTTTGCTACCTCTTCATTAAGACTTAATTGCATGGTTCGTCCATGTGGTTTACACACAATTGCAAATTTAGTCCCTATAGTTCACTTTTTGCACTGACAGTCAAAAAACACAAAAGTTGTTACGCGTCCGGTCCCTCCTCCAACTAAAATGACTAAGTTACCCTGAATGTCCTGGTATGAAAAAAATAGGACATTGAGGGTAAATTAGTCATTTTAGTTGGATGAGGGACGAACCATGCAATTAACTCCTTTTTTTAATAATTCGTTATTTAATTACGCATATTGCAGGAAGTTGGCGTAAATGTTAAGAGGCTCTATTCATACGAAGGTTCTAAGGTTCTTCCCCGTGCACCAGTCGTAACAGTCATGGGTCATGTTGACCATGGCAAAACTTCTTTATTAGACGCGCTACGTCAAACGTCAGTGGCAGCTAAAGAAGCTGGAGGCATAACTCAACATCTTGGTGCGTTTGTTGTTAGCATGCCATCAGGTGCATCCATAACTTTTCTCGATACTCCAGGTCATGCGGCTTTTAGTGCCATGAGAGCCAGAGGTGCTGCAGTCACCGACATAGTTGTGTTAGTGGTAGCCGCTGATGATGGAGTAATGCCACAAACTAAGGAAGCCATGTCACATGCCACGTCAGCCGGTGTGCCCATAGTTGTCGCCATTAATAAATGTGATAAGCCTGCAGCTGACCCTGAAAGAGTCAAAATCCAACTAGCTACAGAAGGGTTAACACTTGAAGAAATGGGTGGTGATGTTCAAGTTGTTGAAGTATCTGCTGTTACTAAAATAGGGCTCGATAAATTAGAGGAGGCGTTGCTTCTTCAAGCAGAATTAATGGATCTCAAAGCGCGAGTAGATGGTGCGGCTCAAGCTTATGTGGTTGAGGCGAGACTTGACCGAGGGCGGGGCCCGTTAGTTACGGCGTTGGTTAAAGCTGGGACTTTAGTTTGCGGTCAACATGTGGCTGTGGGTGCTGAGTGGGGAAAGATTAGGGCGATTAGGGATACGGCGGGGAAATTGACGGATCACGCGGCACCTGCGATGCCGGTGGAGATTGAGGGACTTAAAGGGCTGCCAATGGCGGGTGATGATATTACGGTTGTGGATTCTGAAGAGAGAGCTAGGATGCTTAGTGCAGGAAGAAAAAAGAAATTGGAAAAGGATAGGCTTAGGAAGATGAACGAAGAGATGAATTCTACTCCGGAACAATCAGAAGAAGAAACGAGGGTTGAATTGCCTATCATAGTAAAAGCTGATGTTCAAGGCACTGTTCAAGCTGTCACAGATTCACTTAAAACTTTGAATAGTCCCCAGGTATGAGTTTTTGAATGTTTATGAATAATCTTCTCTTTGATATCGATTATGTGATATTAAATGATTAGAATCGGATAGTCAGTAGTAATAGAAACGTGCCGTAGAAGATGGTGTTTGGATATGCTTTTGATGCTTGAAATTGTAAAATTCAAATGCTTAGAAATTTGTTTTAGCAATCTTTGATTATTTGAGAGTGTTTTTCTTAAACATCATTGATTAGTTAAGGTATTAATTGATAGAAATGACCAAATAAAGCATTTTGTGATAGAAATGGTAGTGTAAGTCTTCTAAATTAGGTTAAAAGAAGGTAACTAGGTCACATTTGTTTACTCTCTGATAATGTTTGCTGTGCACTTGATCTGAAAGTGAAGCTGATAACCCAAAACAATGTATGTATCTTCATCTGTATACATTTTTTTTTTGGGTAAAGATCTGTATACATTTAACCTCAAGTTATCCATTTACCTTTTTATCAGGTTTTTGTGAATGTTATCCATGTTGGGGTTGGAGCCATTTGTCAGTCTGATCTCGATTTGGCACAAGCTACTGGTGCTTGTATTGTCGGATTCAATGTGCGGACTCCAGCGCCCTCTGTCTGTATGGCTGCCGCTCAAGCAAATATAAAGGTATGTATCATTGGTCATTCCATTTGTTGAGTATGCTTTCTATTAGTACCGGCAAAATCTTCCCAGTTGCTCTACACCTGGGCGATTCTGGGTATTATATCATAAAGTTTGGGTTCTCCTGGACAGCCAAAGTTATAGGAATGCGTCTAACTGCGCGAAACTCAAAACATATATGGATCTAAATGGGCGGCCATTTCATAACACCTCTTACATGAATAAATTAAAAGAAAAAAAATATGTTTCACAAATATAGAGAGAGGAGTGAAGAAGATGAGTTTAGGCATAGCTTTTAAAGTTCTTTTTTCTATTTCCAGGCTTGTAGCTTTGCTATTTCCAAATCAAATACTTCGTAAATAATTAAATTTGCTATTACCTAGATATTTAAATATTTTTTTAAATTTCAGCCTGTTTTGATCCGAGCCCTTTAAGACCCGAGTCCGTTATGACCCGGTTGCCCAAACCGACCCGCCCGCCCGTTTTGCCACCTCTACTTTCTATCAAAGGGCTTGTTTAGATTTGTTTTCAAAAGTGATTATCTGATATTGAATTATCAGAATTAGACTCTCAGCCTCTAATAAACTGTTTGTCAAATATTGTTTAAAAGGAGCTATGGTTGTTTAAAGGTGTAATAATCAAGATTTTAAGATGTTTTTTTTTTCTTGATCTTAAAGACATTAAACGACCAAAAAGGACATTTTGTGAAAGAAAATATATAGTAAAATGGAAATATAAGGGTGCGTTTAGTTACGGAAAACTCCTGTTTTCCGGGGATATTTCTAATAAAACTGAAAAACTAGAAAACGTGTTCAAATTGGTATTTTGTGGTAATGTTTTCTAAGAAAAGGGAATCTCTCTTTTCTTTTAAAATTACAAATGTGAAAACTATGATTTATGATCTATGGTTTTCTACATTTCTTATTCTAGAAAATGAAAACTTCATCCGTTACATTTGAACGCGTTTTCTGAATTTCCATTTGTTTTCAAGGGACACAAAACACTTTCCAATCTCTAGGAAAACAAAAATGGAAAAATGGAGATATTTTTCTATAACTAAAGGCACCTTAAGTTTTCCAAATTAGGTTTAAAGAAGGGGTAAATAAGGAATTTTAGTCTAGATGTCCTAAATTGGTTATTTGGCCCCTAAATAGTCAGAAGCAGAATGTATTTGGCCCCCGACAAGGCATTGATACCTAGCTAGTTGGGGTGGGCTAAAAATGGAACTCAAAGAAATTAGAAAATGCTGCCGTTAGAATTTTGAAAACAAACACAAATGGAAAATCATATCTTGATCTTCTTGTAGATCAAAGTGCACAGAGTGATCTACCATCTTTTGGAAGATATTGGCAACTTCATAGTGGAGAAGGCCCCTGGAACGTTTGAAACAGAGGTCGCTGGTGAGGCACATGTGCTTAATATCTTTGAGCTCAAAGGAAGAAGCAAAGCTAAAGGAGCCGAAATCAAAATTGCTGGTTGCAGAGTCACGGATGGCCAGTTCAGCAGGTCGTGCACCATGAGACTTTTGAGAAGCGGTGAAGTACTTTTTGAGGGGTGTTGCGTTTCATTAAAAAGAGAAACTCAGGATGTTGAGACGGTTCAGAAAGGTAACGAGTGTGGTCTTGTTCTTCGGGATTGCCTTGATTTTCAGATTGGAGATGTGATTCACTGCTTGCATCAAGTTAACAAGAAACCGAAGTTTATTTCATCAGAAAGTGGAGCCGTTCGTATTGAATGCCAGTCTGAAAAAAACAATTTTTAATTATATAAAGAAACTGTGCAGGTTTGGAAATTAAACCTGTAAGAATTTTGTGATATTATTGAGTTTTTGTGTCCAAGTTTCTTATTTAAAGGTAGAGAAGGATAATCATTTATATGCCAATCATAAGTTGATTGTTCAGTGTACACGAACTGTAGTCTACAACTATATAATTGATAATTGTGATTGACTTGGTTAATTGAAGTTGCTACTTCTGGTTGTCGTTCGAATCCTCTACTTTGCTATCTCCTGAAATTTAGTAGTTTAGTTAACAAAACCTCCAAAGACCATAATTGCCAATCAAGTAATCTAAAAGGACTAATTATTACCATAAAAAATACTCCTACAAAATTTTCTAAAAAAGCAGGTAACGACACAACCTTTCGTGGGTTAAGCAGCCAACTAACGTTTCACTCCCTCGACGAGTCCGTCACCAACCCTCATTTCCCAATTTATAATCCAAAATCTTCATCTTTCAAAATCCCCAAAACCCCATCAAAATCCTCCAAAAAACCCCCAAATTGATTACCAATTTTATCAATCAATGGAAGCCGCCACTCTCTCGCGCATCGGCCTCGCCGGACTCGCCGTTATGGGCCAAAATCTGGCACTCAACGTCGCCGAAAAAGGCTTCCCAATCTCCGTCTACAATCGGACCACTTCCAAGGTTGATGAAACCCTAGATCGAGCCCAAGACGAAGGTCAACTCCCGTTAACCGGCCACTACACTCCTCGCGACTTCATTCTCTCAATTCAAAAACCCCGATCTGTTATCATCCTTGTGAAAGCCGGCGCTCCTGTTGATCAAACAATCGCCGCGTTATCCGCTCACATGGAGCCCGGTGACACAATTATCGACGGCGGTAACGAGTGGTACGAAAACACTGAACGACGAATCGTTGAAGCGGAAAATAAAGGTTTGCTTTATTTGGGAATGGGAGTTTCGGGTGGTGAAGAAGGTGCTAGAAACGGGCCTTCGTTAATGCCCGGTGGGTCGTTTCAAGCGTATAATAATATTAAAGATATTGTTGAGAAAGTTGCTGCACAGGTTGAAGATGGTCCGTGTGTTACGTATATTGGTGAAGGTGGGTCGGGTAATTTTGTTAAAATGGTTCATAATGGGATTGAGTATGGTGATATGCAGTTGATTTCGGAAGCCTATGATGTATTGAAAAATGTAGGTGGGTTGAGTAATGTCGAATTAGCCGAGATTTTTGATGAGTGGAATAAAGGGGAATTGGAAAGCTTTTTGGTTGAAATTACAGCGGATATTTTTAAGGTTAAGGATGAGCATGGTGAAGGGGAATTAGTTGATAAGATTTTGGATAAAACCGGGATGAAAGGGACCGGGAAATGGACGGTGCAACAGGCCGCTGAGCTGTCGGTTGCTGCCCCGACTATTGCCGCGAGTTTAGATTGTAGGTATTTGAGTGGGTTGAAGGACGAACGAGAGAATGCGGAGAAGGTTTTAGCGGAAGCGGGGATGAAGGATCAGGTGGGGAGTGTGAGGAGTGGGGTTGATAAGAAGAGATTGATTGATGATGTACGACAAGCGTTGTACGCTTCAAAGATTTGTAGTTATGCGCAAGGAATGAATTTGTTGCGAGCGAAAAGTGTTGAGAAGAATTGGAATTTGAATTTTGGGGAGTTAGCTAGGATTTGGAAAGGAGGGTGTATTATTCGGGCGGTGTTTCTAGATAGGATTAAACAAGCATATCAACGGAACCCTAGTCTTGCTAGTTTAGTGGTGGACCCGGAGTTTGCTAAGGAGATGGTGCAGAGGCAAGCGGCATGGAGACGGGTTGTTGGGTTGGCGGTTTCAGCTGGGATTAGTACGCCTGGAATGTGTGCTAGTCTTGCGTATTTTGATACTTATAGAAGGGGTAGGTTGCCTGCGAATCTTGTGCAGGCACAAAGGGATTTGTTTGGAGCGCATACTTATGAACGGGTTGATCGTGAGGGTGCATTTCATACGGAATGGACTAAGCTTGCTAGGAAGAGCGGTTGAGATCGGAAGTATTATGGTAACTTGTTCACATTGTTAATGAACGATGAAACTTGTTTGATGTTTTTTGCTTGAATTATCTTTTGTGTATTTGATGAGGATTTTACTCGCATTCGGCATAGCAATTGTTGTAGAATTTTCTTTACATTATTAATAAGTTATGCATGCCAATTGAAGCTCAGTTTATGTTTTTACTACAACGTGTTTTCTGGCACTTTCAGGGTATTTGAACCTTAAAGTAGCTGGATAGTAGTTGGTATTTGGACATTTGGTACACTTATGTTATGTTATGATGTGTGTACTAATGTGGTGCTAATTTCGCATGCTGCTAGATGATGAGTTATTTAACACATAATCGATAGTTCACTAGACAAATTTGTGAGATTCAACTCGATATTTGTAGATTCTTTCAAGTTAAGTTTGAGCTATTTGGAAATGTGACATGTTTTAAATATTGAATTGTAGATGGATGCTTTTGTGTTATAGAAAGAAGCAAAAAAAGTTCTATATGTGTGTGCTCTTGGTAGGTTTGTTGGGGTCAACACTTGCATACTAGTAGTAGCTGTAGGGTTCTATTATATTTTCTGAATTTTCTAGTTGGATTGATGCCTCTTAATGATTACTTGTACAGTATTAGTTGTAGGGTTTTGTTAATTATATGTGCTCATGTAAGGTTGTGATGTGCTGGAGGTTGGGGTGGGGCCAGGCTGCCAGTGTTGTAACTTGTAACTGAGCCGATACGAGCTTGACACAACCACCATGGTAGTTTGGAGCTCCTAGATTTGGTAGCTCAAGTAGCCTCGATGATGCAAGCTTAACTTCGAGTTATTAAAGGTCGATATGAAACACATGACTTGAAAATATTGTAGTTATTATGTTCAGTAAAGCAACCTTGGTTCCTGCACAATTTGAAAGTTCGATGAAGTTCAAGTAAAACAAACTAGAGCCTAATTTACTTGACGGCTTTAAAAGAAAGCGCCACTTTCTCTGTAGTATTGTCACACAGTTGCCAGCCTAGAAGAGCCACTCGCTCTGTAGTGTTGTCACTTAAGTATGCTGCCCCCTTCTGGCCGGGCGAATCTAAGTTCTCTTCCGGTCAACTGTCCACCCGAATCTAAGTTCTCTTCCGGTCAACTGTCCACCCACCAGTCAAGTGCAAAAAAAACGTAGTCCGCATCCCAACCTAAAACTTAAGTTTGACTTCAGTATGATTGCATACAGTAAAATAAGAATTATTGTGGAGTTCTAATAACATTGAGTTCAACTTTCTGTAGGCTTTGAACCTGCTTACAATCACATTTGATATTTGGTCTATAGTGCAAGTCAAACGAGCTTATGTCGAGTTCAAGGTTGAAAGATTCGACTCTTTTGCAACCTTAAGTCTTAGGTTGGGGTGCAGGCCCAAAGTTTAAACATATGATTTGAATCGGGTCGTCATCATCAGTTTACTTAAAGTGATTGAATCAAACTTTATAAATCCACATTAAGTAGTTCTTTTTATATAACAATAACAATTTTGCTTTAAAACAAATCATATTGTGAAACAGGAGTTGTTCAATGCTGATTATTGATTATACTAGACAATATTGTCTTTTGAAGTGAGATGCCCTCACATTTGGTTCGGTTTGGTTTGTATTATGTTGATTCTGGTTCTTCAACCGATTTTAAAAACTAATTTACAGAGTAGTATACAATAAAATGAATAAATGATATACTAATTATATTGAATAAATATTGTAATTTTTTTTTTGGGTAAAGTTAAAATAAAGCGTAATAAATATTGTATTTTTGTTACCAGAATACAATGGTTGATGTATCAAATACATGTAGACATGTAGTCAAGGTGGATTATGCCACGTAAGTTTGTTAATTTTTTTTGTACAAGTTTTTTCAAAGCATATCATTCCTACGTAAAGGGAATGATTCGTATACCACGATTTTTTATCTGTACACCACTAAATATGCTTTATAGAGTTGTATTGTACAATACTCTAAAGCACAGTTAGTGGTGTATGGAAAAAAAATGGTGTTGTACGAATAATCTGTTAGTATTTGAATGATTTTATCAAATATGTGTCCGTAAATGTGTGAGCCTTTGGGAACGCACACATCGACATTGAGATATAGCTTATTTGCCTAAAGTTATTAATTATTAAAGTTAAATGTTAAAATTAATAATTAAGTAACTAGAGGGATTATTGTGTAAATTATAAACTTGGGGACCAAGTTTTACCTATCTATAAATACACCTTTATAGATTAGGGTTAGGGTTAATTCCTAATTAATTCACACAAAAAATTCCCCTTTTCTCTCCTCTCTTGGGGGTTGGCCGAATTACACAAAACCAAAAGGGTTTTTCATTCTTTTTGGTTTTTAAGCTATAGGCAATAAGTCAAGCTAGTTGACTAGATCGGGCAAGTACTAGCATACGAGCATATCGATAAAGACGGTGTCGTGTACGTGACCAAGGAAAGATCTTGAACTTAGATCTAAAGGTTTTCTTGCTAATAATTCAAGGCTATAAGGTACAACTTATCTGATTTAATTATTCCTATGTGATCATGTTTTTCCGCTGCATGTATTGTTTGACAATATGATTCTAGTTGTTTACCTATAGTGGTATCAGTCAAAACATAGGTTAATTTTTATTTTGGATATAAAACATCAAAAATTGTGGGGGATTAAGGGTTGGTTTAATAAAAAAAAAAAAAAAAAATTCATTCAATCCTTTACTTGGCTATTTCGTACGAAAAAAAAAAAAAAAACCCATCGATGATTTCTATGGTAACTTGAAAGTAAAATTGTTTTGTTCTTGGGATTCGGAAGACAAGAAAACGACAGGTTGACATATAAGGTCAAGGAAAAAAAGTGATTAATTTTTTTTTTCCTTTTTCGGTTATATTAATAATATAAAGGTATAGTTAAAATTGTTAAAAACTAATTGGTTAAAAGTTAATAGATTATTAGTTTAAAGCTTTATGTTTATAAAATTAAGGAGTTAATTTGAAACCAATCTACCTTGCAATATTTGATGTTTATAATTGTTACCTCTTTGCCATATTTAATTTTTATGCAAATTATATTTGTAAAGTTACATGCATAACTTTATGGATATAATTAGATATATTGATATTGTAAAGAAAATTAAAATTGAATTAGTGACATAATATTAATTGTTAATTGATTATGTGCGACACCTAAAGATTTTGGATTAATAAAAAGTTGTGTGTGGTTTATTTGATATATGAATTGTTCACATATTGATAGCTTACGCAATCCAAACTTGTTTATTTGAACGGATGTATGTGGTCCGTTTCCTTTGAAACGGGAGTTAATCAATATGTGAACAATGACCATAGAGACTTTTTGATTTAGGGCTCACCCAATTTGTTGCGTAGATTAATTCTTTACTTCATGTTATTATATTTGTCAAATGGTTTTGAAAGAGATAATCTTTAATGTGACTAAAGAATTATGTAACGGATTTAATAAAACGTGTGATTGGTAATTCATAATTAAATGCACATCCTCAGTGTATAATTCCCAACTAGGCTCACCTACATAAAGGACGATGTCTAGGAAAGTTATGCGGATGTATTCTACTTCAAATGAGGTCAGGTTTTAAGTGATGCTTTGTCATCCCCTACCCTCACATGCTTTCCTGGTCGTACTTTTTGTAGAGCTACCGAAAGGGTTTTATGATGACGATGGTACATTTGATTATTATATACACTTGGTGTATAGGAATTAGGCAATCATAGAAACACGTTTAAAAACAAGTAATAAAAACATTTTGTTTTTAAAACATCAAAATTATGTAACGAAGTTGTAAGCATGCCTCTTCGTACATATATATATATATATATCTTGTCACCCATGGAATTAAGTCATATTGCTATCCATATTGCTTAGACAACTTGTACTTGCTCGTCATTCTGCGTGAGACGTGGGTGAAGGGTATCCAAGGTGGATTACCACTCATCGTGAGACGGTGGTGGACTATCTGCAGTCTTCAGTTGGACGACTTAAATCGGGTTATGCAGTGAGACTGTAAACGCCGATGGCAATAAGATGCGACTAAACATGATTAATGTCACGATCACCATTTTTGATGCTTGATCGAGCCATGACATTAAGTCCCATAATCTAGGAATTGCATCGGTAAATGCAATTATTGAACGTCACTTACCTTTTGAGTATCATTTAGTTCCTAGTAGATCAACTGATGGAACGGTGATATGTCATTTGGATCCTAGACTTAATGGAAAGTAAACCATGGGTTTTACATTTCTATTAAGATATTATATGTCGAAAGTACTAATGAGAACTTTCTTTCTGTTTTGTAAAAATGGCACAAAAATTCACTACCGATGAGATTTTAAATGAAACCAAAACAGCGTTAAGAAGCAATAAGCTTTCTGGACCAAACTTTAACGATTGGTATCGATCACTGAGAATTGTTCTAAGAGTGATGGAGAGACTTGATATCGTTACTACACCAATGATCGCTGAGCCAAATGCCACTGCTTCTCAAGCAGAGCGTGATCAGTATAGGGCAACCTATAAGGTTCACAATGAAGTTGCTTGTCTCATGCTTAGCAGTATGACTCCTGAGTTATGTAAGCAATTCGAGAATAAATGGCCCGATCAGATGATCACTGAGCTGAGTGCATTGTATGAGAAACAAGCCGGCCTTGAGCTAAATGACTTGATTCGAGATGTACATGCATGTAAACATGTATCTGGAACACCAGTGGGGACTCATGTTCTAGTCATGAAAAGTTTGTTTGATCGCTTGGATAGAATGCAATACTCATATCATGACCCTGTGGCTGTAAGCATTGTCCTCAATTCTCTTTCACCGGAGTTTGATGAGTTTACACGCAGCTATAATATGCAGGGTATGAAAAAGTCAATTAACGAACTCCATGCTATGCTAGTGGAATTCGAAAAGAGCATTTCCAAGAATAAAGTGAAAGACAACCAAATCCTTGCGATTGGTGGTGGTCAGGCCCAGAAAAAGAAGAAAAAGCAACCGCTACAAGCTAAGGGAAAAGTTGCAAAGACTAGTAAAAATAAGCAAGCTATTGTTTATTCTTCCAAGCCTAAGCAAACCTCTCCAGCTAAAAAGGTGCAGGTCTCTAAAGATGATGGGTGTCACCATTGTGGTCAGATTGGACACTGGAAGAGGAATTGTCCTAAGTATTTATCCAAGGTGCAAGAAAAGAAGAGAGTCGGCAATGCCGGATCTTCAGGTATCTTGACTATCGAATTATTTTCTTTCTCTAAAACAAATACTTGGGTATATGACACTGGATGTGGTACTCATATTTGTAATACCTTGCAGGGGTTTAGAGCAAAGAAGAAGCTGAAGAATGGATCCTTATATGTGTACGTCGGCAACGGCATACGTGTAGCAGTGGAAGCCATTGGAAGTTATGACTTACATTTACCCTCGGGCATAATTCTTGTATTAGACAATTGTCATTATGTTCCTTCTATTGTTAGGGGAATTGTTTCAGTTTCAGTATTGAAAGATTGTGGTTTTAAGAATACATTTACAGATTTTGGTATTTCAGTTTCAAAGAATAATGTTCATTATTTTAATAGTATTGCTATTAATGGAATTTTTGAAATTGATTTGCATGATCGTCTTTCATATACTAATAATTCAATGTATAATATAAGCACTAAACGAGCCAAGTGCAACTTGGACTCATCCTACCTATGGCATTGTCGTCTAGCACACATAGGCAAACACCGCATTGAAAGGCTTCAACGTGAAGGGCTTTTAAAATCAAGTGATGATTCATTTGATAAGTGTGAGTCTTGTGTATCGGGCAAAATGGCAAGGAAACCCTTCTCTCATGAGAATCAAAGGGCAACCGACCTACTAGGAATCATACATAGTGATGTATGTGGTCCCTTTAGGCATATGTCTAGGAAATGAGCTTACTACTTCGTAACATTTACGGATGATTTCAGCCGTTATGGTTATGTTTATTTACTTAAACATAAACATGAGGTGTTTGAAACATTCAGAGTGTTTCAAAACGAGGTAGAAAATCAACTCGGAAAAACCATCAAGATTCTCCGATCGGATCGAGGTGGTGAATACTTAAGCCTAGAGTTTAAGGATCATCTAAAAGCGCGTGGAATTGTCCAACAGCTTACTCCTCCCTATACACCACAACATAATGGTATATCGGAAAGGAGAAATCGAACCTTGCTTGACATGGTACGATCTATGATGAATCTTATAACTTTACCATTATCTTTCTGGGATTATGCATTAGAGACTGCCGTACGCATTCTCAACATGGTTCCCACTAAGAAGGTTGATAAGACACCATATGAAATATGGCATGGGAAAGCCCCTAATCTGTCTTACTTAAAGGTCTGGGGATGTGAGGCACTCGTTAAACGCGATGCGCCTGACAAACTCGAACAAAGATCTATTAAGTGTATTTTCGTAGGATACCCAACGGAAACGATGGGTTACTACTTCTATAATCCTTCTGAAAATACTGTGAAAATTGCTCGGTATGCTGAGTTTTTCGAAACCAGGCTTATCGGTGATGGAAACAGTGGGAGGGTTGTGGAACTTGACGAGGTTCAAGAGGAAGATACATCACCTTCTACTCATACTGGTGATCAACAATTTGGGGGGGATAGAATTGAGCCTCATGATATGCCTCAGTCTCAAACTCAAATTGCTGATGCTCCAATTCGTAGGTCCGAAAGGACGGTACGTGCACCTAATAGATTGAACTTAAATGTTAATCTAGAGGAGGATGGCGTATCCGGGATTCTTGATGAACCTCGAACCTTGAAAGCTGCATTATCAGGTCCTAATGCTGAAAAATGGCTTCAAGATGCGAATATGGAGATGCAATCCATGAAAGACAACGAAGTTTAGACTTTGGAGGATAAACCTCAAAATGCTAGAACTGTCGATTGCAAATGGCTCTTTAAAATAAAGACCGACATGGATGGCAATATACACATCTATAAAGCTTGTCTCGTGGCAAAAAGATTTACTCAAGTTTATGGTATAGACTATGAAGAAACCTTTTCCCCAGTGGCAGACATTAGGGCTATTAGAATTCTCTTAGCCATAGCGACGTTCTATGACTATGAGATATGGCAAATGGATGTCAAGACAGCCTTCCTGAATGGTTATCTAGACGAAGACGTCTATATGAATCAGCCAGAAGGTTTTATTGATCCATTACATCCCAACAAAGTGTGCAAGCTTAAAAAAATCCATTTATGGACTTAAGCAAGCATCACGGAGTTGGAATAAAAGATTTGATGAAGAAATCAAAAAGTTTGGTTTCGTTCAGAATCTTGATGAGCCATGTGTATATCAAAAAGCCAGTGGGAGTAATGTTACTTTCCTAGTCTTATATGTAGATGACATATTGCTAATGGGAAACAACATTCCAATGCTTGAAGATGTAAAATCTTATCTTGGAAAATGTTTTGCCATGAAAGACTTAGGAGAGGCAACATTTATTTTGGGAATCAAGATCTCAAGAGATAGATCTAAGCGGTTGATAGAGTTAAGTCAGAATGCTTACATTGATAAAATACTGAAGCGTTTTAGTATGGAAAATTCTAAGCGTGGGTATTTACCAATGCAAGATGGACTTAAACTTAGCATCAAGGATTGTGCTTCTACACCTCAAGAGGTGGAACGTATGCAAAGGATACCTTATGCTTCGGCAATAGGGTCTATTATGTATGCGGTTAGATGCACAAGACCTGATGTTGCTTTTGCTCAAAACGTTGTTAGCAGGTTTCAACAGAATCCAGGTGAAAGACACTGGATTGCTGTAAAGAACATACTGAAGTACCTTAGGGCTACTAAAGATATGGTTCTAGTGTATGGTGGAAATCCTGAGACTGAACTAAAAGTTACTGGTTATTGTGATGCGGGATTTCAAACTGACCATGATGACACCAAATCTCAAACTGGATATGTGTTCACCATGAATGGAGGAGCAGTAGTTTGGAAAAGCAAGAAGCAATTCACTACAGCCATGTCTGCGACAGAATCAGAGTACATAGCAGCTGCTGAAGCTGCAATGGAAGCTGTTTGGATCCGGAAATTTATTTCTGGACTTGGTGTTGTTCCCACAGCCAAGTCTCCTATGGATATGTATTGTGACAACACTGGTGCAATTATCATAGCCAACGAACCTGGTGTTCAGAAAGGAGCTAGACACTTTCAGAGGAATTTCACTATGTTCGTGAGCAAGTCAATCAAGGTGAAATTCAAGTACTCAAAGTTCACACGGATGACAACTTAGCAGATCCCTTTACGAAGGCTCTGCCAAAGACGAAGCTAACTCACTTAATTGAGGGCATAGGACTTCGTTTGTCTAGTAATCACATGTAAATCCGTGGATTTAGTTTTTGGATATATGGATGTAATAAACAATTTTATTTATTAATGAAATTTTTATTGTGAAATTTTATTTTCATAAATCATATTTTTCATGTTTTATCGTTGAATAATGTTGTGTAATATTATTCTAAATATCTGTTGTCAGTTGATCATATGGGAATATGATTGAATTAAGACAATATCTGAGTGCTTAGTCAGCTTGGCTCACTAACTCACATAATATTAATTCTGATGCATATTGGATTATCCCACATGAATTATTACTTATGGATCCTTGTCATTAAGTATAATTCATAAAGTTTGTTGTCCTTAGACTTGAGATGCAAATTGCTACTCATGTACGTAGTGCATTATTTGATCATAGTCAATACTACTCCTGGATAAGGGTGGCAAAAAGGCTATTTTTGGTAATGTTGCGAAATACGATGACTACCAGTTGTATTCAATAAAGGATTTATTCCTTCAGTGGAAAACTGAAGTTAGATACTTACTGGGCCACTCATGAATACTTAAGATGTTTGTCTGGCCAGACCCTAATAAGTCTATCACTGTCTCGACTGTATTCGGTAATCTTAAGTGATTCGCGAAATGAGAAACAGAAGTTAAAATGGAATGACCTTGATCCATCTCCAAGTTTTAACTAGAGTATCTGTAACAAAAGGATATAAACTAAACATAGACTCACAGTGACTTTGGTGAAACTTCACTCGTACATTTATGGGGGCATTGATATGTTGCTAGACATTAATCAATGTTATCATATTTGTTTGAAAATTATTCAAAAGTGGGAGCTGTTAGTATTTGAATGATTTTATCAAATATGTGTCTGTAAATGTGTGAGCCTTTGGGAACGCACACATCGACATTGAGATATAGCTTATTTGTCTAAAGTTATTAATTATTAAAGTTAAATGTTAAAATTAATAATTAAGTAACTAGAGGGATTATTGTGTAAATTATAAACTTGGGGACCAAGTTTTACCTATCTATAAATACACCTTTATAGATTAGGGTTAGGGTTAATTCCTAATTAATTCACACAAAAAATTCCCTTTTTCTCTCCTCTCTTGGGGGTTGGCCGAATTACACAAAACCAAAAGGGTTTTTCATTCTTTTTGGTTTTTAAGCTAAAGGCAATAAGTCAAGCTAGTTGACTAGATCGGGCAAGTACTAGCATACGAGCATATCGATAAAGACGGTGTCGTGTACGTGACCAAGGAAAGATCTTGAACTTAGATCTAAAGGTTTTCTTGCTAATAATTCAAGGCTATAAGGTACAACTTATCTGATTTAATTATTCCTATGTGATCCTGTTTTTCCGCTGCATGTATTGTTTGACAATATGATTCTAGTTGTTTACCTATATAATCAACCGTAAATAAACGGTGCTCTTTGACGGAAACGAGGAAACAGATTCCTTAAACTTGTACTTGCATTAGGTGTCATTGTTAAGGTAGTTAACAATCATCATTCTTCAACAACTTTTTTTGAATGATTTAATCATTAATTTTGGTGAGACGGTAAGCTTTTTAGTCCACTTGTAAGAGTGGACATTCTTTTTATGATATACTTAAAAATATCTATTTTGTGATAGAGGGAGTATATATTTTAAATTATAGACATAGTTTGTATTAATAAAAGGTTATGCTCCGTAGTTTCTAAGTATATAACTTACCAAAAACGTCTATTTATCAAGACAACAATCTTCAAAATTAAAGAACACTAGCATATTAGGAAGGAAAAAAAAAGTTTAAATGACGAAACAAAATAATTTCGAGATAGTCACGTTTCGATATAACCACATGACCCATCCGTGAATTTCTTTAATTAATTTATAATTTATTATTATTATTATTATTGAAAAATAAAAAATAGAAAAGGTAAGATATACAGTGGTCGAAGGTACCAGACACGTGTAATAACATGACGTGCCAAATTCTAATTGGTTGTCACTGAGAAAGTTGAAGAACACTAGACTCTTTAAACGTGGACTTCCTTTTTGTCACCATCGCTAAATTTCCACCCTCACTCTATTTTCCTTCTCCTCTAGTTTTGTATATTTAAATTTAAAATTATTAATATATTATAAAATTACTTTTATATATATATATATATATATATATATATATATATATATATATATGTTCAATGAACTAATATAAAGTTGAGAACTTTGAAATCACGAAAAATACATGTTTACTCGTATACGATTAACTTACGTGAACATTGAATATATATATATATTCAGAGACACAACATATATGGAAGTCTAATTTCACTCTGTATTGATCGCCGGCGTTTCCAAGTCCTCAAATCTTTCGCTTTCTTCTCCGTCAGGTTCTAAACCTAATTTCTGTATCTCATACTTCGTATCTCTTGTTTGATTTATCAGATGTTTTGTTTATTCACATAGTTATTTTTTCGATAAATAAATTATTTACATATCAGTAGTTGAATTTTGGTATTTTACTGAGCATGAACTTCAAAATTAGCATTTACACCACTCAATCACTTTGTTTTCTGAATCATAACAACATATTTCAGATATTATCTTTTTTGCTGAAAATAATTCATAGGAACGTGATCAAATAAAGAATTCGGTGTGCATCAATGTAAAAAAATGGGGCGTTTCAGCGTCATAACCTTGATCTGATTTTGTACAAGAACCCTCCTTATAATTCATTTACCTGAAAATTTTATATTGTCTACATGTTCTATATGCTAATTGGATAGAAATTATTTAGTAAATAATGTATGAATATTATCATTTGGAATTTCGAAATGGCAATTGTGATCAGTTTTACTGATTAGCTTGTAACTTAAACTTTTTTGAAACAGGATGAATGATTTTCAAAAGACTATATCCCGGTGTTCTTGCAAAGCTGTAGTCAGTTGTTGTTGCTGATTTATTGGATTTCACTTTTGAAAAACTTAAGAAAAATGGATCGACGTGATACTTCAGGATTCGTAAGCGGTGGTACGATGTACTATACCATTGTAGACAGCTAGTCCTTGTATAGTAGCTTACAAACAACTAACCCTAGAACAGCAGAACATTAGCTTATTTAGAAATACAAAGTTGTACTTTTGTGGATATCATTTTGTAGCGAAGAGTTGGATATTACTTATATGGATGCAAGATTTTCTGCAAACCCTTTGTCAAATGGGATTGAAGCTGGTTATGGTACAGATACTGTGTTACGGTTGGATTCACCGGGGTCTTTGAATTGTTCGAGTTCTAATTCGAAAGGTGTGAAACGAAAGTGGAACTTGAGAGATGGATCAATCATGGATATTGAAGGGGAATTACCTTTATGCCTTTGGGTAGGCCATTCTTCAAGTTCCTCTGATAGTAAAGCAAGTTCAGCCACCGGTTGCACCACCATGTCCTCTAATAAAGAAACTGATGAAGAGTGCTCGATGGATCTTGAATTGGACTTTAGTCTCCATCTTGGTGGTGAAAAGACGCCTTTTAGAAAGAAAGCTTCTAGCTTTAATATGCTGTCTTTGGATCTTGAAGACCAAGTTGATCTAGAATTGAGTCTTTTCTCAACACCTGCTGAGTCTGGTATCAGTACTGTTCAACCGAACTGTATCTCTGAGAAGGTTACAGGAACTGTCGGTGGTACTTTGACTCCATCAAGTATCATGACTATACCAACAAGTTCAGTCACGTTCTTATCTGAACAACAGATTCGCACAAAGATATGTCAGTTCAACGGGTGTGAAAAGGGAGCAAGAGGTGCTTCAGGTCGTTGCATTGCACATGGAGGTGGACGGAGATGTCAGAAGCCTGATTGTCTAAAAGGAGCTGAGGGGAGAACCGCTTTATGTAAAGCACATGGTGGTGGTCGAAGATGTGAATTCTTTGGATGTACCAAGAGTGCAGAAGGACACACTGATTACTGTATTGCTCATGGTGGTGGTAGAAGGTGCAGCCACGATGGTTGTACTCGTGCTGCCCGAGGGAAGTCGGGGTTGTGCATACGTCATGGTGGTGGAAAAAGATGCCAGATGGCGAATTGCACAAAGAGTGCTGAAGGTCTTTCTGGTCTCTGCATTTCTCATGGTGGTGGTCGGAGGTGTCAGTTTCTGGCTTGCACTAAAGGGGCTCAAGGGAGCACAATGTACTGCAAAGCACATGGTGGTGGAAAAAGGTGCACGTTTGAGGGGTGTAACAAGGGTGCAGAAGGAAGTACTCCGTATTGTAAAGGTCATGGTGGTGGGAAAAGATGTGCTTTTGAAGGTGATGCAGCTTGCCCAAAAAGCGTTCATGGTGGGACTCTTTATTGTGTAGCACATGGTGGTGGTAAGAGATGTGTGGTGCCGGATTGTACAAGGAGTGCAAGGGGGCGCACTGATTGTTGTGTCCGTCATGGTGGGGGTAAAAGATGTAAATCTGAAGGGTGTGGGAAAAGTGCTCAAGGTAGTACGGATTTCTGTAAGGCACATGGGGGTGGGAAGAGGTGCTCGTGGGGCCAGCCGGGTTCAGAATATGGGAAAAGTGATGAGATATGTAATCTATTTGCTAGGGGGAAAAATGGATTGTGTACATCTCATGGTGCGCTGGTTCAAGATAATCGGGTCCATGGTGGAGCCACCTTGGGAACTCTGGTTCATGACTCCACTGATGACATGAATATTGATACAAATGTTATGGCATCATCGCAGTTTTCTGGTTGTGGTTGGAAACCTTTTGGTGTCCAGCAAGGAAGTACAGCTGGACCAGGGCCATCAACGGTTTCTGAAGGGAGGGTCCACGGTGGAACTCTAATTGCTCTGCTGGCAGGTAGTTCGACTCCCTCATTAGATCCAGGAAAAGTTAATATGATGCCTCAGAAGTGGATATAAGGCGGTACCATCTACAATCCTATTTCTTATGAAGTTTGCAAGAAACTGTTTTCCACCATTGTGTACAAATAAGGTGAAACTAAGCTAGTTGTTTGGTAACTTTGGAGTGTTGTTTGTTCATTTTATTGTGTATAATGTTTTATCTTCGTCACAGTTTGTTCCTTGTTTATATATTCTTAAGTAATAAGATCTCTTTGACCTGATTCATATCCCGTATTACCATGCTTGATTCGTTCATCTGTACAAAAATCTAAGAGAACTGTATATTTCTATTAATAGGTTGAAGTAAAAAAAAAAAACAAACCTTTTAATTATATTTCTACTTACTATGCTTATTTTATACTTCTATAACCGTTTAACTGATTAGTAGATGTAATCCTTACAGTTTTGCAAATGCAAAGTAATGATCCAAAGCTTGGGTTGTCATCTTTTGAGAATACTTTTATATCTTTTAATTTCAAATACAAATAAAATGATTTCAGTAACCACAGGCAAGATTCCAGGATGGCATTAACTTCAGAACTCTGTTTACATGCCAACTTTTTGTATTCTTTTCTTTGTTCTATTTTCTCACGATGTATCTTTCATAAAGTTCATAGTCTATTATCAGTAGGAAAACCACAGATTGAAAAAAAACTCTCATGTTTAGGTTTGGCCATTCTGCAAAGCCGAGCCAAAAAGTCTTTTAGCAATGATGTGAATGTAACGAGTGACAATACTGCAGTGCTCTCCCTAGTAACAATTGACATTATTGTCACATGGTAAAACTTTGACTGCCGTTGAGTATGGTTGTTTGTCTCATCATCTGCATTATCGTTGTTAAACAGATGGTCTATTGCTCTTTAATGTCTTTCTATTGAGATGCAAGTAATTTTCAGTGATGAACATTTTAGTATTTGCTTCATGTCACATGTATCTTTGCTTAAGCGTCTGATCAACTCTGCCTTGCTTGTTTCTTCCAGTATCTCTGTAACTCTGTTTGGACTAAGAAATTTAATGTGTAGGGGCCTATAAACAACAATCAAGGTAACACGTTAAACCCCCTTCTGTAATCCCATTTTTATTACAGCCTTTACGCCTACGAAGGTAGGGTAAATTATTATTTTTTTAAATGGGAGAAACATGAATTTGTGCATGAAGAACACCAAAGTGCCATGACTTCGTATGCACATTATAGTAAGAGTACACCAACTTTAAAGAATACACTCCAGGGATAGAACAAGCGTTGGAACCTGACAGAGCCTTTAGTATAAACTGCTAAAATCAGAAAAAGGAAACTTTATAATTCTAATCAATAAAACCATATTACCAATAACTCATGGGTCGTGAGTTGAATGTGGATAGGCATATTCCATAAGCAGTCTCATCTGGACTCATGAGGGTCTTGGTGAACTCTGAATGATCTGACACATTATTAGCCTATTACTTTCTGACACAATTTAAAGTCAACTGATTGTACACTTTAAGAAGTTATTTGAGATAGAGATTCTAAACTGCACAAAATTACCTTCAAGTGAATCTGCCACAGAATTAAATTTTTTGACTAGTTCTTTATTCAACTGTTCACCAGCCCATATAGGGAAATCTGAGTGTTCACTGCTACTGACCTACTGTCACAATCGAGAAAAGCTGACTAGTCGATGTTTCAATTAGATCCGGTACCCTGGAACTATGGGGTCCCTTTAGGATGAGAAAGAACTATTTGTTAGCATTATGACTTACGTTTTTTTTTTTTTTTTTGAACGGCTGAAAATTTATTAAGAAAACTGAGCTAGCAAGAAGCTAGATACAAAAAAGAGACATTTCAAACAAAGCCACCAAAGCAGCAAACCAGAAGCAAAAGCAGTGCTACCCAGAAAACAACCAAACTAAATTAAACAGCAGCACCCTCACCCAAAGAATTCACATGAACCTCATGAATGATCTTAGAATCTGAAGACCAAAAGTTCCAATTTATCTTGAACTATTTGGATCTAGCACACAACCAAAGAAAAGAGATGATCTTCACCGAGTCAATTAGCTTGTCTGCCACTTGACCTTGATTGTTTGAGAAAGTTGATTCGTTTCTGTTACAGAATAAAGGTGGCAATATGGGCGGGTTGGGTGACGGGTAAAAGGGGTTTGGGTTAAAGCAGATCATTTTTAGTATGGGTCGTAATGAGCAGGGTTAGGGTTGACCCGCTAACACTTTTTGTTCATATCTGAAATTTAATAACTAGTTTATTCATTAGTTATGACAAAAATAACAGTAGTAGCATTACCGTGATAGTTATAATATTTGAATTAAATGATTTAAAAGGGTACAGCAGTAAACTCTAGGCGACTTTCAAACCGTTCAGCTCATTTGACATGTACCCCTTTTAGCTATATTTTATTGGGTTTATTGTTTCAAAGTGTATTCTTTACCTCTTTTACTATAGTATGGAGAGTACTTTCAAAACTTTTGTTGTATGTTGTGAACTTGTCAATTCCGTCTATTGTATGTACACTTTCCTTTTTTGGCATTCTATTGTGTGTTTCCTCATACATATAATAGAATGCCAAAAAGGGAAAGTATACATACAACAGACGGAATTGACAAATTTAATATATACAATTTGACAAATGAAAGTTCGTGTCATACAATAGTAAAAGAGACAAAGTATAATGCACTTTGAAACAATAAACCCTATTTTATTTATTTCACCAACTTGACCCGTTTGAAATAAAACACATCCCTAATCGATCCAATTGTAAACGGATGGGTCAAGATTTCCACCTCTTGTCTGGCATATCTTAATTTGGTTGAGTTTACCTATCATGAAACACTGATGCCCATTATAATTGATTAAGCAGCCCGACTATAAGTGAAAGCAAATTCTGCAACAGGAACGGTCACGACTCCAACACCCGAGTGCGCAGTTAAATCCTTTTTGAATTGTTGCACTTTCATGATGAAGATCACGCAAAGAAAAGTTACTTGGTGATCAGTCGTCGATATTTGCATTTGCATTTTCGATTTTAGTTTATGTTCATTTCAACTTTAAGCATAGAATTAAGTAGATTATTGAACTTGTGTGCATACCAGTAGTATATTCAAACATGATGGTGACTGTGAGGATGGACCAGCTGATATTAGTGCCAAACACTTGATAAGGTGGTTGTAATAGAATTAGTAACAACAAAAGGAGAACAACGAGACGAACTTCTAAGAGAACTTAACTCCGTGAGTGTCTTCTTTAGCAAATGACCAGACTGTGTAAATCCAAACTGTGAATTTGTCCGTGGTTTCTGGCCGTTTATCTTTGGTCCTTGACAAGATTTTAATGACAAAACTGCCCTCCTTCCGTTCATTCTTGAATGAAAGATTTCTAGAATGAAACGGTTGGAGAAATGAATTTCAAATGAAGGAATAGAGTCATTTTAAAGATGAGTGTGGCTTAAAAAGATAATACTCCGTACATGTTTACAAGAATATATCGTTGGGGCTAAACGCCTATATAAAAGTTAAGGTATAAGTTGATAATTCTTGCACAGGTACAGAATTCTAATTGTTTAGAACATAATGGGTCTCTAATTAGGGCTTAGTTCCAGTTGGCAGTCTTTTAACTTGTTTGTTAAGAAAGCTAACCACATTTTAGAGACCCATTATGTTCTACACCATTAGAAGCCAATTTCTTCCACCGTGGATGAATAGTGCTAAAACTCTAAATGAGTGAAAGCGTTAACAACATTCTTACAATCCAACTCGATCAGATTCGTTGTAAACCTTTATGTCATTAATCTGCATATATTTTGGCAAAGATAACGTTATGCAACATTTGCAAATCCATCGATTTTTACGCTTATATGTGTGTATTTTTACTCTTATATACTAAGTTTCAGTGTACATGTTGTATGGACCAAATCAAAAGCTACATGTGATAATGAGATGCATCAAATTCATGCGTACGTGTACAAATCAAGAATACGCTACATAAATAATACTCAAACAGTTTTGATGATACAGAACAAAGAAGATGATAAATCTACTTGTAACAATCGTTTACAAACGAAGAATATCTAGCGTTTGTAGTCCAACGGTTAGGATAATTGCCTTCCAAGCAATAGACCCGGGTTCGACTCCCGGCAAACGCATTTGTTTTTTGTTCAAGGGGAGCGACTCTAAACTTTTGGTAAGTTCCTGCATAGGGGTGTTATAGAGTCGGGATGAATCGGGTTGGAAGTTTTAAAAAAGTAACCCGTTACCCGACCCTATAAGGAATCGGGTTTTCGGATTCGTGTTGAATCGGATCGGGTTTACATACTCGTCAGGTTAGCCATTAACTTTTATTAACATACACTAATGTCAGTTTTTGTAAAAGAAGGAACAAGAGACATAATACGTTCTTTACGCATATTCGTAAAATTAATAGTAACATGTCTTAAATGTTGTTGTTAGAATTTAGAGGTTGCAATTTTAGACTCATTGGTTATTTATGGGTCAAGTTGGATAACATTTATGAGGTGATGGGTTTGTTGGGTCTCCCTCTTTTTTTCTAGATGGGTCTAAATGGGTATTTAATATAACCTCCAATTGTATAACAATTAATCAACGGGTCTAGATGGGTCTAACGGGTAAATTTTTTTTGAACCCCTAATATATATTTTTTTCATTTTTCACTCAAATAAAAAAAAAAGTTTTGTGGAAACCCAATGGGCCGACCCGACTCGAGACCCATTTGACCCGGACCCGTTTAGACTCATCCTCCTAAATGACCCATCTAGACCCGGACCCATTTAGACCCAAGACCTGACCCGACCCATTCATTTTGCCACTACTATTAGAACTTTAAACCCAAAGGTGTAAGCTGTCTGTAAATTATTATATTCAACCAATTCCTTATAAGTTATATGATTCATATACAATCCTTACATCACGTTACAAACTAAGTGGTCATGTAATTAATTGTCAATCATATCTTAAGCACTTACCTTTCTTTTATTGATGATGAATTGATGTTAGTACTTTCTCAGTAGGCTTAAATGCTCAATAGATTGGCATTGGAATAATCGACATTCAATGACATGAATTGGCATGCAAAAAACATAAAAAATGGACTTCTAATGTTACATATTTGGTTAACAGTGGACATGGACAAACTGATGCAGATGGACATGGACTTCTGATTAAACAATTGGCATGTAAAATAATCTTTATAGTTCTTATCGGGTTGACCCGATAACATTGTCGACTTAACCCATAACCCGACCCTATAAGAACATCGGGTATATCGGGTCGGGTCACACAACCCGAACACATAATGTGACCCTAATCAACCCGACCCTAAAAGATCATATCAGGTTCGGATTCGGGTTGGGTCGGGTTGACCCGACCCTTTTGACACCCCTATTCTTGCATATTACTTCCACATTTCAAATAGGGCAGACAATTTATTACTCAACCCGAAACCCAACTCGAATATAATAAGGTTTGGGTCGGGATTTTTGAGGCGTCAACCCGATATTTTTTTGGGTCGAGTCCGGGTCAGCAAATGATTCGGATTGAACCCGACAACTAGAAAGTCTTTTAATATCATTATAAGTTTATTTTAATTTAATAATGGCACATAATTTAGACCTTTTCATTTACTGATTTATAACATTTTCTTTGATACATTTATGTATTGATATAAGTTGTGAATTAATAATGCTTTGATGATGAATCCAAATGAATATACTCCATTTATTATGATTTACTTTTGAAATTTTATAATCATTTATGCTTATAAAGTGACATATTTTGACCCAAGTGACTGAAAACCGACTTGAAAACTTGAAATTCACTCGAAAAATTATCGACAAGATTAAAAATCGGGTTTTAGGTTATCGGGTTTTGGGTTTGGGTTTGGGTTATCGGGTTTTGGGTTGGATTGAAATAGTCAACCCGATTATAAAATAAGATTAGGTTCGGGTTGACTATTTCTAACCCGCCAATTCGAAACCAATAACCCGACCCACCCCTAATTTCAAATACTCCGTATACACTAACAAAATGTATATATAACAGTTGGACATATATTCAAATATTTTGTAAATAGAAGTTTAAATTAACATACTCTTAACTAAGTTAAAATTATCAATTTTTATTGTACATCGTAATAAGTCTAATATAACAAATAAATCAACAATCAACAAACCTTTATTAAACCAAAACCATGACCAAATAATACTCATCTTTTGTGCCATGTTATGAATGGTTTGCATCTAAGCTTAATACCTTAAATCGAAGATCAAAATTTACTAATCTACCCTTATATTGACTAAATAAAAATGAAAATAACAAACATAAATTCCAAATATCAATTTATCATAAGTTTTAAGTTTTTAACCAATACTACATTATATCTACATATTTCGTTATTTTACATCATATAGTTGACTTTGAAATTAAAACATTTAACTGTTCATAAAAATCAAATATACAATATTTTAAAGATAAAAGAATATCTATTTATACAATTAGGATTTTCACGAATGTTAAAAATATCATAACAAAGTTCCACAATATTTTTTTTGGAAATGTAACCCTACACTACCTATCCCACGAATTATTATATGAAATGAATCGTATACGGTACGACATTATTAGTGTTTGCTACTTATCTCAGTTTGTAAAACTGACAACCAACACTAACAATTATCATTATCCATAACTGACAACCAACACTAACAATTATCATTATCCTTTTTATGCACACTATCATTAACTATTATTGTCGACTAACGCTACTTTATTATCATTGATTGCCACTCCAAAGCGGGAGTAGTTTACTAGTAATAGCATAATTAAGAGTTCTTACGAACTCGAAATTTGTATAATGTAAAATTTCTTTTCAGTAACTCTTTTTCATTGAGTAATGAGCCTACCTACACAGACCTAAAAGTAGGCCTAATTTTCTGATTGGTTAAACTTTTTCTCTCTCCTAATCTCATCCAATCAATTTTTCAAATCCACCAATCACATCTTTAGGTCTATTTTTAGTCCCATAAATTTAGGCCTATCAATCATTCTCCTTTTCCATTTGTAAACGACTAAACATTGTACTCTATTTTTTTAGACATAGATATTTCTTGGAATCATCAAATAATATTAAAACATACTCCGTACAATATTTGCACATTTTTTTAATTACAAATACAACTACCCACATTTATTATAATCGTTGATACCAGTACATATTTATCAGAATTGAATTTCAATACACCGTTGACCAAAATACCCTTTGTCTCAATCAACGGTCCAATTCAACACCCAAGGGTATTTCCGTAATTTCAAACAGATCCCCATGTTGTTCCACACAAAATACCACATATTTCTCCACATGCTTCAACACATGATTTTGACTTCAATCTCAACTTTTTCTTTCAAACCCTTACCGGAAAATGGGCAACTGCAACGGCGTTCCGGCTGCCACCAATGGCGGCGACACCACCACCACCATCACTACAGAAACACCGCCGCCTCGTCAACCACAACCGGCTGCACAGCCTAACGGACTAAGTATTTTAGCTGCATCACAACCGGCCCCCCCGCGTCATCCGCCGCCGGCAACCGTCGGCCGTGTCCTCGGCCGGCCAATGGAAGACGTACGCAATACATATACAATGGGCCGTGAGTTAGGGCGTGGTCAATTCGGCGTGACTTATCTCGTAACTCATAAAATCACGCGCAAACAATATGCGTGTAAATCAATCGCGATGCGGAAATTGATTAACAAAGATGATATAGAAGATGTACGACGTGAGGTTCAGATCATGCATCATTTAACTGGACATAGGAATATTGTTGAACTTAAAGGTGCTTATGAAGATAGGCATTCAGTTAACCTAGTTATGGAACTGTGTGCTGGTGGTGAGCTTTTTGATCGAATTATTGCTAAGGGACATTATTCGGAACGTGCTGCTGCTGGTTTGTGTAGACAGATGGTGACTGTGGTGCATCAATGTCATACGATGGGAGTGTTTCATCGAGATTTAAAGCCGGAGAACTTTTTGATGTTGAATACTGATGAAGATTCGCCTTTGAAAGCTACTGATTTCGGTCTATCCGTGTTTTTCAAACCAGGTATTGATTGTGAGTATTTTATATAGTGAATTAGCATTTTAATAGCATGAAATGGATACTTAATTGGACAATGCAGATCAGGATAGTGGTTTTAAATAGGAATGTAGTAAAGTTGTGGAGCTCGAGTATGGTGATTAGCTTGATTTTGTTAAAGGTCAGTGAGGGAACGTGATCAGTGTGAAGTTAGTGAGACGATTATGACGAACAACTAGTTAGAATTATTTTTATGGCACTTGAGAGTTGAATCCGGATGTATACTTGAATGAATGTATATTATTTAATTGAATTATGGTCATATACCTGATGATTGCTCAAATATGCAGTTTGATTTGTTGTACATATAATTGGTATTTCATATTGTAAGTTAGATAAAAATGTTTAATGGAAAGTGGTCTATTGTGCAACTTTCTTTCTATCGAGCGAAGCTACCTATGAAGTGTGATCACCAGGTGAATTTGGATCCTTGTGTTCAGTCATTGATAGATAGATGGATGGGAATTATAAAACAGTATTTCCCTCTGTTTACCATAGATACATTTGGGTGCTCCTGAAATTAGAGTGGGACTTATTTTAACCTTCAATTATAATAAGAATTTGAAGTTAACACATGTAATGCTGTGAGGTAACTGGTGATGTTAAAAGGCAATGCCATGCCAAAAGATAAGGTTATTGGACAATAAGGTACGAATTTAGATTTCCATGGGGAAGTAGATCTCTAAAATTATACTCCAATCTACATGCTTGAGTTGCTGTTCTTCAAATGTATTTTAAGTATGACTTGGATTTTTTGCAGTCTGAATGGATTCCTGACCTGAAACTTGTAAGCACGACCAATAGTAGAATCTTAAGATAATGTTATAGGCCGAAATAGCCCAATGTGACTAGAAGTTTTGATTATTTACATATTTTGTAGTTTCGGTTCCATCTAGTACACTAAAAACAGCCAGATATTGAATAATAGACCCCCTTTTCTGCTCATGGACATAGATTGATCACAACGATCGAGTTAACTCTATAAAATGATTGTGTTCTTGCTTGTTTACTTTTCTTATTTCTGTGTGTAGTTTCGGTTCCATCTAATACCCTAAAAACAGCCAGATATTGAATAATAGACCCCCGTTCCTGCTCATGGACATAGGTTGATCACAACGATTGAGTAACTCTGTAAAAAGATTGTGCTCTTGCTCGTGTACTTTTCTTATTTCTGTGTGTCTTGCCTAGCATGTGTGACTACATAAGGAATACCCCATGTTTTGGTGAACTTGCTTAGTATGTCTTTGAGCATACAGTTAATTGTGGGTGCAGGAGATGTATTCAGAGACCTTGTTGGAAGTGCGTATTATGTGGCTCCTGAAGTTTTGCGCAGGCATTATGGTGCTGAGGCGGATATTTGGAGTGCGGGTGTAATTCTCTATATTTTACTCAGCGGTGTACCACCATTTTGGGGAGGTATGCTTTTTAAGTTTATATCTAATGAGGTTTTGATTCTTCACCTACCTAGTAAAGAAAACATTTATATCACTCCGATCTAAAAAAGCCTAGTTAAAGTTCCCGAAGTTTTGATATTCTTTATTCTCTTACAGAAACTGAGCAGACCATCTTTGATGCTGTTTTACGTGGCAATCTTGATTTTGTCTCTGATCCTTGGCCAAGTATATCAAGTAGTGCTAAAGATCTTGTCAAGAAGATGCTACAGGCTGATCCTAAATCAAGGCTTACTGCAGTTGAAGTCCTAAGTAAGTGTTAAATCTTGATTTATGGATCAGATATGTAAATCAGGCACCTACAAGCCTTATTGTAAATAACTATATAAAAGTTCTGTTTCACTCATGTGAGTTTGTCTTAGATCATAAGTTATACACCTAATTGTATTGTAGATCATCCATGGATGAGAGAAGATGGTGATGCATCAGATAAGCCAATTGACATTGCTGTTCTTACAAGAATGAAACAGTTCCGTGCAATGAACAAACTTAAAAAAGTAGCTCTCAAGGTAACCATATTTTCTTAACTCGACTCCTAGTTCTTATCATTTCTTTTCTTTTTTATCCTTTCTAGCATATTCTGTTGATAAAGATGGGCTATTTGAGTAACAGTCCATAACTGATCAGGTCAAAGTGGGTACACTTATGCACTGTCCGGGTTGTGTTGACCCGAAACACATTTATATCCAAGTGTTTTACATGTTTATAAAATATTTAGTGTGCCGAATATGATTACAAAGGTTTTAGCATATCAATAATAATCTAGTATATTGCTTATTTTTTTTTGAGGTTCTTATGTATTGATTATTGAATAGGGTAAATTGCATAAAAAGGGTAATTACCTCTTGTCTTTTTTCTGTTTTGTAACCGTTTTCGTTGTTACCCTCAAAACGGTAGACAACTTTGATCAAGGTACCCGATTACCTGTAAAAATGATGTGACAGCTACTTAACTTCAATATGTTCAAAATTTTTGAAATATAGCACGCTGTGGTGCCTGAAAACCAGTTAACTAAGATGATTAACATTTTCTTTAGTTTTAGTTGAGCCTTTTGTGTTCGCAAATCTGGGATGTTACCTAAAATATAATTGGACTAAAGTTCATTTCCTGTGTTGTGCAAGTTGTCCTATTAAAACTTAACTCTGGGGCTCCGGGCTATATTTGACCTATTCACGTAAGTTGGTTTGACCTGTTAGAGATACAACATTACCCAAATTGACTTAATTATATAAATGGGTTGAGATTTGCCAGATCATTTTGATTTAGTCTTCCGGTTTCATGAGTTAGGTCATTGCTGAAAATCTTTCTGAAGAAGAGATTATTGGGTTGAAAGAGATGTTCAAATCCATGGACACAGATAATAGTGGTACCATAACCTTTGAAGAACTGAAAGCAGGTCTTCCGAAACTTGGAACCAAGCTTTCTGAGTCAGAAGTGAGGCAATTGATGGAAGCGGTACTCATTTAATTCTGATTTAATCTCCATAAATAGCTACCACCTACTAGTATATAATTGATGTATGTGAATGGCATTATTGTATTCTCAGGCCGATGTTGATGGCAATGGAACAATAGATTATATTGAATTTATTTCTGCTACAATGCATTTGAATCGCGTGGAACGGGAAGACCACTTATATAAAGCCTTTGAGTACTTTGACAAGGACAAGAGCGGGTCTGTATTTCGACTCAAGCTATATATTAGAAATATGTTGAATAAAAAGCTATTTGTTAGCATACATTGTTGGGTATTTTATGCTTACCTTTGTAGATGATTTTGCTAAATGTAGATATATAACTGTGGAAGAACTGGAGCATGCATTGAAGAAGTACAATATGGGTGATGAGAAAACAATAAAGGAGATTATTGCAGAAGTTGACACAGATAATGTATGTTCTTACTTTACTCTTATGATCCTATCACTTAAATCTAATTACTACCTAATATCAATTGAGTAGTTGTTATGAATAGTAACCTTTTAGTTTTATATGGATTATCTTATTTTATATATATTTAGCATGCAAAAGATATTAACATGTGTATCATTAGCTTGGTGGTCTTCTCTGTGTGTTTTGTTTCTCATGGTCAGGGTTCGAGCCACATAGTTAGCATATTTGTTTTACTTTTTTTTTAATTGTTATTATTATATTATTATACTCTTTATATTATTATTTATTTATTCATCAAACCTTATTTATTTGTTGGTTTTTTTTTTGTTTTTATACTCCTTATTTTTGTACATTAATAATTTGTTTTTTAACCTTATTTATTTATTGTTTATTTTTGTTTTTATATTGCTTATTTTTGTATATTATTAGTTTATTTTTGTTGTTATTATTACTTTGTTTCTATTGTTATTATTATTTATTAATTTATCAAACCTTATTTATTTGTTGTTTAGTTTCGTTTTTATATTGCTTATTTTTTTATATTAATAATTTGTTTTTGTTGAACCTTATTTATTTGTTGTTTATTTTTGTTTTTATATTGCTTATTTTTGTATATTAATACTTTGTTTTTGTTGTTATCATTACTTTGTTTATATTGTTAATTAACTAAGCTATATTGTTTATTACTTTTTTTCATATTTTCGCTTTAATAACATTAGCATATTTAGATTTGACCCCATTTGTATAAAATGGTGCTGGTTCGTGGTTAGCAGCTGCCATTATTTTTTTTTATTTTGTTTATGCGTTATAACCTTTCAATAACATTTTATTTTTCTCCGATTAGCTGTTCCTGATTGATTGAAATTGAAAGTCAACAATTACTTTCAGACATCTCAAAAAGGATGCTTCTTCCTCCGTTCCAATTAAATGACTTTTCAATATGTACACATTTTAAGAAAAGTGCACTGATTACCGTGCTAACCAATAAAATTTTATTTTTCTCCATTTAGCTGCTCTCCGATTTGTTGAAATTGGAAGTGAACAATTACTTTGAGACATAACAAAAAAAAAAAATGAACACTAAAATTGAGACGAAGGAAGTAGTATATTTCATTGACCTACATTCAAATCCATGTTGCAGCTCTTTTTTTTTTAAAAAATTTAATAACTAAATTCAAGAAAGAATCGCCTTTTCTCCTTACTTTATGATTATTTTTAGTGTAGTCTAAAATTACTCTACCTTTTATTAATTTATATAATAATGAATTCTAATTTTGTAAATCTTTATTTCAATATATCTTCTTTAAAAACTCTAAAGTTCGATTTGCAATTTTTTTTATTAACCATTTGTTTAACATTTTACAAATTAAATTAGTTAATCAAATTATATATGTAATCGAAACTACTATTTCAATAAAACTTAAATATTTACAGTTTTTTCAAAAACTTAAATGGATTTATATAAGAAAATATCTTAAAAATTATTGGTTATTATATCATGTCAACGAAAGAGTGGTTATAATTTTTTAAAACGCATCGAACATGATCCAAAATATAATTATATCTCGATGCGAAAGTTGGTAATAAAAATCTATTATTATCATCATTTCTTTAACAATTATATATAGCATACGAATATAGCTTAATAATATTATATTCATCCCGTCGCAACGCGAGGGCATACAATTCCTCGTTATCATCAAATTAAGTTAACATAATCACTAAAAAAGACGCCATCTCCATCATATCGTTTCTCCTCTCGTGCTTTTGCCCTAACTTGACAATTATGGTAGCTAATGTGATTGGATTAAAATGACAATTGACATGTATGTGAGATTATAAGTAAATGATCAATAACTCATGTGGTAGAGGTATGCAATTAATAGAACCATGAAGTTTATTTGTTTTGCTTAGATATCTTGGGGCTTACTAATAATCCAATGAAATTGCTGAAACACAAAAAAGCATCTAATCCTTCAGTGAATATGCCTCAAGTGAAGTCCAGTCTTTCTGAGGGTGAAAGTAATTGTTTTTTTGCCAAGTTTAAGATCTACACTCTGTTCTTTATCAAATATAATGCCAACTTTTTCCTTTTTCTTATGATCCTCTCTTTTCTCTCTCTTTTACACATACCTTAACACACACACGCACAGTCCCTAGCAAAGCTCTCAAAACCAGACCACACTCTCTAGTCTCTTCCTCGATGGAAAACCACCAGACCTCCACCGTAGAAGTAGGTGCCGGTTGAGGCGTCGCTACAACACCACCATGTTATCCCTCTTCATTACTACCACATAGCACGATTCACAACATGTAACGATAAACTAGTCATTAAATAGAATTCAGAGAAAATGGAACTCCCAAATCCAAGTCTGAAAGGTTGGTGTGTCCTGCGTCCCTATCAATTGGTACACATCTGTTATCCACATAATGTAATCTAGGTAAAAGTAGACCCATCTTACTCTAATAGCGATAACACACTCGTAACACTTGTAAATCACTGGCAAAGTCATTTTATTTTGGAAAATTATAGGACGTACTCCAGTGATTAGAATGCTCATGGTTTGGAAGCAACCCAATAAACTGGCCGCAAAATCTTTGGCTAGATTGGCCTCCATAAGTCAGCCGGCCAGTTTTGGATGTGTCTAAACCGTTGTATACAGTTCTGTTTGAGGTTGCGAGCTTTAGAGAACGTATATTATATTATAGTTTATATATACGTATACACTCATATATCCATTCCAATTGGTTGAACATGTTGAATTTTCTAGCGAAGATACGAGTTTGTCTTAGCCTTTTGAAGTTTACTTTTTTCTTTAAGCCTTTTTACTGTTATGTAGTAGCCTATTAATGTTTGGTTAACTGGTTTAGCACTTGTTTCTTAAAAATTGCTGGTAACATTCGTCTTTTTACTATTTATAAATAAAATTTTATATTTATGAGAATAATTGATTACATGTTTCGGCAATAGGCATTTTAAACTAATCAATAAATTATGTCCAATTTGTGAAACCAAATCAATCTTGACGGGTTCATTTCGAAACACTAATTTGGCCGCTTTGGTATGATACCAATGTCTTTCATGTTTCTTGGTATGTTAATGTTGGAAAGATAACTACATCGTCATCATCATCATATTACATATCTCATCTATCTCAAATATTATCACAAACTAAGCCACATCCTCTACATTATATTTATAATTCCGATATAATTCTTGCAGGATGGGAGAATAAATTACGATGAATTTGCAGCCATGATGAGGAAAGGCAACCCCGAGATGGCAACCAATAGACGTCGTAAATGAAACAGAACAAAAAATATTATCAAATTGGATTTTTCTTTTTCATTTCCCTGTGTTTTTTTTGCAAGCCGACGAACCCAGTTATCTATAGCAGGTATCCTGTTTATTTAGCGATCTTGTAAGAAAAGATCGCTACTCTTTATTCATATATACTATAAATATTATCTCAAGGGTATGTGGCCTGTTATATAATGTTGTCAAGTTTTTGTTATGAGGGCATTTTTTACTTCTGGGTGCATTAATCTGTTTTCCCAGAGGCAACACATTGATGTTTGTAATAAATATTTATATAAATATAATGTACCACTCTGTTCCTGATTTCGAAAGCAGGGCTTCTTTTGTTGCATGCTTTCCTTTCTTGCTATGAGTTGCAGCTTTATAGGATTTCTGACTTTGTGGTTTATGCAGAAGGGAATGAGTTGGTGTATCAGTGTGCAAGTGCAAGTGTAGATACAGAGGGTTTTTTTTATACGTGTACAAGTGTATCAAGGTGCAAGTGTAGATACAAAAGCTTCGTTAATTTGAAGTGTTTTTATGTCTATCACTATATGAATTGTAAGTGAAGATAAAGAAGGTATTAGTTTATCTGAAGTGATTTATGTGAAAAAGTTATTGGAGCCATTGCTAAATGAAGTTGCCCATGTATTGAAGTTGATCGCATGTAGATTTGTAGGACACTGGAACATACCATTCTTCCGATTAGAGTTCTCAACTGATTGGAATCATAGTATGGGGATAAGGGACGCCAAATTTTTCAGTCTCATTGGTCCTCCCAGGCTCCCACGATATGGGTTTGTGGTGTTTCATCGCTAGTTCACAAAATCAAGATGAAAGCATAGGGTCTTTAGATCTATGGAATGATCATTGTTTCTTGTGTCTTCATTTTGTTGATTCATATAGTTTTTTGATAAATAAAATGAATACAAACATGATATGGTAGGGAAAAAGTATCATCAAACTCTTGTTGTAGAACACTTTGTACCAACACTTGAAACTCAAGTCATTGTACCATGGTTTTGTACTTGTTTTTCTTTTTCTCTTTTTTTTTTTTTTTAAAAAAAAAAAAAAGAAGAAAAAATACTTTTTTTTTTATTAAATTAAAGTCATTGCATGTACCATTGTTGTTTACTTCTTGTATTATAATTGAATCATTGTACCATGCTTGAAACTTAAAACCCCTGTTGATTTGTTCGTGCTCATAAATATAATTAAATACTTAGAGGCTTCGTAATGATAAAAAGCTTTGCAAAGCTTTTTTGTTAGCCACCTCACTAATTTATAAAAAAACTTTGTCTCCAATGATAAAAAGCTTTACAAAGTTTTTCTTTTCAAAAACAACACACACAATTATCCAAAAAAGCTTTTCATCCAAGACTTAAGATTTATCAAGCTTTTGCACAATAAAATTTTTCCTTCGATAAAGAAAAGTTTTTCTAAAGTTTCTTATCATAAAAAAAACTTCTAAAAATGCCTTCATTGAAGCTGATTTTACTGGCGTGTGAATTCAGGCTATGGAATTACCTTTGTATCCTCTAGAGTTATTCCCATTGTCTCCATTCCTAGAGTGGGGTCCTTTAAATTTCTATAATGGTACGATGGTCTTATGATAAAGTTTAAGAATATATAAAGTAGCTCAATTTTACCTATTGGTTATATGAAGTAGCTCAATTTTATCAATTAATGGGAAGTGATAAATACAACAAAAATTTTTATATTTATACATCAATGTTATGTTTCAATCTGTTTGTACAGTAAGCTTTAATGAGTGTACAGTTTGATGTATGAATTAATTTATTTATTGTATCTATCAACTCTTGTTGATGATTCAACAACATAAATTGAGCGAGTTCGCTAGTATGGTGAATGCTACATAAAATTCAATATGAACTTTATATGAAAGTTGCTTAGAGCATGTGACATGTCCTATAGTGCTCGGTATGGAAGGTCAAGGTACTAACGAAAAAAACACATTACGATAACGAAAATAAAACATTACGATAATGAAAATAAAACATTACGATAATGAAGTTCACACATATTAGATAAACTATTTTTTTTATTTTGTTCCATTTGGCGATTAGTTGATTTGTAGTACATTTCACCGCAACTCAAGAGTTGTAGTTTTGTCGTATGGTTCCCAAAAACTTTGTTGCGTTGGTAAAGTTCCAATCGGATTGTTTTGGGAAGCCTTCTCCCACTCTTCGATCAAGACGTTGACCTCGTTCTCGGTCCATGGCACGGGCGTTGGTGTTTGAAAATGATTTTAGAAAAATTGTTTGGATGTTGTGACATTTTGTGTGCTAATTGTGTGTGAATTGTGTGAAATATTGTTGTAGTTGTGTGTAAAAAATTGTGAGAGTTGTGTGTATTTATAGTGTAAATTGGGGTATAATTAATATTTTTTTTTTTTTTTTTGAAATAACCGATTTATAGCCGTTAGTGTGTGTGTGTGTGTATATATATATATATATATATATATATATATATATATATATATATATATATATATATATATATATTTTAACGGTTTAAAAGAAAAAAAATAAAAAACATAACAAATGGGCCCCACCAAACCCCGAACTCCTTTCGTCGCCCAGCCGCACAAGCCCTGCTGACGAGACGATCGACGAGACCGTACCAACAGCGTCGGTTCGCCGACCCCAACCGACGAATCCCGATGGCATTCGTTTAAGAGACCACACAAGAGATAATCAATAAAAAAAATAAGAAAAGGAAAAATAAATTGAATTGCCAAGTGGGGCTAGTGTTTGGGTTGGAAATAATGGATAAAAAGGACAAAAATAAAAAAGTAAAAAAATAATACACTATAAACTTGTATTCAGAACAACTAATCCTACCTTGAGAAATTTTTTTCAATACTATTAGCATATTACCATGCAGCGGACTATTTATTTTTATTATAAATTGTGATTCAATGATAGACTAATAACACTAACTTACTCGTATGTAGAATTGGAGACTCAACATATGTTGATTAAGAGTGAAAAATATAAAAATGATATAATTATTACAGAACGGGAAGAGTGAAATATGGAAACATGATAAAATCTCTACTTCTTATAAAACATATAACACATACACACACACTCCCTCTCTCTTAAAATACTTAAAACACCAAATTTGCACAATGTACAAGTCAAAAAACTCATTCATTCACAATACAAAAAGTCCACCATTTACAACTTAAGACACTAATACGTACTCTTGGTTTATTCACTTCCATTAACGTAACCCTCTATATTCAATACACTATACTCTCTCTCTTAAAATACTTAAAACATCAAATTTGCATAATTTTCAAGTCTAAAAACTCATTCATTCACAATACAAAAAGTCCATCATTTACTACTTAAACACTAATGCGTACTCTTGGTTTATTCACTTCCATTAACGTAACCCTCTATATTCAATACACAATATTTTAATAAAAAAACTAGATTTTATCATTTTCTTACTACAATAAAACGTCAACTGCTACTTCGTATTATTATTATTATTATTATTATTATTATTATTATTATTATTATTATTATTATTATTTATTAGATCTACAATTTATCATTCGAATCAATATTCCACATTTAATCACCTTTTTAGTTGATTTTAAATTTGTTCCCGTTGCATCGCGCAGATTATCAGCTAGTTATTATAATATGGAAAGAAAGAAAATATGAAATAAGTAAAATCGATATAAAAATGGGATTTACATAAGATTTAGTCTAATATGGAAGTGTTGGATAATTCTAGACTTTCCCATATTTACTTTGTATATATTTAAGTAGTTTTTAAACCCGTGTATTTACAAAGGCTATTTCGAAATATAAAATACTATTATAAACTAAACTTTTATATAAATAAATAAAATTATACATATAACATTAATTTTATGTCATGATCATTATTGAAAGAATAAACATTTTTTTTTAAGTAAAAGTAAAAACTTTGAACATTAACTAAAAAGAGGCATACAATCTTTTATATGTGAAACTTGTTATTTACATATGGGTTTTGATAAACATAACCCTTAAGGCCTTAGGGCATTATATAACCCTTCCAAAATTAAGTTCAAATTATTTAAGTTTTTATATATATGATAAATTTATAATTAATATTATCATGATTATTTGTAATTATGGAATGAATTCCTTTTAATTGTTTTGATAAACAGAGCCCTAAGGGAGTAAGGGCTCCCTATAAGAAACGCAAATCTATTAATAATACTCAAAATTTCCTTTTATAATCTAAAATATCATTAAATGTATATTTTTTAAAAGGAAACTTTGAGTTTATTAAATGCAAAATTTAAGTTTATTAAGTATAATTGTGAATTAAAATGACACTTTTAACATCAATTAATACAGATTTGTTATTCTTATTGAGAGCCTTTAGGGCTTTGTTAAGCAAAACCCTCATTTTAAATATGAAACGTTTATAATTAACGGTTTAAATTTAATTTTGGAAGGGTTAAAAAATGCCCTGAGTTATTGTGTTAATAACTACCGGGATAGTTATATAAAAAAGATAATTATTAATAAATAAAATTGATTTTTTAAGATAAAACTAAGGTTATCATTATCTTTGATATTGAACATTTACTTAATTAAGTTCTGGATTGTTAGGAAACTTAGAAAGGTATATACGTGAGATATAAACATAGCAAGATATTAGAATACGTTGACCTCTTATTTTATTTGTGTATTATTTATGATATCAAAATATCTCAAATTTTAGTTAATTGGATGAAATGAAAAAATTTAATTGGCTAATTGAATTTTTGATTATGGTAATATATTTAAGATACAGTAGAATTTTTTATTTTTTTTTGGACTATATAGCAAATAACAATAACAACCACAATCATTGTACTATAGTACATTTAAGGTTGGTCAACTGTCGTTTCACCATTGGTTTTTGTCGTTTTGATAAAAACTTACCTTAATATATACTCCGTATTACTTGTGTAGCATTTTAGAACAAAAAACATTTGTAGCGTAACTGGTAATATTGAATTGGTCAAACAAAGTAGGCGAAAGTGGAGGTGTCCATTGATGCGGGTTCAATTCATGGGCCTGCTCAATTAATTTTAAATTGGATAAAAAATACTTAGGTTCACCTTACTTGAATATATATAGTATATTTTTATAACACCCCTCATTCGAAACAACAATATTATATTATTTACACGGAAACGTATAATTTAAAACATCTGAAAACACTGTACATTATGATAATGTACATAAATAGTTTACATATCAAACACACACCCAATTAAAACTATTAAACATTACATCAAACGGGGTATTATTTTATTTCAAACTTTAGTTTTGTTACAAAACATGTCAGAGTAGCACGGCAAGTCAAACACTCCCCGCTCCATAAGCGTCCCAATCCTGCAACCCACATCCCAAAACATAACCTGCAGGAAGTAAATTGAGGGATTAGCACAAAGCTAAGTGAATGAATTAATTACACACAATTCAACTTAGCACAACCACCTGTTTACACCAAACAAATGTAAACATATGATTCAATTAGACAACAATATAGTAATGAGGATCGGTGGCTCTGGGGAATGCCATAGTACCCGGGAGGCTCCCAAAACACTTATCCAACCTTATCCGTATGGCCATAACGGACGAGACCGATAGCTAACAGTCATTATAATCAAACACAGGTACTACACACAACGAATGAATCAAGTTCCTGTGTAATTCATATAGTAACTAAACTAGCTCAACCAACCAGTTCAACCTGTTGACCTCATTAACAACTGATGCCCGAAGGCCACACATAGCACGTAGATTTATAATCAACAATGGATATTAAATGCAACAACAACATATCTACGTTTACTTGTTGTAACCAAACGGCCACAACCAAATCAAATGGTGAGTTCTGAATCCACTCACCGATACCTTTGTCTTCAAAATCTCCGTCCAATTGTCACTTATCTTTTGGAGGATCTGAGAACAACAATCAAATACAAGTTAGTAACAACGTTCTTAAAATCATAACTTATATTCGAATATAACATATATTGTTACACCTCACAACATGTATATTACTACCAATATATGCACATTTATTATGTATATCAACCTACTTATCAAGTAACCATAATACATTAATAATTCAATGAAGTTTGTTCAAAAATCAAATTCTCTGCATATAGTTGGAATCCGTCGGATTCCCAAAGAATCCGCCGGATTCAAAGGGTATTTCAGACTCAACTTTAGACCAGGGCTCCAAATACGAATCCGGTTGATGAATCTGCCGGATTAAACCCATTTTGACCGGATTCCCTACCCGTTTGACCAGATGAATCCGTCGGATTCATAAGGAATCCGCCGGATTCCTAGTGTTCATCAGTCCTGTGCAGCTCGTGCAGAGCTCAGCCCAGAAAATGAAAACCATAATTCAAATAATAACAGGTTCGATTTCCAACAGCAAGTTACATCTCATCTATCATCATATATACATACTACAACATGTATTAACATCATGAAACCATCATATATCACTTTAATTTACATATTAATCATAATCACTTAATATCATTAATAAGAACATGAATTTATAACCAAAATCACACTAATTCAGTTTCTTAACAACTGATATCATCATTCAAACATCACCTCTAGCTCAAACAACAAGCAATTCATCTATATCCTACTTAACCTAAGCTAAAACTTGAGTTCTTGAATAATTAGATACTTACACTCAATTAGAAGTAAAACTAGGATGATGATGATGAAGTTTAGATCAGAATCTGAATTCCAAAAGCTTGTTTACAGATTTTGATTTAGAGTTCTTGTTTTTAAGTTTTCAAGTTCTTAGGTTTCAAAAGAAAATGATCAACTTTCCATTTTAGGAAAGTTTATAGGTCGGCCGACTTTTACACCGACCCATATCCACTTAAAACTAGTCCCCTTTCAATCTATTGCCTGAACCTAAAAATCTTTTGCGAGAAACTTATTTTATTCTACCGTCAACTATAGTAAATTACAACAAATAACAATTTACTATTCACAATAAGTTCTGGGACTTATTTATACAAGTTTCGCAATAAAACAAATAATATCGAATAATTTCTAACACAATTAAATATATCAATTTAAAATTAGAAATTACCGGACCCGAAGAGAGGATGTTACAATTTTCAAGGTTTGATAAGTAGTAAAAAATGCCATACAGATGTTGATCTTATAAAATTTTCAAATCCACATTTAACATGTAAAACATTAAAAATAAAAAATTCTACTCTATTTTATATAAAGAAAACATTCAAAATAGGAATTCGATTACAACCTTAATAATAAAATAAAAAAATGGAGGCAACTTTCCATATCTTACAAAAAGAACATGAAAAACTAAAATCAATATATAAGTAACTATTATTAAAATATCGAAAATAAATATCGACAATAAAACACAAATATGAAAGCATAATATCTTTTGAAAAATAAAATTTAAATGAATGTAAGTAACTATGCTTTGGTAGAAGAGATAAAGAGGAATAACACTACTCACAATAACAACTAGTATCTAACCCGGACGTTGCCCAGTTAAATGGATATCATAAAAAACCTTAGTAATATCGTAAAGTTAATGTACATATACAACTCTATTTGCATGGAAGGTGTTAACATATACCAAATGTTTGTGCATAATAGCGTGTAACAATGCGTCTGTGTGTAACAACAGAATAATGCTCATTTAAGTATTTAAATCTTTAATAATGTTGGTAAATACCACCATGATAATACAGAAAGTTGACAGCTGAATTATGTTTGGACCTTTGTTACAATTTTGACAACTGAATTATGTTTGGACCTTTGTTACAATTACACCACAGATTGGAACATTACAATTGACATAATTACATACATAAAAAAAAACAGTACGTGTAAACAGACCCTTAAATGTTATTATTGATAATGGAAGCTAGAAAGTATGAAGACCGAATACAACCTAAAAAATATACATGGGGATTAATATCAAAATGTATATTATATTCAAATAATGTTATTAACGTACTATTGTGATTTTCGCTTTTAACTTTTCTTATATACCTTTTGTATTAATTCAAATATACCACTACGGCCAGTTTATTTTTATCTACATTGTGATATAAAAAGGGTTGATTTCGAGACAAAAAAATACGTTCGTTAAATATATATCATATGACGATAAAATTTATATTGAAATGTAGATAAAATTACACTGATTATAAATATATATTCAGAATTATTCCAAACATTATATATAAAAAGTTATCAAACAAAAACAAAATATTTACTTAAATTAAATAGGTAACATATAATATATTATTAATACTACGTCAACAAAAATGAATTACTCCATGTGTGCGGGAAAAAAAACCGTCCAAAAAAAACCCACCCATAACCAACAAATAAAGGTTGTAATGGTCCAGATTAAAAGTTAGTAAGATCCAATGGATATAAAAAAAGTCTATTGAAAACTGTATAGTCAACTCACTTGGAACCATATATATGGATAATTTACTATTTATTATCAAAGTTATTACATATTAACATCTATCTTTAATTGTAACTCTTCTAATCAAACTATCGCATTTGTGACGTATTCTTCAACAATGCTCAACAATAAGTTAACACATCGCAAAGTTGAATATATTTCAGCTGCTTTGTTTTTCCTTTCGCTCTCCATTTTCTACGGATATTTAGAAGATAACACTTATAAACCTATTCAAATTTATAAAAATAATTCCGTAAAATACACATATTTAAAACAAACAATCATAAAAAGAATATGTTAGAAAACAAATGTTAGAGCTGAATTCCCATATCTTGAAAGAAAAATAAATACATGAATAGAAAGCTTTATTAATAAAGAAATCAAATGCAAAACACAAATATGTAAATATGAAAGGCGTAATCTCTTTTAGGAAAGTAAGTTTAGACCAAAGAAATTATAATTAGTCGGGATGCCGGTAGTAAGGTGGTGATCAGCTTTTGCAATGGTGATCGATGGGGAAGACGATGATGACGACGGGAAGAGAAGGAAAAGGATGTCAAAAATAATGAGATTTATTTTGTTCATAAATCCAAATGAAATGCTTATTCTTGAAAGAAAATGAAAAATGATAGAATCACATAATGATTGAGGTGGATATTTGGTTGAGATTTTAATTTTAATGAAGACCAAATCGAGGGAGTATGAGTGTAGAGACTTAGGGAGGATTTGATTTTGTGGAGTTCTTTTTTCAACAAAAGGAGGAGAAACCAAATGAATGAGATTTTCACTTAAAAAGATATGGAAACGATCCACGGTTTTGAAATCAATGGTTGGTTTGCATGTATTTTCATCTTAATTCATCCACATGTTATGAAAATGTGATGTAGGTTTTGAAAATCTTACGTGTTAAAAAATTTCAACACTTGGCAACTTTGAAATATATATGTCATCAATAATTGTTGAATTAATTTTTTTTTAACCATGTCGTTTTTGAAATAATGAATATGTAACATATAGCATGGTAAAATAAAAAAATTATATATTTATCTATGTACGATATAGATTTATTTACTCCAGCGAAACACAGTACCGGTGGTTCTCCGGTCAAAGACGCATGGGTCGTTCTCCCATCCAAATACGCACGGGTCGTTCTCCCGTCCACTTGGCCAGTCGTTTTCTGGCACTAAAATACGTGGCTGGTCGTTCTCCGGCGGTTTACATAAAAAGTACCGGTCGTTCTCCGGTTTACCAAACAAAGTTTCCCAAGTTTATGAAAATGTCGTTTCATAAATACCAGTATTATGTAAGTGTTCAACAGTTCAAAGTACTCAAATCGTTAGAGTAAAAACAAGTATGCAATCGTGTATGTAAAAGCAGTTATGGCAATTAATAAAACAGTTGACTATGTTTCTCACCCCAAGTTGTAAGCAGTAAAACAGTTAAAAGTGGGGCTGTGAACTCACCTGTTGAGTTAAGTACGTTCGAGTGCTAGCAAAGCCTAAAGCCCAAGTATAGTCCTGAATCTCCTAACGCCCTAAACGTATGAGATTTAATAAGTATGTTGATGTCGTAGTTGACCATCCATGCCGGTGTTCGTACAACCAAGTTATGTCCAAAGTGTTTGTTAAATACGTACGGTTGTATTTTATAGTTGTGAAAAGGTATACGACTCGTTGGTGATAGTTTGAAAATCATAATTTCAGAAGTATAATTCTGTTTGTTTTGTTGTATTTTTATAAAGTATGAAATTGTGTACGGGGGTCCGGAGGCAGCGCCCCTGGTAGCGGGGTCCAAGAGGTGGCAACCCCTGACGGGGTCCAAGGGGCAGAGCCCCTGGTTGAGGTCGAGCTATGTAACATCCTCTCTTCTGGTCCGGTAATTTCTAATTTTAAATTGATGTATTTAATTGTATTAGAAATTATTTGATAAATATGTTTAAATTGTAAAATTTAGTTAAATAAGCCTCAAGACTTATTGTGCTTAGTAAATTATTGATTGTTTTGATTTACTATAGTTGACGGTGCAATAAAAGAAGTTTCTCGCAAATGGGTTTTAGATTCCAGGCAATAGATTGAAAGGGGACTAGTTTTAAGCGGATACGGGTCGGTGTTAAATGTTGACCGACTTAAATACTTTCCCAAATAGGAAAGTTTATCACTTTCCATTTTTAGAAACAAAACCTAAAGTTCTAAACTCTTAAACCCTAAAGCTAGAAATCAAGTGAATCAAAGACTTTGTGGTGATCTTGAGCTGATTGTGATCTTGTGTTATCATAATCATCATCATCTTCTAGTGGTAATTCCTTGATTGTAAGTTAGTTTTCATGTTCAAATTCATGGTTATGATCATTTGAAGTTTTAACATGAATTGATATTGAACTTATGCTTTAAACATGTTATGGTATGTATATATGATGAATTGTGAGCTGAAAACTGTTGCTGTACTTGAATTATGGTTAGTTTGTATAATTTTCGGAATTGGGTTTGAGCTGTGTGTTTGCAGGTCTGCACCTGAGCTAAAACGCGTAGGAACGCGATCCTGAACTCTTGCCCGGATCGCGTTGCCTAATGAAAAATTGATTCCATAACGTTTTCTTCTTGTGAACGCGATCCCGCCCTAGTTCCCGGATCGCGTTGCCAAGTGTAAAACGGTGACAGAACTTTTTCAAAGGGTGAACGCGATTCCACCACCCTTGCCTGGATCGCGTTTGCATAAATAAAATTGATGATCATTTTAGTTTGTGAACTTAAATAAATACTATATATAAATAGTATTGTTGTATGTTGGAATTGATTAATGGTGTGATTATTTATGTAATGTGTTTAATTACATAAGTACCATTAGTTGAAAACAAATTATTAACTTATGATTGATTTTATGTTCTCAGATAATCCAAGGGCTCAGCGAGATAAGACTGCTGAGTAAGTAACTGAGACGAATCAGGTGAGTGGATTTGAAACTCATAGTTTGATTTGGTTGTGTCAGTTTGATTTCAATCAGTAATTATAGGATTACTATTGATAGTATGTTAACCTTGAAATGATACGCCATTTGATTGGTTGTTTGATGAACATTGAATTGAAATGTATAATCCAGAGGTCAACTAGATTGTTGGTTGGACTTGATTGCTAATGTTGGTCAACACAGTGTTGCGTACATGTGTTGATGGAGATTAGCATTTAGTTAGCGGTTAATCACTGTTTTGGCCTACAGTTGATTTAAGTGTTCTGATGGGGCCACCCGGAACAGGGTCTCTAGGAACCACCGTTCCTCTTGACGATATTTGTTGCATTATTGATTGTGAACAGATTGCTAGCTAAATTGAATTGTAGTTGATTATTCATTCACTTAGCTTCGTGCTAATCCCTCAATTTACTTCCTGCAGGTGATGTACATTATGTGGGTAGTCAGGAAGGATGTTTTGATGCTGGGAATGTTTGAAACTTGCAACTCTGATCCAGTTTGTAATAAATAATGTTTTATAGTATATAATGCCCCGGGTTTGTAAACATGTTAACTATGTTTGTTTAGTAGTTAAACATATTGTATAAAGGTTTGCGAAAATTTCTAGCAGGTTTTAATAGAATATGTATTTGAAGTAATCGCTTCCGCCAAACTTAATATTATATTGTGGTATTAAATGAGGGGCGTTATAAGTTGGTATCAGAGCAATAGTTTGGGGCAATTGAATATGATTGTATGTTCAATCCTAAACTTTGATTGTGTTATGTCAAACATTCTTGGGAAAGGGATTATGTACTGAATGTGAAACGGTTAGTAGAATAGGTGCTAACGACTAATGATTTGTAAGCTGTTGTGGTGTTTACAGATATGACGGATAACGAGCAACTACCTGTTAACCCTAATAATGCCTCAAGGCCTGAAGTTGCTGCTGAGACTCATGATGACCGGAATGAGAATGTTGGTACTTCTTTCCATGCTAGAGAGGAGGCAGAAAGGGATCAGTATCTACTTCAATTGGAAGAGGAAAACCAAGCACTTAGAATGTATAAACAACAAAAAGAGGCTGAATCATCTCATCCTGTGTTTGGTACGATTTCACCGCCAAAGCAAAAGGTGTGTTCCTTTAAAACCTTTATGAGCAGTAATCCGTCGGGGTATTCGGGTAGTACGAATCCTTCTGTAACTCTAGATTGGTTGAGAGATGTTGAAAAGAAATTTGAAGTCTGTCAATGTGAGGAAGAACTAAAAGTTCCGTATGCAACTCAACTTTTAAAAGGAGCAGCTATGAATTGGTGGGATTCGATTACTTCTGTATTATCTTCTTTTCAGAAAGCATCTATCCGATGGTCTGATTTTCGTAATGAAGTTTGTAAGCAGTATTGTTCAAACTATGATATAGCTCGGATTAGAAAAGAGTTTATGGATTTGCAATTAACTGATAACATGTCAATGGATGATTTGATAAATCAGTTTACAGAGAAACTCAGGTTTGTTCAGCAGTGGGTTCCTGATGAGAGAACTCAGATAGAACAGTTTGTGGGTACTTTACCTAATCATTATCGAACTTCAGTGAGATTAGCTGGCTCTCTTTCTCAAGCTTTCATGTTAGCTCGATCTGTTGACAGTGATTTGAAACCTCAACAAGTACCAAGTAAAGAAATGATTTCTCAGAAATCTAAGAGTGAATCTTCTGGTAAAGGTAAGCAGCGGTGGCAAGGAAATCAACAGGGTAAGAAACAAGAAAGTCGTGGTGGTACTTCTGATCGTCCCAATTGGTGTATTAAGTGTAGAGCTAGACATTTTGGGCCGTGTACTGTGCAAACCACTAGATGTGTAAAATGTGGTGTGATTGGGCATGAAGCCAAAGATTGTGTTTTTCCCACTTATGTGTGTTGGAATTGCCATAAGGAAGGTCATCGTGCAAATCAGTGTTCTGAGGCTAAGAGACAGGGTTCGGGGACAGTTGTTGGTTCATCAGCTTCTTCCGGTCAGAAGCGGAAGACTCCGCCATCTGTAGTTAGTAGGGCGTTTCAAATGACAGTGGATGACGCTGTCCATACAGATGACGTGATCACGGGTACTTTTCTTGTAAATTCTGTACCAGCTCGTGTTTTGTTTGATTCTGGTGCAAATTGTTCTTTTGTATCCTTGTACTTCTGTGATAAGTTGAAAATGATGCCTACTGTGATAACAAACCCAGTTGAGGTAGAAATAGTTAGTGGCAAATCGGTTCCTGTTACCACCTCGGTAATTGGAGCTAGTATTATAATAGATAGCCAGACTTTCCCAATTTCCTTTCTGTTGATGCCAATTGCTAGTTTTGATGTGATTATTGGTATGGATTGGTTAAGTCAGTATAAAGCAAGCATAGATTGCCACAATAAGCTGATTAGAATTCCAATCTCTGAAAAGTCATATGTCGTGGCTCGAGGAGAACGGGATAATGTTTGTATACCTTTGATTAGTATGATGAAAGCTAGGAAATCTTTGTCCAAGGGCTGTGAATCGTATCTAGCTTATGTGATTGATGCTAAGTTAGAAAAGAAGTCTCTTTCTGATGTACCGGTTGTTTCTGAGTATCCGGAAGTATTCCCTGATGAATTACCTGGTTTACCACCGGTTAGGGAAGTTAAATACCAGATTGATCTTGTTCCTGGCTCTTCACCTATAGCCAAAGCCCCTTATAGATTAGCTCCGTCTGAGATACGTGAAATGATGAATCAGATACATGAGTTGTTGGATAAAGGGTTTATTAGACCTAGTTCTTCTCCCTGGGGTGCACCAGTTCTGTTTGTGAAAAAGAAATATGGGTCTTTTAGAATGTGCATTGATTATAGGGAATTGAATAAAAGGACAGTAAAAAATAAATATCCTCTGCCTCGGATAGATGATTTATTTGATCAGTTGCAGGGGTCTTCATTTTATTCAAAGATTGATTTGAGATCAGGTTATCATCAAGTTCGTGTTAGGGATTGTGATATTCCTAAAACTGCATTTAGAACCAGGTATGGTCATTTTGAATTCCTGGTTATGCCTTTTGGTTTGACGAATGCTCCCGCAGTTTTTATGGATTTGATGAACCGTGTTTGTCGACCTTTTCTTGATAAATTTGTGATTGTATTTATCGATGACATTTTGGTATATTCTAAATCCGAATCAGAGCATGGAATGCATTTGAGGTTGGTATTGGAAACCTTAAAGAGAGAACATTTGTATGCAAAGTTTTCTAAATGTGAATTTTGGATTCGGAAAGTACAGTTTTTGGGTCATATTATTTGTAATGATGGTGTTAAAGTTGATCCTTCGAAAATTGAAGCTGTAATGAATTGGAAAGCTCCAAAGTTTGCTTCAGAAATAAAGAGTTTTCTTGGATTGGCGGGTTATTACCGGAAGTTTATTAAAGATTTTTCTAAAATTGCCGGTTCGTTGACTAAGTTGACCCGTAAGGATGAAAAGTTTATATGGACTGAACAACACGAAACAGCTTTTCAGACTCTGAAACAGTTGTTATGTCAGGCTCCTGTGTTAGCATTTCCAGATGGATCCGATGATTTTATTGTTTATTGTGATGCATTGATTGCTGGTTTGGGTTGTGTTTTGATGCAGCGAGATCGTGTGATTGCTTATGCTTCTCGTCAGCTCAAACCTCATGAAAGAAATTATCCTACTCATGATTTAGAGTTTGCAGCGGTTGTGTTTGCTTTGAAAATCTGGAGGCATTACTTGTATGGTACCAAATGTGTTATTTGTACAGATCACAAGAGTCTTCAGTATATATTTTCGCAACAAGAGTTGAATATGCGTCAGAGACGATGGTTAGAGTTAATCAAAGACTATGATTGTGAGATTAAATACCATCCAGGAAAAGCCAATGTGGTTGCTGATGCTTTAAGCCGCAAGGTAACTTCTGATCGAGTTTATTTTATGCGTTTAGAAGTTTCTTCTGATTTGGTGGGTCAGATTAAAGCTGCACAGTTAGAGGCTTTGTTAGATCATAATTTGAAATCTGAAATTATGTTGAAACGAAAGGAATTCTTATTGGATGATTCGAGAGGATTAAAAACCTTTCAGTCTCGTGTTTGGATTCCTTTATCTGGTGGTCTTCGGGATGTTATTCTGAATGAAGCCCATAAGTCTAGATTGTCTGTACATCCGGGAAGCACTAAAATGTATAATGACTTGAAACCTTTGTATTGGTGGCCTACAATGAAGATGGATGTAGCAAGGTTTGTTAGTTCTTGTCATATTTGTTCTCAAGTTAAAGCTGAACATCAGAAGCCGTATGGGTCGTTGAAACAGCTTGAGATTCCTGAATGGAAGTGGGAACATTTGACTATGGATTTTGTAACCAAGTTGCCTCGAACTGCCCGAGGAAATGATATGGTTTGGGTTATTGTTGATCGATTGACCAAGAGTGCTCATTTTCTCGCTTCTAGTGAAACTGCATCTTTGAGTAAACTTGCACAGTTATATATGAATGAGATTGTTACTCGGCATGGTATTCCGTTATCGATTGTGTCTGATAGAGATCCAAGGTTTGTATCTCATTTTTGGCAGAGTTTGCAGCATGAATTGGGTACACGTGTGAATCTTAGTACAGCTTATCATCCTCAAACCGATGGTCAGTCAGAACGCACGATTCAGACGCTTGAGGATATGTTAAGAGCTTGTATCCTAGAGTATGGTGGTTCTTGGGATTCTCATTTGCCATTGGTTGAGTTTGCTTATAATAACTCTTATCATTCTAGTATTGGCATGCCTCCATATGAAATGCTTTATGGTCGCCGTTGTAGAACTCCAACTTGTTGGCTAGAGGCAGGTGAGAAACAGTTTGCAGGTCCAGATATTATTCAAATGACAGCTGATAAAGTTGCAGTGGCTCGTGAAAAATTGAAAGCTGCACGTGATAGACAGAAACAATATGCAGATCCTAAACGTCGACCTGTTACTTTTGTTGAAGGTGAACTTGTTTATCTGAAAGTTTCGCCTTGGAAAGGGGTGATACGGTTTGGGAAACGTGGCAAATTGGCTCCTCGATATATTCGACCGTTTAGAATTCGTCAGATTGTTAATGATCAGTCTGTTACATTGGATCTTCCTCCAGAGCTTGCTGGTATTCATGATACGTTTAACATTTGTTATTTGAGGAAATGTAACGTTGAAGACCAGTCTCAGATTCTTCCTTTGAAAGATTTGAAAGTTGATCAGAGTCAGAAGTTAGTTGAAGAACCAGTAGAACTTCTTGACAGAAAAGTTACTAAACTTAGGAAGAAACAGATTCCCATGGTGTTAGTGAAATGGAAACATAGTTTAGGTGAAAACCTAACTTGGGAAACTGAGGATAGTATGAGATCCAGATATCCTGGATTGTTTGATCGTGATGAGATTTCGGGGACGAAATCTTTCTAAGGGGGGGAGAGTTGTAACATCCTCTCTTCTGGTCCGGTAATTTCTAATTTTAAATTGATGTATTTAATTGTATTAGAAATTATTTGATAAATATGTTTAAATTGTAAAATTTAGTTAAATAAGCCTCAAGACTTATTGTGCTTAGTAAATTATTGATTGTTTTGATTTACTATAGTTGACGGTGCAATAAAAGAAGTTTCTCGCAAATGGGTTTTAGGTTCCAGGCAATAGATTGAAAGGGGACTAGTTTTAAGCGGATACGGGTCGGTGTTAAATGTTGACCGACTTAAATACTTTCCCAAATAGGAAAGTTTATCACTTTCCATTTTTAGAAACAAAACCTAAAGTTCTAAACTCTTAAACCCTAAAGCTAGAAATCAAGTGAATCAAAGACTTTGTGGTGATCTTGAGCTGATTGTGATCTTGTGTTATCATAATCATCATCATCTTCTAGTGGTAATTCCTTGATTGTAAGTTAGTTTTCATGTTCAAATTCATGGTTATGATCATTTGAAGTTTTAACATGAATTGATATTGAACTTATGCTTTAAACATGTTATGGTATGTATATATGATGAATTGTGAGCTGAAAACTGTTGCTGTACTTGAATTATGGTTAGTTTGTATAATTTTCGGAATTGGGTTTGAGCTGTGTGTTTGCAGGTCTGCACCTGAGCTAAAACGCGTAGGAACGCGATCCTGAACTCTTGCCCGGATCGCGTTGCCTAATGAAAAATTGATTCCATAACGTTTTCTTCTTGTGAACGCGATCCCGCCCTAGTTCCCGGATCGCGTTGCCAAGTGTAAAACGGTGACAGAACTTTTTCAAAGGGTGAACGCGATTCCACCACCCTTGCCTGGATCGCGTTTGCATAAATAAAATTGATGATCATTTTAGTTTGTGAACTTAAATAAATACTATATATAAATAGTATTGTTGTATGTTGGAATTGATTAATGATGTGATTATTTATGTAATGTGTTTAATTACATAAGTACCATTAGTTGAAAACAAATTATTAACTTATGATTGATTTTATGTTCTCAGATAATCCAAGGGCTCAGCGAGATAAGACTGCTGAGTAAGTAACTGAGACGAATCAGGTGAGTGGATTTGAAACTCATAGTTTGATTTGGTTGTGTCAGTTTGATTTCAATCAGTAATTATAGGATTACTATTGATAGTATGTTAACCTTGAAATGATACGCCATTTGATTGGTTGTTTGATGAACATTGAATTGAAATGTATAATCCAGAGGTCAACTAGATTGTTGGTTGGACTTGATTGCTAATGTTGGTCAACACAGGGTTGCGTACATGTGTTGATGGAGATTAGCATTTAGTTAGCGGTTAATCACTGTTTTGGCCTACAGTTGATTTAAGTGTTCTGATGGGGCCACCCGGAACAGGGTCTCTAGGAACCACCGTTCCTCTTGACGATATTTGTTGCATTATTGATTGTGAACAGATTGCTAGCTAAATTGAATTGTAGTTGATTATTCATTCACTTAGCTTCGTGCTAATCCCTCAATTTACTTCCTGCAGGTGATGTACATTATGTGGGTAGTCAGGAAGGATGTTTTGATGCTGGGAATGTTTGAAACTTGCAACTCTGATCCAGTTTGTAATAAATAATGTTTTATAGTATATAATGCCCCGGGTTTGTAAACATGTTAACTATGTTTGTTTAGTAGTTAAACATATTGTATAAAGGTTTGCGAAAATTTCTAGCAGGTTTTAATAGAATATGTATTTGAAGTAATCGCTTCCGCCAAACTTAATATTATATTGTGGTATTAAATGAGGGGCGTTATAAGCTATGTTGTTGTAGTAAAAACGCATTCGAAACTTCATTTCGGAGTAAAATTAGGTGGTAAAATCTCAATCTCAACACTTAGTGAAAAAGTTGTAAACTTTCTGTTTTTAGCGTCACTTGAGGCGTCACTTAATAGTTTATAGCGACACTTAGGAAGTGTCGCATGAAATGATAAATTCTGATTTATTTGCGTCACTGGAGGAAGTGACGCATGAGGGGCCACACTTAGGCAAGTGTCGGGTATGAGTGTCGGTGTAAGTGTCGGACAGGGTGAAAATCAAATTTAGGCGTCACTTAGATTAGTGCCGCATGGAGTGTCGGGTTACCGACACTTAACGAAGTGCCGCAAAAAGAGGGTTTTTGGCTTCACTTAAGGTAGTGACGCAAGATTAGGGTTCTATGCGACACTTAGTGCGTCACTTAAGTGTCGCAACACTGTTTTTGGCACCAATGCGTCACTTCCAACTGTTCGACGAACAGCTTGGTAAAAACGAGTTTTCGGTCGATTTTGGACATTTTCGGTTGTTAAGAACACTAAAACATGTTATATTAAGTATATTAAACACGAAATATCAAATGAAACTTCGAAACCTAAGAGTTTACGAAATGTCGGGATCTTACAAAGTTAACGCGGGAGGAATCCGAAAAGATAGGATTGTAGATCGTGTTGTCGTGATCACTTTTCTCCAAATGAGCTAGGTGATTTGATGCGTTTTTATGGTAGTTCTTGGGTGGTTTGTGGTGGTGATGGTTTTGGTGTTAGTGGTGATTTGAGAGAGAAAAGAGGAAGAAAGATGATGATGATGAAATGAAATGAAAAGAAAAGAAAAGGGTGGGGTTTTGACCTCCAAAAGTGGGAGGGAACTTGGTCCCAAATGTGTGGTATTTTACCCGTGTTCGTTTACCCGATTGTTAAATGTTAAGATATTTTAAATTGATAAATATTTAAATACGTATTCGATTATATTTTTGGTTGAAATATTTTATGGAAATAATTTAGTTAAGTTTATGAAATTTTTTCGTTTTGTTTCAGTTTACGAAATAAACGTTTATACGTTATAACATACTTTGTAAATATCATTAACATAATATTTAGTAATAAATAATGTTATTCAATAAATTTAGTTTTCTTGAATAATTTAGTTCACCAACAGTCGTATATTTTTGTCGCATTTTTTCCAATTATTTCGTATGTAATTACAACTAATTACAAATAAGTAATACTACGCATATTAACTAGTTGGGCTTTGCTAGAATTATCTCTAAAATGTGTTGTGAATTCACTCAAAGTAGGGAATTAGCCTAAAAATGCGTGCATATAATGTTTATAATTGTGTCGAAATTGCGGGGTGTCACATGAAGTGTATTGACACAGGTGATTTTGGTTATGCGTTTGACTTCTTTTGGATCGATAATTCAGACTATGATTTCTCCTTGGAAGACCTACTTTTAACGCTGGAGGGGCATTTACCAAGTTTCAAGTTTTCTTCAGGTGCAGAACTTGGTGATGAGTTACATGTTATAGATGTTGAGAATTCTACTGAGAGTAACATTAAAAGATTCAAGATTTTTGAAGGAAAAGGACAATCATCAATACCGGAAGCATTGGAAGAAGGAAAGAAACGAGTGGTTGTGAAAGACATAACACATTTGGAGATGAACTGCAAGTCAGCTCCAATCAATAGACCTGGAGAGGACATTGAACTACAATTTGAAAAAACCCAGAAAGAAGCCGCCAAAAACCTTGAAGGTATTGCAAATATTTTAATATTAATAAAGTTTGCTATTTTTTTTTAATTTATTACGTAAGAAATAATTCTAATGGGATGGAATTAAACCATTTGAAGTATCAAGGAAACCATGTTATTTCATGTTATAGATGTTGGGGATTCTATAAAGAGGGATAGTAAAAGATTCAAGGTTCAAGCATTGGAAGAAGGAAAAAAACCAGCTGTTGTGGAAGACAAAGAATCTTTGAAGGCAAAACACAAGACAGATCTGGTCGAATTACCTCAAGCGGAAATTGAAAAACGATTTGGAAAAACCCAGAAAGACGCCGCCAAAGACCTTGAGGGTAATGATAACTAGTATTTTACCTTGGCGTTGCCCAGTTAATTTGGCAATATACATGTAAAGCTATATAGTAGTTTGAATTTCTATAATTAATACATTGTAGATGTTCTCATAGATAAAACAAAGAAAGAAATGCAGAATGACTTGAAACTGATTTAGTGACCCGAGCTCATAGTGTCTTTCCTTTATCCACTGTGCTCTATTGTGACCACACATGAACTTAACCATTTGTTCGTTGCGCTTGATCTGCCAAAAAAAAACAAAAAAAAAAAGACAAAAGACGGTACCATAGAGGTGATAAGAATTGAAGTTGCACAAATTAACTTTCAGACATTTCTATCAAATGGATTCAAATTAGAGAAAATTAAATAATTGTGCTTGTATATCTATATAAAGAATCCCAAAAATTCTAAACAGAAAACAATCATATTTGTACAAGAGGTCAATAGTTTCATTCAGTTTACTACATTGGAAAATCACAAAAAAGAAATTACATATATCATCTAACAGATATGCATATCTAGTTTGTTTTTCATGCATCTTCAATAGTTTCCCATTTAAGCATTTCTTAACTACATTCAAACTCGTCGAAATAATGTTACACACCAGCAGCCTAATCACCTAGTATTATATAATATCTGCATTTACTATAAATGTACATAGATTATAGACTTCATGAAAAAGTGTAGCTCATTTGCGTTTACAGTTACCATCAGAATCAAATTGCACTTGCAATATCTACATCTGTGTGAACGAAGAGAGAGCACAACTTAAATCCTGCTTCATCATAAACCTACAATACACAAAAAAGATTCACCTTAAAGATCAAAACACATAATATATAAATGATATCGTTTACGGATTTTACTACAAACGGAATGGGTCAAATGTGAAAAATTTATACAAACTCTTATCTAACAGACTCTTATCTCTTAACTAACTGAATAAAAAAAGAAAAATATAAAAAGGGAGAGATAAAAAGAAGGATTGAAACAGATCAACCGGTAAACCGAAATAAATAGCAAAAAATGATCATGGCATCATTTGGTTTAGTTCTAGATCACTCTAAGAAACAAACTTTGCACCCTCTTAAATGTAACCAGGTGAAACTAATGAACTTTAAAAGAAAATACTCAAAAAGGTAACGTTATATAATACTTACCATTGATACATTGAATTTAAGCCAATTCATCAGCATCATAGCATACCATTGAGATGGTCAAATGGGTCCAGTGTGATTATGAGGAGTGAGGAGCATCATGGAAACAGTTTCAAGAAATGATTACGATCGGCTCACAGCATAAACTTATGCATATACTTTTCCCGATAAAGGGTACTAAAAATGCAGAAAACTACACAAAACCCAGACCCACATGTCCCTCGGGACAATACCTTAAGGGTGTAAGCAAAGAAATCAAACAAACCAAAACACTTAATGGAGTGAGACATATGTTAGAAATTTTCTGTTTTTCGAATCAATGTTTTTCATACCTATGCAGCAAATCTACTAAATAGAATACCTCAGATCACTGCATGATGATAGATAGCCATACCTGTTGGGATTTGGATCTTTTTCAAGATAAAACAAAGTTAGTCATTTATGCTTGAATCTTAGGAAATAAGAAATAAATGTTGGTGGGTTCTTACTTGTTTTATGTGACTGCTATTGGATCAACATGGCTAAAGGGATGCAACCATTGATTCACACTTGTTGGATCTAAGGGTTGTAAATCCGAACATATGCATATGTTGGTCTTCGGTTAGAGTGAACCATCACACTTGTTCACGAAAATTGCCTGCGACTTATTGAATGCTTCACTCGCAATTAAACATCGAACATAGATAAGGAAAATTTGAATTAATAAAGATATACATCAACTGAATTTGGATAAAGCTACAAAATATATTCAACATTTAGATAAAAGAGCAAAGAAAAATTCAGAATGTACTGGACACGTTGAACAAGAGCTGACTGATCATGAAGACTACGGTCCAAATTTATGAACAGAAAAACCAACTCCATCAAAAGTCAAGTTTCGACGGTTAAGTATGCAAACAGAATGATCACTGAATAACTGACATGATCATGACACTAAAAAATTTAGCAGCTACCTCCAATTTACTTCAACCACATGAACTCATTTATTCATGCACACTACGGTCCAAGAAAGAGTCCCATTTACAAAGTAACAATATTGACTACACATACAACATAAAAACAAAATATAATTTAGGTAATTGACCTGGAAAGCTTTAAAATAAGACACTTGAGAATTGAATTATTTCTTGAACTGAAGGAAATATTTCGCAAAGTTCAAACAATTCTACAACATGGAAAGCAAAGAAGTATATAAATGTACCAGGATAGAATGTGTATCCTTAGTTGAATCACACGCAAATGCATTTGTCTTTGACTCTTCAAAGTCTTTATGTGCCTGTTAACAACCAACAAATGCGTTGATCCCACAACACAAAATGACAAAAATGTAAAGTAATTATAGAACTTTACGAATAAGCGTAACCATTGCAAGAAATATTTCAGTTGCAAGACATATATGGGTATCATTATTATTAGACAGAATTATAATTACCTCATTATAATTATATGAGGGTACAATACGTAGATATGTGTATTATATATATCTCATGTATTCAACATAATTCTCAATGAAATCAAAATTACAATTACAATATACGTACCAAGTTTAACTTGGGATCAGAGCCATATTAATTTAGGCCGAGATAAACCCTAGCGACAACTAAAATACGCTCTCCTCTTTTCTTTTCTTTTTACGATCGTCTTCTTCATCATGGCTGAGATCGCTGCCTTCTCTACGACAGAAAAAACATCTCACAACTCACACAAGTTTGCTTTTACATTATCTCCAACAAACTATGGCTTTTGGAAGACAATGATACAACCCTTTCTCATCACCAATAATCTGATTGGTTATGTTGATGGATCGATTCCCTGTCCATCAGCAACCATCACCTCAACCACATCGTCATCTAACAAAGATAAGTAAACTACACCATCGATTCAACCTAATCCTAATTATTCTAATTGGGTGTCAAACGATGCTCATGTCAGGATGTTAATCATCTCTACAGTCTCTGAAACATCATTCCAACAAATACGTTTCTTTTAATGTTTATGAGCTATATTTATTTATAAATTCTATAAATACGTCTTAGAAACTGAAGCTGCTAAAGATGCCAGAAGACAATATACTCGCCATTATTTAGCATGAATATTCGTGTTGTACGTTTGTGCAATCGGCCAGGTTTGACCAACTATGTTTATTACCTTTTCTGTATCTGATTCAAAATAGTACTCAAAATCCACTAGAATAGTGGTCGTTAAATAATAGGTATCTGTATGTTGGGTTATACTCCTCGATCTAATGTCACATATTGACCATGAACATGCTACTCTAGCTTTATTGTCAGAAAAAAGAACATTGGGAATTGTTGTCAATATCGATTTTCATCAAACATCGGTTGTCCCATGTTTGATCCAACTACCTAAGACCCAACCCAACTAAAGGAAAATTTTACTCAACAGTTTGTGTTTATATTTATAAGGACTGTATTGGACCCAATATGGTTGCGTGGGATGCAACTCAACTGAATGAACATTTACATTTTCCATAATAGATGTTGATGTGTAAGTTGATCTGAATTTACGCTCTTCTTTCCTTTTTCCTTTTATTTGGCATTGCAGAAATCGAAAGCCGTGTGATTACATACCTGGGAACAAGTTCAACAAGTGTCCTAATATCTCTTGCTTCAAGTGAATAGGTACTTCACAAACTATGGACACATGTCTTTGAGGCGTGAATAGACTTACTCATCTTTCTTTTCTGTCATTTAGTTTCTTTTCAGAATATAAAATTGACAATGGTTCCTTGAAATGAAATCATTTATACAACCGATGGGTAAGTACTATGTCGATAATCTGTTTATTTTCATTAGGTGGGTCTGTTGCTAGGTGGAGTGTTCATAATTGTGATTTTTTTAACTATATATTTAACTTAATATGTTTCATCCTACGGATTTATAGAAGAAGATTGAAGGCTTGCAAAGATAATGTTGTACATTCTGAACCAATGCGACCGGTTAAAAAAGTCATTGAAGGTTTCAGTTGTAAAAACATGTTACTTGTGGACTAATTTCTAACCGAAGAACCGAAGAAGGTAAAATTGTTTATGCTCTCTATGTTATTTAATGGTTATATGATGATATATAATACTTTTTTTGTAAAAAAAAAGTAGAAAAGGATGGCAATGAACATGGAACTAATGATAGCGTGGTATTTAACACGTCCAGTTGCCACCTTTATTAAATTAAATTGATAAGATAAGATTTGGAATATTGGACGGTGTGGGTAATAGATCGTAACAGGTTTGGGTTGAGTTGGATACTAGGTGGTCAACATGTCATATCTGATATATTTAAACTGATCATTGAGAGGTACAAAGAAGCTGCTCGTACAACATGCATCATATTTTGCATACCCATATGGGTGTCGTAGCAGACTCGACTAAGGTGTTCATTTAATATATGTTACATATTACATATTTTGTTCATAGTTTTATATAGGGATAAGTCTCTGGGAATGCACCCAACTTGGACTCGAAGTCTATTGTGTGTATCCTACTTATGGGTTGGGTTTTTAATTGTCTGAACCCGTTGAAACAGGGGTATTGATGCACTTTGCCTATGTGGCACCGGTTTTACAAATGATGGTTGACTTATCCGCCATGTCAGATGCCAAGTCACCTGCCACGTCACATTAAAAATTAATATTAAATTTGTTTTTGACAAATTAATTGTTTTGATGTCAATTTCAGTTACGATTTCTTTCGTTTGTAACTGATATCGGCCAATGATTCATTTATTGTTTTGTTGAAGATCATATGACAAGTCTTCCCTTCTCTATCCATGCCTATCAAATTGTACATAAACATTATTACAGAGTACAATGTACGCAAAATACGGTAACGTTGCACAACTTAACTTCTACACAAGAGGTTTGAGAATCCCGATGACAGCAACTTAACTTCTACACATAAAAAAGAGCAGTGTACTATTTTCGTGAAAATCATTTAACATGCATCTCGGAAAAAAGTAAGAAAAGTGGTACACTTGTCAACACTTTTCACATATATTTTAGAAACTGTAAGTAAATTGTACGGATTAGATGTGTCATATATCATGTTACTGGAATTTTCCGATTGGCCGGAATCTTTGTCGGAGTTGCAGGTTTGCGGGAAATGTCGTCGGCTTCTTCAATGGAGAAGATAACGATGATGTGGCAGTTGATATATCATGTTATCGGATGTTGTTACTGGAATTTTCCGATTAGCCGGAATCTTTGTCGGAGTTGTAGGTCTGCGGGAATGTCGGGATGTCCAGGTATTGTTGTTGCAAAGTAGTGGGTGGTGGTGGTGGTGGGTGACAGCTTAGGTGGGAAAAGGATGGTGTGGCCGTAATCTTTGTCGGAGTTGCAGGTATGCTCGTCGGGTTCTTCAATGGAGAAGATGATGATGATGTGGCAGTTGAATTATGACATGGCATGCCACATAGACGTGTTCTTTTGAAAAAATTCAAAGTGTTAACTTGCTAAGGGCAAAGCAGGTTAAAAAATGCATCAATACCCCTGTTTCAACAGGTTGAGACAATTAAAAACCCTACCCGTAAGTAGGATACACACAATAGACTTCGAGTCCAAGTTGAGTGCATTCCCAGAGACTAATCCCTTTTATATATTATTATACTTGTATGAGCCACTTGAATTTCAATTAGTAGTTGCATATGGTATAAGATCAATGATTTGGCAGTAAGCTTTGGTGTTGGTGTCTTCTTTTCGTAAAATTGGATTTCTTTGTCTCCTGTTATGTCTAAGGACCTTGGTAAAGTTGGATTTCTTTGTCTCCTGTTATGTCTCATGACCTTGGTGCTCTGCTTAATATTACAACCTAAAGGAGGTACCATCTATCATATGCCTTGAATTATGCTTAGATGTTTTGTCAGGCACATCGATGTATAGTGACAAATGAATCTTTTGATTCTTTATTAATTGATTATTCTTCTACCTATAACTACTTTGATTGTTTCATGTAGAATTAGTTAAGTATTCATCGAAAGATGTTTTTAGAGAACGATTGCGATTTCTGGGTCAATATATATTTGCACTTGAGAGTTATCGCAATGCATGTTTATTGCTTTTTTGACAATTGATATCTGATTGTTGTTTTCTGTAGGCGACTCAACATTGTCATTTTTTCTCATATGCATATATTCTTGTGCTTAAAGGGACCTTAAGGATTACGCTATTCGTCTCCGTATCTCTGCTATCTTCTAATGTACGCTCTTTCAACCAATTTACCAGAGAATGTACTTTTAGTGATCGTTACATTTACATTTGAAGTTGATTAGATTTCAAAGCTGTGACTAACATTAACCAAAATGTTTGGTATTTCCATAATAATTTAAGGTATATAGTTCTTGGTGTGGGTGATATGGTGGTTGTTTCTACAGTATCTCAGTTATGCGTTAATCCGAGTTCTGGTAAGCAATGCTAACAATATATTGTTGGAAATAGTATCAAAGGTCATAACTAATTGATAAGACTATTCTAAAGGTAGAGTCCTTTTTGGGTTGCCCTCGATGAACAGTAAGAGAAACAATAAGAGAGATAATATTAATTGGAATTAATATTATAGTTAATTAATTGGTTTGTTAATTTATCAATGTTGATAAATTAATTAGAAGCTAAAAGTAATTAACGGAAACAATAAAGAATATTTAGTTGTTTATTAATTAAATATTAATATGAAACAAAAGGAATATTCTGGAAGCGAGTTCCAACCGGCGGTTGGAAGGTTCAACCGGCGGTTGGAGGATTAGGGTTTGTAAGGCGGTGACGCGTGTTTGACTTAGAACAGGATTCAACTCCAACTGGCAGTTGGAAGCTCCAACCGGCGGTTGGAGGCCGAATTCAGTTATCCCACATCGGCCAGAGTATAAACCCCAAGGCATCCTCTTCCCCTATAAATAGAGGCCTAATCCATGGTTTCTAATCATCCCAGATCCGAATTTAATTTGGTTCTTTCTCTCTTTCTCATTCCGAATCCTTGTGAGAGTTTACACGACGTAGAGTCGGGACCCTGCGATTTGGAGTTTCTCTTGGTTCACGGGTGTGAAACATTAGAGGTGTTCTACTTTGGGCACTTGCCATCCAAAGCATGGAAGGTCGAGCAAGGAGTCTGCATGAAGGTTCTGCGAGGTGGTCTGCGTGTGAGAAATTGGTTTTCTCAAAGGTTAGTATTTTCTCATTTATCTATTTATTTTGTTATTGTTAATAGCTTTATTAAGTAGCGGTCCTTTAGGGTTTAGTTTCTTAGTTGCTCTAGATTAATTGTTATTTTTTTGCTGCATAAGTTAATCTAGTTAGGGAATAGAAAACCCAACAGTGGTATCAAAGTGTAGGCTTAATAAGGTTAGCAATACAAAATGTAGATAATTTATATTATTTGGTAATAAAACTGTCTTTTATTTTGTCCAAATAACTAAATTAGATATATATATATAATAGATTTATATATGTACAGTTAATTTATTTACTGATCAGACCTTAGTATTTTAATGGTTTAAAATATATACTCAATTTTAAAATGTTTTAAAATAGAACCCTGAACCTTAAATGTTTAAGAGAGACCTTATATATAATATGATTTATATATGTGTATCATTTAAGTCTAAATACATCGTCAGTCAATTGATAAATCGGCTCACCCATAGAGAACAAACTATAAGAGAGGTATAAGGCGGGTCGCTCTGCTTCCCTAAAGAAGTAGGTTTTTAATAAGCTTCGCGCTGACCTACTTCTCCGCTTCTTTGTGCGTTCAATGGAGCTACCGAGGACTTTTGATAATATGATGTCAAGATTAAAAGTAGGATTAAAATAGTAAAACGAAATCCCGTTTTAGCTATAGAAAAATGTGAAAAGTATGCTAACCCATGAAAACCGCACATCTCTCGTATGGACTGTTAATGGAGCGTGTGTGGTTAACCGGCACATTAATGTGAGGACATATTGAGAGGTGATGTGGGACTCGCGATTCTCGAACGTACTCGAGCCGGGCACCACGCGGGGTTTGCATGGTTGGTTCACCATCTAGTTCATGATCCTCGGCATACCAGTCATGAATGGTAGATGAGCATAACCGAGATTAACATGCCATTGATATGTATCAATGAATCTCAAAGATCTAGGAGTTTCATAGAAATGAAATAGACAAAAGTATTTTGTTGTATGATTACGGCGACCCTTTTCATAAAACTGAAAATATAGATCCTAACCTTAATTAGAAATTGGGTAATTAATTAAGGAATAGTCAGACTAACTAAAATAGTTTTTTTATCTCAAAAATATCTGTTGAAAATAGTAATAATCCTTTCGTTCTCAATTCCGCAAATAACCTAAACTTCTCACAACTCTTAGTTCTTGGGAGGGAAAGACTTACCAGTTCAATCTGTATGGACGGGTGATGTAACCCTAGGTTCACTCTAAGGAACAAGAGTATGTTCTCGATGAGCTGTGAAACCGTAGGTACGAGAACAAGGAATATGTTCCCGACAAGAATAAGGAGTATATTCTCAATATAAGTAAATTCCCACTAATGATAATGATTCAACCCAAGAGGAGATTGAAGCTCACCGGAAATATTGTGTTGTTTGATACTAAGTTTTGATCAACATAATTCTATCCGGTCAGCCAGCTGTCTATAAACAGTTTGTAACCTCATGTCAAATGGTTTTGAATGAGAAAGAGACCTGATTAATGGAACTCCAAAATTACTGAACAAAGGATCAAGAAGATTGATGTGCCTTTTTGGCTCAGCAGCTCCTGTGTTGTCAATTGGTCGTGATGCAAAGGAAAGGAAGAGATCTAGAATAGCTACGAATGGAAAGTCCAATCGTGGGGCTAAGAGAAAGATTGATTCCGAAATTGCACCAGCAATAATCCAAAGGAATCAGTGTGTTATACTGCAACACAGAGGAGCACTAGAAGCGTTGCAGCCCAAAATATCTGAAGGACCTTAAAGACGGTAAGGGTGAAAAGGATTCAGATATATAAATAATCGAACTCCACGATACTACGACTTCTACTTCGTAGATCTTGAATACAGGGTGTGGTACTCACATTTGCACTGTATTGCAAAGCCTAAAGGAAAGTAAAAGTTTGAGGCATGGAGAGCTCAACTTAGTCGTGGGAGACAAGAGAGTCACGCCCATTGGAAAGTGAGCTCATGCTAGAATCTGGGGTTAGGATGCATTTAAATAATTGCTGTAATTGGCCAGAAATGACAAGTAACATAGATTCATTTCATGCTTGTTTAAAGAGAGTTATCAGTTTTCATTTGATAATGAGAATGGTGGTAAAAGCTTCTCCTTGCAAAGGCATGTATGAAAATGTTGAATATATCAGCAAAGAAATTTAAATGTTGGTTCGTCTAAAAAGCTTGATCCAAATTGTGGCAATATCGTCTAAGGCACGTAAACAAGAAAAAATATCGCCCAAACTCCAAAAGTATGGAGTGTTAGAATCATTCGACCTTAAATCGGATGATGTGTGCAAATTTGTTTATTGAGCAAGATGACTAAATCACTATTCACATGTTATATGAAAGAAGTGATGGATTGTTCGACTTGGTATACATGGATGTATGTCGACCATTCCGATGCGCCATAAAAGATGGAAATAGCTACTATGTTGCTGATTACTTCAGTAGACATGGATATGTTTATCTGATTAAACATAAGTCAGACACTTTTGAAAGTTCAAAAGGTGTTAGGACGAAATAGAGAACCAAACGGGCAGAAAGATAAAGGTACTCCAATCCGATAGGGGAGGAGAAGACCTTAGTATCAAGTTTCTTGATCATCATAGACATTGTGGAATAGTTTCACAAATTAACTCCTCCTAGAACACCATAATGGAGTAGCTGAGAGGAGAAGAAGAATCCTGTTAGACAAGGTTCAATCAATGATGAGTCAGGTAACACTTCTAATAAGCTTATGGAGTTAGGCATTATAGACAGTCACACATATCTTAAATCTAATACACCAAGAAAGTTTCAAAGATGACTTATGAGATGTGGAAGAGAAAAGGTTCTTCTCTTGGACACATCCAGATCTAAGGTTGTGAAGTTATCGTTAGACGAGAAACTTAGCACAAACAAGAAGCTGGATCTAAAAAGTATCTTTTTCATTGGTTATCCACAGAAGTCGTTTAGATATTTGTTGCTCAAAAGGGAGTGTTTCTTGAAAGAGAAATAATATCTAAATAGGACAGTGGGAGTACAATTGACCTTGAAAAGATTCAAGGATCGACCGATGATGAAACTATGGTAAACACTGACACTCAACAAGAGGTGGTAACACTTGTTGAACTTGATAGCATATTATTTCTCGCTCGCAGTTGTAGAAATTAGCAAACCTCTTTGGTTCTATTATGATTTCCATAAAGAAGAACATGATAAGATTAGTGACAGTACACTAATTGAATTAGATGTGTCTGCTAACCACAAGGAAGCGATGGCAGGCCCTAAGGCTGCTAAGTGGAAGGAAGCTATGAAAAGTAAGATTCAATCTATGTCTGACAACAAAGTTTGGAATTTGGTTGGCACTACACTCAGTCTTCAGACGGTGAGTTGTAGGTGAATCTTCGAGAGAAATATAGACATGTATGGGAAGTGCACACTTATAAAGCTAGGATGGCAGCGAAGGGCTATAGTCAAATCTTCGGGATTGATTATGAGGAAACCTTCTCACCAATGGCTGAAATGAAGTCAATTAGGATAATGCTTACAATAGCTGCATTTCATGGTCATGAAATTTTGCAGATGAATGTCAAAACCACTTTCCTTAACAGGAAGCCGACAGAGGATGTGTTCAAGGCACAACCGGAAGGTTTTGATAAAATGCAAAGTATCCTAATAGAGTGTGTAAGCTTCAAAAGGCATTTATAGACTTAAACAGGCTTCTTGTAGCTGGAATCTCTACTTCCATGAGAAAGTCTAACAGTTTAGATTTCTAGAAGCAAAGATGAGTCCAGCATATGTGTCAAATTCAGTGGGAGCATTGTAGTCTTCCTGGTATTATATGTGAAAGATATAATACTCATAGAAAATGTAATCCCAACATTACAAGGTGTAAAGAGTTGATTGGGAGAATATTTCGCTGTGAAAGATTTGGAAGATACAATATATTTTTGGTACAAAGATTTATAGAGATATGTTAAAAACGTCTCAAATGACTTAACCAGGACATATACTTAGAATGAAATTTTGAAAAGTTTTAAAATGGAGAATAAATGATTCGAGTCCCATAGGCTTCGGCTATAGGATCGATCATACATGCCATGAAGTATACAAGACTCGATGTCTCATTTGCTTGGAGCATAGTGAGTTGACATCAGTAGAATCCTGGTAAAGGTCATAATACAACTGTAGAGAATATTCTTAAGTATTTGAGAAATACTAAAGACAGGTTCTTAGATTATGGTGGAGAAGAGAAACTTAGAATAACGGTTTATATGGATGTAAGTTTACGAATAGACAGAGATGATAGTCGTTCAAAGTCTGATTGGGTACTCTTACTAAAAGGGGGAACGATAAGTTTGAAAAGTTCAAAGCAAGATACAATAACAGATGAGAATCTGAGTGTATTGAAACTTGCGAGACTTCAAAGGAAGTCATCTGAAAGAGGAATTTCAAATGGTGATCTTGGAGGTGCTCCAATAGTACGAATCCCATTGAAATGTTATGTGGTGATGGAAAGTCCAAGGCACATTTAAGAAAATACCATTTTATTCAAAGGAAGAAAAGAGACACGTGATTGTGATGGACACACGATCAGTAAACATGCTAGGAGCATAGGTTTACGAGATAAAGTTTTAGTTGTTTGATTTTGAAACATTACAAACAATGATGGGAACTAGAATAAACTTGGTGATAAATGATGGAGATTATTTATTGGAAGGAGTTCTACCAATTACTATCGTTTATCATTGTGTTTCAGTTTAGCATGTTTAGACACCACTTCCAGAGTAATTAGATTCACTCAAACCTCCTTAGTCGATCACACTATAGGAAGTATGTGGTGAATTAAGACTGTCATGGAGTGTTAGTAGATTGTCTATGGAGATTAGACATTGCATGGAGATTGCTGCAACACTCATGGGTACTAAATGGGGATTTAAGTATAGGAGAAACCCGCACTCATGGAAGTTACTTCATGGATTGAAATCACGAGTAACTCTGAGATGATAATATCTTATATTCTTAAAATGGAGATACATGAGTTTCTAGTTTTCAAGTCTGTTATACTTTAGTTTATTCAAACGTTGTGCGTAAATGCCAGTTATAAAGGATACGCTAGGTATGACATGATGAGTTGACTAGTACTATGTATGCGAAATTTATTTGTTCCTTTTGCCTAAATGGAAAAGCGATATCCCTGGGCCCTCTGATGATTAAATGTTGACGCATGAAGTGCTTGGCCAAGCCAGGACTAAATTGATATGTACAATTCAGTAGTCTCATATAGTCGAATTGATCGGAAATCAGAAAACATAATCTTGAATCTGGAGATTGATTAAATCCATGTCCCAGTTTCATACGATATCAGAAATAAAGGAATATATGATCACTTATCTAAAAGGATTGTCACTGGATATGATCAGAGTTCGGCAGATGCATTAGATGGCACCTCTACTTAGGATAGATACGGACCAATAGTAGTTGATAACTTGTCCAAGTGGAAGACTGTGTGAAAATAGTGTCTAAGGTCATAACTAATTGATAAGACTATTTTAAAGGTAGAGTCCTTTTTGGGTTGCCCTTGATGAACAGTAAGAGAAACAATAAGAGAGATAATATTAATTGGAATTAATATTATAGTTAATTAATTGGTTTGTTAATTTATCAATGTTGATAAATTAATTAGAAGCTAAAAGTAATTAACGGAAACAATAAAGAATATTTAGTTGTTTATTAATTAAATATTAATATGAAACAAAAGGAATATTCTGGAAGCGAGTTCCAACCGGCGGTTGGAGGATTAGGGTTTTGTAAGGCGGTGACGCGTGTTTGACTTAGAACAGGATTCAACTCCAACCGGCGGTTGGAAGCTTCAACCGGCGGTTGGAGGCCGAATTCAGTTATCCCACATCGGCCAGAGTATAAACCCCAAGGCATCCTCTTCCCCTATAAATAGAGGCCTAATCCATGGTTTCCAATCATCCTAGATCCGAATTTAATTTGGTTCTTTCTCTCTTTCTCATTCCGAATCCTTGTTAGAGTTTACACGACGTAGATTCGGGACCCTAGGATTTGGAGTTTCTCTTGGTTCACGGGTGTGAAACATTAGAGGTGTTCTACTTTGGGCACTTGCCATCCAAAGCATGGAAGGTCGAGCAAGGAGTCTGCATGAAGGTTCTGCGAGGTGGTCTGCGCGTGAGAAATTGGTTTTCTCAAAGGTTAGTATTTTCTCATTTATCTTTTTATTTTATTATTGTTAATAGCTTTATTAAGTAGCGGTCCTTTAGGGTTTAGTTTCCTAGTTGCTCTAGATTAATTGTTATTTTTCCGCTGCATAAGTTAATCTAGTTAGGAAATAGAAAACCCAACATATATTATGCCCTTATCTAGCCTTATAGATATCCATTTAAAGCTTCAAACCTGAATTTCATTAAATAGAGTAGGGCTGCTCTATTTAATTTCGACCCGAACTCGCATCTCTTGATTTATTAAATATATATTTCTCTACCGTCCACACCATTATATATATATATATATATATATATAATACTTTATGATATGTCTGTTAATACAGAATATTTTGTTTTATAGGAGTCAGTAATACAATCATTGATTCTTTGTGGAAATGGTAAAGAAATTCAAGGTATTCATGATATTGTGCCATTTGTTTGTTCATCTAACAATTTGATGCATTTTTTGTTATATTATTTCAGGACAAGCGTTTTGGGTGTAAAATTCCACGATACGTTGTGGCAGACTATGTGTGTAAAATCTATCTCATATGATAGATTTTTCAATTGTATCTTTTTTCCCAGAAATCTACATTTATTTACAGTGATTACATCATGTAGCTGAAAAAAACCAGGTATATAAAACGTCCTTGATAGTTTAATTCTATCTTATTGATTTACAACATTGTCTTACTTAAATGTTAATACTTTTATTATTCGGATAAACTCAATGACCGTATATGGAAATCAAATTATGATATGTCTGTTAACTCATAATATTTTGTTTTCAGGTATCTGTCATACTATCATCAATTCATTGTGGAAACGGTAAATAAATTGAAACTACACATAACATTGTGCCATTTGTTTGTTCATCTACCAATTTGATGCATTTTTTGTTTTATTAAGTCAGGATAAGCTTATTGGGTGAAAAATTCCAGGATAAGTTGTGGCATATACTGTGTGTGCATGTTTCAATTCAAGCAAAAGCAAGTTCAAAACAATTGTTTGTTTTTATGTTGGTGTAAAAATACAGGATAGTTTGTCCCTGTATAAAGGTTTTTCACTTACTTCCTGTAAAATATACTATAGTTCAAAACATGACGCCTGTAAAGGCTAACTGTTTAAAAATATATTATAAGCTCTTTTTTTTAACATCATGTCTTTCATGTATTTTTTTTAATGTTACCATCATTGTTTTTATAAAATTCACTATACTTTGTCCCATTATTTAAGGCTGTTCATTTCCTTCCTGTACACTACGGTTATACCTGGCAATTGAAACCCTATTCCTTTTTAGAGGGTCAATTGGGTAATTATATATGACCTATTGGGTCAATTAATCTTATAAAATAGATTTATAATGGGTCCAGCCTAGTATGAAATAAAAACCACCAACATGACTTACAGGTCCAACAGGTCGTTAAACGGGTTGAGCGGGTCGACGATAATTAAGCGACTAATTGAGCAGGTTTCAATTAAAATCATGAACCCTAACTTCATAGGTTTTATTCGATTTTCTTATCAGTGTTATTTCGATCCCTAATTTCAACAATTTTGATTCAATTCGCTTTCATATATCATCGAATCGGGTACTATATTTCTCTCTCAACGAATGAACGATTCAATCACATAATTTTTTTATTTTATGCAATTGTGTTAAAGCCTTAAAGGTGATGATTAATTGGTTGATACTTGATAGTATATATATATATATATATATATATATATATATATATATATATATGATGTACACGATGAGCTATGCGGTGTTGGAGTGCTTGATTTACTGAAATTAAGTTAGACATCAACAATCAGTGTGTCTGTGATTGTGTTTTATTAATGAACTATGCTTAAGTTCTGTAGATACAGGTGTAGATGAGTAGATTTTAAGGTAATATAGTATAATAGAAGGTAGGGAGGGCATGAATGTGATGATGTCAATGATAAGTGAATGTATTTGGTTGTTGGGAAGGTCACAACAAATGCCTTTCCGACCCTGTGCCAATGATAAGTGAATGTATTACAGAATAATACTTTTACAATGATTGTTATCTATATCGTTGATACAAGCAGGAAGTATTCGTTGATACTTTTGTCATTTACTGTTGCTCATAGTTGTACAGTTTCAATCTTTAGTATCTTCTTCTTAAAAGTGTAAATGGATCAGCAGGCCCATGTCAAGGAATTATCTTTGATGGCAGCTTATTGCTTTTTTGTAAGCATCTAATGAAGTTCAATTGTTCAAACAATAGAACGAAACTTACCATCTAAATATGTTGTCAAAAATGTGATGTGGTGGCTATATACTATGTTCTTATGCTGTGTAGCCTCATTCTGTTGCTGAAATTCTGTGATGGTGCAATATATAGTTTAGACATGTTCGTATGGTTCTTTGTCATTTATGCTTCTTTGTGGTTTACCAAATATCTTTATAACCTGTATAATTAATCTTATGCTTGGCATATCTCATTATATTTTGTTTGTAGACAAAGATGCTTTGGTTATATACTTATAACTTGATATAAAGTTTATAGGAAGTTTACAATGATTTAGAGAGACTTGCAAAGAGTTAAAATTTTCTGGGGAAAAATGGGTCTCGACCCGAACCGACCTGACCCAACCCGGGTTTGACCCAACCCGTTCGACCCGTTTGAAAAATCTGACCTGTTTTGACCTGAACATGTTTCAACCCAAACCCATTCTGACCCGACCCAAGACCCCGACCCGACCCGACCCGACCCAATTGCCAGGTGTAACTACGGTCTCTCCACTTGCTTCATGTAAAATATGATATAGTTAAAAGCATGACGCCTGTAAAGGCCATATGTTTAAAAATATATTATAGGCTATTTTTAAAATTGGAGACCACGTTCATTCATTCATGTATTTTTTAATATACTTATGAGTATTAAACTTCTTACTAGCAGGAACCCGCGTAAAACAGCGGGATACTTATTCCGTTTGATCTCGTATATAAGGGTGTAAGATATTACATTACATATGAACCGAGATAGAGTTTGAGTGTTTGACAGCACAATATTATTAGGTTCATTCTAATAGGTAGGAATAATTTACGGAAAAACGTCAAATGGTAGTTTCCAATAGTAAATTTGTTTATTTATGGACAAATATTATTAATGGTAGTTTCTATAGTTAGATGAGGTTAGTTTGGTCTATTTGGTCGTATATAAGGGTATTTATGTCATTTGAGTTCTTTAAAATTTTAAGTCAATGAATAAAATACCTAAACAATTTATAATGGTGTATGATTTTAAAAACTACTATTTAATAACTTCTACAACTTGATTTTTGTCCCTTTCTTTATTTTAATTTTATTTTCAACTTCAACTAATCTTATAATTAATGCTTTTATTGTTTTCATAGTTAGTAAAAAATGCAATTTCTTATATTCCAGGATTAGCTATGCTAAAGTTATTGTTCAAATAAGATGGGTTTGTAAAACATTTACTTATTTAAAAATGTCTTCCTGTCATAACATGTTTCCGTTTTGTATTCATTACTGTATCGAACTGTGTTTTGACTTATTGCATACCAAGAGAGCTTATTAACTTATTGACGTAAACTTAATTAAGTTGACATAACATACTTTGGGGACTCTGAACATAATACATCGCCTATGATAAATAGTTTGTTGTTACTGTTTTTGGTTGCCACTGGTCTCTTTAAGTGGGTCACATCTAGGTATTCTTCATCTTACTTCCGTATAAATTGTTAAAAATGTGAACTATTTTTTGATCTATCTTCAATGGCAAATGCGATCATCATTTTTCAATATAGATTTTTCAAGTGAACTGGGCAACGTCCGGGTAAAATACTAGTTAAAGACATTACTCCGTATTATATTTGTCATTAAATATTTTGATTTCCACGTCAGCTTTTTTGTCCACTTCATCACATTTAACTGGTTATAACCGGGATATAGCCGCTGTAATATGTTCAGTAATCCAATTGCACATTCTTATAGTTCAGTAACCCACATGAACATTTTTGCAAAGTTCAGTAACCAATTTGTCTATTAACCCTTGTATTTATCACTAGCCTTCATAAAATATACTTAAGATTTTCATATACATTTGTCAAAGAATAGTGATTTACATAGCACCAGTTTTAGACATACACAGCTAAATTATATGCATAAAACCATCAAATGTACAACATCACGTGTGTAAATCACTACCTTTAACAAATATGAGACTAGTGCGTAGAAATGCATTTAACTTTAGCCGTTTGTGTATAGTGTGTACTAAATTTCATTTTGTTAAATAGTGTGTATCAACCTTTCAAATTTGGTCTATTGTGAGTACTCAATTGACGTGACACCCCGTTTTTTGTGATGTATACTTAATTTCAATCTTAACTTTCACTGTATCTGTATAGTATGTACCTGACTTCAATTTAGTCTATTGTAAATATTTGGTTTGATTTTCAACTATTTCAGCATAAATCAGGACTCATAGTCATACAGCAAATTATAAAGGACATATATATAGACTAGTGCTAAACCCGTATGATGCACGACTATGTAATTTTGTTGTCTTATAATATAATTTGAAATATTAAATTATTGATCAAGTTTTAGTAATGTTTCAATTTAGATTATATTTTGGTGATTGAGATTATAAAAAATATCTCAAAATGATCTGTCAAATGTTACATATCTTGTTTATGAAACTTCAAATTTTTATTTCATTACTCCGTAAAAAAATAACTACAATAGTCAAAGTCCCTACGAGTCTTACTTCTATTAGGGGTGTTTACGGTCCGGTCCGGACCATTTAACTTGTGTAACCGGACCGCGGTTTGACGGTTTGATAAAATCCAACGCTATTACTTAATATTCAATAACGATATCATAATCAATAATTCAAAACGATTAGAAACTATTTGTTTCTTATAGATTAGAAACTATTTAGTCCTTATATATTAGAAATTATTTATTCTTAATAGATTAGAACTACCAATGTATATAAATATACCATAGATTGCATCTAACCGATATTGCTTAATATAAACCAACATCAATTTAACATCTTGATCTATATTGCACCAATTATATAAAATCATATATCATAAAGACTAGCTAATATTTATTGAGTGTTTATAGTTTGTCATTAATATTATGGGTAATAGTGAGAGATTTATATTAAGTTAATACATCACTTATGAGTTTAAAACTTTCTCATTTCGACCACTATTATAATTCCCTTATTATTTATAATCTTTTATTAAATATATACACATATATTACATATATCTCTTACAAGATTGTTTATATGGTCTGGTCCGGTCCGGTCTATTCGACCGGTTATCCAATAAAATCGTAAACCGGATCGGTTAATCCGCTTTTTCAAATTTTGAAACTGGCGGCCGGACCGTTAAAAATCAAACCGGACCGAACCGACTAAATTGATACGGTTTGGCCGATTTTCACGGTTTGACGTTTTGTGAACACCCCTAACTTCTATACTCATTCGCGTCACATATGTGCCATAGACAGAAGCCTTAGCTTATATGTTGCAATAATTAATTTGATTATTGCGAGTTGGCTTTTTTAATTTTAAGGTTATATACTTTGTTTTCAGTTTAACCTTGTTTCATTCACCGCTCCTCTCACGGAGTCGTACGTGGACGTTATCGCACATACAACTATATTCTATCGTCTTAAATTATTGGTCTTCTTCATAAAAATGTTGTTTGAGCAATTTAACATATTGTATTGAACCTGTTTCTGGAGCAACAATGAAAAAATTATGAGTTTGCTGAATATGATTTGAATTAATTATTTTGTTTATTATTTTTTTAAAATAATTAATCTGTCAAAGAGTAGCTTATTGAATATTTGAGAGCATTTAATGCTTTTTGCAACTATCTAATAACTTTGTTTGAAGTAATATGATGTGTTTGCTTATAGAATTTATCGGTTGATATAATATGTGTATATTATTTTGTTGTTTTTAGAATGGTAAATGTTAAGATATCGAATACCGATATGAAGTGTTGGTTGTTACTGATATTTTAGTAAGTTAAATAATCTAGTTCATGAGTTCTTATTATATTAAAAGTTATTTTTTCTGCTTATGATTACTAATTTATACACGTTTTTGTGCATAGTGTGAGTATTGCTAAGAAATATTGATTAAAATAAATAAATAATGATTAAAAGCATAGAAATGATATGATGGTTAAAATTAAAAAGTATGAAAAAATTACTTTAATTTATGATGTAGGGATATATTTATAGAGATTTAATGATTTGGTAAATATATTTGATGAAAATAATGGTTTAAAAACTCAATTGTAGAAGGGATGATGACGTGGAATATGGGCTAACAATTTATTGATACGTAGGATTAATCCTATGTGGCATGTGTTAAAGGTTGACAAATATATTGGAATTTGATTAGTGCGAGTTGGTTTTTTTAATTTAAGGTTATATACTTTGTTTTCTGTTTAACCTTGTTTTATTCACCGCTCCTCTCACGGAGTCGTACGTGGACGTTATGGCACATACAACTCTATTCTATCGTCTTAAATCATTGGTCTTCTTCATAAAAAGGTTGTTTGAGCAATTTAACATATTGTATTGAACCTGTTTCTGTAGCAACAATGAAAGAATTATGAGTTTGCTGTATATGATTTGAATTAATTATTTTGTTTATTGTTTTTTTAAAATAATTAATCTGTCAAAGAGTAGCTTATTGAATATTTGAGAGCATTTAAAGCTTTTTGCAACTATTTAATAACTTTGTTTGAAGTAATATGATGTGTTTGCTTATGGAATTTATTGATTGATATAATATGTGTATATAGTTTTGTTGTTTTTAGAATGGTAAATGTTAAGATATCGAATACCGATATGAAGTGTTGATTGTTATTGATATTTCAGTAAGTTAAATAATCTAGTTCATGAGTTTTTATTATATTTAAAGTTGTTGTTTTTTTTGCTTATGATTACTAATTTATACACGTTTTTGTGCATAGTGTGAGTATTGTTAAAGAAATATTGATTAAAATAAATAAATAATGATTAAAAGCATAGATATGATATGATGGTTACAATTAAAAAGTATAAAAACATTACTATAATTTATAATGTAGGGATATATTTATAGAGATTTAATGGTTTGGTAAATATATTTGATGAAAATAATGGTTTAAAAACTCAATTTTAGAAGGGATGATGACGTGGAATATGGGCTAACAATTTATTGACACGTAGAATTAATCCTATGTGGCATGTGTTCAGTGGCGGATGTACATGAGAGTAAGGGTATGCACTTGCATACCCTTGGGTTCTTGTGTGTAGTATTAAAAAAATATTTTTTTCGTATATGCTTTGTAAAGTTTTTAAGAAGTGCATACCCATTAAAAAATGAGTGAACACCCTATGCATTATTTCAAATCATCCCACACAAATTAGCAATAATTATATAGTAAGTGACAACTCAACTAAACTATGACTTCTATTGAATGTAACTAGCTTGTTCATTACTACCTATGTTTCCTTTTTGAAATGTTTCAAAATAATTGTCCATTTTAAATTTCAACCAATCAGGAAGTGTTTAAGTAAAAAATGGTGATTTTTTATTGGTCAACAATATAATTAGTTTATTTTCTAAAAATTGTGTACAAATTTATAATGGACAATTAAACATGGACGGAGTGATTAATAATGAATCCATATCCAATTGTACCGAATGTTAAGTTTTTCACTATTCTATGAGCCGAACTTTGAAAAATTATATTGTACGGATTTGAATTTCGTAACCATACAAAGATATGGATACGAAATTTAAATCCGTACTATAGAAGCTTTCAGAACATAATAAATATGATAGGAATTTTGAAAGTTCGTCTAATAGGATAGTAAAATGTGTGAAATATTAACGATTTTGAAACAATAAATTCCGATTATTTATTTTTGTTTATTTAATAGTCTTTAAAAATTAGGACTGTGAATTTGAATTAGGATTGTAATCTTGAAATTGTAGCTAAAACGAATTCAATTAGAGGTGTTTGGTTCTTTAAAAGCGATTTAGTTTAATTTTGATTAAATAGGTTAAAAAAAAAAATTATAACCAGAAAATTTTGAATTAAATAACCCGAAACCTGACCCGGTAAACATCTCTCAAAAAAAAAATTCTATCTAGTACTTTTATGCATACCCAAGCTCACATTCCTAAATCCGCCACTACATGTTTAAAAAGTTGACAAATATATTGGAGTCTCCACATTTAGATACATAGATCGATAGATTTGATTGAAGTTCAATGAGAAGAAATTAACGTGAATAACAAAACAAGGGGTGAAAGTGTTTAATTTTTTATTCCGATGAGACACGTGCTTACACATACAAGCTATTGCAGATTTGCAGTAACATGAATGCTCTGTTTCTTCAACCACACATGACACACATACCAAACTACCAGATAAACCCTATACCCAAAATTATAACACTACCATTAAATATAATATCAGAATTTTACATTTATTAAGTTTAAAACATTCCTTATAATGACACAATAAGACTCGTCCCAACGGTACATCACAATGTACGTCGGTTTGCAAGTATAAAAAGTGACGGAAATGATGCCATTGACACCCCCCGTCAGTTTGGGCATCAGTTTTGTGTCGTTGGTTAGTCAACGGCATCACTTTTTTTTAGTTTTTGTTTAATTGTTTAGTGTATAGAAATAAATGTATAATGGTAAATATGGGTCCAGAAAAAAAAACTGAAGTGATGTTCACTGTTGGTAGTGTAGCCAGTTTTGTATCAGTTTTCAAAAGTGTTGACGTGGCGCTGATTTGACAAAAACTAATGTGTCACGGTTGGGAGCACTCTAACAGACATTTTATGAGGAGTACCAAACTATGTAATTTAGACACAGCGACGAATTCGGGATTTTGGAGTGAACCATGGCACTGGTATCTCAATTTTAGTGAACTCATAGCACATACAAAGAATTAAACAAAGAATACAACTTTTAATTAAAAAATTTACACTTCGTATATCGAATGGACCCGTATCAACATCTACCCTACCTTCAACGTAGCTCCGCCCTATTTGCACATAAATTTTACTGACTGAATAATCACCCGTATTTATTTCAGTGTGAATCATCATCATATATATAAACTTGAAAGAAGTTGTATAAATCAAGAAGAAAAAATATATTACAAATGATTGGCTGATAATATGTGATTGTTTTATGGCTTGCCACAATCACATCATCCCTTTTATATTGCCTTAAATTTGTTAAGCATACACTTTTAAAGGGAGAACATACTTCTCAGTTCTCACTTCTCAAGTCCTACTCTGTCACTACCCAACAACAAAATCATCGATGTTAACATGCATAGTGATAGTGGGCCAAATTGCATTTGATTTGGGACCAACATATTTTTTGTAGGTTAGTTAGACCAAAGCTCAAATTTAAAGAGGAACAAATCTGATGTGTAGTCATGGAAGCAAACTAGCAGCTGAAGTTTAACAAATATTGTGTGGATGTGTGGATGAGGTAATCCATGTGGTTTAGTGACAACGTACCTTTTACCTTACCTCTGTTATACATATACAGTATATCACTATTCCATATTCGGGTTAAGGTTGGGTTTTTTACCCTTTTAACTTTTTCTATCACTATGGAGTTGTATTTATACATAGCACTAGTAACTTGAACTTTTTTGGATATTGAATAACCTTTATCACAAAAAGGTAAAATGTTTTTTAAATTAAGTTTGTACAGATAAAATATACACCTTTAGAAAGGAAAAAAGAAAAATGGAATGACAAGTCTACATGTGCACATAGAGACATATGACCTAAATACATATGTTGATGGTTAAACATGTGTTTTTCCATAATATTAAAAATGCATTTAATATCATTTATATTCTTCCTATAAATGTGGAAGTATACTTAAATGTACATATTAATAATGGTTTTTTTTTTTTTTTTTCTTTAAGAAAATTTATACATACATATTTTGGTATAACAAGAGCTATATCTCCTTGTATCAAAAACTCTTTTAGTTATTTGATATATTTTTTCTGACATATTATTAGGAAAAAAAATATAATTTGTTTCTATAAAACAAATCAACCATTCAATATTGTAATCCCTAATTAAACATGAAATAATTTGTATATCACAAAAAAATTCTTCATACATCATTAATTGTGTTATACACTATAACAACATAAAATATGGGAGGTGATATATACAACAAAAAAATTGATTCATACACAATACTGTACAACAGCTGAAACTCAGAGTACAAGTATAACATAACACAACTTTGGTGTTGGAAACAATTTGTGTGTTGTATTTATCAACTCCCATAAAATATAGTTAGTTATGTACATTATTTCTTTCTTAGTATACAAATGACCTGCTTTGGAAATAGAGTAGAAGAAGTAGAAAAAAAATAAAAGCACACCCGAATTTATATACCCTTTTACATGAAATGTTAGGGCTGACAATTCGGGTTGGGTCAAGTTGACCCGTTCGGATTATCGAGTTGGTGGGTCAAAAGTAGTCGATCAAAACCCGACCTGATTTTACAATTAGGTTGAGTATTTCAACCCAACCCAACCTGACCCAACCTAGATTACTGACTTATTTAGTGAGATCAACATGTTTTCGGGTCATTTTTGTTAACGGATCAATCTCGGGCCAAATAGATCACATAAATAAGTATAAATTTTTTTATAAAAGTCAAAAGACTCATATCACCTATTATGTTCATTAAAATTTAATACTAAGATACTATTAAATATGTCAGATTATTATATTAACATGAAACTTCTAAATTTTTCACTACATTTAAAAAAATTTCGGGTTGTCGGGTCAACCCAAAAACTCATTAGTTGACCCAAACCCGACCCATAAAATAATCAGGTTGGCGGATTTCGGGTTCGTGGGTCAAAAAACCTCGACCCAACATTAATTTTTTCGAGTCGATTTCATATCGGGTTTCGAGTCGTGTCGAAAATTGCCAACCCTATGAAATGTCATGTTACTTCCACGTACTCGCCTAACTATTTCTAGATTATAAAAAAGTTTACTTTTTATCTATTAAATTTAATATTATCTTACTTATCTTTTATATATATCAGCTATTACTTATATATATTTTGGATTTGAATAACAAATCAACCATTCAGCGTGTGTTTAGTTGAAGAAAAATGGGGCACTTTTCTATAATTTTTTTTTTAAGAAAAGTGAAAAATTAGAAAACGCGTTCAGAATAGGTACTTCCCGGAAAAGTTTTCCTTGGAAAACTCTTTTTTCCGTACTAGAACTAGGATTTGGAGAACAATAATTTTAAGTTTTCTATAATTTTCCTTTAATACTTCCTCTTTTTTCTAAAATTTTCCAAAAATCTTCTCTTAACATCATTTTTTCAAAATAGAAAATACATTAAATTTCGAACACATTTTCTAAATTTTCAACACTTTTCTAGAAAATAAAAACTCTTTTCATGTAACATCCTCCTTATGGGTCTGGTAATTCCTCTATTTAATTGATTATTTAATTATTTTAGGAATTACCTGATATTATTTGTTTTACAGTGAAACTTAAATAAATAGATCCAAGGATTTATTGTGAATAGTGAAATATTAGTTCTTTTAAATTATTATGAAGGACGGTAAAATAAAATAATTTTCTCGCAAATGATTTTTGGGTTCCAGATAATAGATTTAGGACAGGTATAAAATTAAAGCAATTGGAACAAAGGCGGTTTGTGTGAGCCGACCTTTGTAGCTTCATGTTTCAAAGTTTCATTCAAACTTTCATTTCAAAAAAAAATTTTGCAACCTCAAAGAAACCATAACCAAATTAAATTTAGAATAGCTCTGTGATTCTGATTTCAAACACAAACTCTGTTATCATCATTTCACCATCATCTCCTTCCCAAAAAGTGACCAGAAGGGCGGCCCGAGTAAATATAGCTGATGATGATTGGGCGGGTCATTTATTTAAACCCATGAAATTCCTCTTTTATTCTTTGAGTTATAAATTGGGTTTAAGGTATTGAGTGATTTGAATGAAATTAAAGCTTGATATGTTGTTTTTAGGTGTTATATGATGTAGTCGAAGTATTAGAAACCATAGAAACTGAAGTTTTAGAGTTATGGTGAGATTTGGTTCGAATTTTGGTAACAGCAGCGAAACTCGTAGAACTCAGTTCGTCTCGCGAAGCGAGTTGAAATGTCGCGAATCGAGATGAGCTTCTGCGAACCCAGTTCTTGCTGCTAAGCGAGTTGACTCGCTATGTGAATCGACCTGATATGTTGCGAGTTGAGTTACTGCGAACCGAGTTGGCTTTGCGAATTGAGATCTCTGCGAATTGAGATTTTTAAAGTTTTTGTTTCGCAAATTTCAAAAGTGCATAAGTGTTCGTAACACCTTTAGTGATTAAAAATTTACTAATTTTTATATTAATTCGGATTGAGCTGAAATTCGCATGGTCACTCAGAAACGGCCCAATGACCAAGGCTCTATTCTAAGAGCCTAGGTAGTTTTTGGCCATTCAGGGTCATCTAGGGGTCGAAAATGGCATTTTTCAGTTTTTAAATGTCATTTTAGGATTTTCTGATTTCATTTTGATTGAACTTTTGTTTGCCTAGACTTCAGGGATTACCTGATTGGATAAATATGCTATGATAATGATTATGAAACGAGTTACTAACTTATGTTTGATTCTCTGTTTCAGATCAACCTAAGACTCAGTGATATAAGGATCCTGAGTGTGGAGACGTCAGAGGTATCAGTGAGTGAATTTGAAACTCACATTTTGATTTAGTTGTAACTGTTTGGTTACAACAAGTAAACGTAGATATGTTTAGTAGACTGATTAGTCTGTGTTATTTATTATAAATCTACGTGCTATGTGGCCTCTGTGTATCAATGGTATTGAGGTCAACTGGATAGTTGAGCTAGTTGGTTATTGTGTGAATTACACAGGGTCTTGATTCATTCGTTGTGTGTAGAACATGTGTTTGATTGTAATAACCATTAGCTATCGGTCTATTCTGTATTGGCCTTACAGATTGATGGTTAATGTTCTTGGAGAGTCACCCGGGTATTATGGTATCTCAAGAGCCACCGATCCTCATTGAAATATGTATATGTTTACGGTTATTTGGTGTAAACAAATGATTATGCTAAGTTGAATTGTGTGTGACAAGTTCATTCACTTAGCTTCGTGTTAATCCCTCATTTTACTTCCTGCAGGTTTTGTTAATTATGAGGTGATCAGGAAGTGATGCTTTGAAAGCAAGGGATGTTTGACTGCTCTGCTAACTCTGATATAGTTTTGTTATAAACTAAGTTTGGAATTATATAATACCCCGTTTGTGTAATATGTGTACAGTGTTTTAATAACTTTAAACTATGTGGTGTATCATATTTTGAAAAAGTTATGTACATTTTCATTATGTATAATAGTAAAGTATGTTTTTAATATACGCTTCCGAGTAAAATCATATAATATTGATGTTCAGAATGAGGGTGTTATATTTCATTTCTTAGAAAATTGGAGATGGAAAATTCTAGAAAATTTTCCACAACTAAACGCACCCTCAATGTTGTAATCCCTAATTTCGGAACATGAAGTAATTCGTATATCACAAAAAATTCTTCGTACATCATTGATCGTGTTTTATTATGTTATACACTATTACACTATAAAATACGGTTAGTTATGTACATAATTTCTTTCTTAGTGTACAAATGACCTGCTGTCGAAATAGAGTAGAAGTAGAAAAATAAAAAATAAAAGCACACCTGAATTTATATATACCCTTTTACATGAAATGTCATGTACCATCTACTTCCACGTACTCGCCATAACTATTTCTAGATCTTATAAAAAAGTTACTTTTATAACCTTGAGTCATATTTATCTACATTAAATTTAATATTATCTTACTTACTCCGTATCATTTATAACTTTCATAATATTTGACTATCAAGTTTTTATATCAGACAAACCCAAAAAATAATTCAAAAAAGATTCACCCTCTCTCTCTCTCTCTCTCACACACAAAATAGTAAAAAGAACAAAAGCTTTTTTACTTCATCACTCTTCTTCTGTTTCTGTACTTCATCACACCATTAAACAAACACCATTTCCCCTACCTACTCTTTATCTTCTTCTTCCTCTTCAATTCTTCCTCTTCTTCCTACAACTATTGCTTAATTTTTTACTCCATTACCACTTTGTATTCTGGCTCTTCCAACTATGGACGCTTTTAGCTTACTAAGGTACTGGCGCAGTAACAATGGCGGTGTTAGTGACGTCACCACCACCGCCACCTCCACCATTGTCACTCAAACTTCAGACTCCGACGATAACTCCGCTGACGACAACGATCACGGTCCGTTTTTTGATTTAGAGTTCACTTTACCGAATAATGACGAAAATAGTGAAAATGGAAACGGTGTCGTTTACGGTGAGGAAGATGAAGATGAGAGTGATGGATCTGATGATGATGATGACGTGGAGGATGACGGTGAGTTGAAATTCGCGGTGTTATCTGGTTCAAGCGGTGGTGATAATAGTAGCAGTAATGCAGCTGCTGATGTTAATGTTTCAGTTTCTCCTTCTGATGATTTGTTTTTTAAAGGTAGTTTTATTCCTGTTAGCAACAACAACAACAGCCAAACGACGTCGTTAGAGGCTAATTCGAAACCGCTTCAGTCTCGTGTTTCGTTAGTTAAACACGCAACGAAGTTTCGAGTCATGATGTTAAAATTAAAAAAGTCAAAATCAAGTCAAAGTACAGAGGAGGAGGAACAAAAGAAGAAAGAAGATGAACAGGTTGAGAATGTTGATTCCGGTTCAGTTTCCGATTTAAGGTCCGGTTCAGGCAAGTCGATGACGGTGAAATTTAAAGTAGCAGAAGTACCGATTGTTTCGTTATTTAAAAGAGATAACAGTTCGAAAAAAGCTCAGAAGAAGCGACAAAACGATGACGAATCCGTTACTAATTCGAATTCTTCAGACGAGAAGAAATTTTCGAAAGAAGCGATGCAAAAGTATTTGAGGAAAGTTAAGCCCTTGTACGTTCGTGTTTCGAAGAAATACGGCGATAAATTGAAGTCACCGTCGCTGGAGTCGGAGTTACGGAAACAATTGACGGTGACGGAGTCTCGGAAACAGTCGCCGGCGGCGGAATCGAATGAAGAAGGCTCTGAACCGCCGTTACTATCGAGTAACGGAAAAGGACTGATACAAGGTAATTTACCAGCCGGACTTCGCGTTGTTTGTAAACATTTAGGTAAAAGCCGGTCAGCTTCTACGGCGGTAGTCGCCGCTGCTCCGGCGACGATGACGTCAAAACGCCGTGACGATTCGTTGTTACAGCAACAGGATGGAATTCAGAGCGCTATTTTGCACTGTAAACGATCGTTCAAAGCCTCTAGAGGTAAAACCTAAAACCTAAAATAACAATTCAAATTAATATTAATATAATCATCAATTTCACTGTAATTACGCATTTTCAGATAATTAGCCTCAGATTCGTTCTAAATTTCACTGTAAATATGTCATTGTAACAGCACATTGTAACGAAATACTGTAACATTTCAATGCTAATTGGTTGATAATTGTAAATGTGGAATTTGTATAAACTGTACAGATTCGGATTGTTCGTCAAGTTTATCAAGCGATTCGGTGGCGACGAACGGAAAAAGCGTGGCGGAAGACAAGGAGGAAATGAGCAAAAGGTGATTTTGATGGTGATGATGATGAGAGTTGTGTAGTCAAAAAGAGGGAAATTGATGGAAGGTGATTTTGTTAGGTTTTTGATGTTGATTGTGATAAAATCGAGGAAGTAGTAAAATGGAAATGAGTGAGTATGAATTAACTGCAGCTGGTAAATTATTATGTAATGTCCCCACAGTAGTAGTAATTTTTAGATGACATATTTAATGGGGTTCTGTACAGTTTCTGTAAGACTTTATTATTACGAAGTAGTAATATTAATATTATTTGAGAATAAGGTTCAAATGAGTACACCAATTTTAAGTGAGAATGAGGGAACCAACAGATTTCTGCCATGTGTCACTTTATTCTCTCTCCTCCACACTTTATTCTCTCTCCTTCACATTTTTAAAAATTAAATATCTCACAAACGGTAAGTCGAAAAATCATGAAAATTGCACTATAAAATTCAGCGTTTTCTCCTCTTCGATTTGCCGTCCCTCAAGGCATACTTTTGACAACTTTTTTTTTTCTCATTTTTTGGTGGGTTTCACAAATTAGTAACACATGTGTTAGTGATTAGTTATACATTTAATTTGTGGTTAAGGTTAGGGTTTAGGGTTAGGTTTAGGGTTTAGTAGGGTTTATGGTTTAGGATTTATAAGGGTTTAGGGTTTAGAAGGGGTTCAAGGTTTAGGGTTTAGAAAGATTTAGGGTTTAGCGTTTTGTAAAGCGATTAGGGTTTAGGGTTTGTGGTTTAGGGGTTAGGGTTTGAGGTTTGGGGTTTCGGGGAGAAACCCCAAACCTCAAACCCTAAACCCTAACCCCTAAACCCTAACCCCTAAACCACAAACCCTAAACCCTAAACGCAACACTTTAACACATGTGTTAGTAAATGTGAAACCCACCAAAAAAATGAAAAAAAAAAACTTTTCGAAAGTATGTCTTGAGGGACGGCAAATCGAATAGGAGAAAACGACGAATTTAATGGTGCAATTTTCATATTTTTTCGATTTGTCGTTTGTGAGATAATTGATGTTGGGGGTAAATGGGTTTTGTACATGTGGAACATTCTCTTTGTACACATGGCTTGATATCATTGGTTTCCTCATTCTCACACAAATTCCTATTCTCATTTGAACCCTACCCTATTATTTGATAGTAATCCCTGGTACGAGTATGTTTGACAAAACTAGCTGGTAGCTGGAGCTGGAAGCTTATAGCTGGAGCTTGTAGCAGGAGCTTATATTTTAAGTTAGAAGCTGAAGCTTATTTTTTTAAAATGTTTGGTAAAATTAGTTGGAGCTTAAAGATGTAAATTGACATAAAAGAACAAAAAATATATAATATATAATGATTTAAGGGGTATTCATGTAATTTCTCATTTCATAAGCTTGGAACTTATTAAAATAAGCTATTTCAAGTAGTTTATTTTTTCAAAGCTTATTTTTTCAATAAGCTCGTCAAGTTTTGTCTACCAAACAAAGCTAGAAACTTAAGCTTATAGAAAAATAAGCTTAAGCTCTAATAAACTTGTCGGTCAAACACACCATATATATTTATTTATGATATAAATATATAATCATATCTTATCTTCTACGATGATTATGTGATGTATGTTTAGGTTTATCCTCTCTGTACCATTTATTTATTTTTAAATTAACTTTTCTGTATTTTTTCTGTACTTTATTCCATCACTCTTTCTTACATACGGTACTTTTTCTATACTTTTTCGTACTTTTTTAATTCAAAAATGGTATGGGGAGTAATTTAAATAGTATGGAGAGAATATACATAGGTACCTACTTTCCATACCATTTTATTGTATATTTTATTTTAAACATCATCATTACTGTACCTTTTCTGTACTTTTTCCAATCATTTTTCTCATCATTCTGTACTTTTTCTGTATTTTTTCGGTTTTTTTAATGCATAAATGGTATGATGAGTAATTTTTAATGGTATGGATAGAAAATGCCTATACATATGTTTATCCTTGTACAACGTAGAGTCAAATATGTCATAATGTCATATCAATTTATTAGTGTAGTTCTTTTGGTTTATTTGGCATTGCTGTTTGTTGTTTCTTGCAATAACCTCTATGGTTTGTTAATGAAAAATATAAATAATTGGGAAATAAACCTTGCTGTAAAACTGCACGGATAAATCGTGCAGATAGTTATAAAAGAAGAACCATTTGTATAAATATTGAAAATTTGAAGGACTGAAAGTGTAAAATATCTAAGTGATAATTGGTTAACATCACATGACCGAATATGGATATATATATATATATATATATATATATTAAAAACTACTGGTAAAGGTAAAAACATGTTATATTTTTATATAGAGGTAGCCTAAATGTGTCAAAGTGTATTCGGAATGTGGTTGTAGCATGGCATGGAGGATTGTATATTGTGGAATGGCCGAATGGGTGATGATCCCTACACTAGTCATTTTTCTCCATACACCATCAACTGTGCTTTACAGAGTTGTATAGTACAACTTTATAAAGCATAATTGGTAGTGTATGGAGAAAGATGAGTGGTGTAGGAATCAATCCCTTGTGGAATTGTAGTGTCTCTTGATTAGTGGATAATGGTGGGAAGTTAAATAAAGTGTCTTTTTTTTCGGGAGAAAATAGGTCAAAGATGGTGAAAGTGTGTCCAAAAGTGGTCAAACTCAGCTTAACCTTGTCATTCTTGTCAATGTGGGGTTTAATTGCACTTTTTTTAAGGACATGTTTTTAGTTTTACTCTCTTTTTTCCCCCTTAAGGGAGAATGATAATAATAAGGGTCTACACCAATAAAAATTACTGTATCACTCGGTTATAAGTATAATTAGTGGTGTACGGTTAATTTTTTATTGTCATCACCCTAATCATAACCAGGTGTTGTATATCACAACTTTGGGTAGAAAGCATTAAGTGTAAAATTCATTTTTTTATTTTTTTAAAATTTATAGGGTTTGACTAACGTGTGTCCCGTGGCTATGTTAATGCTAAAGATAACCACTCATATACCACTTTTGTGGCGCGAATGCCCTTTCGTGGTGCATTAAATGAAGTTGAAATTTTCTTAAATATTAAAATTTGTAATTATTGTATGCATAAAAATGATAAATATTATATTGAATTAATGAGTATTAAATGCGAATACTAATATTTACGAGAATTTTAACTTCATTAAATATAGTTTAATGTATGTCACGGGGCACACATTAGCAAAACAGGAAAGCTGGATCATATAAGCTCTTACAAAATTTGAATGGTAATAATTCTACTTTGTTAGTTAACCATCAACCACGGGTATGTTTTCATTACAGTTTCATCGAAATGTTGCCAGAGCTCGAAGTTTTCTGAGGTAGGTTGTGATGATTAAGAAATATAGATCGAGTTGTTCCTTGTTACAATGTTGGTATACTAGTTGCAAACTTGCAATAGATCAAACTCACCATCTTTTGCAAAAAGAGTCTGCGGACAAGGTAAAAATTAAGGAGGTTCATTCAAATATTGTTTACAAAAATTTGAATTTTATTTGTCTCAAAATATGTTACCTTCTTTCTGTTAAGGTAAAAATTGATTACACATGTATTACTTTTGTAAAAATTAAGGAGGTTCATTCAAATATTGTTTACACAGTAAAAATGTCATCCATAGCCAAAACTTTTGTTTCATTTTAGTAAGATACAAAAAAATTAATTATTATGTAAAATGATATCATGTAAGTACTTTATAAACACCTTTCGGTAAATTATTTCTTAATAATATTTAACTATTATTCACCTTAATAGAGTGGTACAAAAAAAACTTGTTACGTTTGCACTTATTATTGCTTGTAAATAATATTTGCATCTATGTGTTACATATATATTGTTTGTTTAATGTTGGTCATATTACTTACTTTCAAATTTATCATGTTTATGTTCAATACGAGTGGGTCATTATTTAATGTTATCGAAAGTGCATTGTAACAAAACTATAATTATTTCAGTGTTCATTGCTCTTCATTTTCTTCAACATTGTTGGAGGAATTCATTTTATTTTTATATATTCGTTTTTCAAAAAAAAAAAAAAAAAAAAAAAAAAAAAAAACTAGAATAAAATTTCACACTCACGAATTTAAGTTGACATGTCATCATTTTTAATCTTACTTTAAACTAATCGTCTTTTTATTAATATACGATTATTACAATTAAGAATATATAACGTATATCGTAGTAGTCTATAATCAGTATCACATCTTATTATCAAAAAGTATTATATTTGTAAACAGTGTATAACTAAAAGATGTGACGGATGTATATCGTTTTGACCAAATTAAAAGGGTTGATATCAAACGTACTATCAAGGATCAAGTAACAAGCATCAAGCATCCACCGACCACCATAGTTATCCTATTTACTATCAAACGCAGAATTATTTGAACCTGACTCACGACGTGATGCCAAATTTATGTTCCTTGCACAATCGTTATTTTATTATCTATACTACGGAGTATATAACCTTTAAGTTTCAAGAAAATGTGGTCCTCACGACCTCACGTACTTGCGGATAAATAAACTAGTAAACATTTATAGAAGGAGGAAAACATTGGTGTTGTCGAAAGCACAAAAGTTTAGTACCGATTAAACAAGGAAAATATTTGTAATTTGTACATTTAATCCATCAACTTTTATAAATATACATATTCAATTCCTATGTTAAAACTAACAGCACGTTTTAATCCGTGCATTTCTAGTGTATTTCCCCTTATACAAAATTTTAAAAATTAAAAATCAATCCCTTCATTAATTTAATTTTTGTATTAATTAATAACAAAATGATATAAAAATATGAATGAATTAGGTTGAATCAACGCTTGCTTATCTGTCAGGCTGGTATATGCTCATAGGTATTCATATTTTGGGACCCGATCACGTGGCTAACCTTTTTTCCGTCATCAATTCAATATCAAATCACCAACCAGACTGATTATTCTCCGATCACCAAAAACCCCTAACCCACGATCATCGATTCATATGAATCTTTTTTGTTAATGGACAGCAGCAGCAGCAGCAACAATTTTAAAAGTAACCCAATTCTCGATCATCATTAGCAATGAAAGGTGGATTTTCAGTCCCTGGTGATTACATCTACTTCAAGTCCCAGGTCCCTCTTCACAAGATCCCCGTGAGTTTCTCTTCTTAATCATGAATTTTTCCGATCATTAACTTGATTACACATGTAATAATAACTATGATTTTTTTTGTTTCTTGAATTATGACAAGATTCTGTGTGTAATCTTGATTGAGCAGCAACTGTTTGATGTAATGTCCAAGTGAACCTAATCATGCTCCAGTTATAAAATTCATTCTTAAATTGGGGAGGGGTATAATTTTGTTATTTGAGATTAATAAGTGGGGGCTATTTTTGTAGGTATAAATTGTTATAATGATTACAAACATTAAACTTATATATGCCTATACAAGTATGTTGGTAGTAGGTTTGCATCTAAATTAACATTTGGAAACATTCCACTAGGTTTCACACAATGGATCAAATAGTAACTCATTAGGGGTTTTACAATGACTTTGAATTTTCAATTCTAGTTAATGTATTGATAGGAAAAAAGATTTTTGAAACTAAGCCACCAAAGAATGTCTGATTGTGCATTATGATGGCGGGTAAAGCTAGCACTGATATTATTACTATGGGAGAATGGGTATAATTTTTTATTGTTTTCTCATAATTTGATATACGAATTTTACTTATGAACATTAAAGATATACTCACTTGAGTAAATACAGCATCATGTTTAGTTGTTTTAGTTTACGAGATGTACAATTTTTCTTTAAAGGGATCTGTACTAATAAAGGTAAGTATACTCTTTGGTGAGCTGACTCTAGTAATGTAAAGCATATATTCCTAATCCAGCTTTGTAACTTCTGTTCTAGATGCCTAATATGATCTGTTAAACAACTTTCATTAATGTTTTACATGTGTAGGTGGGTCTCGATCGAATAATACCATCTTTCAAATGCGCTTCTTTTCCATTTAATAGAACTTGTAGTTTGACATTTTTTGCAGATTGGTACAAAGCAATGGAGATATTATGACTTTGGTCCTAAAGTGGTGCCTCCATTAATATGTATTCCTGGCACTGTTGGTACCGCTGATGTTTATTACAAACAAATTATGGCACTCTCAATGAAGGTGAGACCCCGCTTACTACATTTCCGTTAAGAAGTACTTTAGAGTATGAAATTGAATTTTAAATTTATATAGTATACTTGTAGGTATGCATGGTATTCAAAACTAGTTTGTGTTACTACTTTCCTCCATGAATGTGTGATCCTTTTGTCTCTCCAACATTTCTATATGGATATTATTTGTTGAAATAGCAAGTTTTACGAATCTCTTACTTTGTAGTATACATCTTAAATGATTAAGATTTGAAGCTTAAGAGATATAAGGTGGTTTTCGGATATGCGCATATTGAAAGTGATTTTGTGGTTTCAAAGAATCAGCCACTTAGTCAGATATGTAGCTGTAATAGCTACATAATCAGGTGTTTGTGTATTTGACAAACTCTGACCATGATACGTATCAGGTTAAGAAAATGTGACAGCAATCACAGCATTTCTATATTATATAATTGGAGAGATTAGTACGTAAAATGACTGAATAGGACATTAATGTTAAGAAAAGAGATGCATCATGTAAGGTGAAAGTAAAGCTTGCTTTTGTGGATTATAAGTTTATAACGGAAGTGTACCATGGTATTTAGGTTTTCCAACTGCAATTGTTCGCTTTCTTTTTTCAGGGTTATCGAGTGATTTCGGTTGATATTCCTCGTGTATGGAACAGCCACGAGTGGGTTCAAGCATTTGAGAAGTTTTTGGATGTTATTGATGTCCACCATGTAAGATTTCTGGCCACTTCTGTATTTTTGTGACATTCCGTCACCACAACATTGCTCATTAAAAGTTGCTTGCTTTTTTAATGACGTTAGACTGACAGATATATAACATGATCATAGTATAGGAATTTCCCGAAAAATCTTAGTGCAGCTTAGCTCAGATTCCGTGGGGCTACTGTGCTGTTTAATTTCTGAACTGTACAGTTAGAAATTTCAAGTTGTTTCAAGAAGTCTTACGATGACTTACTAATGTAAAACGTGTTCCAAATGGATTTTTTATTATTATATTTAAAAAAAAAAACAGATGTTAAAATCTATCCTTAAGTACCTAAATTGAGTGCTAAGAGTCAAATGCAAGCTGGTAGTGCCTAGCTTAGAGATCTTAATAACTAATTAGATGGATTGAGGATAAAGTATTAGTCTGACTCTATAGCATTTGCTTGTTACTGAAAACTAGAGGTGTCAATTTCGACCTATTTCCCTGAAAATGCATTCATGTCGGCTGTATTTGATTTTCAATTGGTCAAATGGTTATACTCTTAGAACTCAGTTGAAACTGAAATGGTTCAAATAGGCCAACAGTGTTTAAAGCCACCCAAAGTGTTCTCAATTGCTTAAACCTTTGAAGTGCTGTATAATAACTATTTGGTAGTATTTTGGCATACCAGTTTTTAAAATCTCAATTAATTCATAAGAAGTTTTCACAATTTTTTCAAAGGAAAAACAAAAGTGTTGGAGTGGTATTCCAAACCTGACCTGACCTATGTATGAACTCATTTTTTTTTAAATCCTTTTAATTTCTTACCTGATCTGCCCATTTTGCCAGCTTTATTAAAAATGTGTTGACCCTTGCAGCTTGTAAACTTTGTATGCTAAAGTAAGATCCTTGAGGCCTTGGCTAGTGGTACAAAGGCATATAAAAGAACTACAGTTAATAGTTTTTTTTTTTTGCTGTTATTCTTTTGATCACGATAATGCTTATAATTTGTCATAAAACTGTTGTAGTAATCTGTCAATTGAGTGTTAGTTTGTCAAACTTAATTGGCTGATGAGTCTACGTGTAACAGATACATCTTTATGGAACATCTCTTGGGGGATTCTTAGCACTACTTTTTGCTCAACACCGACCACGTCGAGTAAAGTCATTGGTACTCTCGAATGCATATTTGGAGACAAAATATTTTGCAGCAGCCATGCCCTGGGCTCCTGTGTATGTACCCATATAATTTAAACTATTAAACTTGACCCATGAAAAATATAATCAATTAGATTTTTATCAGACTGATTTTCTTTGTTCGTTTGTTCTAGTGTTAGTTGGACCCCTTCATTTCTGCTGAAACGATATGTCTTAACCGGAATCCCAAGTGGCCCACATGAACCATTTATTGCCGATTCTGTGGACTTCGTTGTAGCTCAGGTGAAAACTAATTCTATAACATCCAACTGTTTCCCAAGGTATAATTGCATAGGAAGGTAACCAATTTTGGTCCGATATCTATTTTAGGCAACTAATTAAAGCTATAAAAACCCATTAAAGTTTAAAAAGTCGATTAATGGTAACCAACTTTCAGACATTCCAATTTGGTAATATGACCCGGTAACACGATCATAATGATGACATGGCAGCTGAAGTTTCACTAACTTTGACCATTTTGACCTTTCTCTCTCTCATGGTGTCTGTAAGCGTATCTATCTTAGGTAAATTACCTTATATCTAAAATTTTGGAAGTTTTTCTGGAATAACAAAGCTAATTACCTAAAACAAAAGTTTAACCAGTGTGGTTACCTTTTTATGGCATATGGCAGTTTTTAATACTTCAGTTTATAGCTACAAATTTGCTATTAAAGATGTGGAGTTTTCCATCTTCAACTCTATACCATTGATTTTACAGAGGGTTGCTAATCTTCCCTATTAGACATAATCTTTACATTAGGTTGTTATTTTTGATGTATATAACATTTATTTCTGAATTACACTGTGTTATTCATCCTTTTTAAGAAATGACTAAGATAGCTCTGAGCTGAAAAGTGTTTAACTTGCAGGTTGAGACCCTCTCAAGGGAGGATTTGGCTTCCAGGTTGACTTTAACAAGTGATGCTGCATCGGTTGGACCACTTCAGCTTTCAGATTCTTTGATCACGATAATAGATGTATGGTTTTAGAACTCAGCAATATTATGCATGTATTAGTTCAAATATATTAAAAAAAAAATTCTCATAAATGAACTGTTTCTGATGGTATCTGTGTTCTTATTAATTCTTAAAGACAAACGACAAATGTGCAATCCCTCAACAACTCAAAGATGAAGTAAGTGAAAGGTTTCCTGATGCAAGAAAAGCATACATTAAAAGTGGTGGCGATTTTCCATTTCTTTCACGCCCGGATGAAATCAATCTCCATCTTAAGGTACACATCCAGTATTAAAGTAGTATTATTAAGTTTCTTCTTTTTATATGACCCACACTTAGATCTTTAGATCTTTTTACACAATAGAAATGAGTCACTGAATAAAATGCTTATTAGCCGAAAAGGGAGGAGGCAATAGGGAGGGGGGGTAACAGATTGGGATGAGTAATTTATAGTGCGGGCTGGGTCATGTTAGTTTGACCCGAAGACACTTTTTCTGTTGAGTTTACAATATTAAAAACAACGATAACAAATGCAGTAAATGTGATTAGAAAAGGAATCTATTTACACAAATTATCTAAATCTATTAATACTGCATTCTGGAGGCGTATGCTATTAAATAGATTTGTGCGACTTTCAACTTGTTTCACCAGTTCGGTCCAATTGACCAATTCCATTTTTAGCTATGTTTTGAAGGTTGGACACCTGTTTGAGCTTAGAAATAGCTCAACTTGAACCATTCATAAGTATCCAGGTTAAACTAGTGGCCGAAGGATATTATTATCTGGCAAAAAGTCTTTCTTAAGTTGTAATTAACGTGGTGACAGTTACACCTAAGACGGGTTGGTGTAGAAGCTCGTGAAGACCTGGTTCCGGGGATCCCAAAAGGTGGTGATGGTGGCAGTGGTAGCGGTGCTGGCGGCTCTGGTGAACCAAAAGATGATAGAGAAGATATTGATGATGCTCCTAGTGGGGACAGGTCAAACACTGGTGAACCTTCCAGCAACAGGGATGAACCTCCACTTGTTCCAGAAAGTAATTATTCTCAAAATTCAGACAAGCAGCCGCTAGGGAACACCACCAAAGGTGACGGCCCTCTTTCTCTTCTTTTACCTAAAGCGTTCTTCGAGAAAAAAGAAGCCATCTTGGCAACAATTTATTTGCCTTTCATTCTCGATTGCTTGGTTCAATATTATCAGCTTCCTGTTAGTTTGTTAACTTTGTACATCAACAATAAGCATCATCCCGAGACTAGATTGTGCTTGTAAATGGTGACTTTTTTGTTTGTAAAATATTGTTTTGTCATTGCTTTTATACAACATTTTGATTTCATTTTATAGTTCACATTTATGTATCATATGTTCATTGTATTTTATTGATTCTATTTGTTAATGCTATTATTATCTTTACATATGGATATCATATGATATTAAAGTATTATTTGATCTTCAATCAGATGATTATTTCAATTTTGTTTATTAGAGTATTATTTTGCATCATATAAATTGTACAAGTGAAATCAATGGAATAGAATCTATAAGTTCTGCATATTTTGCAGTGAGGTGGTTGTGTAGTTGTGTTATAGTCCTGTTTTTGAATTTCTGCAATTAAACTGGTTTTTTGTATTGCGCATGCGGGTCATATTGTTATGGTAGGTGATATCTGCACTTCCTTTATAATGAGCAAATCTTACATATGAATTTAAGGTGTCGTAACTTATGCGTCACTAATGTGCCATTGTGGTGTACACATCCAAAAATATGGTGTACAGATCACCGCCGTAGAGTATTTATTGGACTTGTATCATTTTTCCTATCTGCTAATGACAAGATCCAAAGTTTTGGCTACTAAAAGTCTAATCGTCTAGTTTTAACTACTATTATCCATTTCCAAGTTGGTTGAAGTAGTAAATTTGATTGTAATGCCAAATTTTGTCAACATCCCAATAGAAGCATATTAGAATTATCTTATTATAACTTTATTAAATTCTTGGTTTCGTCTTATGATGGCATAATCTGTGTATAATTATTCACAACCATAACTAATGCCTTCTTTTTTATCAAAAGAAGAGGGAAAATGGAAATTATGACCCCGTATAACCGTATTTACTTTCTCCTACTAATCCTTCGCATTTCCACATTTCTTACTCTTCTATCTCATTTAAAAGACTACAGAAACTAAACAAACGTATTCGGGTCGTTCCCCCGTCAAGCGAATATTTCATGGAGAAGACATGGATATTGCAGTCCCAGGTGCTCAAAGATCTGTTTCTTCTAGAATGAAAAAGTACTAGCCCGAATGCCCGATGTTTTCAAAACTTCATTGTTGGGTGAGAAATTAGTGGGTATATGTGGATCAAAAGGCCATAAGTTGCTCTTCATAAACGAAACTAAAGCTCATGGTGCTAATTACTATTCCCAAGTTCGTAGATAATCCAGTGAAAGAAGTCATGTCACTACAACGTAAGTTCATTCATGACACCCTGAAGCCTGAAGCTTTGAAACGTTCTATATCCGAAATGGACTCTGTGGAGCTTGATCATTTGGAAAATGATTGGGCCCCACACAGGGAAGTTCAAATCTTCCCTCTTTCCAAGAGGTATAATGTTAGCGTGCAAACTTTTCATGAGCGTTCATGATCATACACATATTGAGATGCTGGCTAGATAGTTCACACTCATTACAAACATAATGTTACCGCATCTATAAGTTTCCTAGGTACCGCTTATAATGGCGCCATAAAAGTTAGGAAATTGGTTCGTGGCGAACTTATGAATATTGACGCTAAACATAAGGAAATCAACAAAGAAAGAATATACGTCGATAAGATGGAGACTTTTTAGCTTAAATGCTACTACTTATATAGGATGAAAATTGGCAAATTCATGAACGGTATGGAAATCTCTAATAGCATCATTGGTTTGCTTGTTACCTTTGTTTTGAAATACCTTGTGGAACTTCCAGACGTATATGAGAAAGTTTTGAGAGGTAATTCTCAAATTCAGAACGTGTTAAGCATAGGGTTAAATTTATTATATATATTATATTGTTTATTTACAGAAAGATGCAAATTCAAACTCGATACAAGTAGCGTATATCAGCACATCACGAGAAAAAAAAGGTCTTCCGCGAAATATTGTTTTACTTCTTAATTGTTTAAAAAAAGAGCAACATCAACAACAAAAAACCACTTGGGTGAGGTTTAAACCAGAAAGAAAAATTTGGTAAGAATGGACACGTGTCACAAAACCCACTTTCCCCTACGTTTTTAAAAATTAAATATCTCAAGAATGACTCATTGAAAAATTATGATAATTGCACCATGAAAGTCAGCATTTTTTTCTCTTCGATTTGTCATCTCACAAGGTATACTTTGAATGACTTTTTTTTAGGGTTTTACAAATTGTACAAATATTAGTATCACATGTGTTACTCGTTGGTATCACATGTGGTACTCGCAAACATCATATGTGTTACTAGCTGATATCACATGTGTTACTTGTTGTATCACATGTGATAGTCGATTACAAAACCCACAAAAAAACAAAAAAAAAGGTTCGTTAAAAGTATACCTTATGATATCTCTAATCGAAGAGAAGAAAACACTGATTTTTATGATGCAATTTTATGATTTTTCGACTTACCGTTTTGAAGATATTTAATTTTAAAAAATGTAAGGGAAAGTTGATTTAGTGACACGTAACGTATTCTTATTGGTTCTCCAATTCTCACAAAAATTGTGATACAAATTTGAACCTCACTCTACCATGATAATAATAATACTTTGAAGTCTAAACCCCTTTTAAAGAGATATATATATATATATATATATATATATATATATATATATATATATATATATATAATAAAACAATAAGAAACATAATAAATAAAGTTACATAATGAAACTCAAATGCAGCTCTTCTCTTAATCTAGACGTCCTGGCAGGGCGGAGCTAGAAAATATATATGGAAAGAGCAAAAACAAAATTATTTTGTACTCCCTTATAATTCTACGGAGCAAAATTTTAAAATTGTCATTAACACCTTGAAAAAATTTATTTTTTTAAGTAATTTCAAAATTTTAATAGGGGCCGTTACCCAATTCTAGCTCTGCCCCTAGATCCTCGAGAGACATATGAGATGTTATAACTTTGACACATTTATTTATACGAATAAACTTAGTTCAAAATATAGTTGATGTAAAAATTCATAAAAAGGTAAATGAATTTATACGAATCAACTTACCTATGTTTTGATGATAAGATTGTTCGATCTAACCATGCTAACTAGTCAAAGTCTGAAACCCCTGAATCTTATATTTGATCATACCACTTATTGCAAAGACCAACAGAGCAACAGGTCGAGGGGGCCTCCATTTTTCAACTAGTTTCAGTCACGTCAACGAGTTATTACTAGTAACATTTTATATAGATAATATAATATTAACAAGCTCCTTTAACAAACTAAAGAGGCTAGTCTTAGTTAGTGCCTCCTCATCTTGGATGATTGACCATTCTCATGACCATCTGGTTTCCTTCTCACACCCACATGTGAACCAGAAGGACTTCCATACTCCCTTAGTCCTGAACGTTCAGTTGAAGGCAGTGCCCAACCACCCCTTCTTGGCTCCACCAACCCTAAAAAGATTAATAGGAAGAATCAGCATTGCAAATACTAACATGATACCCGCCAAAAGCAACATAAGTTATACCATTTCATTTATAAAAGTATTGATAGACACAAGTATATGACAGAACGAAATATTGACAATATGCGTTCTTAAATCGAAATATGTAATAGATAGTTTAAATTTGAATCCGGTGTGTAACCTGAAAACAATAAAAATTGTATTTAAGTTCACCAAAACTAGTTAGAGACAATCTAAGATTTTAAAATAAACATGGAAATGCATATATGTAGTAACAAATATATTAATAGATGCATTGGTTAGGTCTATTAGATGATAAAATAATGAAGAATAACTGCCAACACAAACCTTCATGAGTAGTAGCTCCAATCCAGCCAGGCAGATGCTGCCTAGCCTTTCCCTTCCAAGCCTCTTCAAAACCACCAAGCTCATCTAGAACCAAGACGTATGTTTACTTATGAGTTATGACATAATCACACATCACCTTGAATGCATACGAAATTGCAATATATACCTTCATTGATATTGTGCAACACTTGCATTGAATCCACCTGACCATCTGATTTCAGGTTCCTTGTAACAGTATGGCCCTAGCATCACAAATGGTTTTTAGTGATATATAAATTTAGAAGCTTGCAACTATAAGTGGCAAAATTAGGGTTTGGGGGGGTTGGGTAACAAGGGCAATACAGGTTTGGCAGAATAACTTATTTATATGGGACCGTCGGTCAGGTTGTGTCGACTCACATGTTTTCTCCACTTCCAGATTTCTTTAGTAAGATTGTATAATTAACGCGTTAATTATGATTATAAATCTGATACTGTTACAATAGATACTATAATATATAATATTGTACAAAAACCGGTCCTAGGAGGTTGTATGCATTAATATTGCTTTTTCGTCGACCTTCAACCATTAACCCATTCCTTTTTAGCTAAAATTTTCATTTTGACTGTTTCATTAAAGTCACAACACAAATCAACCCATTTATAAATATATGGGTCAAGAATTGCCACCTATATCCAGGCGATCAAATTGTAGTACAAGTGTACAACCACAATGTTAGAAAACATGAGCAATTGATCACAAGCACGTTGCAATATACCTTATCATGAATTCCCCTTGAAAGCCTATGAGCTGCCTGGCCGGTCACTGAATCAGCTTCTTTATATTCTTCAAATCTCAGCTGAAATCCCACACAGCTCACTGTTAAAATCAAGGAAGATATAAAAGAGAATTTTCATGAAATGTTTTTACATTACTCACCCCATCACTGCCACTCCTTTTTGTTGTAGAGGATGAATGGTAAGCTCCATTAGAACCTCCATATGTAACAGTAGAGCTCTGAAAGGTATAGCTATGACCTTGAGGACGTGGAATCGAATGATTCATCATACTAAACTCATTCCCAAATTGTGTCCGCCTCATCTCTCTACCTGCAACAAGAAAACTTATTCATGTGCATTTTTGTTAACTAAGTCAATCTTATATTTTCTACAAGTCATCACCCATAAACTGCTTGGCTTTATGCTATAAGAGAAAATTTAGATACTCCAATTAAGATTACTATACTATCAAATAATGTGCATCCCGGCTAATATAACAAAAAACATACATGTCAAAGCATGCCTATACATTTGGTCAGTAATCATTACTTACCTTAATTCTGTGAGTATTTATCTAGATTTTTTGGTAAAATTATTCGTTCTGTTAGGGGATCTATCAAAATAATATTAATAATAAATATAAATAATAAATAAATAAAAACCCTCCATATTTAGCAGTAACAACATAACTCAAATGCTTTAGCTCATCATTAGCAGTAACAGCATATCATAATAGATACACAAAAGTATTTTAAGACTGGACTCCTAAAGGCGATTAGTAAAGATGCACTTTACCTTCAAATTCATCGTCGGGGTGCTCAACGTAAGGTTGTATCTCAGGCCTACCATGCCTTCGAGGATTCACTTTCTTACTATCTTGAGCATCATGTTGCTCTTTTTCATCATCGGAGTTCAGCTCTTCAATAACTGGTCCCCTTGAATTACTAGGAAGTGAAGGTCTGCTTTGATGAATTCTAGGTGCTTGTTCATCCATGAAAGGATTTGGTCGTGGACCAAATAAGCTTGCTCCAATTGAATTTAAGTCCATGAAGGGGCTCCCCGGAAGGCCAGATGATAACATTCCACCAAATGGGCGTGTAAAAAACGGGTCATCAAATGGGTCCCTTCCTCCAAAAAGACTGGGCATACCGCCAAAGTCAGCAAATGGGTCGCCAAAACCAAAGAAAGGATTACCTCTTCCTCTCCCACCCTGCATCTTCTTCAAACTATGTTCCTGAAAAGTATCAAGCAGTTCAAAGAAGTCAAGGACACCGATCCTAAGAGAACTAATTCAATCGTATTAGCAGACTCTGGACCAAATATAAAGCTATAAACCCAAGCATCAAGCAAACATTTAAGAAGCATATATCACAAAAAGATACAGAAGAAAGTTGCATTTAGTATAGGAGCCAGAATCTTGAACAAGGGAAAATGCACTCACAAAACTTAAGTGGTGTAGCAACAACCCTCAAAGTAGAAATATTGCCATTCAAAAAAGATAAGTCAATGCAGTGCAGAGACCCATTTCACTAGCCTTGTAACTAATACAGTTGTTCAAAAAGTATTCAAGTTACAACTTACAAGTGCCAGAACAGGTGTAGTAAACATGTCATGGAAAAAGCAGCCATCTTTGGTGATATTGCAATTGGTATTACATAAGTTACAAGTAAAGGTTTTGATTATCCAATGATACACCCATATCAACAAACTCAAAAATTGCTGTTTCAAACTTCTCAAATCATACAACAGGGAAGGTTCTGTTTACTATTCTGGGAGTTCCAGTCATATTCATCAAGTTGATTAGACACGCAACTATGATGAGTTTTGGTGTCCATCTAGTCAGACAAAATGCGCTTTCAATGCAATTGGATCTAGTTGCCTAGGGAATGCAATATCAATGTAATTGGAAGGCCTCTTGCATCCCTTCCATGGTATGTAACTTTATCCTATTCAACAAATATCCAAATGTTATGCCAAAAAAGTAAAAGAGAGGATGCGGTCCTTGGCATCTAATCGCCACTTCTAAACGTTTGTAAACATTTAAATTGTAAACAGAGTTTAGTTTGATACCCGCATAAACTCATAAAGAGATACCCTTTTCTCTCATATTTGTCTTTTGACCTTATATACCCTTTGGCTCTCAAATTCTTTTGCTTCATTTCCTATATCGGAGAAGGGCAGAAGGCTAAAGTACAATAAACTAGAGAGGGCTTAGTCAGTCCACGATTGATCTTTCATTTTCAGTTAAATACATCAATCAATTCCAATTTTCTGCTTTTTATTTCTTCTTAATGCACATACTCCGTATTAAATATATTCCAGCTATCACTACATCATCTACTTCTTGGAGAAAAGTCCAAGTACTAACAAAACTAATTCTATTTTCATGAATTCAAAAGTAACAGTTCACTGATCATCGTATGCCCAACAAGATACGAGTCTATACCTTAAAAGAAACTTCGCAGAAAACCACCTAAATGTGGTACACCCAATACACATATCATAAGTCTTAACCTAACGCGATATTGGATCCATCCAATTTTAGACATGATACCATTCCAATCTAGCAAACTGGTCAGCCAAATTATATGAAGTGGAAAGAAATCAATTTACATGTAACAACGTATCAAATGAATCACCTTTGCCTCATACCAACACATCAGCTGATAAATTAGCACACTTTAGCTACATTATTTACTATAAATAAGCATTTAAATTAAACATAAACACAATTCCTAAAGTATTCTGGTCTTTACCAACAACAAATTCCAAATTTCACGATAAAAGTAATAATATTACAATCTCCACAATTTAAGAAATCAAACAAATCACGTTTAATAATTATTACGATTACGAAGATACGATAAATCAGTTTCTGGTGATTAAAGCTAAACATTTATTTCCTAAATTTACCAATATAAAAAGCTAAAAACACAAAAATCACGTGAAAGTGGTAATTTGCATACATCGCATACATACCTAATCTGAACATCATTAATTACTATTGTAAAAACGAATCGATATAACACTCACTGATGATTATATAGAATTATAAAAATAATAAAATAATAATACGGTCTTTGAACCGACATACAATAAACAACGTAGCAAAAGAATATAAAACCCTAGAATAATACCTTTCGCAGAGATAATCGATCGGTTTTGATTTTTTATCAACGAAAAAGGGAATATAGATATGATTGTGAGTGATGAGTTTCGGGGGTGGTCGGAGACTTTTGATTTACGTTCCGGTGTGGTAACCGGCAACAGACGGTTCTAGATTTCTATCCTCAGTACGCTATCGATATTTGTAGGGGTAAATCACAAAAATGATCTGTTGACCGTACTCTATTTAACAAAATAATCCTCCATCGATTGGCGCCAAAAGTGGCGCCCCGGCGCCCCTGACACAAGCAACCAATCAAAAAATGACACGTGTACGCCAACAAAAAAAAACCGGCGCCCCATGATTTTTTTTTGGCGCCCTCTCTTTGTTTTCTTCCTTCTTGGCGCCCCTCATTTTTTTAATCCGGCGCCCCATGTTTTTTTTTCGCAATCCTCGTACACGTGGCATTTTTTGGTTGGTTGCTTGTGTCAGGGGCGCCACTTTTGGCGCCAATCGGTGGATTAGTTTGTTAAAAGCTTTGGTCAACGGATTATTTTGTTAAATAGGGTACGGTCAACGGATCATTTTTGTGATTCACATCTTTATGTCTACTTGGTCTTTTAGCGTATGCGAATACTAAAAAATATCACAAAAATAATAAATTTGGCCAAAATGTATATTACCCTCAACTTAGCTAACATGTCATCTACTACCCCGAACTATTTGACCAAATGCATTCGTAATTACCAAAACGCTCATTTTTCATAAATCACGTCACTATGACATCACAACACCTTATTTGAGCACTAGCAATGATAACACATAAACGTTAATTTTTTTACCCTCGGGTACCACTAACTAAATTTAATTTTCTTTTATTTAACAAAAAATAAACACATTTAATTAATTAAAATAAAATACAATAATTAAACAATACATTATTCAGCAATCTTGTTTACACATATTAATTTTTTTTTAACATAGATTTTAAATTTATAATACAAATTGGCCTAGTTAATTTGGACTAACAAAAAAGGGAGCTGATAAATACAACACTTAGTTTGATGGGAAAATCACAATTTTGATCCATTTACCAACCCATTTTAAACAAAATACTCCGTTGACTTTGCTTTTTAACAAAGTAATCCATCGATTGGCGCCGAAAATGGCGCCCCGGCGCCCCTGACACAACCAACCACACAAAAAATACCACGTGTACGAGGATTGCACCAATAAAAAATTACCCCGGCGCCCCATGAATTTTTTTGGCGCCCATCCTTCTTTTTCTCCCTTCTTTGGCGCCCCACCTTTCTTTCTCTCCCTTCTTTGGCGCCCCTCATTTGTTAATCGGCGCCGGCGCCCCATCAATTTTAATTAATTGGCGCAGTTCTCGTACACGTGGCATTTTTTGTGTGGTTGGTTGTGTCAGGGGCGCCGGGGCACCATTTTCGGCGCCAATCGATGGATTACTTTGTTAAAAAGCAAAGTCAACGGAGTATTTTGTTTAAAACGGGTTGGTAAATGGATCAAAATTGTGATTTTCCCTAGTTTGATTCATACATCAAAATCATGTTATTATATATTTGTACTGTCAGCTTTAACTATTATACAGTTAGGTGTAAGAATCAATGTGGGTGTTGTATTTATCAATTCCTAACAAAAAAGGCCCAAAAACAATAAAAAATTCCAACATTTAAAAAAAGCCCAACATCTTTAACCTAAAATCCATCCCTTTCCATTCTTGTTCTCCATTGTCTCTGCAAGTCTGCAACTCATTTTTCTCTTCAACCAAAAATCAAAGGAAAAAAACAAAAAAAGAAATTGAGAAAAAGAAAAAAAAAATCGAGTGAGGCCCAAGATCTGACGTTTATCCGCCCATTTTCCTTCGCACGACGCCGCTCATTGCGGGTGTTGTGGCGTTCTCGAAGGCCTAAACGTCCCATGCCGGACACGTTGCAGGTGATCTAAGGGTGCAATATGTACCTTCAACTTATCAACCCGGTTAAATTACTACATCAACTCACTTAACTTGATCACAAGACTTGCACGTGACCTATATTCCTTTCAGAGTAATGTTATATAGGACTAATTATAGAGACCTAAATATATACCTACTTTTCTCATTGGTTGATTTTTTTCTCTCTTTTAATCTCATTCAATCAATTTTTTTTTAAATTCACCAATCATATTTTTAGGCTCATAATTAGGTCTACAAGTTTAGGTCCACCAATCATTTTCCTTCCATTAATTCTTAACGATACCTTAACTATTAACAATCTCCTTCGTATTAAATTATATTCCCCTCCAAATTCACAATTAAAACCTCGCATATTCTCCCACACTTTCATTTTTCTCACTCAAGCATTTTATTTAATTTATTTGTTTATCTTCCTGTGTGGAGTTTGAGTAATAATGTTTGGGCACGATGTGATTATTTACTACTTTATGAGAGTCCGAATACACCAGTTAAATGATGCATTATGCATTTGGACGGATCTTTATTAACTTTGACACTTTGACATACATGAAATTGATACTAAAAATATAAGAAATAAAAACGTATTTGTTATATTTTGTGTTCGGATTTGAATAGATATCCAAAAAACTAATAGATAGACTTGAAGATCATACCTCTGGTTTTGTTCTTGATCGAGAAAAAACAAAAGTAAAAGCGATAGTAGACGAGGAGGTTTTGTAGTTTTGATTGTAAACTTCTGTGTGGGGTAGGGGGATTATTATCTAAATCTAAATCTAAACTCCTTTATTAAGCATTTCAAGTATTTGGCTGAAAACTTAGTAGGAGAGATATGCGAAATCCCGAAAATACCCTTCATAAATCGGTGGAGCGTGATAATTGGTTGCTTTATTGAAAAATGTTGCTTTATTCAATCAATTTGGTTTCAATTAAGCCGAGAATCTTTCTCCACTTTTTGCTTTATAAATATTCAAATTTGTTGCTGTCTTTTATTTGAAAATTCATTGCATGATTGAAAATTCGTCTTCAATCATTCTATCTTCTTTATTGCGCACATACATTCAAATTCAAACGATTTTATTACATGCCATCACATAAAATTTCTTATCTTACTCTATATAAGAAACATTACATATGAAGTTCTAACCTCTACTTCATATAGAACCGAATTAAATTCCAAAAGCAAAAACTAAAATTTGAAATCGATCGACGATGGATCTGAGTAGAAAACTCCTACCGGATAAATGTAGCGACGGCTGTGTAACTTCACTCGCCGGATTTCTTCAACAACATAGAATCATTCCAAAGCGATAAAATATGTAGGTGAAACCCCAACACCACTACATCTCCGCCACCACCGTCACGGAAACACCACAACCAACAGATACATATCCACCATCAATCCACCGAGAGAACCACAAAAACGATCTTCCTAAGTTTAACTACCACGGAGAAAAACACCACCGTTGGATCCGCAGAAAGCACAACCATCATCGCTGTTGCAAGTGATCAAAAACCAGATCGGCCGCCTACACGAAGAAATCTACCTCAACGAAACTACGATAAATGAGATCTACCGAGAATCCGAATAAATAGAAGCCACGAAGCAACTGTTAGAACATAGCAAATAACTATAACAAATTGTCATACAATTGCGAAAGCGAAAAAACACTTATTTATAATTAGTTAAGATAGAAAACGTGTACCTTTTAGCTAGCTCCAAATAATCGTTTATTAAACGAACAGGTTTCACTAATGGTAAAACCCTATAGGGTTGCACGCACACCACCTTCACAACACGATAACGATGTTAGTCAAACTACACTTAATAAACCAAAACCTTGCTTTTGCTTTTCTTTCTTGCTTTAATAAAAGGCAAAACAAAACTAAAACCCTTTGGTTTTTGTTGGTGATCGACGGCTCACCAAAAGAAAAAAGAGAGGAGAGGTTTTATTAATTGTTAGGGTATTGTATTAGGATACCAATAACCCTAACTTAGCCTTGTATTTATAGGCTTTAATTAGGTTTTTGAGTTGTATATGGATACTTAAAATCGGCCCATATAAAACCCAATACAATCCTAATTCAAACCCAATACAAGTTTCGTTCACTTAACATTTAAGTCCCTCAAGTTTAGTTTATATTAAATGTGTATAATAATTAATACATTATTAATTATTAATCATGTCTAAATGATTAAGTGCGCGCCCCCCATAGGCTCAATCATTTCCGGGCATGCTTAAGTCGTGTACATATATACCAACAGCTCCCACTTGGACATGTCTTAAGCAATAACATTGGTTAGCGTCTAGCAACACTCCAATGTTCCCAGAAATTCCTGAGTTTCGTTCCATAAAGTCTCAGATAATGATTTCATAATTTACAATCCCTTTGTTTCAGATACCGGTGTTAATCATGAATATGGATCAATGTCATTTCATGATTTAACTGTTTTATTTCTCATTTCATGTAATTAATCAAGATTACAAAATGAACCGAGACACATCTAGATTTCATTTTGGTATGGCCACACACACATCTGATTAATACCTAATGAGCGGCCTAGAAGTATCATTCTTCAATAATGTATTGAAGGAACAAATTATGTATTGACTACACGTGTCAGTCATGCATTTCACTACACTTCTGAAAATAGTCCTGTGTAACTACCATTTACGAATAGTTAGAACCATATCAAGAAGATGCAATCCATACACGCTGAACCTACTTGCATCTCAAGTCTAAGAATTCAGTAAATAATCATTTTCGAATATTCCTTAATGACGACGATCCATAAAGTAATAATTCGATAATTTGGGGAATCCGATATGCATCTGTATGAATATCATGTGAGTTTAGTGAGACCCTTTCCGACCAATCACTCAGATATGTCTTAGTTTGACTATATTCCCATAGAGTCAATCGACATTGGATAGTTTAGAATAATAATAAATTATTCAAGGATTAAACATGCAAAAATGAGATACAATAATATTTAAATAAAATAAACATACCAAGTACTTTATTTCATCAATAAATAAAATGTTTTACATCTCATATCCAAATACTAATCACAATATTACATGGGATAACTAGCTAGACGAAGTCCTATGCCTTCAGCATGTTCAGTAAGCTTTACTCTCGATAAAGCTTTAGTGAACGGATCAGCTAAGTTATGTTCTGTGCGAACTTTGAGTAACTTGATTTCACCTAGTTCGATTTGTTCTCGAACATAGTGAACTCTCCTTTGGTAGTGTCTGGCACCTTTCTGAACTCCAGGTTCATTGGCAATTATTATTGCACCTGAATTATCACAAAATAATTTCATAGGTGATTTATTTAAGGGAACCAAGCAGAGCCCAGAAATAAACTTCCTAATCCAAACAGCTTCCATGGCGGCTTCCGAGGCAGCAATGTACTCAGATTCTGTTGCAGACATGGCAGTAGTGGTTTGCTTCTTGCTCTTCCAATCTACTGCTCCTTCATTTAAGGTGAAGACGTATCCTGACTGAGATTTCATATCATCTTTGTCAGTCTGAAATCCAGCATCGCAATAACCAGTTACTTTAAGCTCAGCTGCAGGATTTCCCCCATAAACCAGAACCATATCTTTAGTAGATCTCAAGTACTTAAGAATGTTCTTCACAGCAGTCCAGTGTCTCACTCCTGGATTCTGTTGAAAACGACTTACAATATTTTGCGCAAACCCAACATCAGGCCTAGTGCATCTCACAGCATACATAATGGATCCTACAGCCGAAGCATAAGGAACATTTTGCATTTGCTTCACCTCATCAGGTGTAGACGCACCTTGTTTATTACTTAAGTCAAGCTTTTCGAGCATTGGAATATTCCCTCTCTTGGAATTTTCCATCCTAAATCTCTTTAGGATCTTATCAATATAAGCTTTTTGACTTAAACTAATCATCCGCTTTGACCTATCTCTATAGATCTTGATTCCGAGTATAAATGCCGCTTCTCCTAAATCTTTCATAGCGAAACATGTTCCAATATAGGATTTTACATCTTGTAACATTGGAACATTGTTTCCCATGATTAATATGTCATCGACATACAAGATCAGAAAAGTAACATTTCTCCCACTAGCCTTGAGGTATACACATGGCTCATCATGGTTTTGAAGAAAACCAAACTTTTTGATCTCTTCGTCAAACCGTTTATTTCAAATTCTAGATGCTTGCTTGAGTCCATAAATGGACCTTTGAAGCTTACATACTTTGTTGGGATGAGATGGGTCAATAAAACCTTCAGGTTGATCCATATAGACCTCTTCGTCTAGATAATCATTTAAGAAGGCAGTTTTGACATCCATTTGCCAAATCTCATATTCATAGTACGCAGCTATGGCTATAAGAATCCTAATAGCTCGAATGTCTGCCACATGAGAGAAGGTTTCTTCATAGTCAATTCCGTAGACTTGAGTATAACCCTTCGCTACAAGACGAGCTTTGTAGGTGTGTACATTTCCATCCATGTCGGTCTTCTTCTTGAAGATCCATTTACACCCAACGGTTTGAGCATCGGGTGGAAGATCAACCAAGCTCCAAACTTGATTATCTTTCATGAATTTCATTTCCACTTTCGTAGCTTCAAGCCATTTTTCAGATTCTGGATCTGTTAATGCAGCTTTGAAGTTTTTAGGTTCATTTAAATCCCCTAATACATGCTCCTCAGTTTCTACATTTAGACATAACTTCTAGGGGGCACGTATAGTCCTATTGGACCTACGAAGTGGAACCTCATCATCATTTTGAACCTCAAGACTTTCTTGTTCAATTTGATGACTACTAGTGTCTTTAGAAGGTGATGCATCTTCTTGAATTTCTTCAAGTTCTACCGCCCTCCCACTGTCTTTTTGAAGTACGAGATCCTTTTCAAAGAATTCTGCATATCTCACAACTTTGACAGTGTGTTCAGAAGGGATATAGACGTAGTAACCCATCGTTTCCTTTGGGTATCCTACAAAGATACACTTAATAGATCTTTGCTCGAGTTTGTCAGGCGTGTCTCTCTTTACCATCGCCTTACATCCCCAGACCTTTAAGTAAGACAAATTAGGGACCATCCCATGCCACAATTCATGTGGTGTCTTATCAACCTTCTTGGTTGGAACCATATTGAGAATGCGTACAGCAGTCTCTAGAGCATAATCCCAAAATGATAGAGGTAGAGTTGTAAGGTTCATCATCGATCTCACCATGTCTAACAAGGTTCGATTCCTCCTCTACGATACCCCATTATGTTGTGGTGTATATGGAGGAGTAAGCTGTTGGACGATTCCACACGCCTTTAGATAATCCTTAAACTCTTGGCTTAAGTATTCACCACCTCGATCCGAACGAAGGATCTTGATGGTTTTTTCGAGTTGATTTTCTACTTCATTTTTAAACTCTTTGAATGTTTCAAAGACTTCATGTTTATGTTTCAGCAAGTAAACATAACCATAACGACTGAAATCATCCGTAAAGGTTATGAAGTAGCTAGCACCTTTTCTAGACACTAGTCTAAGTGGGCCACAAACATCGGTATGTATTATCCCAAGAAGATCAGAAGCCCTTTCCACAAAATGTGAAAAAGGTTTCTTTGTCATTTTGCCAGATATACAAGACTCACATTTATCAAATGATGAATCATCACTTGATTTTAAAAGACCTTCACGTTGAAGTCTTTTAATGCGATCCTTGCCTATGTGAGCAAGACGATAGTGCCATAGATAAGTAGATTCCAAGTTAGGTTTGGCTCTTTTATTGCTAACATGATACATAGAATTATAATTTGAAACACAACCACGCATATCTATTTCATAAATACCATTGCAAGGAATAGCATCAAAACAATGAACATCATTTTCAGAAACATAAATACCATTATCAGTAAACGAATTTACATAACCGTTGTCTTTCAAAAGAGAAACTGAAACAACACCTCTAGTAATAGAAGGTGCGTAATGACAATTGTCTAAACAAATTACTAAACCAGAAGGTAAAATTATATCGTAATTTCCAATTGCTTCCACAGCTGCTAGCAGACCATCGCCCACTGTCAGTTGCATAGCTCCTGGCTTCAGCTTCCTTCTTCCTCTAAGACCCTGTAAGGTATTACAGATGTGAGTACCACAACCAGTGTCATATACCCAAGAGTCATGTTTAGAAAAAGAATACAATTCTATGGTGAAGATACCTGAAGTACTGGCAGTATTACCAACCGCTTGCTTCATCTTCTTCATCAACTCGGCAAGATAGTCAGGACAGTTCCTTCTCCAATGCCCTACTTCACCACAGTGTACCTCATCTTTTGCCGGATGCTCTTTCTTAGCTGGAGGAGTCTTCTTGGATTTGGGAATACGAGCAACAGTTTGCTTATTCTTGCCTTTCCCTTTTAGATTTCCTTTAGCAGCTTGCGGCTTCTTATGGATTCTACCCCCTTTTATCATCATCACAGCAGGAGTTTCAGCTTTCTTGGGAAGGTTTTTCTCATACTCAATGAGCATAGAATGAAGTTCAACTACAGTCTTATTCATACTATGCATGTTGTAATTGCGCACAAATCCCTCAAATTCCTTAGAAAGAGAACAAAGGATTAGTCCAATTGTAACAGGCTGATGATAAGCATAGTTGAGCCTTGCCAAGTGCTCCAAATAGCTCTTCATTTTAAGAACATGTGGACTGACTGGTTTCCCTGATTCATGCTTACAAGAATGTAATTTTTGAACAATGTCAAACAACTCCACTCCAGCTTGCTTTTCGTACAATGACCTTAACTCATTTATCATATCAAATGGGCCATGGAACTCAAATTGCTCTTTCAGCTCGGGCGACATGCTTGCGAGCATCAAGCAAGCAACATCATTGTAACGATCATAAGCAGCAGAATACTCTGCCTTTTGTGCATCAGTAGCATTTTCAGCAGGGGCGTTCATAAGCTGTTGTTCAAGAACATCAGCTTTCTTTTCAGATCGGAGGACAATCCTAAATGAACGATACCAGTCATTGAAATTAGAACCAGTAAGTTTTTCTCTCTCAAATTGTTGCCTGAAAGATGAAGTGTTTTGGTTTTGGGCAGGATTAGTTGCCATCTACAAAACAGATAAAGTTCAAAAATCAGTATTTTCGATAATTAACTCTTATAGAATAATTAATTTACCCAAGTTTAACCACGTCAACTATTAGTTTTCTAAAAGACTAGGATCCTATTGACATAGCACCATTACATCAGTTGATCTGCTAGTAATGATGTTACTCAAAAGGTAAGTGACGATCAATAATTGCATTACTAGTGCAATTCCTAGAAATTATGGGACTTACAAATAATACATATGAAGCAAGTATAAGTAAATTTGTAAACATGTTTCATCCCATCTTTTGCCACGGGCTTAAGGATCTCACCGCTTAACTCGTTTTAAGTCGTCAAATTAAGAACTGTAAATAGTCCACCACCGTCTCACGATGAGTGGTAATTTACCTTGGGATTGCAATTTACCTACGTCTCACGCAGAGTAAAAAGTAACTGCAAGTGTTCTTACGATTGGATGGCAATGACTTAAGTTTTAACGTAACGCAATTTGATGTGTTATCAAATATGTATGAATATGCATGCACCATATTCATATCATAGGTTTTAATAAAAAAAACATTCTTCAATTAAGTTATGTGCGTCAAGATGTCCAATTTAATATTCATATTAAATTAGAGATTGCACTTTTATTAAAAGTGACGATTTAACATGTTTTAAACCTTTTCGGCCATGTACAAGAGAGGCCATGAAGAGGCCAGTGAAGGGGCTAGGATCTTTACATCGTTTTATCCAACCCTTCGACTTAGACACCAAGCCGAAGATACCTCTCGTATACAAGCTCCCAGTCGCGATTTAAAACAAATTATTAACTTGCAAATCTCGTCGTGAGAGAAAATTACGGTATGTGAGCCCAACCCGAGTTGACATAAGATTTGCAAGGAAATAATAAATCTTATTTTATAGCCATTTAGTCAAGTTTAATTTTTATTTTTAAAAACAATTTTGCATCACAAGTCAACAATTGGCAAAAATATAATTAAACTAAACTAATCGACTAGCTTAAGGGGCATTGATCCTATGGCCTCTACGTTTTAGCATGTGTAATTTAAACTATCAAACAATTAACAATTAATTTTCATGCAACTTTTAGTGGGTGTAACCCTAAAGTATGGCAAACTAGGGACATGTAATTCTTGTCAATTAAACAATTTAAACAAGTAATACATAATAATATTAATCAATTTTAAGCATGCCATCTCAATTAACAATTAATTCCAACTAGCATATCAATATATCAAAGTGATATCCATGACAAATTATGCATGAATTTCATTGATACCCTTTATTTAGCTAATTAAAAGTACACTAATAATAACAAAACAATTTACATTAAATACGTTATTATTTTTGTTAAACATAAATTTGCATTGGGAATTTTAAGAGTTAAAAAAAAAAAAAAAAAAATCGTTAATGGTTTTGTTGTTAAGTGGAACAAGCTAAAAAAAAAAAAACTCTTCTTTGTTGCTCTTCACATGTAACCACAAAGTAAAGGAGAAAAAAATAATAATTTTCTTTTCTTTCATCGATGGAGTCGCACATCAAACCAAAAAATAAAAAAAATTTATGTGCTTTCTGTTTGTACGCTTGAACCCCACAACAAAACAAAAATTTTTTTTCTTTGTGTTTCTTGTTTGTCGCATGAACCAGATGATAAAAAACCCCACCAAAATTTATGTTTAACATATCTAACTAATTACAATTATACGTATGGCTCTGATACCACTGTTAGAATATAGCAAATAACTATAACAAATTGTCATACAATTGCGGAAGCGAAAAAACACATATTTATAATTAATTAAGATAGAAAACGTGTACCTTTTAGCTAGCTCCAAATAATCGTTTATTAAACGAACAGGTTTCACTAATGGTAAAACTCTCTAGGGTTGCACGCACACCACCTTCACAACACGATAACGATGCTAGTCGAACTACACTTAATAAACCAAAACCTTGCTTTTGCTTTTCTTTCTTGCTTTAATAAAAGGCAAAACAAAACTAAAACCCTTTGGTTTTTGTTGGTGATCGACAGCTCACCAAAAGAAAAAAGAGAGGAGAGGTTTTATTAATTGTTAGGGTATTGTATTAGGATACCAATAACCCTAACTTAGCCTTGTATTTATAGGCTTTAATTAGGTTTTTGAGTTGTATATGGATACTTAAAATCGGCCCATATAAAACCCAATACAATCCTAATTCAAACCCAATACAAGTTTCATTCACTTAACATTTAAGTCCCTCAAGTTTAGTTTATATTAAATGTGTATAATAATTAATACATTATTAATTATTAATCGTGTCTAAATGATTAAGTGCGCGCCCCCATAGGCTCAATCATTTCCGGACATGCTTAAGTCGTGTACATATATACCAACAGCAACTACGTTCAAGCCACCGTCGGCGATGGAGGTTGCAGGTGTGTGTCGGTTTCAAAAATTCAAAGGCGAGGATGTGGGTGTTAATCACATCAATGTTAATTTTGGTTTAATGATGATGATGATTTGGTGGAAAGAAACGAAGCTTCGATGATAAATTGATGACTTGTTTAGATCGTTGAATTTGTGATAGATAAAGATTGTAGATTTTATGATCCATTCAGGTTTTTGAAATTTCTATAAAAATGATACTCCGTAAAGATTTAGAGTCGGGGAATTTTTTATATGGCTTATTTGATTATTTGCTTATTAATGTTTCGATGCACTTACTTGATTAGCTTATTTGTTTCTTTGTGAGAAGCATTTTATAAACTCAAAATAAGCTAGAATTTTAGATGTGGAGCCGCGGAGGGGTAGTAGTGACGGGAGTTTAGGATAGTTGGTCTTTCTACGTATTGTTAATCATTTCCGTAATTTAGGGTAGTGGGTATTTTATGTTTTTTTGTTTGCTTAAATTCTGCATTTTTCTTCTATATAAAAAAGTATAGCAGATGGAGATTATGAGGTTTATTATATCATATCACTCCAATAACTTAACTTTAACTTAAATTAATTATATCTATTGTCTACCCACATGATAAAACTGCATCGTAATCTTTAAATGGATTATATTCATTTTACATATCCATGTGTTGTTGAGTTTGTAGTTTCTTGGTGTACTAATGTACTATTATATCAAATCTTTCATTTTCAAGGTAAGGACATTAGGAATAAAACATTCCGTGAGTTAGCCATTTAATACTCTCACATATGCTATTTTTTATATAATTTTTAAATAATTTGGGGGCATATAGAAAACATTTTTGACATCAACCAAAGAAGCATTCAATCCAGAACTAATCAAGATTGAAAAAGTATTTTACAAAATTATTTTCAACTACCTTTTATGTACTTTATTAGGTCATCATATGAATATGACATCTATAATATACACATTTAATATGTAAGGTGTTTTTTTTAACTATCAAATACGTTCCCGCCTCATTGCGCGGGTTAACGGCTAGTTTAATTAATATGCATGAGATTTTGGATAGTTAAGGTATCGTTAAATATTAACGGAACATAGGTTACGTGTAAGTCTTGTGACCGAGTTAAGGTAGCAATCTAACTGAGTTGACAAGTTGAGAGTATTCTCAAGTTTTTTTTCAATGGAAAGGAAAGGGAAGTAATGAAAAAATAAAAAAAATACCATTCTTGATTTTTTTTATAATGGAAAGGAAAGGGGACCAATGGAAATGGACTAATTGATTAAAGGGATTTTTGTTGTAGGTGATTTGCGTCCAAAATTGGGCGAATTTGAAAGGAAAACTTATCATGTATGTATATAATTACTATTATAACCTTAACAACCCAATTAGTTTCCTAGTTTCCCACTTAATTTTAGTGCCTCATATATGCACGCCAACAAACCTAACACGTACTTATCTTCTACCATTCGAAGTATATCTCCAATAGGGGTTTTCTTGATCTGATTCGACGGCAAATGCTCGCCATTCTTTTCTCGGTCAGCAGGTATCAATTTAATTGCTATTTAATCACTGTTTTATCAGTATGATGATTCGATTTTTTTACGGATGTAAACTTGGGGGTTGTAAATAGTTGAATAAATGCTTCAGATAATATTTTAATTATATATATTCATTGTTATTCTTTGAGATCTCGTTGTTTGCCACTTGCGTGTTTTATTGAATAAAGTTTACATATCGTACTAGAGACATTGATATTGTATTGAAGTTTTATGATTTTGGTTTTCAACGTAATCTAGGAATAAATGGGAATAGAAGTATACAACAAAGTTAATGTGATGACTTTTATGAGTTTGTAGTTATCTTGGTTACTGAATGTATTAGTTATAAGAATCAAATGAAATATAGTATGTAATGGTGGTTGTCGGTAGTATTTAAATGTTATTTGGGTTCTATAGCAGAGTTAACTTGCTTACTATCCGTAATATTGAATATTTTGATTTGTTTGTTTAATTTTTTTCAAGTTTATTGCGCTCAATTACTATGCAAAAATTAACTATGAGCATGAAAGGAACTAGCATGACGAGGGATCATTTACAATGGTCGTCGAAGATGGATGCCACTTTTATTCATGCTATGTTGAAAGAACAAGATGAAGGTAACAAAATTGGTGGCTCATTCACCACTCAAGCATACACTAATATGGTAAATATGTTAAATGAAGAAATGACGGATAAAGGGTTTCAAAAACACCATTTGAAGAATCGTTTAAAAACTCTAAAATATAATTTCTTGCAATGCTATGATCTTTTTTGCGGAGCTCCTGGTTTCATATGGAATTCTGAAACCAAGCTAATTGAAGCCGAGGATGAAGCCTGGGAAGCATTGATCGAGGTTGTTTTTGTACTACTTCGCGATCCTTTTTATTACCATTAAATTATCAAATTTTTATCATATGACTTTTGTTTATTTTTAAATAGGTGAAGTCTGAAGCTGCGAAGTGGAGAAACAAAGAAATTAATCATTATGAAGAACTGTCGAAATTGTTTGTAAGGGATAAAGCGACGGGTGCTATTTAGATATCTTCAAATTATAAGGATTTCTATGATTGAGAAAATGTTGCATGCAAAAAAGTGAAGACATTTCACTTTTTTTTAATATCGTTTTTTTTTTTCCTTTGGGATTGATCATTTCGTATTGTTTTGTGGGGACTAAAATAAAATTTTTGGTTTGTGATGGCAAATTTGATATTGAAGTCTTTAATTTACGTTTCAATTAATTAATTTACAACTTATTGTATTTGCACATTTGATTTATTACTCAATTCTATGGTTGAAACATCACAAAGGGTATAATTGTAAAACTGTTCATTTTGATTCATTTCCTTTCCTTTCCGTTCAACTCAAGAATATAACTAAGTAATTACTTTCCTTTCATTTCTTTTGTTTTCCATTAAACTCGAGAATGCATGTAAAGAATGTTATATTACATTTTTTTCTATTCTTTTTGCCTGTTTTCTTTTCCATTCTATTCCTTTCCGTTCAAATAAAACTCGAGAATACATATAATTTAGGATAGTAGAGCATCCAGTTAGCAAAGTTGATGGTATCGATATGCATTTTGGCCGTATCGGTAATCAAACCCATATGTTGGTTGTCATACCTCCCAACCAAACACAACCAAAATTCAAAACCAAACTAACAGCTAGTTGTAGAGAATTGACGGACTCAATGTGACCGTTATTCAAAACGAAGAATAGTAGTATCTATCTCGTAGATATTTACATTTACGAAATTTCGGGTATGTTTCGGGTCAGCCAATTCAATTCCACGCCCTTAAATTAGATTGATTCATCTCTAATTTGGCAATTGATTCCACCGTTAATTCTAATAATTGATCTCGTTTTCTGTTAAAAAGAATACATATTTATTTATAGGTTTTCATTCCGATTAATTCATTCTTGTTCATCATTTCCAGTCAAATTCAAACATGTCGATGTCCGATTCTGATACGTCGTTTCATTATGGGAACGAGCAGAAAAGTTTCAGACAAGTTAGTCGTGACCGTAAGTTTTATATTTCGTTTATCTCCGTAATTTTCGCACTATAGATGTATATATATCTGCTATATATATGTGTGTATGTATGTGTCTGTGTATGAATGCATGTGAATTAAGTTTAATTCTGATTGTGATCACGCTAATTAAGTGAGAATGACGTTGAGTTTGGAAATCAAGTCATCAAACTATAAATGAAAAATATTTTTATTTTTATTTCTTGAACCTTCACGTTATAAGATGCTGAAGGTGATAGGAAAATGTATTTTTAAAAAGGTGTTAACCATTAAAACTGTAAGTGAAGGTTTGAGCTCACTGATATCACATAAGGTACAAACCTTTACACATTTTCTACCAAAACCATCACAGTGAACATTTGATGTAATTTTTTTTTACTACGAAAAATCTTCACGTCATTTTGAGCCCAAAAGGAAGTTTTATTAATGTGTAAATCATAATACTGGTCCCAACATAAGGGTATAATCACATCTGATCCCGAGTCTATTTATATATGTATATGTGTGTGCTTGCTCACTTGTAAACTTCAAGTCTGTGTATATTATAAGTTGCTGTTGTCCTGGTCCTTTTCATAAGTTCTGATACTAGGTTACTTAATTTAATCATCATATGTCATACACTGTGCAGGATTATTGTATGAAATGATCAGATCATCGAAAAGACCAGACTCAAAATCAAATTGGAAGGTATACACAACTTATAGAGTTATAGCCATTGTTAGATTATTTATTTCATACACTGTTTAGTAGTTTTGTTAGATTAAAAGTTGCCATATAAAGAACCTGCCTACTTTCTATCGTTTCTTAGGTACTCATAATGGACAAAATTACTACAAGAATTTTGTCGCACTCATGCAAGATGGCTGACCTTACAGATGAAGGAGTTTCATGTAAGACACAAAGGCCAGTCTGAGAAAATGTGAATTCCTTGTAACATAGTCTTATACTAGTACAAAGGTTAACATGTTTTACTCCGAATGCCATGTCTTACAATGCATCAGAAAGCTTGCATTATCTTTTGACTGGCATATTTCATTATTATGAATTAACAATGAGTAACAATGATATTGGCATATGCATCATGTGGTTACTTGACCTTTTTAATTATGTAGAGGTGAACATATGTATTTCTTTCTGCAGTGGTGGAACAAATAAGCAAGCGAAGACAGCCACTTCCCAACATGGATGCAGTATACTATATCCAGCCAACAGAAGAGAAGTAATTATTAATCATTTATTATTTTATTGTTTACATAAACTCAACAATCGATATGGATTTGAACGTACAAGTGTATATTCATATGTCCATGTGTAGAAAAAAATTGGTGACAAAGAATTTCTTCTTCATTGTTTTTCTTGAACCAGTGTTTTGCATTCAAATCATCTAAAAAATATATTTGGAATTTAATCCTATACTCTCATTAATTTTTTGACATGCAGTGTTGTCAGGCTTGTGTCTGACATGGCGGGAAAAACGCCTCTGTATAGAGAGTAAGTGAACTTTCTATGTTTCAGTTATTTATTTTTTACCTCAGAAAATTATATGATTGAATCTTCTCAAATTTTACTTTCAGTGCCTACATCTTCTTCAGTTCAACCGTTCCTAAGGAATTAATTGCTCACATAAAAAAGGAGCCAACAATAAAATCTCGCTTGCGTGGCATGAAGGAGGTAAAAGCAATACTTATCCCTAGTTTATGTAATGTTAATAACATTGTGATTATATTAACTTTTGAGGGTAAAGTGCAGATGAATTTGGAGTACTTTGCCATTGATAGCCAGGTATATAATGTTGGTTGAATACTTTAATATATTGGTATCGCTGTCATTGTGTTGCCGCACCAAAATTGATAATATTCTTGTAGTAAATTCTGCACAATATGTCAATATCTATTAAATCTGGAAAAATTTAATTGGAGATCAAGTAGTGAGGCCAAACACACTGCTTATATTATATTATGTGTCCTAGTTTTGACAAGGTGGAATTATTTCATACAGTGTTTTATCACTGATCATGGGAATGCCTTAGAAGAACTTTACGGGGACGAGGAAATTAGCCGGAAAGGAGATGAATGTCTAACTGCAATTGCCAATCGTATTGCTACTGTTTTCGCTTCCATGTTGGTAGGTAATTATGTTCTATATACTTATATATGTATTTATTAAAATTTAGCTTATAAGCTTTTCTTTATCAGGAGTTCCCATTTGTACGTTACCGAGCTGCCAAATCCCTTGATCCTACCACAATGACTACTTTTTGTGATCTGATCCCTACAAAACTTGCTGCTGCTGTTTGGAATAGTCTTACGAAATATAAAACTCTCAACAACTTCCCACAAATTGAAACTTGCGAGTTGCTCATCTTAGACAGATCAATAGACCAGGTTTTCATCTTTATATCTAGTTATAATAATCTTATTTTTGCAATCTCTCATCTTTATGTCCTCTGATTTTTACCTTTTAGATTGCACCTATTATTCATGAATGGACGTATGACGCCATGTGCCATGATTTACTAGATATGGATGGGAATAAATATGTTCATGAGGTTAGTCTACACGTTTCCATAGGAACTATAGGTGGCAAGATGGGCGGGCTACACAACAGGTTGAAACAGGTTACTTTTTTAATACACATATGGGTCTGGTCTGGTTGACCACGACTACATATCTGTGCCCACTTTTTGAAATGTTTAATAAATAGTTAGTGCTTTAAATGTGACTAGAAACAATATAAATACAGTATTATTCTAAATCTCTGTGTTATGCGGTTTAGGAGGTAGAATGCACTGGGAATACACTTCGACCAATTCATAAGAAAATTGTTCAAACTTGCCACCTCTAATAAGAACTATTAACTAAGTTTGGTATTCTTTTTGCTATTATATGTCAAGTAATTATACTGCTTAGGTTCCAAGCACCACAGGTGGATTTGAGACGAAAGAGTTCCTTCTTGAGGAACATGATCCAGTATGGCTAGAGCTTCGCCATTCACACATAGCAGATGTATGTGTTGTCAGCATTGTACTTCAATTTTCAATAAATAGAATCGTATATTTTTGCTGAAGGGTCCCTTTTCAGGCTAGTGAACGGTTGCATGACAAGATGACAAACTTTGTGTCGAAAAATAAAGCTGCACAGATGCATCAAGGTGCTAGGTCAGTGTCAAGATGCTTTCTATGAAAGGGAACATTAAATGTTTAGATACTAACCTTTACTTAACCTTGTTATTCGTTGATAAAGCATTAACATGACTCTTGTTATTTTACCCCCTATAGGGATGGTGGTCAGGTGTCTAATCGCGATTTGCAGAAGATGGTCCAAGCATTGCCACAATATAGGGAACAAATAGAAAAATTAACCCTCCATGTTGATGTAAGCATTTAGGATATTCATCTTTCAAAACAATGTTAGACATATTACTCCCATTTACCAATTTGGCATCAAATTTCTTGTTGTTATCATTTACTTGTGTGAAATAATTCCTTATAGAAACCCACTATGAAGCTTTATCTATATTAAATTTGAAGTTGTTGTTGAAGCTAATTCACGTTCCTTGAATATGGCACTTTCTGGTTCTGTTTAGTCATCAAGCCAGTGCTTTATTTTAATCTTTTTTATTAGTAGTATGCCCATAGATTACACAGAAAGTGCTTGTGTTCCACTGTTATGAGAATTGACTAACTATTACTTTTGACTGAAATAGATTGCTGCCAAGATTAATGGAATTATCCGGGAGACAGGACTTAGAGATTTGGGGCAACTAGAGCAGGACCTTGTCTTTGGAGATGCAGGAACCAAGGATGTCATAAAATTTCTTAAAGAACATATGGTGAGAAAATGCTATGTAACTAGAAGGAAATATTTTCATAAATAGCTGATAAACATGTGTATATGTGATTATGTGTGTGTCTATTCATTGAGAGATCCATATTTTAACTTGTAGAAGTTCCTCTCATGCAGGATGTAGCATATGAACATAAGGTGCGATTATTAATGATCTATGCAGCAACTCGTCTGGAGAAGTTCGAGAGTGACAAACTTACAAAGTTACTGGAGGTAACAATTTTCTTCTTTATTTACCTTGAATATAAGTTGAGTTAAATAAAATTGATAATTTGAAGTCATGTGTTTCAGTTAGCAGACCTTTCTCCTGATGATGTGAATGCTATTTACAATATGAGATATCTCGAGGCAGCACCAGCAAATACGAACTCAACAAGTGCCTTCTCGCAAAAATTTGGTCATAAGAAGGTGTGCAGACGACATCTAGCTTTTTTTCTTTCATGTTTAATAAATCCCATCTTTGACTAGTCAATATCTTACTATTGGATATATATTTAGAAGCGCGGTCTTAGAAAAGATCGTCCTGGTGAAGAAGAGACTTGGCAGTTATCACGCTTTTATCCTATGATTGAGGTATGATGTTAAATATCAAGTTCCAAATAAAAAGGTGCATATATTATTTCCTTGTGGGAAGAAACAGAACTCAAGCTCATGTAATTTTAACAGGAACTCGTTGAAAAACTTAGCAAAAATGAACTACCAGTGAACGAATACCCATGTATGAATGATCCAAGTCCAACCTTTCATGGGGCATCACATTCTGTGTCAGCACGAGTACTTGATACTCCATCTGCTCACTCAATGAGATCGAGGCGATCATACAACTGGGCTAGGCCCCGCTATTCAGATGATGGGTATTCCAGGTATGCATGCCTATAGGTTATTCCCATGTTCCATTAGAAGATATTTGTAGGTAATAATGTGTGTGCAGACCATCATAAGCTTGAACTGCCATTATGTGTGTAGTGATTTGTGAATGAGTAGTGATTCCTACCACTATTTCTGTCGACAATTACTTCTAGGTGTAGCAATTTCGAACCATTTATGTACAAACAAATCTTCTGGGTTTTCCTTTTATCCAAAACAAATAAAAAAATTAGCTTAAATGGCAACGGCTCAAATGGACTGCCGAATAGGTTAAATAGGGTGAAAGTTACCCAAAGTGTATTTATAATGCCCACAACCTCCTAATGAACCTATTCAAGATTAAAATATTAATGTAATAATATACTGTAGTTATATACCGTATTTAATGCATTAACTTGCTGCTAAAGATTTAGAAATTAAACAGAAGTATTCTTGAGCTGACCAGTTTCGACATGCACTGTAGAAAGACCAGTTTGGAGTTTAGACACAGCCCATCTTAGCTTGATCGTTTCATTGTTGGTTAAAGATTTAACATTTCAATTCTGTATGCAGTGATTCAGTTTTGAGGCGAACAACTAGTGAATTCAGGAAGATGGGTAAACGTATATTTGTCTTTATCGTTGGTGGGGCAACTAGATCAGAGGTAACCATATTCTGGTTTGCTGGAAATAACAGCTTTTGTGGTGAACCTTTTAACTTTTATTTTATTTTTATCATTTTCAAATCTTCCAGCTGCGTGTTTGTCACAAGTTAACGACAAAATTAAGGAGAGAAGTCATTCTAGGTTCTTCTAGTCTTGATGATCCTGCTCAATTTGTTGAGGTCAGTAACTTTTCATCTAGTTTCAAACAGAGTAGATACTAAAAATGCAACACTAATTTTATTCTCTTTGATTGGTAGACATATGCACCTGTCTCGTAGTACAGAGTGTGACTTTTTATACACTATGTATTTCTTTAGATGTAACTAAATAGCATCCCCATTGGTACCATCTCTTTTCTTTTTATTGCAGAAACTGAAATTGCTGACTCCCAATGAGAATGAGAACGAGAATGAGATCTCGTTGGATGACCTTGAAATTTAGAGACCGAGTATATCTTGAAAGCTATTTTCCTCTCAACACGGATTCCAGTTTGTGAACTATACAATCGATTATTCAATTCATTTATACTATTTAATTAATATAAATATATAGATATAGATAATTGATGTATTATTCTTGCATTTATTCTCAATCTTGATTCACATAAACATCTTGGCCTCTCCTGTTTGTGAACTTGGTATGATGGTATCTTCCGTATATACGTGTTATTCGCCTAGTGTGATTCATTTGAACGATATAGTGCTGCACTTACAATTCCACAAGTTCGTCAATGTGTTGTTTGCACATTCTCTCCTTCATAGAACTAACCATGGGTGCTTTTACACACAATGTACACGGGCATACCTTAAAAAAAGGTATTGCTAAGAACTATGTATCAGTTATGGTAATGCTTAACCTGTTAATTAAAATTATACCATATTAAAGTCACTTGTATCTGATGCAAATACTGTTTTCATATATGTTGTTTGTTTACATGGATTCAAATATTGCAGGTGTATTCAGATAAAAAGATATGATTTTCGCAGCTAGTAAAATGTGATTTTCTTATATTTCTTCAAGTACTTCAGAATTAATCGAAACATAGTTCCTAAAAGGTGTTTAAATGTCAATGGTACAAAATGTTAACAGTGCTTTTGTTTCATTTTTTCCCCACAATAAAATTACTACTCAACAAAATTACACCAGTAATCAAACTTCATATTACAGTGACTTCGGTATCAGAACAGAATTATCCACGAGCTGTTTTGCTTTGCTGTTAAGCAAGGTTTCCCCTTTCCGTTTTCTGACATCTGTTACTAACCTCTTCACATATGCAATGTAACCATCAACATCAAAATTTCTCTTGCAACCTGCATAGTTCATGTACCGTATCTTCCCAAAGACTGGTCTCTCTCGCCAACCCTGATACAAACGCAGGAACATCTTAATTTTTGTTCATAATTCAACATTAGAGGTTCTATCTGTATATGGGTGGTGATTTGTACACCACCAAAATTCTCCATACACCACCACTCATATTGTAGTGGTGTTGTACATTGTTTAGTTGTGTTGTAGATAGACTAAATTAGTGAAGTCTAGAGAATTTTTGGTGGTGTACAAATCACCACCATAGTATTTTAAAGGATACGACAAGACACCACGATGTGACCCACAAAATGAAGAATGGAAAAGTTGGAAAATGGTATAAATAAATGAAACCTGGATTTAATGTATATAATTAAGCAATAATAGCCAACAATTACAGAGTCACAGACCTGATCGTGTACACCGCATATTGACCACATACAACCAACATAGCCGCTTGGATCCCTCCCATCTATATGATACTGTGAACAAATTGTCATTTACAGAATAGTCAGATTTGAGTGAATACCAAGAAATAGAATTGATCAATCATCACGCACCTTGTCATTCAAATAGATTGCTATTTCCAAGGCTTCTTCGGGGCTAATCGTCCATTCGAGTATCTTTTTGGCCCAATACATTCTGTTATCAAGTTAATATCAATTAGAGACAAAACTTAGTTGGAAACTGTAAGAAGATATACAAAGACAAATCCATCTCTCTCTACTACTCTCTAAGAATTTTTTCAGAATTTGTCATTTTCCTTCTTTTTTTGCTTACCGTTTTATAAACCCTCCTTTGAATTAGATCCGAAATCAGGCCATATAAACGCGACCCACATAAAATAAAATAAAAAAAACTTTAGAGCCATCCACATTCCTAGTGATTCAGTGAACTATGGAACAGCTGCTACTTACCGCATAAAGCCATGCATCTTTCCATGATGAACCATCTCTAACTGAGAAGCATTCCAAAGCTGGGGGAAAAACACGATTTATGAGTACACATACTCGCTTGGAAATATTATAAACTGGTCAAATATTGATCAAGAAATATCATTAGTTTACAAGATCTGCAGTTTGTGCCTTCTCCAGCTGCTCCCTCCTGCATATGATGAATCATATTTTAGTGATCAATGAATCCCTAAACGAATCGAAACAAGCAAATGCACTCACGTGTATAAATGTTCTCGTTTGTCTAATGCATGGTCCATAAGTGTTTTACGAGCCCAGTCCCATGCACCCTGCAACGAATCATAATAAGGCTGGTAATAGCAGAAGTTATCAGCTAATTCCCTCCGCACAATTAGTTCCTCTAAGAATGTATCAACTGCCTACATTTCAGCAAACAAATAAGAATAAAATTAAATATGACCTTAAGTTCATTAACTATAGTACTTATCATATAGCAAAAGCTATATTCTTGCACTACAAACCTGTGAATTAACTTTGCGTAATTTACGTGCCTCCAGGGCACAACGCTGCGCTGATATCTGCCCAAAATGCAAATATGGAGAAAGACCAGAAAGCCCTTTGGGTTTCATCGGGTTATTCCTATCTGTCGAGTAATTCTTCAATCTAACTGTTAAAAAACCGTTCTTGTTCCCAATCAATGTTTCTAATGCAGCAACTTCTCCTGGTTCACACCATTCAATCTCAGGAACTTCGGCTCCTTTCCTGAACACATACCATAAATATCAGCTTACATAACTTTGAACAAATTCTAATTCGTCTGTATAAATCCGTACCTTACTACATTTTCAATAAGGCTCTCCCAGTCGATTAAAATACTTGTTGCAGCAGCCCATTTCCTACTTTGAGGTTTTAATGTTGGGAACTCAATCAAATAGTCAGGAAGCACGTTATTGATCTTTCGTCTAATGGTTCTAGCACCGTATTCTAACTTATCTGACGCGACCCACATAGGTACTATATTGTGTGCATCAACTTCATGAATTGATACAGAATCAGACACCCTTTTGATTATTTCTTCCTTCCATCCCCTAACTTGCCTTAATGGTGAAAAATCAGTAACCAAAAGTGAAGCTGCACATTCCTCTAAAAAACTAGGAATGGTTTCAATGGCTTCCCCCTACATGAAACAAATTTTGTGCAGTAAATTAGAGGGTTAATTACCTAAAGAACCAAGGTATAAATTATATATATACACAATACACTCCATACAACATGTATATCATTATATATAAATCCAACAATTTTATATCCAAACAAACAGATATAAGTAAAATATATCATCTATAGTGCCATCTGAGACAATAGCAAGTTTATATGCTAAAAATATATCAATTTTACAGTTACCTAAGATGCAACTTAGGTATTTAAACATTATTACCATATAGTATTGAATTTAAATACTTGCCTGAAACAAGAAGAAGGGAATTTGAAGAGTTTGTTGAATATCACGATGAAGTTGTTGTAATCCTTTTAACATAAACCCTAACTGACGAGCATTTGCACCTAAAAACCGATCGAACAAATTAAACGCAACCGCAACAGGAACGTTGAGTTTGTTGGCTTGATCAACGGCGTGAATTAACGCCCAATTGTCTCTCAACCGTTGATCTCTAAACATCCAGTATACAACTGGACCACCCACTTTAGGAGGAAGTTGACCCTGTTTTAGAACCCTAATTCTGCCCGATTGGACGGCGGTTGATTCGATCAAAGATGAAGTAGCGGCGGAGGCCATCGGAAGATAATGGATTTTAGAAGTCGGAGAGTATTAAAAATGGAGGGAAAATGGAGGTGTGGAAGTTATGGTTTAAAAATAGACACGACGTTAACTTTTGACCCACGATGTTGTACACGTCATCATTGAAATTTATACAGTATTAAATGTGATCTCCAACTACCTTTAACAAAAGTATGTTATATTGTTATTCGTTTATGAATTTTGCTAAAAGTATAATAACCTATCCCAAATTAACTGTCCACCTTACCATTTTAGTTTGTTTCAAAATAAGTATTCACTTTCAAAAATAATAGTCCGTATAATAACTTTACCATCTCACCCTCAATATAACTTTTCTCAAAACTGATACATAGGAGTCTGTGCAAAAAATAAGGGTAATAGTGTCATCTTCGCTACCAGGTAATGTAATTTCTTAAACTCCGTGAAAACATGAAACTTATTTTTGAGACGGAGGGAGTATTAGAATAACGTTTTTTTAAAAAAAAATTGACATTTGAAAATATTATAGTGTACCTTTATTGTAATGCACTTTTTGTTAAAAATAAACAACAAGAGCAGTAATTAGTTTTGTCAAAATTTTAGATCCGCTATGCACTTGTTAGAATTAGAAAAATGGTTTATTCATATTAGTGAGAATGACACAATTGCAAAGCAAAAATTTTGTATTGTTACTCGATAAGATACAGATTAGTATTTCAGCTGGTTACCCAGGCTCACACTCCTGACTCCTTAAATGGTAAAGAAATGAGTAGTTGCATACAAATCACCTCTTGGAAGTTCAAGTACATATATCAATGGTACATACTGTCTTTTGTGCAGATTCTGTTTTACATTATTCAATCTAAATTAGTATCTTACAAAAAGAATAACGAATGAAGTAAAAGATTACAAACTACAGTAATTTGGGTATCTCAGCTTGTTTTGCTTTGCTATTCAACAAGACCTTCCCTTGTTGTTTCTTGATATCTCTTACTAATTCCTTCACATATGCAATGTATCCATCAACATTGAATTTCCTAGTGCAACCTGCATACGTCATAGTTCGTATCTTTCCAAAGACCGGTCGCTCTTGAAAACCCTGAATTGAAATAAAGATGTGACTTACAAAATGAAGTATTATGAGGAAAATGAAATAAAACTTGTATTTCTAGATTATATGTAAATAATTAAGCATGAAAGTGTAGATAAAAACATACATGGTCGTGTACACCACAAATTGACCACATTATACCGGCGTATCCATTTGGATCTCTTCCATCAATATGATACTGTGAACAAAGTTATATACAGAATTGTCAGATTTCAGTAGTAGTGGCAGAATGGGCAGGTCAATATATGTTTGTATTGAAAAGGTTATTATTTGGTACATAGAAGAAATGGGTGGGATTGCGTCAGTTGGGTTGAGTAGAAACACTTTTGTGTCTATTTTCGAAATATTACGTAATAATTATTATTATAAATCACCCACGTGTCAAACATGTTACATAACTATTAATAAAAATAAAAATCAAACTAAATTCTTTTTATGTTATTTGGGAAACTTTGAACCCGTTGATAATTTTGCTATCTTTTTGCTTTTATTTGTTTGACCTGTCGGGAATAAAACAGAACCTAAATTTTACCATTCAGTATTGAATGGGTCGAAATTGCCACTTCAAGATTTCAACAAAGACACCCAATTAGAACTGATAATTTATCAAGTACCTTGTCATTCAGATATATGGCTATTTCTAGAGCTTCTTGCGGACTACTTGTCCATTCGAGAATCTTTTTTGCCCAATACATCCTGTTATCATTCAGCAATTACAGACAAACTTAGTTAATATGTGTTGAAAGCTATACAAGAAAATTCCATCTCTTTTGAATCTATATTCTCCTGGTTTATCGAAATTCATCATTTTCCTTGGTTCTTTAATTCAAATTTTATGTAATCCTTTATTGAAATGGTAACCATAAGATGAAAATGTCAAAGAATTAAGAAGGCCATTCAAAGTCCATATTGAATCACGAGGGTACAATTGTTACTTACCGCATATAACCATGCATCTTTCCATAATGAACCATCTCCAATTGAGAAGCATTCCAAAGCTGAAAGTAAGAACAACATCCAATTTTTTAAGTACACAAACTTGCTAAAGGGTATTTAAAATCTGTTTAAAGGTAACAGTACTAAGAATGTTTCTAAATTAGAGCTAATAAAGTGTAGTAATTTACAGGATCTGCAGTTTGTGCCTTCTCCAACTGCTCACTCCTGCAGATGCATTGAATTTAAGTAATCAACCAAAGCCCAAAAGATTCAAAACAAGTAATACAATGCACTCACGTGTATATATGTTGACGTTTGTCAAAAGCATGGTTTATAAGTGTGGTACGAGCCCAATCCCATGCACCGTGCAATGAATCATAATGAGGCTCATAGTAGCAGAAATTATCAGCCAATTCCCTCCACACAATCAGTTCATCTAAAAACTTATCAACTGCCTTCATTTTACCAGAAAAAGATTATAAATATGATATTTGACACGAATTCCAAATAATACCAAAAGAGAGTTTCTTGCACTACAAACCTGTGGATAAAGTTTGTGCAATTTTTGTGCCTCGAGGGCACAACGTTGGGCCGATATCTGTCCAAAATGCAAATATGGAGAAAGACCAGAAGTCGCTTTGGGTTTAAAAGGGTCATTCCGATCTGCAGCATAGTTCTTCAATCTACTTGATAAAAAACCATTCTTATTACCCATTAATGTTTCTAATGCTGCATTTTCCCCTGGTTCACACCACTCGATTTCAGGAACTTCAGCTCCTTCCCTGATGATAATAAAAAATATCAGCTATTCAGCTTAAAAAAGTTTAAATATGTTATTGTGAAATTAAACTTATTTAACTAAAATGTTACCTTACTACATTTTCAATAAGTTTCTCCCAGTCAATATTTTGATTCGGGGCAGCCCATTTCCTATTTTGAGGCTTTAATGTTGGAAATTCAGTCAAATAGTCAGGAAACTGGTTATAGATCTTCGGTCGAATGGTTCTAGCAAACTCTTCTAACTTATCTGATGTCACCCATATTGGTACTATATTGTGTGCATCGACTTCATGAATCGTTACAGAATCAGATACCCTTTTAACAATTTCTTGTTTCCAGCCCCGAACTTGCCTCAGAGGTGAAAAATCAGTAACCAAAAGCGAAGCGTCACATTCATTTAGAAAACTGGGAATTGTATCAATAGCTTCCCCCTACATCATAAAAATTTCCTTCAATAATTACAATAAAATTAAGACAATACATCTTATAGGAAATCAACTACAACTGTTTCAAGGGCAAATTAAATAGAACAAGTCAACAACATACTTTGCCAAAGAGTAGATTTTGGTAATCATTCTTTTTTTTTATTTCACAACTTAGTAATTATAGTTTTTGGAATGGGCAATATGTACGTATCAACCGATTGGCAAAAGAACTTTAATCATGAAAAATATAAAAGTAAATTACCAAAGTAGCTCAATGAAATAACATTAATTATGATTATTAATTAAATTAAAGTATAGAAATTTAAAGTATAGAAATTTATACAATAGCCAAGGTGACAAAATTTAGTAACAGTATAAATACAAATACGAAAATATTTACACACCTGAAATAAGAAGAAAGGAATTTGAAGGGAATCTTGGATTTCATGATGAAGTTGTTGCAATCCTCTTAACATAAATCCCAACTGGCGAGCTTTCGCACCTAAGAACTGATCAAACAAATTAAACGCAACGGCAACAGGAACATTAAGCTTGTTGGCTTGATCAACGGCATGAATCAACGCCCAGTTGTCTCTCAACCGTTGATCTCTAAACATCCAATATACAACAGGACCCACTTTAGCAGGTGGTTGAGGAAGTTGATGTGCCCCCTTCTTAAGAACCCGATATCTGCCTAATCGAACTGCTGTGGATCCAATAGAAGACGAAGCAGTGGTGGTGGCCATCGGAAGTCAATGATGTCGGAAAAGTCAAAGAGTTGAAGGGAGTGGAAGAGGAAGAGGAAGAGGGAGAATTGGTTGTAAAATATAAAAATGGAGGGAAAATGAGTTGGAGGTGGTGGTTTGAAAGTGCACACGTCATCAACTTTTTGTTGGTAAAGATGTTATACACGTCATCATCTATAAACATATGTTAAATTTGATGTAAACGTTTAACTAACTCAATAAAATAGAAATCAATATAAGCAGCTTGTATATGCTTTACATTTTTGGACATTTGAACTTTCTGGTTTGCGTTACGGCCCTTTAAAGTTTGATAGTGTATTATTATTTATTAATATTATAATATAATTATAACTAGATATAAGACCCGCGACAACGCGGGTGATTCTAAATTCTTTTGGTTATTTATATTTTTAAATATATATATTTTCAAATATATATGTATACTACAATACACTTGAAAATTGCAATCCTATGATTAATGATACGTATACAATGGTAAACGATTTAATATCTAATTCGTGTTTGGAAGATGCATACAAATATAGGGGTTTAAGATATACGGAGTAGTATAATTGTAGAAAATACTTATTTCTTATAGATGAAGGCCCATTAGCATGAATGCTTTTGATAAGGATAAAGAATTTATGTTAGCCCAAAGGAGAAACAATAGTGAAACTATGAAAGACTAATTTAAAATAGAAATTCGATATTAGATATTTAGAATAGAATAATGTATTGAGAAATTGGAAAAGATTAAAAATAAAATAAACAATAAACAATTCAATAAAAAGAGAAATTAGACCATTAAGAAAATTAATAACGATAATTCATATGAATCATAAACAGGCAAATACGTTTGAAACTACGGATTGGTGAAGAAGTTGAGATCAACAATATAATCATCATCGATTCCATGACCTAACACACGTAATGCTTTTATTTGTTCATCGGCCTTAAAAATATTTTTCAGATACTTTGCAATAAATCTTCAGTTAATTCATCCATCGCAAAGTTCATCTTTACCTATTCGTAAAAGTTGTCAACATCAGAGGAATCTAAAAAAAAAGTAAATAATATATTAATATCAAACTTAAAATAAAATATATACGAAATTTGGCTATATATGAATATATTTATACATATTAAACAGGCGACATAGGAAATTAATATAAACTTATATTATTATCAATTTTTACAATAATTAAATATATTTTTATAACTTCTGGAAGATTTGAAGGCTGTTGTTGATCAAAAGAACCACTTGGAATTCCTAAAAAAAGGAAAAACAAATTCAAGGTATTACAAATGACAAAAAAAAAGGATCAACAAATATAAGGAAAACAAATCGATAAACGAAGTAGTATTCAAAGAAAACAAATAAATCCCAAAGGGAAAAAGACATGTGAATCAATATATGCAATAATATTGAAAAAATAAACTATTTAAAACACATAAAACATACCGTGTAAATGATTAGGCTGTTCATGATTTTCAAAAGTATGAGATTGGTCTACAAACGAAAAGTGATTCATAAATTATACAACAATTAAAGAAGCTGAAAAATAGTAAGGAATTATTAGAATTGATAGTGACCAAACCTAGCATTTAGTTTCATTGTTACAAAGCGAGCCTAAGGTAAAGAGAAAAACAAACAACCACAAACATATATTAAATGATACATGTAACAATAAAAGATTAATTAATCTAGCATAACTTTATCACGTTAATATACTATACGTACCTCTGTTAGATAAGGTCACCAAACTGATTCAAAGGTAAGGGCTTTATAGATGTAGAGGTATCCGCTGTGAAATTTTATTGAAACGATAAGCGACTGCCGCGTCCTGTGAATTTGTGTATACTCTCTGTTCATTGAACTTATCAAAATTTTCATTGAAAACAATGAGAGATAGAGAATGGAACTAAAACTTCATTATCCTAGAACTAAATTAAAAACACCACTGCACCTACAATCAAAATTTGAAATTCATATATCATAAATCATATGCAGCAAGAAGAAAGAGTATACTATTACATCAATCAAACAAAGAAAATAAATGATCGTACATACCTGATATTACAATTGTTAGGAAAGACTTTTATACGGAGTAATAGCCCGAGCGGAAGATGTATATGTACGGTTTGAAACTTTGAATAATTGATAAAGCCTATTTATCGTGGAATTGAAACCTACTTTGTGTATATTTTTATGTAATATTTTTAAAATAGCATATTTGGATTGGATTTTTTTTATTATTAATAAATATATTTAATTTAAATCTTTTGTAATACAGTAACAAACTTTGACGAGATGTAAATTCTTCAAGATATCTTCTAATTTTTTTATTGGTTTTAGAAGTTTACAAAAATTAGGCCCATTTTTTTGATTTAATTCCTTATTATCTACTTAATTATTTAATATTTTTTAATTTATTTCTTTTAAATTTAATAGATAACATATTATTACTTAATGATAAATATATTATTAAAATAATCTACATCGTTGGATCGATTTAGAAAAAAACCAATTAAGGGTTGAGATTGTCCCATGCTATTTTGCTTTAAGTATATGTTATAGACTAGTTTAGGACCCGTGAAATTCGCGGAATCGTTCATGAAAAATACTTAAGTATCTGTATCCATATCCGTATAATAATTATTGTTACCTTGAGTTTTATTTACTATATATACAATATCTTTTATACATAATAAGGTAATGTACATATCAACGGGTGTAACCTTATATCATACGGTATTATATTTGGATTTTCATTATTGTTACATTTTAATTTTATATGATATGAAAACATGAAATTGTTCGTTATCTTGAACGTACCGAAACTTCGAATTAGTTAATTAAAAAGTTAAATTGTTAGCTTTAAGATTTGAAATCTTAAATATTATAGTTTATGGTATTTTTGTTTCGTTTTTTGCCGTGTTTCAAATTTGCATCGTATTTTCAATAACTGAATTTTTTTTGTTTGGCCAAAGTTACATACATGTGGATAACCGAAGCCCACGAATAAATATCAAAAACCGAGCTGGAACCCGACCCGTTGGCATCCATAATCCAAGCATTGTAAATTAGAAATTGATAAAATAATTCAAAAAGGGCGATGATATGGGTACAAATACACTATAACCCGCCGGAACCTGACCTGTTGACATCCATAATCCAAGAATCGTAAATTAGAAATTGATTACAGAATTCAAAATAGGCGGTCATAAAAGAATTTAAATCACAGGCCGATGGAATGAAGTATTGAATTTTTTGGAATTGAAAATAATTTATTGGACCTTTTTTCATAATAAAAATAAAATAAAGAAGATTGTAGAAAGAGTTTGAATTATAAAAGAAATAATAAATAATAAAGTAGTTATTAAATTAAAATCTCCATAAAGTATTTGAAGGATTATGTACAATTTATAAAAAATAGAGGATTTATATTGTAAATATTGAAGGGTGTATATTGTAAATATAGAAGCGTATATGAGTCTTTTAGTTACATAAAAATGAGATTAATGATGTCATTAAATAAATGAATGGTTAGATCTTAATTGTTGATCTCCATCTAATGATCCTTATTCTTCTAAGATTTTTCTTTTAATATATAAGATAGATAGATAGATAGATAGATAAATTTATAATTATATTATTAATTAGGGTTATTACATTTTATCGGTCATGTACTATACCATTTCATTCCGAGGTAAGCAACTTACCCCTTTTAATACCAAAGTCGGCTATGTAACCGGATATTTTGTGCTAACATCTTTGCGAATCACGTTTTGACCTGTTACCAATTAAAAAACGCTGACTAGACAGCCACCTCATGTGACAGCTAGATCTTTTTGCCAGGTGTATACTATGTACAACATGTGATACTTATAATACAACTGATAAACATAAGCCATTTTTGAACAATTGCTTTAAGACCTTCGTTCCCGATGTGTGAGCAAGAATCTTCATTCATTAATTTACAACAATAACATAAAATTGATAAAATATAAAACTTCCATACATCAAGATCCAATACATCAAGATCCAATACATCATCATCATTATTATCACACAACAAACACAAACAAATTCATACTTCAAATCTAACAATTTCATTTCCGATTATTAATAATTAACGATGAGTCCACCACCGCCACCGTCTATTTGAGAAAACAATATCTGCCACCGTCGGCGATGGTCGGAATCACCAGAATGTGGGTATGTTTTGAAGGGTTGTTGACGGCTTGTAGGTGAAGGTGGATACCGTGGTTGATGAACACGGAGATGGGTTATGGCTACTTGACAACTTAACTCCGTCCACCGAGGCAAAAAAAAAAAAAAAAACCCGTAACTCTGACGACGATGTAACACCACCACCGAGAAACCTCCGGTGAGGGCGAATTAAATTGTGGTTCCCGTCAGTTCAATTTTCGCTTGGCGAATTAATTTGCGATTCGGTCAGATCCATGTCGATCTGTGTTTTTTTGTTTGATATTTGTGATTTTGAGGTTATTTATTTTGAAGTATTAAATTGCAATTGTAATTATAACAGATTAAGTTTTGTTTAAGAGTGATATAGTTTGATTTGTATAGATATTAATAAAAATTATAACGAGCAGAAGGATGTATTTTACTTATTTAGCTTTCGTTTAAAAGGGGGTGGGTTTTGGAATCTCAGCTGTGAAGAAGATGATGACTAAAAATATACGGAGTATCTATTTAGTGAAAATATTAACTTCAATGCCACGTAAGTAAAAAAATAAGCCACGTCAGCATTATTACCGGTTCTTCCGGTTACTAGTTACCATATAGCTGACATTGAGACAAATTTTGACGGTTTTATGCATACATTAGTATTAAAAATGGTATGTTGCTGACCTTGAGACAAAAGGTATAGTACATTGCTGACAAAATGCAATAACCCTATTAATTAATCGTAGCCTACTAGCCTCTTAGGCTTAACATATACTCCGTACTCCGTAACAAACTAACGTTGAATGTGACTTGAATGTGGACTTTGAAATTAAACTAGATTCTCTATTATCTATCTATACTACGAGTACTTAATAAAGAGTTTAGACCATAGGTCTTAAAAACTTAAAAAGAGGACAACACAATTTACTATTTTACCCTTCTAACCATCTTAATTAAACTTTAAACAATTAAAATCAATGCAATTAAATAATAAATTTATGTTACAAGTTTTTTAACCCCATATTTACTTATATTGAGTAACCGACGGAACATATTGATGATTATATTAAATTGTTAGTTACGATTATTTTGATATAAATATCCGGGAGAAATTGAATTCATCAACACATTAATATAAACAAGACAAACAATTTGACTCACAAATTGAAGTGGTGAAACATCTTCAAGTTCGGCATAAAACTAATCTTTTTTATTCTTACCATCCATCGTGTTCTTGCTTTGATTTTTCAAATACTATATTTTGCTATCTTTTAACGTACTTCAACTTAATTAAAGCTATATGATTCAAGACATCATTATTGTTCGCCGCATTGCGCGGGCTTTCTTCTAGTAATTAACAATTTATTTTGATAAAAAAAAAAATAAAAAAAATAACCGATACGGCAACACCTTTAGTAGGCTACAAATATAATGTTTAATTTAAACATCACATTGTACATAACTACATACACGATTTCAATCTTTATCATACTACTCTGTTCTTCATGTTTGTTTTAGACCTTTTGGCAGATCATCTTCATTTTTTATTACATCAAATAAATTACTTTCATAATCAACTACTCGTATCACGTAACATCTATGAACGATTCACAATATGGACATGTCATAACGCTTAAATACCACAACGGAGCTAAACTTGTAATTGAGGACCAAACCGTCATTCTTATGATTTTCTAGCCAACAGCAGCTGGTGACATTCTTGTGACATTAAGATTATGAGTTCAAGTTATAGAAATTATTTATTGCACTACATACCTTCTTAATGGGAAGTGATTTGTACGTCATCAAAAATTATCCGTACACCACTAACTGTGCTTTACGGTGTTGTACTGTACAACATTGTAAATCACAGTTGCGGATAATTTTTGGTGGTGTACGAATCATCACCCCTTCTTAATCCTTTAGTGTAGATAGTACAAGATTACATTCATGTATTGTTAAAAATTGTAGTTTTGTTCTTAAACGAATGAACAAACTTTGTACAAAAGCCACATACACGACTTTTGTCACACTTGCATTTGCACATTTTGTCCAAATTGCTAATTTTTGTAGTGATTCTGCTTCAATTTTGCAAAGAAGATGATTTGTTTGCAAAATAATAATAATAAATAAATTAATAAAAATAAAAATAAACAGGCCTTTAATAAAGTAAACTGAGAAGACAATAATAACCGGGAAATATGAACATCTTACGGTACATGAACTACCAATAAAAGGAAAGAAAAAGACACAAAGCACAAATTGACCAAGATGCACAAATGGTTGTGAAGCTATGGATACGAAGGCTCGAAAACTAGCACAAATTAAAGTTTACAAAACTAAACACAAAAGGCAAGTTGATTCTAATAAACAACCTAAACTTAGACTAAAAACAGTTGGCAGTATACCAACCTATCCATGGCTACTCAGATTTGCTATCTTGTATAGAAACGTGTGATCCACCATTTTGTTTTTCATCACTTTTCAAGCCATCTTTTAACTAAATCAGAAGAAAAAGAAAAACTATTATTATACATGGCCTTGCCTAGTAGAGTGATCAATAATGGTGGGTGTTTATTTATGTACAATTAATAGATGGAAAGATGTACTCCCCCTGTCTGATGAAGATAGCAACAAGTTCCTTTCTAGGATTGCACTGTTTTGGTAATGAAATTTGTCTAAAACTGCTTAGTTTCTGGTTGTCAACATTACAAAGAAGTCATGAAATCATGTTCGTATAATTATTCTTTTGTCATTATTAAAAAGTGTTTTAGATATAGGTTTAACAGCCAATGATATATCAGATTGCTACTTTCATGGGAGGGGGAGTATAACCAAGTAACAAATATTAATCAATGATGTTGAACAATAAGTAATCCGCATTTTACCTGTCGTAGGACTTTCTTCTGGTATCGGTAGCCCTGATGAGATAAATAAACAAGACATTGATAATTAAAATATGTAGCAACAGAATAAGTCTAACTAATGAACTGAAGAAAGATTACAATACCTTGTCTGTTCCATATATGTAGTCACAGTAAGTAAACACAGATGCAAAATTGCTTTGGCTTTGTCCTCCGACATAATGATGATAGTCGTGATAATCAGCTCCACCATAGAAAGGGATAAACTTTGTGAATGTCCAGGGGAAATCATACCTGCATACATGCAAAATGTATTGAATGAAGGGCAATAGAACATCAAACAAATGGCAACCAAAATACTTATAGCCACTTTTGGTACTGATCATATTGTGATTGTCTACAACTTGCTCAAGAAGATATTTGTGATCTTAATTTGTTTGGAAGGGAGTTAGGGATTCTTTGCAAAGAAAACGATTTCAAACTGATGCTAGAAATCTAGATCATTGCACAACTGACATACTTAAGATAGGACCCGGGAACAAACAAAACGAACTATGAACTCATCCCTCATGTTGGTAACTAGAGACAAGCAAATCCAATGAAATTTGAAATGAGAATAAGGCTAAATTGGATGAGGTACATTCAGCCTCGAAAAACCGGCAGCAGATAATTTTCACTATATCACTGTGATTTCTCACAAAAATTCTAGATCTTATAGAATACAGAGTGTGTATTATGACCATGACGTGATTGTATCTTTTTGTGTTACTTTACAAAATTGTTTACCTTTTATAACGATCACACTGATTTTTTTATTAATTAAATTGATAACCTTGAGATAATGCTTAAATAATATTACAGAGTGCTGGAATTAAACTATGTGTTGCTTTAAACCCAAAAATAAAGGACGACTCTATTTCTAAATAAGAACTATGAATAACCAATATAGGTACAGAAACAGTAAATAAATTGTTGTAAATCACAGATTGCTGGCAGGTTGTGGATCACTTGAATATTAATATGACACGTCTCAATCTCAAAATTTCAAAGTAGATGTATGTTTACCCACTTCTAATTGAACCTATGTAACAATAATGAAAAAGCAAATGTACCTATCTCATACGTTTGTTCCAACTTCTCAAAATTCGTTAGGCAGCAATTCAAACTTAAATATATATATGAAAATGATCTTAAACCATCAAACTGAAATAATAACCGCCTTTGTTCTATTAGAATGATTTTACTAGTACGTCCTATTTGCAGAAATTCCAATACATTAAATTTCATTAGCAGTAAGGAGGCCACACAAAATAAGATCTGAAATTCCCAAAGAGCAAGGAAACAGTGATTGACAACAAAAAATATGTTTTGCTATCTAAACATCTTTTTCAAGGTAGTAATTCATGAAAGCTTTATGTAAATAGACCTCTCATGATGTGTTTGGCCTTGGAGTGCAGCACAAAAGTAACAAAAGAGATACAGAAAGCAAAACACACACCACATATGGGGAAAAAGAAATGATAAGTGGGGTTGGGAGAGGAAAAAAGTATTTCGATCATTTTCCATAACGCCAAAAGTCAATTCTTTACTTATAATCACACTATTGTTCAATCAGGCCTAAGTTCAATCCAATATCAATCATCATTTCATCAAATAAGACAATATGAAAGAGAGCAGTAATTACACACATCTAATAGAGTACGATTATAGAAAGTTGAGGTTTAAAACATAAGCATGCTTACTTACCCACTGTGAGTCTCAATGGCCTCAATCTGCCTCAAAGCAATCCACAACCAGAATGTAATCATGTGACCTGGAACCATGGCGGGCCCAAGAAACGATGGAATCCCAAGAATCAAAACCTCAGCCCAGTGTGCATATGGTGCTGCGTACCCTATAGGCGCTGTGTATTCATGATGAACCTTATGAATTTTCTCATACCCCCACTTTCCATGCAAAAATCTATGAATCCAATAATTCGTGAAATCCTCAACAAGAAAATAAACAAACAACTGAGAAACGATCTCCATTAGTGATGGTAAAGGCAAGCTTGTCCTAATTCCAATCATCTACAAAAACAAATTCAGTAAACCAGTCAATATTCCTACAAATCTTTTTAGTGAAAGTAAAATATTCTCAATCATCTGCAACCAGAGAAAAAGTAAATCCGTAAACACATCACCGAACTTTTTACTTGTCTTTAGACCATTAAAACAATAAATTCAACCTCAAAATTATGAAATTAGCATCCAACCAATTAAAAACTTGAAAAGAATCGGTAAAATTATTAAACTGCAACATAAGAACTGCTCAGAAATTACTCGGATTAATTCCACACTAGAAATAATAATGCTATTCGATTTTGAAAATTTGAACTTATAATACAACCTAATTCAGCTGAATCTAACTAAATATATTAGTCAAGCAATATCAATCGCAAAAAAAAGTTCAAAAATCAAGTCAATCACACATAAATAATTAGAATCGTCTGAAAAGTAAAAACTCTACAATTAGGTCAAAATAAAAAATGAAACAAACAGAACAAAACCTAAGGCGAAAACTTACTTTAATCGAAGGATAGGAAACGAGTTGAAGTGGACCAACGACGAGAAGAAACGTACGCATTACATCCAAGTAGCAACGGATATTATCGGCAAACGAGTTATTCACTTTAGGTTGAATTTTGTAATTGATAATGTAGTTGGAGAATAAAAGTTCAATGAAAACGTAAAATAAAGGAACGAGAGTGAAAACGAGAAATAAAAAGAGAATGTTGTGACAGTAAAGGAAGTAATCGGATTTGTTGGCGGTGTAATTGAACCAAAAGGTTTCAGCGGTGGTTAGTGATCGGTTGATGGCGGTTTGGGCGTCGTGTATGGTGGTGTAGGGCAGCATTTTGTGGTGGTGGAAATTTGGGGATCAGTGGCGACGTTAACTAGATATTTGGTGCGTGTGGGTGATTTTCCGTATGTCAAAACTGGGGGGAAAGGAAACTGGTGGTGGTGAAGTGTAGATGTATTTATGTATTTATTTAACTAGATAAAATACCCGCGGCAACGCGGGTTATTGTTAAGTGTTTTGGTTATTTATTTTATATAGGATTTTTATTTTTATATGATGTATTGGTTAATATATATATTTTTTGTTTGTTTTATTTAATTAAGGTGAAAGTGACTTTAAATAAATATAGATTTGTATAAATCTGTTGGGCCCGTGTATGTATAAATCTGTTGGGCCCGTTGATCGTTTTTATTATAATTCTCCTTGTTGGGTTCGTGATTGTGGTTTGTTTTAATTTGGAATTTTGTGGTCCATTTATTTTATTAATTGGTCTGACATTTCATATTACGCATTGTTTTATTAAGCATTATTAAATTATTAATTGCATGATTTTTTCCTCATAATATGTATAGTTGTATATATGATTTAAAAATTAAAACTACTACAAAACGCTAAAGTAATTTTAGAGAAAGCAATAGTTTGATTACTTTTAAAACACACTTACAACCAAGGTTACAAATATATACACTGATTCACTATTTACATTTACGCACATATGCCTAGGGGTGAACATGGGTCGGTTCAGTTCGGTTTTTGGCTAAAACCAAAAACCGAACCGAAAGTTCGGTTTTTGGAAAATCAAAAACCATAACCGTTCGGTTTTTTCGGTTTCGATTTTGTTCGGTTTCGGTTTCAGTTCGGTTTTTTCGGTTCGGTTTTCGGTTTATCCATTCGGGCATTTTGTTAGTAATTTGATGAAAATATGCATTGTATATACGTATATCTATGTTAAGAATGAACTTGAACTTAAAATTAAACTTTATATTAAGAAAACTACTAACAATGAATTAATGTTAACGTATACAATATACGATACGTAGCTAATAGTTTTAATAATGTAGTAATAAGTGAGTATTTCGAATAAAACAACAAAACGCTTCATATTACTCGGTATATTCATATGTTTTATTTATAGAGTTGAACATATTTAAATCTATATACATATTAAATACATAACTTTTATATAAATAGAAAGTAACATATATAATATAAAGACTTTGGTTCGGTTCGGTTTTTGAGGTGAAAACCAAAAACCAAACCGATGGTTTCGGTTTTGCGTAAATCAAAAACCAAACCGTCGGTTTTTAATTCGGTTCGGTTTTTTCGGTTTCGGTTTCTCGGTTATTTTGGTTTTTGGATCGGTTTCGGTTTTCCGTGCTCACCCCTACATATGCCCATAATGTTCTATCTAAAGTTTTAATGCAAACCAACTACAACACCACTGCACACTCCCTATACACTTGGTTTTCCAAATACATCCTCCAATCTTCTGTCGTTTATCTCATTCAATCTTCGAAGATCATAGTCACCTCACCCATTTGAAGTTTGAACCCAACACACTTTTTTGTACACCCGTTTCATAGTTGATTTTGCAAATAATGCCCAACATAAATTTCATGAAACCACTAAAAGAGACAACTCTTTAAACCAATCACATTGGCCATAGCAAAACTCAGTTTTTACTCCCGAGTGCATATCAAATCTAGCATTAAATTGAAAATCTCCAAAAAACAAAATAGAAATTTGATTGAGGTTACATAGAAGAACTCCAAAAATAAAGAAATATAATACAGTTCTTTTAATCATAGCAATTTAATTAATCACGACAAAATATATTTATTATATCATCTTGAGTATTAAATAATCAAAAATAGGTTGAGCCATGGACATGTTTACATCTATTTAACCATGCACCATTATTCATTAGGATTCCAATATTGTAAGTGTTCAAAACCATAAAACAAAAATAAATTTTAATGAAGATAGAAAGATACCTGAAATTCTGATGAAATTCCTGAACGTGTTGCATAGCTAGTGAGTTTGAAAAGAATTGAGAGCATGAAGGAATCGAGCCTTGGTCTATGTCTACTTTGTTAACAAATAGAAACTTTAACTTTACAATCAAATTTCGTACAAAAATCAACCATGTATAACACTAAAATCTTAATTCTATCTACACATGGATTAAAAAACAGTTTTGACCTTGCTTTACCCAATTGGATCGATATAACCAACAAACTACATAAAGCAAACTTTTCTCCTAGAACACATGTTCTTGAAAGAATCAAAGGAACAAATCATCAAGTTACTCACCTCTTCCCATAAGCTAAATTTGGACGAAGCATCTGTTGACAGAGTTTTAATAGCCCCATGATCTTGAGGCAGTTCCTTCCAATGCACATGATCAGTATAACAATCCAAAAGTCTCAACCTGCTCCAAACCTTCCACTTGCCGTTTATGAACCCTAATTCCGGTTAATTGACAACAGGTGATTAGGGTTTCCAATGTTGAGTGAAAATATGTTGTGTGATTTGCAGTGCCACTGTGAACGAATAAATTGAATATGAGGGGTTGTGTGGGGTTAAATTGCCTGGAGTAATTAGGGTTTTATTGTGCAATCAATCATTCTTCAAAAATTCCATAAATTCACCAACCCGCATACACAGTTTCACTTGAAAATCCCGTCATGTTGATCAGAATTCGAAGCAGAGACGAAATCGAGCGATTGAGAAATCGACAATCCAATCATCACAATCTTGCACTCGTCTATTTGGCTATGGATTACCTGCAAGAATACATATAAATACACATACACGAAAAGAAAAATAATCTCCAACATCGAAACCTTAAAATCGATATTCTGGAGAAGAGAGTCTGAAATATCAATATCCACAACAAATCAAGCAACAAAAGCTTTCAATACTTAAAAAACTTGAAATATTATTTGCAAACATACATGACTTTCATGTATAATTAAACGGTTATGCAAAAACGAATTTAGAAGTTTAAAGATGTATACCAAAACTTACCTCACTTCATTTCCTGCTCAATCAAATCATCCACATCACTCAATTCAACCACTTTTAGTTATCGCCCTCTTGTGTATCTAATGACTTCTTGTAATTGATACGTACAATAGGAACTTTTAAATTTACATACAATACGATAGAACCACTTAATCCTTACTATACTATTAACACCATAAAAAAAAACTATCTCAGTTAGAGTGTTTGCAAGTGAATATTTTTAAGAGTTCAGAGCACTTAAAATTAGCATCACTTTAGGTAGTTTTGAAAACCACAATTCTTCCCATGAGTTAATGTATATAAAAATATGCAATCTCAAATAGCTTTATGTTGCAATGAGGTATAGACGGGTTTTAATATGCACTTCCAAACACATCATTTAGTGTAATAATGTTGATTATAATTAATTTAACCAAAACAAAAACACAATTCTATGGAGAAGAGACTAATCAATAAAAATACCTTTCCATTCATATGGGTAACGTCATCCCCAAATGATGACAGTCAATTTACACCAGCAAAATCAGACCACTTCACGCTGCCACCAAAACCCTTTTGTTCCTGAATATAAAACATATGATTAGTTTGTTAAAGAACATTGTAAAAAAACAAAAAAATACTGATGCTACTCCATATAAATGGTCAAGTTGACCTATCACAGATGAAAATCAAACATTAAACCTTTCGATTGAATGTGGAAATTAGTATAAAAGATTTGATTATACAGAAATTTATATAAACAAAATTAAACATCTATAACCTCTATAACTAAATTGAATCCACAAATACAAAAGTAAAACATTAATATACATATACACATACGTTTTTCACCACAAGTACTCCATGGATCAAACCAAACATTATAGCTAGTAATGAAAGTATTAATTTTTTTTTTTACTTAGTTTATAAATTTATCAAACCAAACATTATAGCCGGTTGAAGTAAGGTCTTCAAAGCAAGTAGTCACCGAGGCACCGTCGATCCTTCTTCAAAGCTGCAAGTAAAAGCAAGCACTATCTACTAATTATCCTTTCAAGAAAATGCAAATAAAATAGCCGAGAGTTGAAACATATGACAGCTATGTGTTTTCACATCTTACCAAGTACGCAACCTACTCTTTCTAAGCATATAACGCATTGTACTTTCATTCTTATTCTACAATGCAATTTGCAACCCAAGTAGCAAGGTTACCCATCGCATATGCTGATTATCTAAATTAAATTGATCTGTCCATCCATGTAAGCAATCCAGTCATCAAAATAATCAAAGACGTGTCAACAAAGACGTGGACCTTTCTACTTTGTAATTAAGATTATTTATTTATGTTTGTGTGGGTTGTGCGTTCTTCAGAAACTACGTAGTTGGAGAATAACAAAATATCACAGCACAAACTATATAATATAAAAAACAACAAAATCAAAATCGAAAACCTAGTAGTTTTTTTGGACTGGAATGAGAAGGAGCACCCGCAGGTGTTAAGAATCAAACAGCAAATGAAGCAAAACTTACCTCCTCTAAGACGATCAACTAATTGACGGATCAAACAACGTATCAGTTATAAGCATATGAAATTGGAAAGAAGAGCTATTATCAATTAAGATGGTGTTTGGCCGGGCGGTAGGAGTTTGGCTTCTGCGTTAGCTTACCACCCCAAATTCCTGGCTTTTTAGCTTTTAGCTTTTTAACCCTTTAAAATACTAAAAAGCTCCTCCATCCAAACACTAAAAAAGAGCTTTTCTGCGTTATGATAACACAAAAGCTAAAAAGCCCTCTACTAACGCTCCCCCAAACACCCCCTAAAACACCAAACCCTATAAATTGGATTTAATCCGCTGATTGAGGATGAACGTAGCATCGAAAGCAAAATTAGGGAAAAGTGGAATATATATGGGTAGGTGGAAACTTAAAAGGCCGGCCCAATGCATTCCGTGTTTGTCATGTGATTTTATTTAGGTTCCATAATCGGGTTAAAATACTACGGCTAATTTTTATTTATTTATTTATAGCCGATATTTTTATTATTAATTTATCCGAATATTTTGTAAAAAAAATCGTTTTATTAACTAAATATATTTATATTTATTGATTTTTAATAAAATTTAAACATTTTATTATTTATTATATAAAAAGGGTGTTAAGTGTAATAATCATTAAATTAATCTTAATCGTTGGATCAAGATGGAAAAAAATAATTAAGGGTTGGGATTGTCCCAAGCTATTTTGCTTTAAGTATATTTTATAGATTATTACTAGTACTAGTATTTATTATTATTAGGAAAATTTTAACTTACGTTTTTAGAGCACACGGAGTGGTGACGGCCTAAACACGGTGTTCTGAGTGAAAAATTTGTAGTGAGGATTTTGTAGAGTGGTAACAGTGTTCTGGACAGTGTTCTGTAATTTTTTATTATTTGTTTGATTTATTTTTTAATGGTGATAATTGTATAATTTAATATATAAAAAACAAATAAATTAAATAAAACAAAATTTAATTTAATTAATTCATTAAAACGAAATAAACCGATTAGGAAACACAAGTTACAGCTCTTACTGCGCAGCGATGAAGAAAAATCCGGTTCTCATTATCTAGCCGTTCAATCATCTTGAAATTTGAACTGTAACTTCATAACATATAGATGAACATTCCGACCGGAGGAAATTTCGATCTGAGCTTTTGATTGACAGATATTCAAAGTCGAAATTCATTGCAGAAAGCTGAATTAGCTTCTGGAACAGCAGCATTAAGCAGAAGTAAAAAGATAACTGTGTCTTCGTTATCCAACGAATTCTTGTGATTTTTGGATATGTTATAGATGGCATATGTTTCTACATTGTGTCAAAATTTCATAGTCATTGGATCTTTCTACAATGAGATATGGAATTACAAAGTATCTGCTGATCGGTTTTTGCTGCACGAAGTCAGGAAATTACTGGGCATTCGTTAACCGTTGGATCGAGCTGAATTTTGGATATGATGTTAACGATAGATAGACTTCGTGTAAAAATTTGAGCTTCATCAGATTAGTAATCATGGAGATATTCACTACTGAAGTGTTCACACTGCTAGCTTTGTTCTCACTGCTAGTGCATTTCTCGTTCTCACTGCTAGTTCATGGTTCTCGCTGCCCGTATACTCCGTTCCCACTGCCAGTGCAGTTCTCGCTGCCAGTAGTATTTTGAGCTGTTCTCACTGCTTAGTGGTCTGACACCTTTCCAGGCTGTTCTCACTGCTTAGTATTTTGATGTTCACGATATTTACCAAGTGCCAAAAGAAGTTTGTACGTAGTTTCGTCGTCGGAGGAGGATGAATCGGATGACATTTTATTGAATTATTGAAAGTAATGTATATATCGTGAATATTTGAGTAATTTTACGATAGTTGAAATTGATTGTGAACCTCACTTGTGAAGTGTATATATAGAAAAGCAAAAAATATTGGTTTCACTTGCAAAAAATGTATTTTTTTTCTTTCCTACACCCGTGACCCAACAAAACAAAATAAATAAAAACAAAACACAATTTGCATTTTTTTGTAGTATATCCCTTCTCGTGAACCAACAAGAAGTTAAACAAGAAAAAAACAAATAAAATAAAACCAAAAGAAGAAAAGCACTGCCGAACAAAAACAAAAAAAAAAAAGAGAAAAAGTAAAAAAAAAATAATAAAAAAAGAAAGGATTTTGTGGATTGCAGATTCTTGAAATGGACGGTGGTGTTGAAACGGTGTCCAGAACACCGTTGGGAACGGCGACAGGGAGTGGTAGAACACTGTCCAACAGTGTTCTGGACCAAAAACGCAGACAAAAACGGTACCACTCCGTGTGCTCTTAGGGCACATGTTTATGTAATTTATTGATGTTGAATTTTTTATAAATACTATATAAAGTAATTAATAAAGGTGGATATAAAAAAATTAGTGAATTTAATAATGAATTTTGTGAGATATTTAGAAACTTCTAGCGCATTTAACGAAGGTTACAAACCCTTTTAATTTAATTTAAGTTTATATATAGTTATATATATATATATATATATATATATATATATATATATATATATATATATATATATATAGGGTAGTGATCAAGAGGGAAGTGTCTTTTTTGGGGAAGGAATGAAGTGTTAGTACGCATCAGGAAGCATATTACAATTATCAATCAAAACGTCAGTAAAAAATTATTTTTATCGTTAAATAGTAATCAAAAGCGATGCTATAAAGAATATTTTAACGAATGAATTTCATTTTTAAGTCATAACATTAATTGATGAATATTTATATAATTAATTGTTAAGATGCAGTGTGATGCATATTAACTAAGATGCATCGCGATGCATCATAAAACTTCACATTATTTGAAAAATATTTTTATTGTTAAGATGCATCACAATGCAGATTAACTAATATGCACCGCGATGCATCTTAACGGATTTGGATCAAATATTCATAAATCGATACTATAACTTGAAGAAAAATTTTATCACGGAAGCTTAACATTTATAACATCGATTCTGATTAACATTTACTAAATTTCAGTTTGCTTTTTTCGAGATTAGTATAGGTGAAGGTAATATGCTTCCTGATGCGTACTAACGCTTCCCCCTTCCCTCAAAAAATGGACTTCCCTCTGGATCATGCCACTATATATATATATATATATATATATATATATATATATATATATATAGGGGAAGGTTCAAATGAGAACCACTTTAAAGTTGAGAACTGTGAGAACCACAACGAATACGTGTTTGTTCACATGTGATTAACTTCAATCATATGTGAACATTGATGTACGTTTAAGTGAAAAAGAAAAAAGTAAAAAAAATCTTAAAATCATACCGAAAAACGCAAAAAACAAATACATGTTCACATGTGAACGATAATGTGAACAAATCGGTTAAAATGTGTTTTAAGACGTAAATTTATGATTTTTTTTTACTTTTTTCTTTTTCAATTAAACCTACATCAATGTTCACATATGATTGAAGTTAATCACATGTGAACAAACACGTATTCGTTGTGGTTCTCATAGTTCTCAACTTTAAAGTGGTTCTCATTTGAACCTCCCACTATATATATATATATATATATATATATATATATATATATATATATATATATATATATATATATATATATATATATATGGGGGAGATCATGAGGGAAGGAGGAAAGCAATTTTCAGCCACACATCCCGGTCAATGCAAAAGTCAACGCGGTGGCATTTTTGTAAATAACTTAAAATCACCTCACAGGCTCGTAAACATGCATTTCAAAAGCATGTTAATCAAAATCAAATTTTCAGCACGTTAACATGCATTTCAAAAGCATGTTAATCAAAGTTACAATTTAAACATTCATTTAAGGTGAATATTAGCTCATATTGTTATTATTGTATAATAACTCATATTCATTATAAATGCATGTTAACATCTCATTGAATTTTTAACATTCATTCATGATGAATATTAACTTATATCATGCTGATGAACATCATAACATTCATTTATAATGCATATAAGCTCATATATATTGCGATACATTGATGAATGTTATTTTATTACGTTCAACATATATAATAACTTATATAAGGTAAAAAACAACAAAAATGAATGTTTAAGAATCTTTATTGTAATTTTGATTAACATGATTCGCAAATGCATGTTAACCTTCTGAAATTTACATTTTTAAAATTCAATGATGAATGGCGATTGTAATACAATTAATTCCTCGTTTATAAGTTTTGAATTACGAAATTCGTTTAATTTTATTGTTTTCATTGAAAAATAAAATATTTCACAAAAACCCAAAAGTTACACCCAAACTTTAATATTTTTGATGAATATGTATAACGAGGAATTGATGATCTAAATGAACGCGATTGATGAATTCGAAATTTTATAATGTTTCTAATTGATGAATCATTGAAAAGCATACTTTAATTTGGGTTTTTTGACAAAAATTGGTGAAGTGTGGGAAAAAAGTGGGGAGGAAATGGGTGGCTAAGAGTTGCTTCCCTCCTTCCCTCAAATTTAGTACTTCCCTCTTGATCCTTCCCCTATATATATATATATATATATATAAACTTTGTGTTGAACAATCACTAAGAGTTTAAGCTTTAGGGTCTAGCTCTCGGGCAGAAAAAGGATAGCTGCAAGTGGGGAAACTCACATTGATTTACAACCAAAATCCTATCTTATAGTCAAGGCGGCGTGGTGTAGATAGGCGTCCTCAATATAAAATTTATGTAGTGTAAAACTTTTTTTGTAGTTACGAGTATTTTCGATATTCATCTATAAAAAAGTTATGGTTAAGCATAATTTTGAAACTTGTCATATAATAAAAATGGGAAAAAAAAAATGACAACCCTTAGGGCTGTCAATAAGATACTTTACGTTAATTAATTAAACATACAGTTTTTGGAGCACAAATAAAAGAAAAGTTTTTGGCGCATTAAACACAAACATTATATTAAATATATATGATTTTGTGGCAATAAGAAAAGTTTTAACTTCATTGAATGTATTTGATTAATCTTATATCATTTCCAGAAGAAAAAAAAAAAAAAAAAAAAAAAAAAAAAAAAACCTAGATTCCTTCCATTATTTAAAAAAAAATTCTAACTCTGCCCCTTTTAAATGTATGATTTAAAAACTTCAGTTTGGCATTCAATACAAGCATGAATTTGTATTTATGAATAGGCTGGATATTTATTTTAAGCTAGTGATTTTGGCCCGTGCGATGCACGGGTAATATTACATAATGTTATTTGTAATTTATATTAATATAGGATACATATTATACGAAACAATAAAAATATGTAACATGTAAAACTAAGTATTTATAAATTTTAATATGAAGCTAATGGATTCATTTTTGATTTGGGTTTTTGAAAGTTTTTCTAAAATATGGGTTTTGAAATAACTATTCACGAAGAGTTTGTGTGTTGGAGCCGTCTCATGGGCTCTTGTTTTCGAGCTTTTGTGTTGGTTAATTTTCTTATGCGTTTATTTTTCTTCTTGTGATTCTCTATTTATTAGCTGTTTATTTGACGTGTAAACACAATGCGTGATGTAATTTTTGTTTGTTATCGCCATTTTATCTAGGATGATTCCCCGGTTTTTCAATAAAAAGGTTGAATGCGAACGTAGGTAGATATAGCAATGCTTATATGCTTATGCTACAAACTAACTAAAAAAAAGTATTAAACTCAAGGCGTTGTAAATAGCTACATATTACATGTACAATGATAATATATGTAATGTTTGGTAACGTCTATACACCAACTCTTAATACACTTCAGTCCTTGTATTTCGCAATTAGCCTTTTGGATACGAAGTTGGACGCTCCACTTACCCATGTGGTAAAACTCAGTTACAAAGGTTGAACATATACATCCAAACGTCATTGGTCATATACTATTCTTTGAAAGGTAAGGTCGGCTTATTCAGTAATTAAAAAATCTCATAATTAACATTCGATATGAGCAATACATAAATAAATTTCACTATTATATTACATTGACAAAAAATTAATGAAAACAACCAAAATTTGCAAGCCTCGATCTGCTCCTTCAAAAATTCGGCTTACCATCCCTTTTAAAATAGACGACATATCTCGAAGTTGTACTCAAAGTATAACACCCCTCGTTAATTGTAAACAATCATATAATATTGGTGACACGGAAGCGTATATTTAAAACATTTCTATCAATGTACTCAAAATGTCAATAAACTTTTTCAAAGCCAAACACATGACATTTCAACAAACTTGGTGTTATATAATTCAAAACACTTTTTACAGTTATAAAATTTACATCAGAGTAACCGTCTGTCAAACATTCCATCCAGTCCAACAACTTCCTGCCCTGCCTAATATGTCCCATCTATTTCAACCTGCAGGAAGAACTGTGGGAGGGTTAGCACAACGCTAAGTGAGTGAAACTATAAGCAACAGTCTAACCTAGCATAACAATCTGTTTACATCAAATAACAATAAACAGAAAATCAATCAATCACTTGACATCCAATCAATGTCAAGCTACTCACATCAAACATTATCAATCGTCATGAGGACCGGTGGCTCCTGAGATACCCTAATACCGGTTTGGTACTCAGGGAACCCTTATCAATCATCTGTATTGGCCTATACAGAATTACCGGTAACCAGTTGTTAATCACACACGACCTAGATCTCTAAACCAACATTTCAAGTTTCAAGATCTCCTGTCGTCTACAATAACAACCAAGTCCAACTGTCAAGTCAAGTTGACCTCAGAATCTTACATACTAGCTCAAACAGCCAAGTAAGCAAACCACCTAACTAACATGGCAAGTTATCTCAACAGATGCATCATATCAAAGTAATACTATAAATTACTTATTGTAAATCAAATCATTACAACTAAATCACACTGAGGTTACAGATCCACTCACCGACTACCTCAGGCCTCCACTCAGTAGTCTAATACCACTGAGCCTTCTCCACATCTGAGAATCAATAATTCAAATATAAGTTAGTAATCCGTATCAATACATAACTTATATCAATTAATAATATTAGGAACTTAACATGATACATATTAATATTACTAGTTCCTAATCCTGTACCAATGATTTACAATATAATCATTATCATATATTAACCTACAACAGATATCAATCACATTACGATTAACAATCAAACAAAATGTGATATCAGCCTATCAAGCCGCCGGATTCCCTAAGAAGCCGCCGGCTTCCCACAAAACAACCTGAATCCGCCGGATTCCCTGAATCCGACCGGATTCCGCAACTTTCACCGAATCCGCCGGATTCCCGTGAATCCGACCGGATTCCCTCATTTCTGCCGGAATCCGCCGGATTCCCGTGAATCCGCCGGATTCCCTCGTCGTCCCAGCCCAGTTCGAACTGATCAAAACCCTAACCCGCGATTTTATATCCAAATCACCAAAAACACGATTTTAAACGGTTATAAACGACTACTAACATTGCATAATCAATATGTAACACTTATAACCTGTTTCTAACATCCAAATCTCTCAAATCATCAATTTACCCAAATTCAATCAAAAATCAAATTCTTAAATACTCAAGAATACTTACTGATTGAAGAATCTAACGATGGTAATCTGATGATTATGAAGATTCACGAGAATCACAACTTCCTGATTTGATTTCTAGTTTGATTTGGAGGTTTTCAGAGAGTTTCTGTGAGTTTCAGAATAAAATGAATAACTTTCCTAAATAGGAAAGGATATATATAAGTCGGCTCATCCAACCGCCTTCAATATACGGGTATAATTTAATACCCCATCTCAATCTATTGTCTGGAACCCGAAAACCACTTACGAGTCCAAACATTTTATTGCACCGTCAACTATATTAATTTACAACAATTAATAGTTCATTTATCACATTGGAATATTCAGTTCCTATTCCAATTATTTCAACTAATTTCAAACAATATTATTTCCAAACACATTTAAATACTTATTTAAATCAAGAAATAATATAAAACAACTAGGTCCATTTCGAGGATGTTACAACTCTTCCCCCCTTAAAGAGATTTCGTCCCCGAAATCTAACCTCAATCAATCTGACTAATGTGATATAGTCACATACCTCTTAGCATACATTAATCCTCAATAGCAACTTACAACTATTCTTAGACTAGTTGAATTCTTTCCACATGCACATATCCAAATGTACATGCTTCTATCTTTTCCTATGCACACTTACAGTGCATCTATCCAATATCTCATAGGAACCAATCATCTATCTAATTCCTTTATCACCAATCAGATAAAAGTTTAAAGCACCCAATGACTTTAACCAACAACAATAAGTGAAACCTAACATCACTTACTAGGTCTACGCAACCAGAAATTAGCAACATGCTAAAATCTTTAACCTATTTTCACTGTTCATATCTGTTATCAATAAAACAGCAATCACAATATCACAACAGTGGTTATTAACCACAATGCACCTAGCAGCACTGAAATAAAATTTCAATTTCACGACTAACAACCAGTCTAATATTCAGATAACAATCTCAAATCTCTACTATCAAGGATCTGAAATCCAAATCTAGGTCAACTTTTCATCCAAAAGTTTCATACCTACTTTCTTTTGAATACTCTATCATATTCACATGTCATTTCAATCATATGAAACCTTTTACTTAAAATAATCCAGATTCCTATCACCTTAATAAGTACTGCAGAGGTCAACTCAGTAGGTAAAACTACAATCAACAAGTACTTTGCTCAATCAACAATAGTACCACAATCAAATATTACCTACATTCAACCAACCTCTACATTGACTTATTTCTGCTTGTAACTCCTTTCATTACAATCTATCAATTGTCGACAACAACAAAGTCAACAACAACAACTGTCCAAACAATAATCACAACACTAGTGATTATACATTCCAGTACGCCTATCCATACTTACTATTTATCTTCAAATCTAACTAACCATCAAGTTAGAATTTACATAACGCTTAAACTGGTAAGACAGCCATAATCTTATCTTAGCAACCAGTTAATTCAATTCACATTTTTAAATCTTAAACTACTAATCACAAGCAATTAGAAATTATACAACTTTAACCATACAATCACTTAGTACTAAATTCCATCAATCTAGCAACTAAGTCAGTCTTAATCAACATATTATGATACTACAGATCAAGCATCACAATATCACAATGTGCTACTTTCCAACACATTACTAACCAAATCTACATCAAGTTAATCATAATTAACTAACTTCTACACAACTTATGGCACATTTTAATTCATTCTATTAAAACTTATCATGCCATTTATTATCATGTATACTACACATACATATCTACACAACTTCAGGTACTCTCTTAAATGGACATATATACATCAATTCCATTTCATTCTATACACTAGGCCATTCAAACTATTAAAGTCTATACCAAGCCTTCATATTACTACTAATCATCACATATCCATACCACAGGACATGGAACAATTACCAATCAGCAATTCTATGTTTCACTTATATACATACCACTTAGTATATAACTTAAACAATTTAGTCCAAACTTACAAGAAAGTTTGGTGAATACAATCATCACCTACCAATTTCAAGGTTTCCCTTACTTCTTAACACTTACAATTATACATACAAAATTTCTTAAAACATGAACAACCTTCAATTCATATTCTCTCATTTTATCCAACAACGATCAACTAAACCTTTAACACAATCCAACTCCAGGTATACTTTTATATCATACCTTACTTGGATCTAATCCTAATTTTCCACTTCATCACTTACTTCATTTGTATAAAATCAACAAATAACTAAAGAATCCATTCAATTCTTTCAATGTCTAAGTAACTCACCATGAAGTACCAATCAACCTAGGCAACTAATAATAATAACCTTCAATTATTCATCATCTCACAGTCTTACCCAATCAAAGCTATCATCACAAGCCTCATACACTGGTAAGACTTTCTTATCACAATCCTAATCAATGTGATTTAACTTACATCATTCAACAATTTATAACTGTCATATCATTCAATGACTTCATATGTGTATAATTTTCTAACACATATTCGGTTCAAATATCATATATTTCCTAACTGAATACTTAATTATACTTAACACTATTTCAATTACTTAATACTAGCTTTAAGTAATTACTCAAGTTTTCACAACTTAATACAATTTAGGAATTCAATCATATTCCACACAATCATAACATTACAATCTATGTTAGATTATTTCAACACACACAGTTGACTACATGTCAACTTTGATTTCAATCAACCAATCAATAAAATCCTCTAATTGCTTTTCTCAAGTTTGACCTATCCTCAAACCAATCACAAGCAATTAATTTTATACACAATTCTCTATTCATGGTTTGACTTTCAAAGTTAACATACTATCAAGTTAACTCCCAACAAACCATTTCATCTTATATGTTCACTTTCAAACATATATTTCAAATTATTACTTTCAATAATTTCATCAATCCTTTACTAGGACAAGATCAACCTACATCAATCTTGGCTCCATACAAGCCATTTCATATAATATGTTTACTATCGAACATAAACTTCAAATTATTACATTCAATAATACTTGTAATTTCTCAAGCAAGACAATATCAACCTATCTCAACTTTGGTTTCATACAAGCCAGATACAACATAGTGATTCATATAAACACTATGTGAATCCACCTACAGGTAATCTATCATTATCAATCACAATTACCTATTTAACAGAATCCAAATTGTCATTTATGTTTATCAACAAAACAATTATCAATGACAAACATTATTTACCCTGGCATCTTTACAGTCCAAATAGCATAGCTCTATCAACTGATTGTTTTCTTATCAAAACAATTATTAAACAACTTAGCATACTTTCATGCTCAATTTTTCCAAAATCACATTACATTTCTTTTATACCAAGTAGCCTCAACAAGTTCATGTGACACAACATAATATAACAACGGTGATCAGGCGTTGCAAGATTATGTTCTTCACAATCCATCCTCAGGCCACTCCACATTATATATATCAATGTGATATACTCTTATCTCATATATATTAAATACTTCATGATTTCAAATCAATCTACATCTATTTAGTAGTTTCTATCAGCTGATACACACTCAAAATCAGCTTACTACTTACATATTCAATCTTACATATGCAAGCCATTTCACATACACACAATGTTCTAATTTTCAGCAACTGAATTACTCAGTATATCACTTATCTGAAACCTCAAACATATGATAACTTATCATCATAGTTTCAACACTTAACATTAATCAATGTCCCTATTTTCCTCAAAATTCAGGACACATCTTAATCAACTATCATCACTTTGACATATGCTATCATATCAAGCATCACTGTCACAACAAGTCTACTTAATCATGTTACTATCAAACATTTCATTTATTAATTTCACAATTGACCAGAAAGATCTATCACTTCCCAATCAATTTCACATTATTACACTCTACATTTCTCTTAAACCTATCAGTCATGGTTTATATCAAGTGTTTAACTATAGTCAACACATATCATATAGTCACATAAACACATATTTTCTCAAATAGCAGTCATTATCAATTCAATGACACGACCTTCCTTAGCAAGGATTTAGATCACACCTTGTGATTAATCCATTAACATAATACTATCAATTATCTCGTCTCACCAATAAAGACACTCCTTAGGTTCTAACATCAATCTTGCTAAAACCTTAATCAACTCTCTGTCTACTTAAACATATTTCTGCATTTACAATTCAATCAGAATTAATCACAACAACGAACATCTTATTCAATACCTCTATCCTCATGTCAACCTATAGCAATCAATAGTTGACTCAACACTGGGGAATCATATCAGTCTGACTCAATTAACTTCATAACAAGGCTTACTCAACATAACAGAGTAAACAATTCAAGTTAATTTAAATTAACACAGGCTTATCGAAGATTACCTGACAATCTTAAGCCCACAAGCGTTGAGGAAACATGAAATATACTAATCAGATACTCATGTTCCTCCATCTCTGCAATCAAACAACACTTCACAACTTGTTAAAGGTTAGTACATATTCAACTAACTACTTTCTCACACATTCACTAATCAACTAAACCCACACCCACTGGAATGTTTGACTCAACTCATCAAAGTTTAGGATTGAACATTCTATCAAGTCCAATTCACCCAAACTATTGCTCTGATACCAACTTATAACACCCCTCGTTAATTGTAAACAATCATATAATATTGGTGACACGGAAGCGTATATTTAAAACATTTCTATCAATGTACTCAAAATGTCAATAAACTTTTTCAAAGCCAAACACATGACATTTCAACAAACTTGGTGTTATATAATTCAAAACACTTTTTACAGTTATAAAATTTACATCAGAGTAACCGTCTGTCAAACATTCCATCCAGTCCAACAACTTCCTGCCCTGCCTAATATGTCCCATCTATTTCAACCTGCAGGAAGAACTGTGGGAGGGTTAGCACAACGCTAAGTGAGTGAAACTATAAGCAACAGTCTAACCTAGCATAACAATCTGTTTACATCAAATAACAATAAACAGAAAATCAATCAATCACTTGACATCCAATCAATGTCAAGCTACTCACATCAAACATTATCAATCGTCATGAGGACCGGTGGCTCCTGAGATACCCTAATACCGGTTTGGTACTCAGGGAACCCTTATCAATCATCTGTATTGGCCTATACAGAATTACCGGTAACCAGTTGTTAATCACACACGACCTAGATCTCTAAACCAACATTTCAAGTTTCAAGATCTCCTGTCGTCTACAATAACAACCAAGTCCAACTGTCAAGTCAAGTTGACCTCAGAATCTTACATACTAGCTCAAACAGCCAAGTAAGCAAACCACCTAACTAACATGGCAAGTTATCTCAACAGATGCATCATATCAAAGTAATACTATAAATTACTTATTGTAAATCAAATCATTACAACTAAATCACACTGAGGTTACAGATCCACTCACCGACTACCTCAGGCCTCCACTCAGTAGTCTAATACCACTGAGCCTTCTCCACATCTGAGAATCAATAATTCAAATATAAGTTAGTAATCCGTATCAATACATAACTTATATCAATTAATAATATTAGGAACTTAACATGATACATATTAATATTACTAGTTCCTAATCCTGTACCAATGATTTACAATATAATCATTATCATATATTAACCTACAACAGATATCAATCACATTACGATTAACAATCAAACAAAATGTGATATCAGCCTATCAAGCCGCCGGATTCCCTAAGAAGCCGCCGGCTTCCCACAAAACAACCTGAATCCGCCGGATTCCCTGAATCCGACCGGATTCCGCAACTTTCACCGAATCCGCCGGATTCCCGTGAATCCGACCGGATTCCCTCATTTCTGCCGGAATCCGCCGGATTCCCGTGAATCCGCCGGATTCCCTCGTCGTCCCAGCCCAGTTCGAACTGATCAAAACCCTAACCCGCGATTTTATATCCAAATCACCAAAAACACGATTTTAAACGGTTATAAACGACTACTAACATTGCATAATCAATATGTAACACTTATAACCTGTTTCTAACATCCAAATCTCTCAAATCATCAATTTACCCAAATTCAATCAAAAATCAAATTCTTAAATACTCAAGAATACTTACTGATTGAAGAATCTAACGATGGTAATCTGATGATTATGAAGATTCACGAGAATCACAACTTCCTGATTTGATTTCTAGTTTGATTTGGAGGTTTTCAGAGAGTTTCTGTGAGTTTCAGAATAAAATGAATAACTTTCCTAAATAGGAAATGATATATATAAGTCGGCTCATCCAACCGCCTTCAATATACGGGTATAATTTAATACCCCATCTCAATCTATTGTCTGGAACCCGAAAACCACTTACGAGTCCAAACATTTTATTGCACCGTCAACTATATTAATTTACAACAATTAATAGTTCATTTATCACATTGGAATATTCAGTTCCTATTCCAATTATTTCAACTAATTTCAAACAATATTATTTCCAAACACATTTAAATACTTATTTAAATCAAGAAATAAAATAAAACAACTAGGTCCATTTCGAGGATGTTACACAAAGCCTTTCTATATTTAAATCTATCAATCATAACAATCTGTTATATTGTTTTTTGTCATGCCCGCATAATCTTTTCCTGCTCTTAAAAATCACGATAAATTAAGTATGCACTCACGTATTTTCCATGAACATTGTTGACATCTTCCCCGAGTTGATCAAGGAAAATGGTGACGTTTTTGTAGGATGTTTAGTTTTGGGAGTGGAGTTCTACTCCTTTGTATTGAAGATTTTATGAAATACATATACATAGCCAATGAAGGACATGAAAGTGGTTCTTTAGAGTTTGTAAAGGAACGTGGAAGGAAAAGTTATCTATTACTCGTTACTTATATACTACTCCGTATTACTTTGGAGAGTAAATGCAACACTTCAATATAAATGCAAGCAACTGAAGGGATGGTGTAAACTCTACTACTACTACTACTACTACTATCAATTCATGAGTTTCGTTGTATTAAAATGTTCTCAATAAAACGGATATTACAATTGTGAAGAAAATGATCGGGTGCATAACTTACAACTACTATCACAATTATTTATTTATTTATTTATTTATTATATTATATATATGTTTAAAAGATAAGATTAAATGGTTTTGAGCGTAAAATTATTCATTTGTGTTTGCCATATACTTTTATGGGTATTGTATAAAAAAACTATATATAAGAGAAGATATAAATTTATATACTTAATGTATTAAAGGACTCATTTTCCTTTTCTTCATAAATATTACTATTATAAGTAATTAATTTATTTATTTTGTTAAATATTATTATCGTCTACCATTTTTACCTTCATCAATTGATTTTCATAAGAAATTATTATTCTTAGTATTTATTGTCATAATTAATTCATTTATTTTGTTAAATATTATTATCGTCTACCATTTTTACCTTCATTCTTGATATTGATTTTCATAAGAAATTATTATTCTTAGTATTTATTGTCATAAATTATTTTTAGTATTATGTTTTATTACTATCATTATTAAACATTTTATCTTTTTACCATCTTTTAACTTCATTTAGTATAATGGTTAATTACTCACCATCATTATCATAGTGGTTAAAACTTTTTACCATAATTTATTATAGTGGGTAAAAAGATCATTAATAGACCAAGACTCAATCTTTAATGTATTGTAGATTATTATTTGCTATATAGATTTTAATTCATAAACTTTTTTGCCTCAACGTAGTAATAAAGTAATGATACTATTGGCACGATATTTGGTACAACTATACGAGTAATAGATATTGTTTGATTACTCGGTACAAAAGGGGGTATAATTAGTAAAAAAAAAATCCAATACTAAAATTAAAAAAATTAAAAAATAGGTAATGCAGATAATTAAATATATGTTAAATATTTTAGATGGATTTTTTTGGAAAATTATTAAAAAGTACAACATACTTTGACTATATATTCATTTAAGTACCTCTACTAATTTTTCGATTGACTAAAGTCACTCAACTATTTAATAGTATATGATCTTTGACGAAAACAAATTTTTGATACTTTTGTTACGCTTTTATATCACGTATTTGGCATGTAAGGCTGTCTGATACCTCCTTTTAAATATTTTTTTGATACATGTATGTCAGCTTACGATTATCGGATACAAAAATGACTTTTTAGTAAAGATATATGTACGTTTGAGTCAAACAAAAATATTTATGGGACTTTATCAATTACAACAAAGTGTAAAGAGATTTAATCGTATACTATGAAATAGCTGGGTAACATTTTCAATCGAAAAAATAGTTGAGGTAGTTAATTGAATACTATCAAAGAGTTGAGTGACTTTTTGAATCAAAAAATAGTAAAGGTACTTAATTGAATATATAGTGAAAGTACGTCATATTTTCTCAACAATTTCCCAATTTTTTACTTATTCCTTGAGGTGTCATGCATAGTTGTTAACTTGTGATTCGATACGTGACTCGAAATCTCGATATTTAACTCGTGACTCGACTCGACTCATAAGGGTCACTATTTTACAATAATATGTATATTTATATGTATATGTATATTATTGTTTAAGATTATTATTTTTAAGTGTAGTAAAACATGATGAGAGCATTTAATCAAGTCATTATTCGGCAATCAACATAAATGTTTAATTTAATATAGATTATAGTAATTTCTTTTTATATTTTGTTATGTTAGTTTGTGTGACACCCGGTCAAAAATGACCCAAATTACCGTCCAAATTTAAACTTTAACTACGAAGTATTAAATAACACGAAACGATTATCTAATAATCACACGTACACAAATCTTGTAGAACGCAGAAACCCAAAATACAATTTGGTGAAAAACATTTTTAAACAAAGTATTATTATTGAGAATAATAACTCCGTACTCTGAAAATTATTTAAATACATTTTAGATACAGAAAACTATCCGTCAATCTAGACAAAAACAAAGATGTATTTTTATACTTCATTAAAAATATTTTCATAAAATACTTTGATTAAAAACGTATACGAAATAATATTTAGAATATTATCATTTTAAAACATTAGACTACTTAACGATCGGGTACACAAACACGGGACGAAAAATACACACACACCTCAATAATTGAGGCCGGTGTATATACACCGACCCCAATTATTTCCCTCTCACAAACACACACTCGGCTCTCATCTCTTTCTCTCGGTTCCTCTCCATCGATCAACACAACAACAATCAACAACAACATCAGTAACAATCATCATCTTCATCACCTTCTTGGCATCATCATCTTCACCATCGACATCCTCATCATCTCCATTTTCGGTTCCAACTTGAGTACGTATGAATCTTCACTAATTTACTTCAATTTTATGTTTATAGTGCGTTATATATCATGTATTAGCATTCCAATAAGTTGATTATGTTCAAAAATGGATTTAAAACTGGTTTTGTGAGTATTCTGCTCGAAACAGACCTGAAACGACCTCACAGCCGTTCGGCTATACAAAGCAGTTCGGCTATACCAAAGCCGTTCGGCTATACCAAAGCAGATCGACTAAGCTCAGCCGTTCGGCTAAGAAACCTTAGCCGATCGGCTATGTGCACTTTTTCAGCAAACCATATTTTGTAGTTTGGTAGTCCTCTGAGTCACGGTCGTCTGGGCAGCTTGATCGTCTAAATCCGAGTTCGTATGAGGGAGATATGGTCAAAACGGTGCAGCCATGTCAAAACAGTTTCACAACGAACTTTTTATATATATACACGACGAATGTTCTTACGAAAACAAATCAAATTATGTTTTTGAAATATAATTTCAATTCCGTCACCAACGGGTCGTACACTTTTACAAACTACCAACTTAATTGGATTTCAAACATATAAACATAAACACGAATCGAATACTTTGAACACCTACAATCAAACGAACAAACATACGAATGATTCACTAAACACTCACTTACAAATATACAACCTCGCGTGTTTAGGACACTAGGAGACTTCGGGGATTGTTTATTACACGTCGGATACGTACATTGCTCGGATAGACTCAGGTGAGTCTTACGGTCCCTTTTTACTGTTTACACATTGGGGGAGATGCATTACTTGTTTTACTCGAACACATGTACTTACTTACTTGATTACAAACTGATTTACTGGTATATCGATTGCATGAGGTTTACTTAATCCAATGAAGTCCCTTTAATCATAGTTGTTAGTTATGGACTTAAGCGCGAGTACTAGTAAATGGATCCATTAGGACTGACAATCCTCACCCAGGGTAGCACGCACTACCTCGAACATACAAGTATAAATGGGTGTTTCTTACTCGTTACATATGAATGTTCTGGATTAGCATTCACGAGGGCAAAATCACTGATTGTTAAGCTTCGACTATGGTGCTCATGGCAATATATACGGAAACTATTACGACTGCGCAATATTTACTAAATGATTTTACAAGCTGATGTGTTCAAACTGTTACTTACTATAAACCTGTGAGATTCACCAACCTTTTGGTTGACCTGTTTTAGTAATGCATTCTCAGGTACACAGCAACAGTAGGGTTGATCAGTACGGATGGCCCAGCATGATATGCTTTAGTAGCTCGAGTCGCATGCAATTACACATATGAAGATTTTACTTGCATTATCTTTTGTATAATGATTATGTACTTAAAATCTAACAAAACAAGTTGCGAACTCATCAATGATGTATTACTTTTGAAAACTTATGTATTAATGTAACATCTTCTACAACGTCTCATTTAGAGTCGTTTGCTTGTACTTTAGTGTTTTGATATTTGATTAGTCACGCCCAAAAACAATCGCTTCCGCAAAGCATGAAATTGGGGGTGTGACAGTTTGTGTATTACATTGCACTAAAAGTTTGTTTGATTTTCTTACTCGTAAGAGTCTCATAGGACTCGGAAGAGTCAATAAACAACTCGTAAGGGTCAAAGTCGTTTGAGAGTCGGGGTCTGATTCACCCCGTTTTTTGGATTTTTGATTCGACTTGTAGAGTCGACTCGTAAATCGTAACTATGATGTACACTTCTTACTATGTTTGACGATTCAAGTTTTAGTTCTAGTAAAAGTTGAATACACATCCTATTAGATTTGCTTGGTTCTATATCTAGTTTGAAAGAACTTTCATCCATCGAAGTGTTTGAATATATGTTTATATGAGTTGTGAGCACCAATTTGTCTCAAGTTTTATAAGTTTGGAACATTCAAGTGAGCATGGCTTACAGCCACTGATATATATATCAAGGCATATATATCAATTTTGAATGTATCCATAAATAAAGTAAGAAAACCATGGAGCAACTGTTGAGGTTAATTCAGTTTATGTATTTACATAAAGCAATAATGTGTTTCAGTGTAGATTGTTCTTGAACTTGTTTTTATCTTTATTAATTCATGTAGGTAGTGGAAGTACATGGTGGACTAATGAGTTTGGTTTAATACTATGATGTAGATTGTAGAGCCATTTTGGAAGTAATAGATGGGAGTAGCTGATGCAGCAAGACCTTCAATGCCAGTTTCTCGATCTAATGTTGCATAGTGCAAGAAAGACTATTCATATTCTTTTTACAGAAATTATGATTTTTTTTACATGCCTTACATGTTGTATTTTGTTTACTTAATATTATAATCAACATGTCATGTATTTGTATGGAGCAATTCATCGTGATTTTGTTTTGGAAAAATGCCACCGTTAATTGTGGTGTTCTACAATAGCTTTAACACAGAGTTTGTGATTTTTTTGTAATCGTATGTGTCATATTCACTTGTATTTTCATTTCTCATTTTTTCCTACCAAACAAAGGAAATGATTTCCTTTTCATTTCTCAAATGAATTTCTCTAGCGTAACCAAACGAGGGAATCACATTAATTTCTCAGTCAATTTCATTTCTATATATTTTATTTCTCAACTTCATTTCTTTTCTTTGAATTTATCTCTACTAAACGTGCCCTTACTACCGATAATTTTTGGGAATCACTTCCTATTTAATTTAATTTATTTGTGTAAAGGAATATTCTTAAAGGTTTGATTTTGAAGCTTTTCTTTTATTATTATATTATTAATATTAATTAATAATCAAATACACATCGTTATGCAAGACTGGCTTTAAGTTATTGCAAAATTGATAGTCGACTAGAAAATGATATGTTTTGATTGCGCATGTTGAAGATTAAAAAGAGGGACATGATGTATTTTTGTGAACAAACTTAATAAGGGGTGAAATGTTTAAAACCAAATTGGTCAACAAGACTTAACATTTGTGTTGTTGACCGAATGCAATGCATATATATATTTTGATAAAATATTTTCTGAAGAATGTAAGTGTGAGAGAGAGAACTCGAAACTTGAAACTTGAAACAGTGGTGAGTGGTGACGATCCTTGTGTTTTCGTCAAAATACTTACTGTAAAAGTAGTAAACCAAAATTTATTTTTAACTTATATGGTTAGATTGTTTTTGTTTTGTAATTTTTGTGTTTAGTAGCTTCACGTGTGAATCACGAACTTGAATTCCTCGACTTACATTATAAGTTTTAACATAGATATTACTACTTGCTACTTGTTTAATATCAAAACTTCAACATCAAAAGTAGTAAGTTATATCTAATGAAAACTTATGATCTTTTGTGTCATTCAAAAGGTATAGATACTTGGTACAAAGTTATGCAAAAAAATCAATGATGAAAAACGATATTTTGATGGTCCAATGTGGGCTGAAAACTGTGCTAGTTGTTGTTAGGGGTGTTAAAAAAAAACCGGTTTTTAAACCCTACCCGAGTCAAACCCGAAAACCCTACCCGGTCAAACCCGGGATTGACCCTACCCGGTTCGGGTTTTGTGAGTACCCGCGGGGTACATAACCAGGTTGGGTTTTTATAATTCAAAATCGGGTTGAACCCGGTATAACGCCCCTCATTTTATATGTTAATATTATATTAATAATACGGAAACGTAGTAATTTAAAACACATCATTTCATTTACTGCACCACATTTAATTTAATTAAACAGTTCATAATTAAGTCATACTGGTTCAAAACTATTTAACCACATCTTAAATGGGCATTATATAAAAGCCAACTCGTTTAGTACAAAACATTATCAGAGTAGCATGCTGTCAAGACATTCCTAGCTTCCAGAGCATCAACTTCCTGCTACCCATCTATTCAAAATATAACCTACAGGAAGTAGAGATGAGGGATTAGCACATAGCTAAGTGAGTGAGTTCATCACACAACATTCAACTTATCATAATCACCTAATTACAGCAAACAACATAATAATGAGGATCGGCGGCTCTGGGAATAACCAATAACCCGAGTGGCTCCCCAAGAACACTTATCCAACCAATCCGTATGGCTATAACGGACGAGACCGATAGCTAGTGGTTATCCTACTCAGATACAGTTCAATACACACAACAAATGAAGTAAATCCTTGTATCATTCACACGATAACCAACTAGCCCAACCAACCATTCAACAACTCGTTGACCTCATTAACAACTGATGCCCGAAGGCCACACATTGCACGTTGAGTTATAATCAACAAGGTATATTAAATAAACAACAACAATATATCATGCTTATTCGTTGTAATCCAATGATCACAACTAAATTCAATGGTGAGTTCCGAATCCACTCACCAATACCTTCGTCTTTACCAACTCAGATTCCAAGTGCTACTTTGTCTTTTAGAGGATCTGAGGATCAACATCATAAACAAGTTAGTAATTGAAATCATCAACATATAACTCATATCAACTAATCACATTAGGGATTTAACATCACTATTATTTATGTTATAAGTCCCACTCGTGTGTTACCAATCATTATATAACACGTATCAACTAATTAACATTAAGTTATAGCAAGTAATTACAAAGATTGGAACTGGTCATTTAACCGCCGGCTAAGACCATAAGCCGCCGGCTAGGCCAAGAAGTCGCCGGCTTCCAAGGCCAGCCGCCGGTTCCCAACCCTGGGACGCCGACTCTAACGTGTTTTGAGCAACCAGAAATAAAAAGCGTTTTAAAGCTATTTTACCGTCGGCTAGGGTCTTTGACCCGCCGGCCAAAGGCATTTAGCCGCCGGCTTCCCAAGCCAAACCCACATAGCCGCCGGCTAAGATGCCAAGCCGCCGGCTTGATCATCTGGGCAGCAGCAGCAGCTTGTGTTCCTATTTCTTGCACGAACCTAATGCCCAAAATCTCAACTTTGCACTATACTTTAGTCTATACACGATTTTTAACATCAAAGGGGTGGTTACCACTTCTAGTGAACATCAATCAACAACAATAACATCCTAATATCCTAGATTCACACCAAAATCATAAAATCTATTTAGTTTTCAACTAACTTAAATCATAGCTCAAGAAATTGAATTTGATCCAAACAACTAATCAAGAATCATCACATATCATCATATGTCACATATAATCACCATATAAACTCAAGAAACCAACTCAATTTATCAATTCTCATCAAACCTAACACTTTGAGTTTAAACATAAAAACTTACTTACAAGTAGGTAGATGAACAAGATAAATCAAGCTAGATGATGATGATGCTTGCTAGGATTCACAACTTCAATTTACACTTTCCAATTTGATGATCAAACGTTGATTTTAGGTTAGGGTTTTGTGTAATAGATGAGAGGGAATGAAAAGGGAAAGTGATCAACAAAAAAAAAAAGGATCGGCCCTTTATTTAGCCGACCTAACACATTGGGTATTTTATACCCGCTCTAAATTTATTGTCTAGCACTTCAATACTAAATGCGAGAAATTTATTTTATTGTACCGTCATCTTTAATAAATTAAACCAATCAACATTTTATTTATCACAATAAGTCCTAAGACCTATTTCACCAAGTTTCATAATAAAGCAATTTATAACAAATAAATTTCTAAAACAATTAATTATCAAATTTAAATAGAAAAAAAATACCAGGCCGCCGGAGAGGATGTTACACCCGGGTTGAAATCGGGTCGGGTTGGAAAACCGGTGAAAAACCCAGTTGAATTATTTAAAAAAACCCGGGTCGGGTGGTCAAAAACCCGGTTTCCCTTCATTGACTAAAACCCGGTTCGGGTTTCGGGTCGGGTTGGGCTAAACCCGGTTTTTATTCACGGCTAGTTGTTGTAGTAGATTTTATATTTGACTTTTCACATGATGGGTTGGGTTGGTAAATGGTTTGTTTGGGGTTCTTTATAACGCCCCTAAATTTGAATACATTTTTTTTTTTTTTTTTTTTTTTTAAACGTCGCGGAAGCAATATCCCATATATATATAACCTTGGATTAACCAAATTATACATAATCATTTACATAATTATTTCGTTATACGATTACACAACTAGTTGGGCGTTACTTTAACAAAACATTTGAATTAGTACAAACGTCATCAGAGTTTCATCATTGTCGAACACTCCTTCCATTTACTCCGAGACCCGCCCTTAACAAAATATATTAACCTGCAAGGAGTAAACAACGAGGGATTAGCACGAAGCTAAGTGAGTTAACTCATCACTAATACTACACTTAGTTTAACACCATGAGTCTACAACAATTTAACACATTGACTCAACATCACTAGAGGATCGGTGGCCCTTGTGGCACCCTCAGCCGCGGTGGCCCACCAAGCGACACTTACACCAACTGCAGGCCAATACAGTGGTTAACCGATAACGGTTTGCTACCTTTAGTCAACACGAACTCCATTCACAACACATGTTTACAATTCTCGTGTTGACTAACCTGTAGCAAAACGTCCAACAAGTTGACCTCCTTAACACAATAACCACTAGGTTTCTTAACACTTTAACACTTAACACAATTCACAAGTCACTTAACACTTTAACACTTGAATATAACATTTAACACACGAAGTAACCACATAAGTGATCACCAAACATAGCGAGAGATCAAAGTCCACTCACCTGTTCACTTTAAGTTCAGTTACTCACGTGACTAAACTCACTGAGTCTTCTCCTTGTCTGTAAACACATCAAAACATTGGAGTCAGTAACTAATTCCAATTTCTCACAATTTACTTAATTTATCAATTCCATACTGCAAGATAACACGCATTGCTAAACCATAATGTTTATCTGATTATATTAACAATTTAACTAAACAACAATTTCTGCAGGACAAGGGGGAAGCCGCCGGCTGGTTACCAGGACCCGCCGGGTCATCCTCACCAACCGCCGGTTTATCTAAACGAACCGCCGGGTGAATTTAATTTTTCACAACAGAACTTAAACGCGTTTTTAAATCCAGTAGAGCCCGCCGGGCAGGCCAGAGACCCACCGGCTGGGGTTGGTGAACCGCCGGCTGGGTTATTTAACCCGCCGGTTCCCTTCTATAGGTAAGCAAGCCGCCGGCTGGGCAACATGACCCGCCGGCTGGATCATCAGGTTACAACAGCAGCAGCTAGAACACAACACGACCAAAACGAACCAAAACCCAAAATCGACCAAAACTCCACTTGTAACTCAGATTTCTATCGTTTTTAATGAACCATTACATCTAGTAACATCATACACCTAAGATTCAAACAACAATTCATCACAATTCACCAAAATCACTTATAACCTAACAATTTCATACAATATCATCAAAACTTAATAACACACATACATGATCATATATCTAGTTGGAAAGAGATTAAATAACACAATCAACTCATTGTACAAGCATTGTTTCAACTTATCTAGTTACAAATCATACCTCACTTCAAACTACCTAATATTCAATATTTAGGTTTACAAGAGTTTACTTACAAGATGAAGAACAAAATGGAGATGTGGATGATGATCACAACAAGAATTCAAGTTTCAATCTTCAATCGATTTGATTTAAGTCTTTGTTTTTGTAGGGATTAAATGGATATAGGAGTTAGGTTTAGAAGCTAGATGAAATGAGGGATTGGGGAAAAAGATCGATCCCCTCCCTTTTTATTAAACCGGCCCTTTTAATTTACAGTACACTATTATACCACCTTTTGATCTATTGTCCGGAACCTAAATACCAATTGCAAGAAAATTATTTTATTTTACCGTCATCTAATATTATTTAAAACAAATAATATTTTTCTAGTCACAATATCCCCTGAGACTTATTTACCTATTAATTTCACAATCAAACATATTCAAACAATCAAATGCACGTATTTAAATTCAAGGAAATACCTGATTCTACTGGGCCCAATTCAGGGTGTTACAAATCTTCCCTCCTTAGAAAGATTTCGTCCCCGAAATCTAACTAGACTCGAACAAACTAGGATAACGAGCCCTCATACTCGACTCAGTCTCCCAAGTAAGATTTTCTCCCAAACTATGTTTCCATTTCACTAGAACCATAGGTATCTCCTTCTTGCGCAATTTAGTCACTTTTCTATCGACTAACTCAATGGGCTCTTCTACTAATTTCTGACCTTGGTCAACTCTAAGATCTTGTAAAGGAAGGATTTGGGTTGGATCCTCCACATTACATTTCCGCAAATAGCAAACATTAAAGGTATCGTGAATACCACTTAATTCAGGAGGAAGGTCTAAGGCAACTGTTTGGTCATTAACTACTTGACGAATTTTGAATGGACCTATAAACCTCGGAGCCAATTTCCCACGCTTACCAAAACGAATCACGCCCTTCCAAGGTGACACTTTCAAATAAACCAATTCTCCTTCAACAAAGTTAACTGGTCGACGACGCGGATCAGCATACTGTTTCTGCCTATCTCTAGCGGCTTTCAATTTCTCACGAGCTATAGCAACTTTATCAGCCGAAATCTGAACAATATCTGGACCCGCAAACTGTTTCTCTCCTGCCTCTAACCAACAAGTCGGCGTTCGACATCGACGTCCGTAAAGCATCTCATATGGTGGCATGCCAATGCTAGAATGATACGAGTTATTATACGCAAATTCCACCAAAGGTAGATGAGAGTCCCACGAACCTCCATACTCCAAAATACACGCCCGTAACATATCTTCAAGTGTCTGAATAGTTCTTTCCGACTGTCCATCTGTTTGAGGATGATATGCAGTACTAAGATTAACTCGAGTACCTAACTCTTTCTGAAGATTCTGCCAAAAACCTGACACAAACCTGGAATCTCGATCTGACACAATAGATAATGGTATTCCGTGTCTCGATACAATCTCATTTATATACAACTGAGCCAAACGAGTCAAAGAAGCGGTTTCACTGGTCGCAAGAAAATGGGCGCTTTTAGTTAAACGATCAACAACAACCCAAATCATATCATTGCCTTTCTGTGTACGTGGTAACTTGGTGACAAAATCCATAGTGATGTGTTCCCATTTCCACTCGGGTATCTCCAATTGTTTCAACGAACCATAAGGCTTTTGATGCTCGGCTTTTACTTGGGAACAAATATGACATGATTCCACAAATCTAGCTACATCCGTTTTCATTGTTGGCCACCAATAAAGAGGTTTCAAATCGTTATACATTTTCGTACTACCGGGATGAATAGATAATCTCGATTTATGAACCTCAGTCAAAATCAACTCACGAAGTCCACCAATTAACGGAACCCAAACCCGAGACTGAAAAGTTTTCAACCCACGTGAATCATCAACTAACAAATCTTTTCGTTTCAACATGATCTCGGATTTCAAATTAACATCCAATAAAGCTTCAATCTGTGCGACTCTAAGCTGAGAAATCAAATCAGAGGACACCTCTAATCGCATAAAACAAATCTTGTCACTAGCAATATTTCGACTCAATGCATCCGCAACCACATTAGCTTTACCCGGGTGATAACGGATTTCGCAATCATAATCTTTAATCAATTCTAACCACCGCCTCTGACGCATATTCAATTCTTTTTGCGAAAACATATACTGAAGGCTTTTATGATCCGTGCAAATCACACATTTCGTACCATACAAATAATGTCTCCAAATCTTCAAGGCAAAAATCACAGCCGCAAGCTCTAAATCATGTGTCGGATAATTCTTTTCATGTGGTTTAAGTTGTCTAGAAGCATACGCAATTACACGATCTCTTTGCATTAAAACACCACCTAATCCGGTATGCGATGCATCACAATATACAATGAAATCATCCGACCCGTCAGGTAACGCTAACACCGGGGCTTGACACAATAATTGCTTTAATGTCTGAAAAGCTGTCTCTTGTTGTTCTGTCCACTGAAATTTCACATCCTTCCGAGTTAACTTAGTCAATGAACTCGCAATTTTAGAAAAATCTTTGATAAACTTTCTGTAGTATCCTGCTAATCCAAGGAAACTCTTAATTTCTGACGGAGACTTAGGCGCATTCCAATTCATAACAGCTTTCACTTTGGATGGATCCACCCTAACCCCGTCTTTGCAAATGATATGCCCCAAAAACTGCACCTCGCGTAACCAAAACTCACATTTCGAAAACTTGGCATAAAGCTGCTCTCTTCTCAAAGTTTCAAGTATCAATCTCAGATGCATTTCATGATCCGCTTCAGACTTGGAATAAATCAAAATATCGTCGATAAACACAATCACAAACTGATCAAGATAGGGACGACACACACGATTCATTAAATCCATAAAGATTGCAGGAGCATTCGTTAACCCGAACGGCATAACCAAAAACTCATAGTGACCATATCTCGTGCGAAAAGCGGTTTTAGGAATATCTTCCTCACGAACTCGGACTTGATGATATCCCGATCTCAAATCAATTTTCGAAAAATATGAGGATCCTTGTAATTGATCAAACAATTCATCAATTCTGGGCAACGGGTATTTGTTCTTCACCGTTCTTTTATTTAATTCCCGATAATCGATGCACATACGGAGAGTACCATCTTTCTTCTTCACAAACAACACGGGAGCACCCCACGGCGATGAACTCGGCCTAATAAATCCCTTATCTAACAATTCCTGAATTTGCCCCATCATTTCACGGATTTCGGAAGGAGCTAATCTATAAGGAGCCCTTGCTACTGGAGACGAACCAGGAATTAATTCAATTTGGTATTCTACATCTCTTACAGGGGGAAGACCAGGCAATTCATCCGGAAACACGTCCGAATATTCAGAAACCACCCGAATATCGGAAATGGATTTCTTTTCTAATTTGACATCTACAACATAGGCCACAAAGGATTCACAACCCTTAACTAAAGACTTCCTAGCCTTTATCATAGATATTACCGGAATACTACCCTTTACACGTTCCCCACGTGCCATAACATATGATTGATTGGACACCGGGATTTTTATCAACTTTTTATGACAAGATATGTCGGCTTTGTTTTGACTCAGCCAGTCCATACCAAGAACCACATCAAAACTAGGGATTTGCATCAATAGGAAAGAAACTGGAAATTCATGATCCTCTATTTGTATACTAGCTCCGGCTACCGATGTGGTAACAGGAACTGTCTTACCATCAGCTACCTCAACTTCTAAAGGATTAGAAATCACAGCGGGCATCAATTTCAGTTTATCACAAAATTGCACTGATATAAACGAGCAATTTGCTCCAGAATCAAATAATACACGAGCTGGTACAGAGTTAACAAGGAAAGTACCAGTAATCACATCATCAGTAAGCACAGCATCATCCACGGTCATTTGAAAAGCTCGACCCGTAGCAGCTGGTGGAATCTTCCTTTTCTGGCCAGAAGATGAGGAACCTCTAGCCGTACCCGTACCCTGCTTCCTTGCATCAGGACAATCACCCGCTCGATGTCCCTCTTTGTGACACGTCCAACACACATTATTAGGATAAGTACAATCACTCGCATTGTGACCCAACACCCCACATTTCATACACCTAGATGTCCGAATAGAACAAGGCCCGGTATGTTTTGATCGACATCTTGCACAATAAGAATTATCCATCGGAACACCACCATAACTAGTTTTCTTGTTTGATTGAGAAGATTGCCACCTTTGTTTTCCTTTACCGGAAGAATCACTCTTCGGTTTCTGTGCATACCTCTCCTTATTTTGCAACCTCCTAGCCACAACATCACTATCCACGGAGCGTGCCCACTCAAAAGCCTGAGAAATGCTACTAGCCATTCGCACTGTGGTACGATAATCTGGAGGTAAGGTTTTCACAAAATGACTAATCTTATTTCTTTCAGTTGGGACCCACTGTTGCACAAATCTTAACTTTTCAGAAAATTGCCGGATAAGCTCATCTATTGTCATCTCATCAGTTTTCCGTAAATCCATAAATTCCTGCCTAACACGATCAAGATTATATTCCGAGCAAAACTGTTTGCATACCTCGGCATGAAAATCCATCCACTTAATAGAACTCTTTTGTTGTGGAGTGAAGTGAGCAGTTATCGAATCCCACCACGACATAGCTTCACCTTTCAACAATTGAACAGTGTAGGGAACTTTGTCGTCCTCATCACAATGACAAACCTCTAACTTCCTTTCCACGTCACGCAACCAATCTAAGGTAACCGTAGGATCAGGACTTCCAGAGTAAGAGGATGGTTTACTAGACATAAAGGTTTTGAGAGAACATCCTTTCTTCGGCAACTGAAAAGGTGGAAACAATGGTGCTTGATAACCAATCGATCCAAAAGAAGGAAACGGAAATGATGTCTGAAAATCATAACCCTGTTGCTGTTGTTGTGAAACATGAGGAAAAGTAACCGGAATCCGAGTAGAAGTAGTAATAGGAGGAGTAGTAGTAGCAACATGAGAATAAGTCGGAATGGACCTGTGAGATGACCCTGCACGTTCTCTCTCAAGTTCAACTACACTGTTCTCTAACCTCAATATATAATCTTGACTAGTTTCAACTTCTGTATTTACCGGATTCGAAGTACCATTATGATCCACATCTTCTGGAGCGGAGTGAACAGTCGAGACATTATAAAGAGTACGGGGTGGTTGCTCATTTTCTGCCATCTGTCATCAAAACACATCTCAACACTTGTTAATTGTTAGTACTAACATACTAACACATGTTCACAACACTATAGCTAATCCCACAACCCGGAATGTTTGACAACTCGACACGAGATTTAGGATTGAACACCCTAAGTTGTTCAATTCGCCCAAATCTACGCTCTGATACCAACTTATAACGCCCCTAAATTTGAATACATTTTTTTTTTTTTTTTTTTTTAAACGTCGCGGAAGCAATATCCCATATATATATAACCTTGGATTAACCAAATTATACATAATCATTTACATAATTATTTCGTTATACGATTACACAACTAGTTGGGCGTTACTTTAACAAAACATTTGAATTAGTACAAACGTCATCAGAGTTTCATCATTGTCGAACACTCCTTCCATTTACTCCGAGACCCGCCCTTAACAAAATATATTAACCTGCAAGGAGTAAACAACGAGGGATTAGCACGAAGCTAAGTGAGTTAACTCATCACTAATACTACACTTAGTTTAACACCATGAGTCTACAACAATTTAACACATTGACTCAACATCACTAGAGGATCGGTGGCCCTTGTGGCACCCTCAGCCGCGGTGGCCCACCAAGCGACACTTACACCAACTGCAGGCCAATACAGTGGTTAACCGATAACGGTTTGCTACCTTTAGTCAACACGAACTCCATTCACAACACATGTTTACAATTCTCGTGTTGACTAACCTGTAGCAAAACGTCCAACAAGTTGACCTCCTTAACACAATAACCACTAGGTTTCTTAACACTTTAACACTTAACACAATTCACAAGTCACTTAACACTTTAACACTTGAATATAACATTTAACACACGAAGTAACCACATAAGTGATCACCAAACATAGCGAGAGATCAAAGTCCACTCACCTGTTCACTTTAAGTTCAGTTACTCACGTGACTAAACTCACTGAGTCTTCTCCTTGTCTGTAAACACATCAAAACATTGGAGTCAGTAACTAATTCCAATTTCTCACAATTTACTTAATTTATCAATTCCATACTGCAAGATAACACGCATTGCTAAACCATAATGTTTATCTGATTATATTAACAATTTAACTAAACAACAATTTCTGCAGGACAAGGGGGAAGCCGCCGGCTGGTTACCAGGACCCGCCGGGTCATCCTCACCAACCGCCGGTTTATCTAAACGAACCGCCGGGTGAATTTAATTTTTCACAACAGAACTTAAACGCGTTTTTAAATCCAGTAGAGCCCGCCGGGCAGGCCAGAGACCCACCGGCTGGGGTTGGGGAACCGCCGGCTGGGTTATTTAACCCGCCGGTTCCCTTCTATAGGTAAGCAAGCCGCCGGCTGGGCAACATGACCCGCCGGCTGGATCATCAGGTTACAACAGCAGCAGCTAGAACACAACACGACCAAAACGAACCAAAACCCAAAATCGACCAAAACTCCACTTGTAACTCAGATTTCTATCGTTTTTAATGAACCATTACATCTAGTAACATCATACACCTAAGATTCAAACAACAATTCATCACAATTCACCAAAATCACTTATAACCTAACAATTTCATACAATATCATCAAAACTTAATAACACACATACATGATCATATATCTAGTTGGAAAGAGATTAAATAACACAATCAACTCATTGTACAAGCATTGTTTCAACTTATCTAGTTACAAATCATACCTCACTTCAAACTACCTAATATTCAATATTTAGGTTTACAAGAGTTTACTTACAAGATGAAGAACAAAATGGAGATGTGGATGATGATCACAACAAGAATTCAAGTTTCAATCTTCAATCGATTTGATTTAAGTCTTTGTTTTTGTAGGGATTAAATGGATATAGGAGTTAGGTTTAGAAGCTAGATGAAATGAGGGATTGGGGAAAAAGATCGATCCCCTCCCTTTTTATTAAACCGGCCCTTTTAATTTACAGTACACTATTATACCACCTTTTGATCTATTGTCCGGAACCTAAATACCAATTGCAAGAAAATTATTTTATTTTACCGTCATCTAATATTATTTAAAACAAATAATATTTTTCTAGTCACAATATCCCCTGAGACTTATTTACCTATTAATTTCACAATCAAACATATTCAAACAATCAAATGCACGTATTTAAATTCAAGGAAATACCTGATTCTACTGGGCCCAATTCAGGGTGTTACATTCTTGGGCCGAAACCAGGCAGACATGGGCCACATTTTGAAAGAACGTAAATGGAAATTAAGTTCTACGGTATAGTTTGATCACTTAAGTTTATATAGATATACTTTTGATTTAAGGGTGGGGTTCAAATGAGAATAGAAATTTGTGTGAGAATGAGAGAATCAATCTCAACCACACATTTTCATCAAATACCCATTTTCACAATCTTTTTAAAAATTAAATATCTCACAAACGGTAAGTCGAAAAATTATAAAAATTGCACCATAAAATTCAGCATTTTATCCTCTTCGATTTGGCGTCCGTCAAAGTATACTTTTGACAACTTTTTTTTTTTTAATCATTTTTTGGTGGGTTTACATATTAGTAACACATGTGTTACTAATTTGTAAAACCCCAAACCTCAAACCCTAAACCCTAACCTCTCAACCCTAAACCCTAAACGCTTTACAAAACTTTAAACCCGTAAATTATACTAAACCCTAAACCTTAAACCCTACTAAACCCTAAACCCTACTAAACCCTAACCCTAACCCTAAACACTAACCTTAACCACAAATTAAATGTATAACCAATCACTAACACATGTGTTACTAATTTGTAAAACCCACCAAAAAATGGAAGAAAAAAAAAGTTGTTGAAAGTATGCCTTGAAGGACGGCATCTGAATTTTATGGTGCAATTTTCATTATTTTTCGACTTACCGTTTGTGAGATATTTAACTTTTAAAAATGTGGATGAGAGATAATAAAGTGACATATGGTAGAAATCTGTTGGTTCCCTCATTCTCACTCAAAGTTGGTGTACTCATTTGAACCTTACTCTAAGGATGTAATAAAACCAAAATTAAATTATTGTGAAAAAAGAAGTTAAACAATATAAAATTAAATACTTTTATAACTCCAGAAACAGGGGAAATACTGTATAGAAATAAAGATAGAAGTGACAAAAGGTAGAGAAAGTACCGGGAAGTTTCTTTAGGTGTCCAAATCTGTAATTACGTCGGCATTTGGCAACTACGAGTTGGAACGTTTGGTCGGTTCATCAGATAGAATTTTTTATTCTTTTTAACTGTAAATAATCAGTTTGTTGTAAGTTGTAACAGAAATATTATATTGTACAAAAACCTGATGCCAAGTCAATTTAAAGAAAATGGAACTCCTGTAGAAAATGCTTCAATCACGAAGATGAATTTGATATTATATGACTTGATAATGTTAATCGCGCCACGAAAATGAAATTCCTAATTGCGGTAACCACACATCGTAATCGTAATAAAATCTATAGGGAGGGTCTTTGCCCCTTATGCTTGGCGGGCACATTCGCATGAATTTTATAAATACCAAATTTTTACGGCATGTTTTGAATGCCGTGGATGATATCGGTATATGTTAATGATTTTTAAGGCCTTTAATTTTCAAGGATGATCTTGTTGTTACTACTGTAGTTTAATTTCCAAAAGAAAGTATAAAAATTATTGGGTATCAATTTATATCCTATTCGAGAGAATTACAAGTTTAATTTGTCGAATTTAGAATATATTTGTATCTTTAACTATCCTCTTTTAAACATAATTTCATGCAGAGGTGTAAACGAGGTGAGTCGAATCTAGAACGAGTTCGACTAGGCTCTATCTCGACTCGTTTAAAGTTTACTGAACTCGAGTCCGGCTCGAATCATATTATACAAGCTCGAGTTCGGCTAGTGTGCGACTTGTTTACTCTATGATAATATTAGCTTAATTATTATTTTATTAATCTATAATATTTATTTATTAGCTATATATAATATGATTTACTGTTAATATATGTAATACATAGGTAGATTATAGTTATTATATAATTCTATATATTATATTATTATATAAAAATCTATTAATGTGTATAAATGAAAAGCTCGTTTAGACTCGCGAGATTATTCGAGTTCAATCTAAAAAGCTTGAGCTCGAGCTCGTCTATTAAATGGCCTCCAAATTAAGTTCAAGTTTGGCTCGAATCAAGCTTTTAACGAGTCGATCTCGAATAGCTCGCGAGCAAGCTAGACTCATTTACACCCCTAATTTCATACATAATGTTCCTAGAGATGGACGTCTAAGCCAATGAAAGCTGTTTAAATTGCAAGATAATATCAACAGGTTCTTTTAGTGTATGTAAAAATAATAGTATAATAATAACTTTTAGTGCAAGATAAGATTATAATTGAGAAATTCATTATTTAGAAAAGTACATTGTTATGGAAAAAGAAAAACTTTATTTTTTTAAAAGTAAAAATGACATGGAAAAAGAAAACCTTTTATTTAAAAACATACATACATGCTTCCTAGACCACCAAAGTACGGAAGTATCAAACAACTGTCTCGTTGTTACCAAATTAAATTAAAGCTGTGCACTTTCAATCGATTGTATCTAAATTTCTCTACCACACCAACCAAAAATAATGTTTCTGACTTCGGTAGCCCGAGAGCATTGGACGAGAGCATGATATTTAATGGAATTTGGTGCAAATTGGAACTCCTGTTTACATAAGAGAAAGATATTTATGACTATCATTTACGGATTATTATGGGTCATTTGGAAGGCTAGAAACGATCTAATCTTCAATAATCGTTTTCAGTCTTCATTGGCATTGGCGGAGGAGATTATAGCTACTACGTTCTCATGGATCAAAAACAAAAGCATGTTTTCTTTGTCGTTGGCGTGTTGGAATTGTTATCCATTTTCTATCTCCATTTCTTAACATTTTGGTATTGTATCTCACTTTGTATCTCATTTCGCCTCATCTTAGCTACTTGCTAAGTTTGAGGTTATCTAATATATATTTGCCGTTTCCAAAAAAAAAATCTAAATTTCTCTACACTCAAACCGTTTCTGTATTTTTTGGATTAATAAAATAATGTCAGAAAAACCTCTCCATAGAAGAGTCCCGGTCAACCGGAAAGTCAAACCTCCACTTTCTTCATGTTCTAGTAACAAACTTCGTCGCCGAGTGGTAGTAATCCGTCAATCACCAAAAAAGCTGATTAATCTCATTAAGAGATGCAAATCGGAACCTGCGTTGCCAACCGTCGATCTCTACCCAATCGACGTTGGTGGTGGTATAGATGATCACGCTGGAGTGATGGTTCAACGTAAAGCTTGTGCCGACGTTTTTTGGTCGTCACCCGATTTAGTGGTGCCTTATTCTCAACAAAAAGTCGAGGTAAAAGAAATGAGTGATTATTTGTACACCATCATTTTGTTTTTCCATACATAACTAAACATGTATGCTATTGAGCATTATAATTTTCTGATTAATTGAATTGTTTAAGTTTGATTTCTCAATAATAATAACTTTATATATGTCGCATAATAAGCAGGGGTATGATAGAAACTCGAAGGTTGTAATGAATGTTACGGTTGAGGGAAGCCCGGGACCGGTCCGGGCAATGGTGAAACTGGGTTCGAGTGTGGAGGAAACGATGACGATCGTTAAGAAACAATACAATTCAGAAGGGCGGAGCCCTCAACTTGATCAATGTTCCATTTCAAGTTTTGAGTTGCATTCTTCTTATTTTAGTCTTCGATGTAAGTTTCTTGTCTCGTCTTGTCTATAATTAGAAATATATATACACTTTTAAGTCTTTATTATACTACAAATTGTTGGATTGTTATGTTAAACCTAAGAATAGTATGCGTCGAACTTTTTATTTTTCAACACGGAAGGTAACAATTAAATGATATTTCAGAAACAAAAAATGAAGTTGAAAATAGTATTGCGTTTATTGTTATCTTATCTTACTATAGTACACTCCCCGTCCTATTTAAAATATCCACATTACTATTTTGGAATGTCCCATTATAAGGACAAAATTGCGTGGATCGTCCCTGTGGTTTGCACAAAATAACACTCTCTGTCCCTGTGATTTTTTTTTTTACCTAGGGCATCCCTAAACTTGCAATTTGTTGCGTGGGGAGTCCTTCTGTGTAACGATTGTTAGATTATTCCGTTAGAGGACTTTGAATGTAATAAGTTTAATGGCAGTGGCTATTAGTGTAATTTTTATTTTTTAATCATAATAATTATTTAATGCCTTTTTAGTTGAAATTAAGCAAGTTGTTTTTAATAAACTTTTCAAGTTAATTTAACTATTTTAATTGGTTTTTTAATTTATTTTTTTGTGACAATTGAAATGATGAACTTGTTTATTATAGTTTCGATTTCACATATCTTGTGTCCGTTTTCACTTTTTGGTAGGGGTGTTCAAAAGTATCCGTATCCATAATCCGAAAATCCGATCCGAAAATATCCGAAATTTCGGATATCCGAATTTTTCGGATTCGGATAGTATATTTCAAAATTTTCGGATATTTTGGATATCCGATATCCGAAATTTTCAGAACTTTTTAAATTTTTTCTCATTTTAATAGGTAACTTTACCGTCGTAGTATACAAATTATTTGCAAAAACATCAAGAAATGATTAAAATACTTTCTAAATGGAAGAATTATAGAGTATTTTGGTCAATTGTACGTACTTAGCAACCGAATCTAGAGCGAATCTCGATTTAAAAGCTTAAAGGTAATAAATTTCGGATATTCGGATATCCGAAATTTTCGGATATCCGAAATTTCGAATTCGAATTCGGATTCGAAACTAGAATAAACAAGTTGATCATTTTAATTGTCACAAAAAATAAATATTAAAAAAATCAATTAAAATAGTTAAATTAACTTGAAAAGTTTATTAAAAACAACTTACTTAATTTCAACAAAAAAGCATTAAATAATTATTATGATTAAAAAATAAAAATTACACTAATAGTCTCTGCCATTAAAATTATTACATTCAAAGTCCTTTAACGGACTAAACTAACAATCGTTAGACAGAAGGACTCCCCACGCAACAAATTGCAAGTTTAGGGATGCCCTAGGTAAAAAAAAAAAAACAGGGACGGGAAGTGTTATTTTGTGCAAACCACAGGGACGATCCACGCAATTTTGTCCATTATAAGTGTCCACTTTGATATTTAACCAATCAAGAAAGGCTTTAGTTGGTAGATTTAATACTCCCTCCGTCCCGAATCTATAGTCCATCTTTCCATTTTAAGATGTCCCAATTTTATTGTCCACTTTGTACATTGAACCAATCAAAACATTTGAATGTGGTGAGAGATTAAATCTTATTGGTTGTATAGTACGACCAGTACACTTTTCTTAAACTACGTGTTTTTTTGTCTGGGGAAAATAAAATTGGGACGGAGGAAATATTTGATTGGTGAAAAGTGTAGTTAGTGGAGAATCTTAAAATTATGTGCAAAGTCAAAGTGGACATTTTAAATGGAACGGAGGTAGTATATAAGAAAATCATTAGCTTCATGATCTCACTCACGTGACACATCATTACCGATTATTGTCCTCTTTCTATCAAGTATCAATTAAACACGTACATACAACATATATGTTAAAGTACAAAAATTAATATTAACATTTTTAGACGTCGTATACTCGTATGTTTACTAGTACTAAACACAAAAATTAGAATAATATTGTATGAGTTAACTTCTACTACATGAACGAATAGTTTATTTGGTCGAGAGGCCATCCGTTATGGGGTATATATCTCGTATGAATCGCTTTGTACAAAAAGATGTGCATAGTGGAGTTGTTGCCTAAAATTTTGAGGCTTCATCTTCAAGAACTGGTTTGTGATCAAAAAGTTAGAAGTGTGGGCCCTTTTTTTTTTTTTGGGGGGGGGGGGGGGGGGGGGGGGGGGGGGTGGGGGTGGGGTTTATTGTTTTATTATGTATTAAATTTTACAATTTATACTTGTATCGGTTGAACTTTGAAAACTTTAATTGTATTTATTGAATTTGTACATATAGTATATTATATGTAAAATTTCTCTTTTTGGATAAGGCCAAAATAGGAAATTTTACTTTTTTGGCCTTATCCAAAATGGGAAAAATACATACAATATTCGATATTGACAAATTCAATACATACGATTGAACAAATGAATGTATGTCTCATACAATAGTAAAAAATTGTAAAGTTTAATAGATAACAACACAACAACCCTTTTAATTACATTCTTTAAACCCTTTTAATTTCATTCTTTTTAAGTTTCTATTCTATTTAATTTATATTTTACTATCGTGTTTTTTTTTTTTTTTTTTTGAATTGTGGATAAAGTTTAGCTTAATCAATACATGAATTCAGTAGCTTTTTAATCCTACTTCATGATAAAAAAATTTCTTTTCATTTTTGGGTATAGGTTTGGATACATCAGAGACGATTGGAGACATAGGTGGAAGAAGCTTTTACATGCGTAAATGTACCGAAAACTCTTTCACAACATCTGAGATTATATCAAGCAATTCCTCCCCAACTCCAAATACGATCAATGCCTTCCCCAATTTTATGTCTCATCATATCAAGAGACTTACAAGATTGCCCACCAAACTATGGAAGTTATTGGGTTGTGTTGATGGTTGATTCTTAAATTAATCCACCCCCAACGACTCTTTGTAAATATACACAATATCATATGCATGCATATTATTAATTCTTGGATTACAAGTACCACATGATATAGGAAAAACATATAGCTAACCATAAAGTTAAGCAGGTAATCGGATTTGTAAATGAACGTTACTTAAATGATTCAAACTTGTTGGATCATTTAATTACTACGAAAGTACGAAGAAGCCATCAAATGCTAACATTTACTCCATCCATCCCAAAATCAGATCAGTACCAACGCATTCGTTGGCTTACAAACCGACTTGCTTCACTTTAATGACACCATTAACACCACTTCGTCATTTGCTTTCGTGAGTGGCAACTTGTCGGTTTGGCGACGAAAGGAGAGACGTGAGGTGGGGCCCGCAACATTATTAAAAGTTTTTAATTTTTAAATGTATCCGTTAGACTATATAAAAAAAATTGTAAATAATAATGAATATAACGGTAATATAACCTATTATTTCAACAAAAATATATATATTTTTATATTTTTTAAGAAATTACATTGTCCACAATCAGTTTTCACCTTTCTTTAAGAAATTACATTGTCTCGTACTGATTATGACACTTTTACCTTAGTTTTTTGCACAGACTACTAGGTATCAGTTTTGATTAAAAGTATATTGAGAATTAAATGGTAAAGTTAATATGGTATTTTGGAAGTGGACATTTATTTTGAAACAAACTAAAATGAAAAGGTGAACACTTATTTTGAAACGGGACTAACTATTTATACGGAGTAACGAAGTTAGTTGAATCCCACTGTACTAGTAGTTTTATGGGCCCAAGTCTTCCTATCAGAACACATATGCAGCAGGCCCAAATGATTTGACTGGCCCAGACGTTCCTGAAATGTAGAAGAATCAAACTGAACAACTTTATATGAAGTACAGGGTGTAAAATACTAAAATGTCGTCAACGGAAGGTTTTGTACGATTCCATAACTTTACTTATCAGAATTTTATGCTCCAGTTCACTTAAGCTATTAGTACATTTTTATTTGTATTATTATCTCAGAAAAAAATCAGGAAAGTAGAAGAATTTTGGAAAGAATGGAAGTACCAATGGAAGGGTGCTATATGTACAAAAAGAATACCCACATGTTAAAAACTCATTTACCCCCTAACTTAAATATCTCACAAACGACAAATCGAAAAATTATGAAAATTGCACAATCAGATTCAGCGTTTGATCCTCTTCGATTTGCCGTATATCAAGGCATACTTTCGATGAATTTTTTTTCCACCTTTTTTTGGTGGGTTTTACTAATTGCTAACACATGTGTTAATATTTGGTTAAAGATTTAATTTAAGTATAGAGTTTAGGGATTAGGGTTTAGGATTTATTAGGGTTTAGGGTCTAATAGGTTTAGGGTTTAGTAGGGTTTAGGGTTTCGTAAGATTTAGGGTTTAGAGTTATATAAAGCGTTTAGGGTTTAGGGTTTGGGGTTTCGGGACCCAAACCCTAAACCCTTCACTAACCCCTGAACCCCAAACCTTAAACCCTAAACGCAACACTTTAACACATGTGTTAGTAAATTGTAAAACCCACCAAAAAACGTGGGAAAAAAAATTCGTCGAAAGTATGCCTTGATGGACGACAAATCGAGGATGATCAAACGCTAAATCTAATGGTGCAATTTTCATAATTTTTCGATTTGTCGTTTGTGAGATATTTAAGTTAGGGGTAAATAAGTTTTGTATTCTCTTTGTACAAATGACACCCTCTCATTGGTACTTTCATACTTTCCATAATTCATGATCTCATCTCTATTATCTCAGTACAAGTGTTCGTTTATTGTATTTGTATTATTCGATAAAAAAAAAGTAAGTGATAAACAATAATAATATCATTTAGTTGATGAATAATGTACTAAATTCGATTATTTGTAAAAGTGTACACATTTCAAAGTGTCAAGTGCATTTTTTAAAGTATACATTTGACACGGAGGGAATATATAAATAACACTGATATTATTAATATAGATACAGAATGTGCTGTATCTATATACGAGATAGAGAGAGTCGCTACAGAGAGACGAAAAAGAAGAGTAGAGAGAGATGGGGGAGATACTTACATGGCTACTGTTCTTCTTCATCCTCATAGCTCTCCTTATTGTCGTTGTTTATCAGGTTCATTTCTTATTACTTTACCCTAATAATTTATTCAATTCTAATCAATTCTACCAATTTCTGATCGTTTAATTGTTACCAAGATTCAATCTTTTTTATTGATCCAGATAATTATTAATCAATTACGCCATTTGATTTCGACAATTTTGCAAATTGGTGAAATCAGGAATCTCAATTGGAATTTGTAATTAGGGTTATGAAATTTGATGCTTTTATGTGTAGGACATATATGATTCCTTCCTGCCTTATGATCTTTACATTTTTGATCTTTTGATTAATTGTTCTTTGTGAAATAATTAAAGAATGATAAACTTAGAGTATTGTGCAAGAAACTGTGTTGTTGCTTAAGTTGTGGAAATTAAGTGAAGAATAACTATTATGTTGGATTATTTTGTGTTAAGATAAGTTCTTTTTTCGCTTTTTTTGTGCAACATGTAAAAATGTTTATTTAGCGATACTGCAAGCTGAGTGGTTATTTCCAATGAAAGCCAAGTATAATGGTTTGAAAAACAGCAGTTGATAAGAGATAAGATTGAAGATAACTATACGTTTTGTTCTCTCAAAACCATTTTAAAAGCACTCACATAATCTATATGTGTGTTACAGTATCATAAGGCTGTGAGATTTCAAGTACAATCTTTAGGTTTGACATCTAGTGTTGAGTATTGCATTCTTATTCAACTAAAATCTATAGGGTTAAGAAAGGTTCTAACTTTAAGTATTTTTATGCTGCAGCTTATGTGCTTTGCGGATCTAGAGTTTGATTACATTAACCCGTATGACTCTGCAACTCGGATAAACTTTGTCATATTACCTGAATTTATTACTCAAGGTGTTTTATGCTTGATATATCTTCTAACGGGCCATTGGATGATGTTTCTTCTTTCTTTGCCGTACCTTTACTACAATGTGAGATTGTAAGTCTTCTTTACATCTCATTTGACAATTAGTATAGATTTTTTTCATCATAGAGAGTTTTTGGAATCATCATCTAGGGTATGTTTGGTAAAACTAGCTGTAAGCTTTAGCTGTAGCTGTTGGCTGTAGCTGTAAGCTGTAAGCTGTAGCTTTTACTAAGAGCTGTAGCTGTAGATTTTACTTTTATATATATGTTTGGTAGAGTAGCTGTAGCTGTAAGTAAATTGTGTAAAATTATATAAAAGGGCAAAATTAATTAACTTAGACATTAAAATTACTAATAATAATTCATTATATGTGTAAATATGATACTTTTTTACTAACAATAAATTCAAGTAATATACAACGAACTAATATGTTATTTTGCATATGTAACATATAGAACTTTAAAGTTTATGAACTGTTTTAAAATTATTATTATTTATTATTATTATTATTAGAATGTAATAAAAGGAAAGAACAAAATGCACGCAAATCGAGACAGGTTTCCTGTGTGTTTTACAACATGCAAATATGGCTAAATGGGTGCTAAATTACGGACAGAGAAGAAATGATAATTTATACTCCATATATGTTATTTATTGATATTGATTTGGGAAGGGTATAAAAGTAATTATATATACAAAAAGCTACAGCCAGTTTTGAACGCTTCTTTTGAGAGCTTTAAAATTTGGAGCTTTTAGTTGGATTTAAAAGCTACAACTTGTACATGCCAAACGGGACTTTTATTTTACTAAGGAGCTTTTTAATCAAAATTAAAAGCTAAAGCTCCTAAAAGCTTCATGCCAAACACACCCCTATGCATTTAGTTTTGAAATGTTCACTTACATCGTTAAGTATTCCAACACTGAATATGTGGTGCCGTATCAATGCCACCGTCAGCTTATTTTGAATGATGATGATGGACAAATACGTATGTTAACCCAGAATCTTTCCTAAGAGCATCTTCAATGAATCAATCAATATACAATATATACCGTTTTAGAAAGGCCATACTTTTAATAAGAAGCTTACACCAAAAGGGTTTCATCTTCCATATATGCACCAAATTTTCACACTATGTTGATGTTTGGTGTGTGCATTAGATATGGTCTCAAAAAGTATATGTACAGGTTGTGTAAGTTTTGCAATTTTTCTTTAACTTACTACCAAGTATAATGATCATGTCTAACTCATATTACTAGGTACACTCGGAATCAACACCTTGTGGATGTGACAGAGATATTTAACCAGCTCAATTGGGAAAAGAAGCAAAGACTTTTCAAACTCGGATATCTGATATTTCTCCTCTTCATCACCTTGTTCTGGTAAATACGTGATACATGCATTTTGAATTTGCAGTCATTTTTGAGCTTGGCTTAACGTTGTACGTTAATTGTTTGTTATCATTGTAGGATGATCTATAATGCGTTGGAAGATGACGAAATGTAGGGTTCTGAAGCGGAATGGGATGCGCCGGAGTTTGAAGAAGGTGCCCTCTCATACTTAGGCTTAGATTGTGACAATAGATTTTCTGTTATAACATTATTTATTGCTGTTGTATCATTATTATCATTTTTTTCTGTTTATTTCAAGAAATGCAGAACCAATGGCTGTTCTTCAGATACATAATAGGATTCATTTGTCATGTTTTTTTGTTTTTTTCCCTACCTTTGTTGGATAAGGATATTGTTAACTCGTAAAATTAAATAGTTGTGATTATTTTGCTCATCATATTGATGAAAGCTTCAAGATTGATGATTGCTAGGCCAGGATGATTCTTTTAGTTGTAAAGAGAATTTCCCAAACGTACCTGACCCGCCCATTTTGCCACCCGTAATAACAATCGAAAAATTACATGAATCTGAACTTGGACTTCCAACTACATCAACTCACCAATCATCATGACACATAATCCAAAAACCATGTCAACTAATTCATACTTGCCACTTACACAGACTCATGGTCAATTGGTCACCGGGCTTGTTGGTGGTCTGGAGGATGGGTTCCACTGCTGTTGGTGTAATGGTCTCAAACACAGCAGAAGTAGTCACAATTAAAAGCTTAAGAAAACTTGCTGCTTTGTTGATCAAATTATAAGTACTAACAAGGTGGCTATGGAGGCTGTTATCTTTGAACAGGGCAATATTGTTTTTTCTATGATCCTTATTTTATTGTTTTTCCTTTTGGGAAAATAATACTAATATATACACTGATAAGAGGATCTGATGATACAAGTGATACAATTGTGAGGTTGCAAGATGCCAACCTAAAATGATACATTCAACGATACGGTCCTAACAAATTGAAAGACATTGGAAAAACATATTGATGAACATTTAAACCAAAATCTGCCTTCAACCCAAAGACAATGAACATTTTTTGAACAGAACATGATCGTCGGTATTGAACATTGAATCTTGCAGCTGAAAACAAGGCTTGAAACTTGTAGCTGAAAACACAGAAACAATCCAAAGACAATGAACATATTTTGAACAGAGAACATGATCGTGGTATTGAACATTGAATCTTGCAGCTGAAAACAAGGCTTGAAACTTGTAGCTGAAAACACAGAACAATGATCGTTTTGGTATTAATTCTCATACTTTTTTTACGTTGTCAATGACTTGTTTGTTGTATGTACAATCCCTAGCTTTCACAGTTTCACCTAATAATATGTGTTCTACTTAGAAAAATAAAAGAAAAAAAGACAAAAATATGATTGATACGAATATTTTTTCTCCTAAGACCATTTGCAATGGTGCGGGGCATTCAAGGGCATTCTGGGCGCCACGTTAGCGTTTGCAGTGGTATACCCATAACGCCCAGAACGCCCATTTTTGCCCCCTAGGCCCCACCATTTTAATATAATTTCCATTTAGTTTAACAAAAAAAATACATTTTATTTTATTAATCAAATAACAATAATTAAACAAAATGTATTAAAAGTAATTAAATAAGAAAATACAATACATATATTGGGCTAGTTACTTGGATATTGGGCTAATTAAGTTTGCCTAACAAAAGGCCCACAAACAATTAAAAAACCAACACTTCATAAGGAAGCCTAAGATCAATTTAAAAACCTAAACCCATCTCTTTGTCTTCTTCTTCTCCAAGCGTCCCTGCAAACACACCTTTTTTTTCCTTCTTCATTTCCTTTTTGAAAAACAAAAACAAACGAAAAATAAAAAGAAATACGAAAAACAAAGAAGAAACAGGGAAAAGGAATAAAAAATTCAAGTGGGGCCCAAGATTTGGCGTTCACCGCCCGTTTTCCTTCGCTCGCCGCCCCGCCACAACGCCGCCCATTGCGGGCGTTGTGGCGTCCTCGAAAGCCAAAACGCCCCATGTCCAGCGCACTGTGAATGGTCTAACAAAGTCAACTTTAGATTATGCTGAAAAGAATAAGGGAAATAATAAATATTTGTACATCAAATAATAACAAACTCAATGTCTTCACGATTATTTTATTTAAGTACACCAACGTGCGATCTTTTTAATGGGTGGTGATCCGTACATCACCACTTTTTATCCATACAATACTTTCATGCTTTAAAGTGTTGTATAGTAGAAGACTACAAAACATGTTTGATAGTGTATGGATAAAAAGTGATCGTGTATAAATCATCACCCTTTCTAAGAGCATCACCAATGTGTGCACTATCTCTACTTTTTTGTACTAAGATAGTGCAAAAGTATAAAAAAGTGACTCCAGTGTTAGCACTTAACACTTCACTATTTTAGTGCAGTGTCAAATAGTGTTTAGTGCAGCACTAAATTTAGTATTGCACTAAATACTGCACTAAACACTATTCACATTAAATAATAATATATTTAACACTTTAAATATATTAATATGATGTATTAATTATAAGTTCGCGATAAATATTTTTAAAAATACTAATTATAACGTTTGCTATAATATATTTTAAATATTTTCAAAAAAGTAAACTCAGGTAAACGTCCCATGTCGGGCGCACTGTGAATGGTCTAACAAAGTCAACTTTAGATTATGCTGAAAAGAATAAGGGAAATAATAAATATTTGTACATCAAATAATAACAAACTCAATGTCTTCACGATTATTTTATTTAAGAACAACAACGTACGATCTTTTTAATGGGTCGTGATCCGTACATCACCACTTTTTATCCATACAATACTTTCATGCTTTAAAGTGATAATAGAAGACTACAAAACATGTTTGATAGTGTATGGATAAAAAGTGATCGTGTATAGATCATCACCCTTTCTAAGAGCATCACCAATGTGTGCACTATCTCTACTTTTTTGTACTAAGATAGTGCAAAAGTATAAAAAAGTGACTCCAGTGTTAGCACTTAACACTGCACTATTTTAGTGCAGTGTCAAATAGTGTTTAGTGCAGCACTAAATTTAGTGTTGCACTAAATACTGCACTAAACACTATTCACATTAAATAATAATATATTTAACACTTTAAATATATTAATATGATGTATTAATTATAAGTTCGCGATAAATATTTTTAAAAATACTAATTATAACGTTTGCTATAATATATTTTAAATATTTTCAAAAAAGTAAACTCAGGTAAACGCCCCATGCCGGGCGCACTGTGAATGGTCTAACAAAGTCAACTTTAGATTATGCTGAAAAGAATAAGGGAAATAATAAATATTTGTACATCAAATAATAACAAACTCAATGTCTTCACGATTATTTTATTTAAGAACAACAACGTACGATCTTTTTAATGGGTGGTGATCCGTACATCACCACTTTTTATCCATACAATACTTTCATGCTTTAAAGTGATAATAGAAGACTACAAAACATGTTTGATAGTGTATGGATAAAAAGTGATCGTGTATGGATCATCACCTTTTCTAAGAGCACCACCAATGTGTGCTCTATCTCTACTTTTTTGTACTAAGATAGTGCAAAAGTATAAAAAAGTGACTCCAGTGTTAGCACTTAACACTGCACTACTTTAATGCAGTGTCAAATAGTGTTTAGTGCAGCACTAAATTTAGTGTTACACTAAATACTGCACTAAATGTAACATCTTCCGTACCGGTCTCGTAATTTCTAATTTAAATTGTTTATTTAATTGTGTTAGAAATTATTTGATATTAATTGTTAAATTGAGAAACTTAGATTAATAAGTCTTAGTACTTATTGTGAGTAGTAAATTGTTGTTTGTTTTAATTTACTATAGTTGACGGTAAAATAAAATAAGTTTCTCGCAAATGGTTTTTAGGTTCCAGACAATAGGTTTAGAAGGGGATTGTTTTAAGTGGATACGGGTTCGGTTTGTGATTGAGCCGACTTATTTAAACTTTCCCAAATAGGAAAGTTTCTTACTTTCCATTTATTGCAAACCTAGAACTAAAACCTTAAAACCCTTAAAACTAGAAACCTTGAAACTGAAGATTGAGTTGTGATTTTGGAGTTAAATCATCATCATCATCTTTAGCCTCTCAAGATTAACTAGTAAGTTACCTTTGAAATTTTAGTTTGATTGAATTGATAGAAATCATATGAGTAAATGATGATTAGAGGATATATGATCGTATATGATGCTAGAAGTAGTTGTTGTAAGTGATTATGAAACGCCCCAAAATTTAGACAAATATTTTTGAAAGTCCCTTACACTTCGAAGATCTGATCGGATCGTTTGATTGATTGCTATTGCGGAATGATAAACAATCAATATAATGAATTCACGAACACACGATTTCTATATAACGTTTTTGTATATATTCACACTTGAAAGTAAAACGTTACAATCACCAAACACAAACTCGATTTTCTCCTCTCTGCACTCACAAAAACGCCTCTGCTATCTAGGGTTTGATCAACCCACAAATGAAACTCTAACTCGCTATTTATACTCGACCCACTGGACCCTGCGACGTTAAGCCCAACGTCGCAGGCCCAGACCCTTGCGACGTCTGACCCGACGTCGCAGGCCCAATTACAATGTCACCATTCTATGTATATTTCATTTACAGACTCGAATACACACTCTAAACACTATACATTCGTAGACTAATTGACTTTGACAATTACAATAGTTTGACCAACTGACTGACACACAAAATGCACCAACAATTTTTTTTATTATTTTTTTTTTTATAACTTTCGAAATAATTTCATTTACATTTGGTCCCATCAATTTATAACATCCGTCTAGTCCAATAAATACATTTTCCACTTTAATTACTTTCAATAAATACTACGATAGCACTAAACCATAACCTTTTGTTCCATTTCTTTGACTTTACAATCAAATGTGTATACAAACATTATAACTAAGAATTTATTTAAATTGCATCTTTGACCATAGACCTTTATGTAATTGGGCGATTTATACAAGTCTTGTCACAACGATAATTCAAAAGAAATGGAGCTTTGTCTAACCGTATGAACTAGCTCCATTATCCACTTTAGCTTATGTCGTCATAGCCCAATACTCTTAGCCATGTTGTTCAACCAAATCAAACCTACAAAATTAAACACTTAATGGGGTAAGCTTCATTGCTTAGTGAGTATATAAGTAATCAAATGAATATCACTTTAGCACATAATACAAACAATCATAAACTTTATCAAAAACACTTAATACAATAAGTCTTACTTGAAATCACTTTCTTAAATCAAATTAACATACTTTAAACCTAATAACTTACTTGATCACTTTCTTTACTTCTTCCACAATGTTAAGGATCCTTAACCACTTCCACTAGTGATACCAAAGCCATTCCTTGGCTATCATCAAGTAAATGACATGGTAATCACTACTTTAACCATACTCCCATTACTTAACAAGTAATGGACGCTTTAACAACTTTAACACTTCCACAAGTGATGTCATGACAATTCCTCCATACTTATTTAATAAGTCATGGAGACACTTTACCATATCCATATAACTAATAAGCAATGGAAATAATAATTAAACATATAATAACTTTGCCAATTCTTTACCAAGAGCTTGTACCAATTACTTTCATCATCACTTACCAATGATCATATAATTAACACATCACATACTAAAGTAACCACATAATCATTCCACAATATATATCTTTTCACTTTAACTTAAAAAGAACACAATTAGCACTTTATCCGGTTATATGAATCTTTTACGTAGAAACATATAACTGTTATTCATTTAACTCCTATATACTCACCTTTGCCACTTTTTAGTCGATTAAGCACTTCATACTTGATTATCATTGCCATAACTTGATCACCTAACATATAACATATCAACATATAATTATCAATGTCGATGAATCAATATTTATCAACCTATTACTAAATTAAGTTGACCAAGTTTGACTTTGAGTCAAACTATACGCATATATAACATCTTTATTTAATCACCTTGATTGTGTTTAAATACCATTAGTTCACCATCATTCACTAAGTTATGATCATTATGATCACAACACCAGTTTAGTTGACTTTCATTACTACTAATTAACATAATTAGACCATTAATAAGGTCATTAATCTCAATTACCAATCATTTATCAAAACCCCAATATTAGGTCTTATAATTACTTAATCAATTAGGTTCTAACTTCACTTTATAATTATCAAATAAGTGTTCTTAATCATAACAACACTAGTTTTAATATGTAACCCATCATTATCATCATAATCATCACTAGCTTCATGAACCCTAATTAAATTTATAACTCTTAGCTTAAATTATGTTCCTTATCATCATTAAGAAGCTTAACTAACATCAATTTAACAAATTTAAACCTTAATTTTGGATTTAAAACTCACTAATTAACTAAAACCCTAAAAATCTAAATTCTAGGTTATGAGAATTGAAGAACACAACTTACATGATGTTAGGAAGAATCAAGAGATGAAGAATCCTTGATTAGTAGCTTTAGTTTGATGTTTAAGAGTGTTTTAGTGGATTGATTTAGGGTTTTATGGTTTTTCTTGAGCTCTGCATCGATACACACACACGTACGAGTTTCCCGTGTTTTCATATTTGAGAATGCAGTAGAAAATTAAAGAAGCAGTGTTTTTATACTGCAATATACATTTTAAACCCTCAACTTATGGTACTTGACATATTTAGTCCCTCCATTAACTAGTCAATTAATTGGCACATCCTAAGAACACAAAATACTTTACACAGTTAGTCCTTCTAACTGAAATAGTTAAAATAGCATAATTTAAAGTTATGAACTTATAAAATTTGGGGTGTTACAACTCTCCCCCACTTGTCTCATTCGTGTCCTTTAACATTTGTTATTTGAGGAAATGTAACGTTGAAGACCAGTCTCAGATACTTCCTTTGCAAGATTTAAAGGTTGATAGAAGTCAGAAGTTAGTTGAAGAACCAGTTGAACTTCTAGACAGAAAAGTTATCAAACTGCGTAAGAAACAGATACCTATGGTGTTAGTGAAATAGAAACATAGTTTAGGTTCAAACCTAACTTGGGAGACCGAGGATAGTATGAGATCCAGATATCCTGGATTATTTGACCATGACGAGATTTCGGGGACGAAATCATCTTAAGGAGGGGAGAGTTGTAATATCTTCCGTACCGGTCTGGTAATTTCTAATTTAAATTGTTTATTTAATTGTGTTAGAAATTATTTGATATTAATTGTTAAATTGAGAAACTTAGATTAATAAGTCTTAGTACTTATTGTGAGTAGTAAATTGTTGTTTGTTTTAATTTACTATAGTTGACGGTAAAATAAAATAAGTTTCTCGCAAATGGTTTTTAGGTTCCAGACAATAGGTTTAGAAGGGGATTGTTTTAAGTGGATACAGGTTCGGTTTGTGATTGAGCCGACTTATTTAAACTTTCCCAAATAGGAAAGTTTCTTACTTTCCATTTATTGCAAACCTAGAACTAAAACCTTAAAACCCTTAAAACTAGAAACCTTGAAACTGAAGATTGAGTTGTGATTTTGGAGTTAAATCATCATCATCATCTTTAGCCTCTCAAGATTAACTAGTAAGTTACCTTTGAAATTTTAGTTTGATTGAATTGATAGAAATCATATGAGTAAATGATGATTAGAGGATATATGATCGTATATGATGCTAGAAGTAGTTGTTGTTAGTGATTATACTGGTTAAAGACCATAGAAACTGATATGGTGTGATTTGGTTTAAAATTTTCGGATTTGGGTTTCTTGCTGTGCGATGGTTGCTGATACATGGTAGGTACCCGACGGGTAGAACCCGTACCCGGGGGGTAGTTCGTCTAAACCAGGAACCCAGCTGGTAAACCGGGGACCCGGCGGCTACTCGAGGCTTTAAAACCCATTTAAGTTCTGTTACCATGAAAGTTAATATACCCGGTTGTTTTGGGTTGTACCGGGCTGCTAAACCCTGTACCCGGCGGGTACTTGGGCTACCCGGCGGGTAGTGACACGGATTGTGCAATTTTTCTTTTTGTTGTAACACATGTGCTAATTATGATGTATATCAGTTAACATGCTTAATTACGTATACTGAGCATGATTAGGAACTTATTATAGTTATGTGAATACTATTTAGTTCCTTAAATTATGTTGGATATAAATTAAGTATTGATGATCCTGATTACTAACTTATTGTTTTGGTCAAAAATTACACTAAGCAATTAAGTGATCAAACTTAGAAAAGTGAGGTTGGGTGCTATAAATTACTTTCAAGATAATTACGCTTTTACGCGATTATCTATATGAGTAAATGACAACTTTGAATGAAAATTATGCCTTGAATCCTTGGATTCTTGGATCCTTGTTAAATAGATGATTGATAACGAAAACAAGCGTTTGTAAATAAAATTATTCCAAAAGTTTAAGTAAAATGCAAAGTATTTTCAGGATAATGCAAGTTATGCAGAAAAAATATGATTACAATCAATGAAAATGCATGAAACAGACTTGTAATACTAATTTTATGATAAAAACGTGATTACAAATGAAATGAATACATATACTTATGATAAATTTTAGATAAAATCAGGATAATGCAGAATTTATGATCGAAAGATCAATGAAATGCAAATTAAACGACGAAAACGTAAAGTAAATGCGATCGACACAAGGATATACGAGGAAAGCCCTTGTTCTTGTTAGATCGCCGGCATAAAACCTCGGAAAGGAACAATCGTTCCTTGCCTTTGATGATTTTATTACGTAAACTCATGATAATTACAAAGAAAGAGAGCAATGATGATCGAACTAAGTGTTTTTGTGATAACGGGATGAAAAAAGATGAAGTGGAGGTGTGTTTGATTGTGTAAAATGTAAGTACAGAGTGTTTGGAGTGAATAATGGTTAACCTAATCGATCACCCAAGCCTCGTTTATATACTAAGAGTTTTTAACAATAATTCCGAAATATCATGGATCCTCCGAGGAATGATGAAGACCACCAACGTCTCTTTTGACTCTATTCCACACGTGCATAAGACTTCGTCTTCATGGAATCGTATCTGATCCTCTTCACGTAATCCGGAGCATATCTCATTAATGCATTTCTCCTAAGACCTGGTCAATACTTAAGAAAAATAAACGTGTTAATCAGCACATGATCCTGAACTAATACGGGTTCAGGATCCTGAGCTATGCATATTCCAGAATAAACTTATGATCCTCACTTAAGGATCCTCCTCATTCAGTATCCTGCATGATTATGTTAGATAAATATATCCTGACTAGGATCCTGCAAGACAAATAACAAGAATATATCCATGATCCTTAATTGTGTTAGTGATCCTGAAATCAGACACACAAACTATCATTACCCCGAGATACGAACATAATATATAAACGACTTTCATACCTGCGTGGTATACACATGATGCTAATTAGGATCCTGCAAAGTTAGGTAAAAATCTACCCACAATATATATAATTTTCAATAGTAACCATAGACTTCAGGATCCTGTATCCTAGCTATAAAATTTAGCCCCAAACAATTGCCCCCCAAGTTGTGTTATCTTCAGGACCCTGATGGTGACACAACTTCTAAAAATAAACATTAAATAAATGAGGCAAGATATTACCGTGCATCGGTAACCATGTCCCGTTGATTGAATTTTTGATAAACATAAACCCTTTCATACCTCATTTGCATGACTTCAAACTTCATAATGGCTTTGGCTACCTGTTCTTCGTCAAGTTTCTACGGAAAATACCACAACAATTTTAATAACCAATAAACATACCTGAATCCTAGGTTTCATCTGATGTCAATATTGCTCGGTTGAGATCCTGTGAAACATTTCCATGCGATACAACTCTACGGGTTTGTTTCCTTGATCTTCCTTTCACCATTTTCTTGATTATTCTCTGTGAATCAACTATCTTCATGATCCAGAAGGGATGCCCCCATTCCTGTCAATGTTATACATACTTGGGCTGTGCCAATAATAAGGTTAACCTAATATGGTTAGCCATGGTGGTGTTCAAGTGGTTTATGTTGACCACTTAGTCACTTTGAACATTTTAATTTCCGCTCGTTGAATTTTCATTCAGGATAAGCTAATCCCGAGCGTAGGTTGGCTTGGTTCGATTCGTTACACTCCGTAATTTATGTGGATAACCCGTTAGAGTTGTTTTGGTCAAAAATTACTAAAAGCAATTAAGTGATCAAAATTAGTTTGTGAGGTCAGGTGTAAAAATTACTCTCAAGATAATTACGTAGAAACACGATTATCTCTATTAGTAAATAAATATTTTTGTGTTAAATATATTGATTAAATACGAAGATCCTTGTTGAACAAACGTTTTAATATCAAAGCTCAAGAACAGATTGAGGATAATGTTATTTTGACAATGAAAAGATCAGTAATATGCAAGTTAAACAATGAAATATGAAATAAGTGCGATTGACACGATATGAACTGTAAGTAAATAAAAATGACACGATGATATACGAGGAAAGCCCTTGATCAAGGTTGATCGCCGGCACAAAACCTCGGGAAGGATCAAACGATCCTTGCCTTTGTAAATCTTATTAAAATGAAAGTAAATGATTACAAACTAAGAGCGCAAGGATGATCGGCTAAGTGAATTTGTGTGTGATTTTAGCTAAGTATTGATGAAATGATCGTGAACGAGAATGATAGCAGAGTGTGTGAGTGTTTACAGGTGAAAAATAGCAAGTATTCGTTAACCTAAATGATCATCCGAGCCTCATTTATATACTAAGAGCGTTTAACAATAATTCTGAAATATCAGGGATCCTCCGAGGAATGATGAAGACCACCAACGTCTCTTTTGACTTCATTTTACACGTGCTGGCAACTTAGTCTTCATAAAATCGTATCAAGAGCTCACCACATAATCAGGAGTACAGTTCAGTTGATGCGTCCTCCCAAGACCTGGTCAATACTCAAGAAAAATAAACGTGTTAAATAGTTCAAGATCCTTAACTAAGATAAGTCTAGGATCCTGAGCTATGTGTACTCCGAGATTGATCATAGGATCCTTAAACAAATATCTTCCTGGTCCAGAATCCTGCATAATTGTATTAGATAAATATATCCTGAATAGGATCCTGCAAGATAAATAATAACAATATATCCAGGATCCTTACCTGTATCCGTGATCCTGAAAACAGACTTAAAAACCATCATTATCCTGAGATATGAATAAAATATAAACAACTTTCATACCTGCGAGGTGTACATATGATGCTGATTAGGATCCTGCAAAGGTTAGTGAAAATTCACCCACAACAAGAGTGTATTGAACGACACTAAGGGTGGTGTGAATCGAATGGATACCATCTAAGGAGATGGGTTTTTGTGATGAGCAAAGCTCAAACTTGAACGATGAATATAGAGAAAGAGCATATGGAGGCTCCTCTTGATCTTGCTGAACAATCTGAAAATATAGGCTCATGGTAGTGAGCAAAACTCACCATGGATGAAGGCGATGGAGAGAAAGGGAGCAGGGAGGTTACCTTCTCATTTGATGTGTGTTATCATCTTCTATTTATCTTCTATATCAAGGATACTGGAGAGATTACCCCAATATATGTTTATTTCATCCATACTCTCATAATCATGAGGAGATTCCCTCAAGATATATTTGAAATAATCATGTTCCCAAGATTCCAATATTCTAGGATCCTGGAACAGACTCTCAATCGTAAAATTCCTAAGTAATCTCAAAATATTGAAAAGTTATTCAAGATACTCAAAGAAGAAGGAAGCCAAAGAAACCAAGGCTACTAATAAGATTAGGATTTATATATCCAATGTCTTCAAGATACTGGAGAGATTCCCCTAATATGTATCTGTTTTATACTTATGACCAGGATCCTGAGGAGATTCCCTCAGGATATACTTAAGATAACCTGTTTTTAGGATACTGGGAAGATTCCCCCAATACATACTTACTTTACTTATACCTCAAGGATTCTGAGGAGATTTCCTCAGAAAACTTGAAATAACTTCATACTCAGGATTCCCATATCTCAGGATCCTGAAACATACTTCAGCTCGAGAAGCATATTAAAAACCATCAACGATGATGATTAAATCCTGTAATATGAAAACATCAAAGGTTGCTAAAGTAACATGAAAACATTACTAACGCTTTATGATGACACAATAGTGTCAAAGTCTTTCGAATAACCTGTAAACATCATGATCATTTACATGATCTTTGGCTCAGGATTCCTGTATCTTAGGATCCTGAAACAAATCTTGATATATCCAAAGAAAATATCATGGTCTCTCTTGGGATAATCTTATGATCCTAGTATATAACATTGTTATATGATTTTGATAACATGAAAACATTCCGGCTATTCTCATAATGTCAAAACATTATGATTTTTATTTATCCTTAAGAATGGCATAAAAGCTGTCAAGATTTTTAATGCAAAAAATATTGCAATTATTTTTGAAAATGTCACAAATTTTGAATAATGTGAAAACATTATAACAATTATGATCTTTGGATTAAATTCGAAAAATATTTTGGTAATATGATAATATTACAACCATTTGAATCTTTTATGGCCAACGCCAATAGAAATATTTTGTTAATGTGTAAAACATTACAAAACTTAAGAAAACTTTTGATAAATCAATTTTTGTGACATGTAAATGCCAAACCATTTGGCAATGTGAAAATATTACAACCGTTTGATTCGAGGGCCAAGCCATTTGAGACATGAATATGCCTAACCAATTGGTAATGTGAAAACATTACAAACCTTGCGTAATAGATAATGTAAAAACATTATAAGCCTTGTGTACTTAGTGACGTGAATACGCCAAAAACTTAGGTAATGTGAAAATATTACAAACCTTAGAGTGACGTGAAAATGACACAAACCTTAGGTCGGCACCTAGTGCACTCAGTGCCGACAATCGGAAGAGTTTAATCTATAGGCCAATGGAAATGAAGTTGTCGGGCACCAGAGGCAACCACGATTCCCTAACCCTGACACTATAATCAAACATCGTGCACACCCGGCGGGGTGTGGAAACCCAAATTCTTAGAGAGGTGTGTATGCGTCAGCAAACCTCTAAACCTTAGAGAATCGCTGGGATTTTTAACGGAGGAGAGGTGGCCAACCCCTAATCTTCATTCCATGATCCTTAGATGCATGAACTACAACAAATACAAGATCTTGGGTAAAGGTGGGTGTTAGTTTGCCTAATACTCATCCGATGCTTAAGTCAGTGTCAGATTCGAATGAAAATAATAATTATGAAAGATTTTCATTCATATATTAATATATAATTATGATACACACATACATATATAGTAAAGAATATAAAAATTAATGAAAAGTTAAGGATCATTGTGGTACCTTTTTATGTTGAATATAAATACTCAACTTACACATGACAGAGTTTTAGGTGAATAGCATTTCAGGATCTTGAAAGTAGTTCCCCATCAACATGGCCCCGTTTTCCAGCATCCACGCCAATTAAACATTGATCACAGATAGATAATTGGATGCATCGGTTCTGAACGTTTCCATGTATGCCCCCAGGATAGTTTCCGCAGATTCCTCCGTGCATATCCTTCAGTTTCGCTTATGCTTTAGGATCCTCAAAATATCGCAACAACAATGATCCTTCTACAATAAATTTTAATGATTGACTACATCTATGATCCCGACTTGCCCCCAGAACCTGATGTGTCCAATTATCCTCAAACTCAAGATCACCAACATAGCATCAGTTGAAGATCCCTAAGTTACCTGCAGAATCTTAAAGCATATCCAAATACAACACTAGTTTAACTATCTTTAAGGCATATTTGCAATGATGATTAGTAACTAACATACACCTATATACTTTATACTGATATTCTTAGTTAATCGTAAACCTTCAGTTGATGTTTCGTAATCTATTTCATTATTGGTACTTTAAAATTTATAATCAACATCGTGTTGCATGTCATACCTTTGAGGTGATTTTAATATCACATCTTAACCTAACTAAGCATATTGTATCCATATTTTATTTTAAAGATCGCCAGTAAAGTTTACTCAAAACATAAAATTTTATCATTTTTCTACAATCTCATTATAGGATTATAAACATCTAATTTTCGAGATCATTTAGTTATTCAAAGTGACATTCCTGGTTTTTATATTTAATAATTGATTAATCTTATCATGCATAGAATGTATTTCAAGATAACCAATGCAAACATAAATTTTTAAGATAAGAGTACCTGGCATCAGCATCTAGTAGACTTTTACTTAAGTAATAGATAAGAAGTTGCTGACCTTTCAGGATCTTTAACTTATGCAGCATCGTTCATATTTCGGGATACCGCCACGTTTACGAGTAATGATTTACCAATTAGATTTGTATTCCACCACCACGTTTGCCAAGATCAGGAATCTTGCTTCCTTGAACATATCAGCACACAATAACATTCGTCCTATCCTTTTCCACCTTAGGATCCTCAGAATGGAGTCGCACTTCTTTGATACCTTATCTGATTGTAGCCGAGATATCCCATGCCTTTTTCCCTTGATTACTATGCTGACGGAGGCTTGGTAGTAGATCTCATTGATGTTGTGTAGCAACCCTTCGCTTCCTGTTGATCACTATTGATCTTGACTTGGCGTCCGACGGTGATGATCTTGCTCTGTGTGGGATCCTATGATTATCCTGAGTTTCGGGATCCAGAGCCTTGTCATGATCCCGGCCGTGATCCTTCTTTCTTTCAAGTAGCTCCTTCAAGTATCCCTTGCTGAGCAGATGGCTGATTTCCTTTCTGAGGGGTATGCAATCCTCAGTTACGTGACCGAAATCCTTATGATATGCGTACCACTTAGTCTTATCCTTCCAAGTGACGGATTTATGATTTCTTTTTGGCCTTCTCGCCTTATCTCCAAGACCATGCATAGCACACAAGATACCTGTAGTGTCAATAGAAAAACAATAATCAGTTAGCTTAGGATATTCTTCGTCATCCTCTCCAATTGCAATGATCCGACGATCCTCATTTCTGGCATAAGACTTGTTCCTGTTGGATCTGTACAAGGATGATTCTGATTTACTGTTGGGCATGTCATATGTTGATGAAATTTCCACCCTTTTCTGGATCAAAGCGTCCTCTTCTAGCCTTATGAACCTGAGAGCTCTATTCCTGACTTCATCAAGGTTTCTACAAGGATTCATCACAAGATCCTCATAAAATGGAGAATCCCTATTGATCCCCATCTTAAAGGCCTGTGCTGCAGTAGCCATATCTAAGTTAGGTATATCCAAAGATTTTCTTCCAAATCTTCCTACAAAATCTCGAAGAGACTCATTAGCCCTTTGAACAATTCTATATAAATCAATGGTTAATTTTTCAAATGTTCTACTACAAGAAAATTGATTATTAAATAAATTAACCATATGAGCAAACGAAGTAATAGAATAGGGATGAACGTTTAACAGCCATTTTAAAGTGGATCCTGTCAGAGTTGATCCAAATCCTTTGCATAAACATGCTTCTCTGAGATCAGCAGGAATCGGAATGATCTCCATCCTTTCCCTATACTGGGCGATGTGCTCCTCAGGATCCGTCGTTCCATTGTAAAGCTTCATGCTAGGAGCATTTAATCTTTTCGGGATCTCAGCATCACAAATCGGTGGTGCAAATCTCGAGATCATGTGGGCTGATGGAACGACTTCAGGAATAGGTTGAACAACACCAGGAACACTTGATATCATGTCCTTTAGTTTCTGCAACTCCCTTGTCATTATAGGGCTTACTCCAGGATCCTGCACATTGTTAGTACCAAGAGAATAACCATAAGATATATTACTACTGTTAGGCAACATGATTGAGGATCCTGGAGTCTACCCAGGATCCAAGATCCCAGTAGTTCCTTACATAGCAATGAAATCTGCTCCAATACTTGCAAATGCTGGAGTATTGAAATCCAGGATCCTGCTCCGAAAAAGAGTAGTATCCTGATTAGGGGGAGTGTTGATTCTACTGCTCAAGCTTTCAACATCCTTCTTTAGGGCTTCAGTACTCTGTTCCACACGTCCTAATTGCTCTTTCACCTATGAAAACAAAGCCATAATAATCCTGTTAGAAATAATAACGGGATCCTGATCTGTGATCACGGATCCTGAGAAGGTAGATCATGTGGAAGCCGTCCTACGTCCTAATTGCTATTTCACCTATGAAAACAAAGCCATAATAATCCTGTTAGAAATAATAACGGGATCCTGATATGTGATCACGGATCCTGAGAAGGTAGATCCTGTGGAAGCCGTCCTCCTATAGATATTCTCTGGTCCCCGTTGTGATGACGATGGAGGTGAAGCAGGAGGTAGATTAGTCATCACAGATGTCGATGAGGGCATAATAGAAGATATAGGTTGTCCTTGTGTCGACATTTTTGACAAAAACCTTTGAAAAAAGTGATTTAACAAGAATTTGGTTATGAAAAGCACCACTTGCCCCACGGTGGGCGCCAAACTGTTTTGGTCAAAAATTACACTAAGCAATTAAGTGATCAAACTTAGAAAAATGAGGTTGTATGCTATAAATTACTTTCAAGATAATTACGCTTTTACGCGATTATCTATATAAGTAAATGACAACTTTGAATGAAAATTATGCCTTGAATCCTTGGATTTGTGGATCCTTGTTAAATAGATGATTGATAACGAAAACAAGCGTTTGTAAATAAAATTATTCCAAAAGTTTAAGTAAAATGCAAAGTATTTTCAGGATAATGCAAGTTATGCAGAAAAAATATGATTACAAACAATGAAAATGCATGAAACAGACTTGTAATACTAATTTTATGATAAAAACGTGATTACAAATGAAATGAATACATATACTTATGATAAATTTTAGATAAAATCAGGATAATGCAGAATTTATGATCGAAAGATCAATGAAATGCAAATTAAACGACGAAAACGTAAAGTAAATGCGATCGACACAAGGATATACGAGGAAAGCCCTTGATCTTGTTAGATCGCCAGCATAAAACCTCGGGAAGGAACAATCGTTCCTTGCCTTTGATGATTTTATTACGTAAACTCAGGATAATTACAAAGAAAGAGCGCAATGATGATCGAACTAAGTGTTTTTGTGATAACGGGATGAAAAAAGATGAAGTGGAGGTGTGTTTGATTGTGTAAAATGAAAGTACAGAGTGTTTGGAGTGAATAATGGTTAACCTAATCGATCACCTAAACCTCGTTTATATACTAAGAGCGTTTAACAATAATTTCGAAATATCAGGGATCCTCCGAGGAATGATGAAGACCACCATCGTCTCTTTTGACTCTATTCCACACGTGCATAAGACTTCGTCTTCATGGAATCGTATCTGATCCTCTTCACGTAATCCGGAGCATATCTCATTAAGGCGTTTCTCCTAAGACCTGGTCAATACTTAAGAAAAATAAACGTGTTAATCAGCACATGATCCTGAACTAATACGGGTTCAGGATCCTGAGCTATGCATATTCCAGAATAAACTTAGGATCCTCACTTAAAGATCCTCCTCATTCAGTATCCTGCATGATTATGTTAGATAAATATATCCTGACTAGGATCCTGCAAGACAAATAACAAGAATATATCCAGGATCTTTAATTGTGTTAGTGATCCTGAAATCAGACACACAAACTATCATTACCCCGAGATACGAATATAAAATATAAATGACTTTCATACATGCGTGGTATACACATGATGCTAATTAGGATCCTGCAAAGTTAGGTAAAAATCTACCCACAACAGATATAATTTTCAATAGTAACCAGAGACTTCAGGGTCCTGTATCCTAGCTATAAAAATTAGCCCCAAACACTTATATTTGATTGTGATTCTCAGATCCTCCAAAAGATAAGTGACACCTGGATTCTGAGTTTGTGACTACAGAGGTATCGGTGAGTGGATTTGAAACTCACAGTTTGGTTTGGTTGTGTCAGTTTGATTTCAATCAGTAATTATAGGATTACTATTGATAGAATGTTAAATTTGAAATGATATGCCATTGGATTGGTTGATTGATTAGCATGTGTGCTGGAATGTAGAATCCAGAGGTCAACTAGATTGTTGGTTGGACTTGATTGCTATTGTTGGTCAACACAGGGTTGCGTACATGTGTTGATGAAGATTAGCAATAAGTTAGCGGTTAATCACTGTTTTGGCCTACAGTTGATTTAAGTGTTCTGATGGGGCCACCCGGAACAGGGTCCTTAGGAACCACCGTTCCTCTTGACGATATTTGTTACATTATTGATTGTGAATAGATTGCTAGTTAAATTGAATTGTAGTTGATTATTCATTCACTTAGCTTTGTGCTAATCCCTCAATTTACTTCCTGCAGGTTATGTTTATTATGTGGGTAGTCAGGAAGGGATGTTTTGATGCTGGGAATGTTTGAAACTTGCAACTCTGATCAAGTTCGTTATAAACAATGTTTTGTAATATATAATGCCCCGGTTTGTAGATAAATTAACTGTGTTTGGATTAGTAGTTAAATAGGTTGTATAAATGTTTGTGAAAAATTTCGAGCAACATTTTAATGAAATATGAATTGTAAGTATACGCTTCCGTGGTAAATAATACAATATTGTTGTATTAAGCGAGGGGTGTTATAAGTAGGTATCAGAGCAATAGTTTGGGTGAATTGAACATGATAGGATATTCAATCCCAAACGTTGATTGTGTTGTATCAAACATTCTTGGGAACGAGATTAAGTACTGAATATGTATTGGTTAGTAGGATAGGTGCTAACGATTAACGATTTGTGAGCTGTTGTTGTGTTTGCAGATATGGCGGATAACGAGCAACCACCTGTTAACCCTAATAATGTCTCAAGACCGGAAGTTACTGTTGAGACTCATGATGACCGGACTGAGCACGCTGGTACTTCTTTCCATGCTAGAGAAGAATTAGAAAGAGATGAGAATCTACTTCATTTGGAAGAGGAAAATCAAGCACTCAGAATGTATAAACAACAAAAAGAGGCTGAATCATCTCATCCTGTGTTTAGTACGATTTCACCGCCAAAACAAAAGGTGTGTTCTTTTAAAACCTTTATGAGCAGTAACCCGTCTGTGTATTCTGGTAGTACAAATCCTTCCGTAACTCTAGATTGGTTGAGGGATATTGAAAAGAAATTTGAAGTTTGTCAATGTGAGGAAGAATTAAAGGTTCCTTATGCAACTGATATCGCGTAAAAAGTCACGTTTTTACTACCGATATCTCTCTCATTCTGGAATGATTCTTTGCATATTAACTCAAAAACCATTTACAAATCAGTTGTATTATGCCAAGATGGTCAAAACAAGGTTGCACGATGAAAATCAAGTAAATCGGATGAAAAACGAAGATTCTACACACGTTTGAAGATTCAAGACATCAAAACGAGATTTCAAGACAAAAGTGCCCATCACCAACATCCATCTTAACCAAGATGTTCGTTTTCAAAATACGAATCCAATAGAAGAAGAATCAACAAAAACGGACGAAGAATGAAGATTCTACGTACACCGGAAGATCCAAACGATTCGTATGACACATCTAAAGTTCAGAGACATATTTTTTGGATATATTTACATCAAAGTCTTCGTTTTTGAATTATAATCCAACAAAAAAAGAATCGACGCAAACGGACGCATAACGAAAAAGATACGCGTGAAACAAGCAACGACGCAACGGGCGACGACCGGGGCTGGTGGCAGCCAGCCGCCGCCGGCCAGCCACCAGGCCGCCGGCCCCCAGCTACCAGGCCGCCGGCGCCTGGCACCCTCCCATCCGGATTGCACTTTTTGGTCCTTTCGTGTACCCGGTGCCAGACCTTTATGCAACTTTATGTACCTCGGACCACTATATGCGCGTACCTCGGACCACTATATGCGCGTACCTCGTGCCACTATATGCGCGTACCTTTTGCTATTGTGAGCTTTTATTTGCTAACATGCACCAAAACTCTCCTATAAATAGGAGGCTTGAGGTTCATTTGAACTTGCACCTCCACACCTTCCATCCTTGGAAAAATACATTTTCTTTCTATAGCTTCTAGCTTTTCTTTCTTTGTTTATTTTCTTACTTTTAAGTAGTATTAGGCTAGTTAAAATAGAAGCAAAGAACGAGCTTGTATTCCTTGGTGAGGAACGCAATTGTAATCTGTGGTGTACGCTTGGAGCAATCTTATTAATTCAAGTCTATTCCTTCTCGCATATTAATCTCGGTTATTTCTATCCTATTCTATCTTAATTAAATATGTATGCTTTAATTATGCTAGAGATCGTTTATGCCATGATTAGCGAGTAGATTACTATTGTGTTTGTTTGCGATGTAGTTAGTTAATTATGGGATGATTTATAATCGGTAGTATTACTTTGATCGTCTTATTGCATGTTCTTGTTTGATTGTTGCCTTAGGATCATCATAGTAGTAAAACATAAATGGTCTTAATTATCGTGAAATAATATGACGGCCCCTATTCGACTGTTACTCGATATAGTACTGAAAACACTTCAAGGTGGAGTACAAATGTATGGAAGTCGAGGAACGACCGAAGGTAGTCATATTATGAAACGGTACAATATTACGAAGTAATATGACGACCCCTATTCGACTGTTACACAGTATAGCGTTGGAAACACTTTAGGTGTAGTACAAATACGTGGAAGCTGCGTAACGACCGAAGGTAGTTATATTAGGGACTAATATATATAAAATGAGAAACCTAGTTTAATTAACCTTTCTAAAATAGACTTTTAAACTTCAAATTAATCTATCGCCTTTCCACCAATAAACGTGATTACAACACCTTTTTAACGACGTCTAATTAAAAGGTAGCCAGTCATCTGTGTCAATATAATTTGTCAAAGGTTTGAAACTATGGAACCACAAGGCTACATGGGGGATTATCGTAGGACAAGACATGACCAAGGTTTGAAGCGGTGGAACCACTTAAAGTGAGGAACGCTGTGAATAACTAGGGGATTTATTGGGTAGTCTTAAGCAATGGCTGGTTTAAAGTCATAAATGAACTGTTTACATATACAAATCTGTTAGGATGACGAGGAATCGTTATATGATTCAGTTACGTCTAGTACCTTAAGATTCAGTTATCCGTTCATATGAAAGTATTATTAAACCATATTAAGATTTTGCTTATTATTCTAAATACTTTGTAATGTTACCATAACCTAGCTCCCGGTGTGACATGCTAATGGAATTTTAATTAGTATGGAATCTAGTGTTTACATCACGAGTATTCAAGAATAACAATTAACAAATATCTTTCAAAACAGTTTCTCCAAACATCATCCCATAACTTAATTAACGAAGTCTCAGCAAACACTATCTTTATTTATCTGCTTTATCTTTTATTTTAATTTCGCTTTTATTTATTTACTTGCCTAAGTTAGTTAATATAAAAACCAAAACTCCCCCACTATTTTATAAACCCTTCACTAGTTTGAAAGCCCTCATCTGCCACGCCTTAGTTTCAATTCAGTCGGTTTGAAAAACGACTCTAGGTCATACCTACCACTTGCTCACCCTTAGGATTAGCATTGTTAGGGAAAACTTAGGCCCCGCAATTACAAATTTAAAACACCCACTGATGCCCGCCGCCGGCAGCCGGTTCAACGACAAGGGTTGAGATCCTTACCGACCGCTGGTGGCCATCAGCAACTCAACTTTTAAAAGGACCAGCTATGAATTGGTGGGATTCGATTTCTTCTGTGTTATCTCCTTTTCAGAAAGCATCTATCCGATGGCCTGATTTTCATAATGAAGTTTGTAAGCAGTATTGTTCAAACTTTGATATAGCTCGGATTCGAAAGGAGTTTATGGATTTGCAATTAACTGATAAAATGTCAATGGATGATTTGATTAATCAGTATTCAGAGAAACTTAGGTTTGTTCAGCAGTGGGTTCCTGATGAGAGAACCAGAATCGAGCAGTTTGTTGGTACTTTACCTAATCATTATCGAACATCAGTGAGGTTAGCGAGCTCTCTTTCCCAAGCTTTTATGTTAGCTCGGTCAGTTGACAGTGATTTGAGACCTCAAGAGGCACAAAGTAAAGAAATGGTTTCTCAGAAATCTAGGAGTGAATCTTCTGGTAAAGGTAAGCAGCGGTGGCAAGGAAATCAACAGGGTAAGAAACAAGAAAGTCGTGGTGGTACTTCTGATCGTCCCAATTGGTGCATTAAGTGTAGAGCTAGACATTTTGGGCCGTGTACTGTGCAAACCTCTAGACGTGTATAGGGGTGTTCATAGTTCGGATAAAACCGGATTATCCAAATGGATAATTCGGATTGGACCATATAGTTTGGATAATTGGATTTTTGGATTGGTTCGGATCAGAACCAAACTTATTATTTTGGATTACGGATTGGTTTTGGTTAGTAAAATTACAAACCAGATTATCCAAAAAAACCAAATAAGAAATAAGTATTAATTTTTCAAACATTATATATATACATACATATACAAAATAGTTTTCTGAATTATTAAAATTCTATAAATATCTAAATATAATACTAGTATAAAATTGTACAAAAAAATATCTCATTTCCATCATTTTGTGTCCCTCCAATCTTGCAACTACTTTCCCCCCATTTTAGCCTACAACCCTAAGTTCCCTCCATTTACCCTCTATTTTGTATATTTTTGTAATAATATATACTCCGTAACATATTTAGCAGGTATTATATATATTTGTGTATGTGTCTGGATATCCAAAAACCAAACCAATCCATCCAAATAATAATTCTGATGGATTGGTTCGGTTTTTGAATTTGTTTGGACGGATCAGATTCATATTTCTAAAACCATAATCCATTTGGATTCATCTATACGGATCGGTTTTAAACCGATCCATCCATTTGAACACCCCTAGATGTGTGAAATGTAGTGTGATTGGTCATGAAGCCAAAGATTGTGTTTTTCCTACGTATGTGTGTTGGAATTGTCACAAAGAAGGTCATCGTGCAAATCAGTGTTCTGAGGCTAAGAGACAGGGTTCAGGGTCGGTTGTTAGTTCGTCATCTTCCGGTCAGAAGCGGAAGAATCCGCCATCTGCAGTTAGTAGGGCTTTTCAGATGACAGTGGATGAAGCTGTTCACACAGATGATGTTATCACTGGTACTTTTCTTGTAAACTCTGTACCAGCACGTGTTTTGTTTGATTCTGGTGCAAATTGTTCTTTTGTATCTGTGTGTTTTTGTGATAAATTGAAAAGGATGCCTACTGTGATTACAAACCATGTGGAAGTAGAAATAGCTAGTGGTAAATCAGTTCCTGTTACCACTTCGGTAATTGGAGCTAGTATTATGATAGATGGTCAGACTTTTCCAATTTCATTTCTGTTGATACCGATTGCTAATTTTGATGTGATTATTGGCATGGATTGGTTAAGTCAGTGTAAAGCAAGTATAGATTGCCACAATAAGCTGATTAGAATCCCAATTTCTGATGAGTCATATGTTGTGGCTCGAGGAGAAAGGGATAGTGGGGGTATACCTTTGATTAGTATGATGAAAGCTAGGAAGTCATTGTCCAAAGGTGGTGAGTCGTACCTAGCTTATGTGATTGATACTAAAGTAGGGAAGAAATCTCTTTCTGATGTCCCGGTTGTTTCTGAATATCCGGAAGTGTTCCCTGATGAATTACATGGATTACCACCAGTTAGGGAAGTAGAATATCAGATTGATCTTGTTCATGGTTTGTCACCTGTAGCCAAAGCTCCCTATAGATTAGCTCCGTCTGAGATACGTGAAATGATGAATCAGATACAGGATTTGTTAGATAAAGGGTTCATTAGACCTAGTTCTTCTCCTTGGGGTGCACCAGTTTTGTTTGTGAAAAAGAAGGATGAGTCTTTTCGAATGTGCATTGATTATAGGGAATTGAATAAACGAACGGTAAAGAATAAGTATCCTCTGCCTAGAATAGATGATTTGTTTGATCAGTTGCAGGGATCTTCATTTTATTCTAAAATTGATTTAAGGTCAGGTTATCATCAAGTTCGTGTTCGTGAACAGGATATTCCTAAAACTGCTTTTCGAACCAGGTATGGTCATTTTGAATTCCTGGTTATGCCCTTTGGTTTGACTAATGCTCCAGCAGTTTTTATGGATTTGATGAACCGTGTATGTCTACCTTTTCTTGATAAATTTGTGATTGTATTTATCGATGATATTCTTTTATATTCTAAATCCGAATCAGAACATGAAATGCATTTGAGGTTAGTGTTGGAAACCTTGAAGAGAGAACATTTATATGCAAAGTTTTCTAAATGTGAATTTTGGATTCGGGAAGTGCAATTTTTTGGGTCATATTATTTGTAATGATGATGTTAAAGTTGATCCTTCAAAAATTGAAGCTGTAATGAATTGGAAAGCTCCAAAGTCTGCTTCAGAAATAAATAGTTTTCTTGGTTTGGCGGGTTATTACCGGAAGTTCATAAAGGACTATTCTAAAATTGCCGGTTCATTGACTAAATTGACCCGTAAGGATGAAAAATTTGTTTTGACTGAACAACAGGAAACAGCTTTTCATATTTTGAAACAGTTGTTATGTCAGGCTCCTGTGTTAGCATTGCCAGATGGGTTCGATGATTTTGTTGTTTACTGTGATGCATCGATTGCTGGTTTGGGTTGTGTTTTGATGCAGCGAGACCGTGTTATTGCTTATGCTTCTCGTCAGCTCAAACCTCATGAAAGAAATTATCCTACCCATGATTTAGAGCTTGCAGCTGTTGTGTTTGCTTTGAAAATATGGAGGCATTACTTGTATGGTATTAAGTGTGTTATTTGTACAGATCACAAGAGTCTTCAGTATATGTTTTCACAGAAAGAGTTGAATATGCGTCAGAGGCGATGGTTAGAATTAATCAAAGATTATGATTGTGAAATTAAATACCATCCAGGAAAAGCCAATGTGGTTGCTGATGCTTTAAGTCGCAAGGTAACTTCTGATCGAGTTTACTTTATGCGTTTAGAAGTTTCTTCTGATTTGGTGGGTCAGATAAAAGTTGTACAGTTGGAGGCTTTGTTAGATCATAATTTGAAATCTGAAATTATGTTGAATCGAAAGGATTGTTAATAGATGATTCGAGAGGATTAAAAACATTTCAGTCTCGTGTTTGGATTCCTTTGTTTGGTGGTCTTCGGGATGTTATTCTGAATGAAGCCCATAAGTCCAGATTATCTGTACATCCTGGAAGTACGAAAATGTATAATGACTTGAAACCTTTGTATTGGTGGCCTACAATGAAAATGGATGTAGCAAGGTTTGTTAGTTCTTGTCATATTTGTTCTCAAGTTAAAGCTGAACACCAGAAGCCGTATGGGTCGTTGAAACAGCTTGAGATTCCAGAATGGAAGTGGGAACATTTGACTATGGATTTTGTTACCAAATTGCCTCGAACTGCCCGAGGAAATGATATGGTTTGGGTCATTGTGGATCGATTGACTAAAAGTGCACATTTTCTAGCTACCAGTGATACTACATCTTTGAGTAAGCTCGCACAGTTATATGTGAATGAGATTGTCTCGCGGCATGGTATTCCATTATCGATTGTATCTGATAGAGATTCGAGGTTTGTATCTCATTTTTGGCAAAACCTACAGCATGAGTTGGGTACCAGAGTTAATCTCAGTACTGCTTATCATCCTCAGACTGATGGTCAGTCAGAACGTACAATTCAGACATTGGAGGATATGTTGAGAGCTTGTGTTTTGGAATATGGTGGTTCTTGGGATTCTCATTTGCCGTTAGTTGAGTTTGCTTATAATAACTCTTATCATTCGAGTATTGGTATGCCACCATATGAAATGCTTTATGGTCGCCGTTGTTGGTTAGAAGCTGGGGAGAAACAGTTTGCAGGTCCAGACATTGTTCAAATGACAGCTGATAAAGTGGCAGTGGCTCATGAAAAGTTGAAAGCTGCACGTGATAGACAGAAACAATATGCTGATCCTAAACGTCGACTTGTTACTTTTGTTAAAGGTGAACTTGTTTACCTGAAAGTTTCGCCTTGGAAGGGGGTAATTCGGTTTGGGAAACGTGGCAAGTTGGCTCCTAGATATATTGGACCGTTTAGAATTCGTCAGATTGTTAATGATCAATCGGTTACACTTGATCTTCCTCCAGAACTTGCTGGTATTCATGATACGTTTAACATTTGTTATTTGAGGAAATGTAACGTTGAAGACCAGTCTCAGATACTTCCTTTGCAAGATTTAAAGGTTGATAGAAGTCAGAAGTTAGTTGAAGAACCAGTTGAACTTCTAGACAGAAAAGTTATCAAACTGCGTAAGAAACAGATACCTTTGGTGTTAGTGAAATGGAAACATAGTTTATGTTCAAACCTAACTTGGGAGACCGAGGATAGTATGAGATCCAGATATCCTGGATTATTTGACTGTGACGAGATTTCGGGGACGAAATCTTCTTAAGGGGGGGAGAGTTGTAACATCTTCCGTACTGGTCTGGTAATTTCTAATTTAAATTGTTTATTTAATTGTGTTAGAAATTATTTGATATTAATTGTTAAATTGAGAAACTAGATTAATAAGTCTTAGGACTTATTGTGAGTAGTAAATTGTTGTTTGTTTTAATTTACTATAGTTGACGGTAAAATAAAATAAGTTTCTTGCAAATGGTTTTTAGGTTCCAGACAATAGGATTAGAAGGGGATTATTTTAAGTGGATACGGGTTCGGTTTGTGATTGAGCCGACATATTTAAACTTTCCCAAATAGGAAAGTTTCTTACTTTCCATTTCTTGCAAACCTAGAACTAAAACCTTAAAACCCTTAAAACTAGAAACCTTGAAACTGAAGATTGAGCTGTGATTTTGGAGTTAAATCATCATCATCATCTTTAGCCTCTCAAGATTAACTAGTAAGTTACCTTTGAAATTTTAGTTTGATTGAATTAATAGAAATCATATGAGTAAATGATGATTAGATGATTTATGATCGTATATGATGCTAGAAGTAGTTGTTGTTAGTGATTATACTGGTTAAAGACCATAGAAACTGATATGGTGTGATTTGGTTTAACATTTTCGGATTTGGTTTTCTTGCTGTGCGATGGTTGCTGATACATGGTAGGTACCCGGCGGGTAGTTCGTCTAAACCAGGAACCCGGCTGGTAAACCGGGGACCCGGCGGCTACTCGAGGCTTTAAAACCCATTTAAGTTCTGTTACCATGAAAGTTAATGTACCCGGTTGTTTTGGGTTGTACCCGGCTGCTAAACCCTGTACCCGGCGGGTACTTGGGCTACCCGGCGGGTAGTGACACGGATTGTGCAATTTTTCTTTTTGTTGTAACACATGTGCTAATTACGATGTATATCAGTTAACATGCTTAATTACGTATACTGAGCATGATTAGGAACTTATTATAGTTATGTGAATACTATTTAGTTCCTTAAATTATGTTGGATATAAATTAAGTATTGATGATCCTGATTACTAACTTATATTTGATTGTGATTCTCAGATCCTCCAAAAGATAAGTGACACCTGGATTCTGAGTTTGTGACTATAGAGGTATCGGTGAGTGGATTTGAAACTCACAGTTTGGTTTGGTTGTGTCAGTTTGATTTCAATCAGTAATTATAGGATTACTATTGATAGAATGTTAAATTTGAAATGATATGTCATTGGATTGGTTGATTGATTAGCCTGTGTGCTGGAATGTAGAATCCAGAGGTCAACTAGATTGTTGGTTGGACTTGATTGCTATTGTTGGTCAACACAGGGTTGCGTACATGTGTTGATGAAGATTAGCAATAAGTTAGCGGTTAATCACTGTTTTGTCCTACAGTTGATTTAAGTGTTCTGACGGGGCCACCCGGAACATGGTCCTTAGGAACCACCGTTCCTCTTGACGATATTTGTTACATTATTGATTATGAACAGATTGCTAGTTAAATTGAATTGTAGTTGATTATTCATTCACTTAGCTTTGTGTTAATCCCTCAATTTACTTCCTGCAGGTTATGTTTATTATGTGGGTAGTCATGAAGGGATGTTTTGATGCTGGGAATGTTTGAAACTTGCAACTCTGATCAAGTTCGTTATAAACAATGTTTTGTAATATATAATGCCCCGGTTTGTAGATAAATTAACTGTGTTTGGATTAGTAGTTAAACAGGTTGTATATATGTTTGTGAAAAATTTCGAGCAACATTTTAATGAAATATGAATTGTAAGTATACGCTTCCGTGGTAAATAATACAATATTGTTGTATTAAGTGAGGGGTGTTATACTAAACACTATTCACATTAAATAATAATATATTTAACACTTTAAATATATTAATAGGATGTATTAATTATAAGTTCGAGATAAATATTTTCAAAAATACTAAGTATAACGTTTGCTATTATATTTATTAATGAAACTTCCTATATTCTATAAAATTTTCATTTATTTCAATTGAAATTTTTAAATATTATGATTGTTAATAATTATATAAAAAATATAGTACTATAATATTGAATTGTATATTTTAAATTATAAATTAAAAAAGATTTAGTGTGGAGATTTACTGCAACACATTGTAGCAAATTTTTTTTTAGTATAAGTATATTCTCAAAAAATTCTATCTTTGCACTAAAATAGTGCAATTTGGTACACTAAAATAGTGTACACATTGCATATGCTCTAAAATAGTGTACACATTGCAAATTCTATCTGCATCACTGCTACCACTTCAACACTGCACCCCACCACCGGTCATTTCTCCTTCATTTTTTAAACCACCGTACGCAAGAGCAAGATGCAACAAAATCAGTCAGAGCAAGATGGAGCTCAAGAAGGGGAGCAAGATGACTGTGAAGGAGACGAAAAGAGAAAACAAAAGGTCAACAATCGAAAAGGTAAACAAATGCCACATACTCATGTTAGGTCTAATGCGGATCTCGGGAAGGATATTTTGCATCGTATGTCAATTTCGTTTTATATAACAAACTTCCCACAGCACATCACTAATAAAGACTTGTGGAAGAGTTGTTCAGAATGGGGTTCTGTGGTAGATGTTTTTATTTCCAGACGATTATCAAAAGCTGGCAAAAGATTTGGTTTTGTTCGATTTATTAGGGCCGATAACGTGGAACGACTTCTATCATATATAAGGTCGATTTGGTTTGGAGGTTTTCACATGTATGCTGACTTTGTTAGGTTTAATTCGAAGTTTAGCAAGAATAAAGCTGATTTTAACGAGGAAAATAAAAGGTTGCCGGGGCTGATGTCGGTTCCGACAGAACAACAAAAAGCTACCTATCAAAAATCGTATGCAGCGGTTCTTTCTGGTGGTACTGGAATAACTATTCCACCCTCTGTGAAATGAAGAAGTGTTAAGGTAACTAGTCCTATTAGTGATTTTACTTGTAAGCATACTACATCGTTACTCTTAAAAATTAAGGAACCTGCACATATACCTATTGTGCGACAATGGCTTCAGATGGAAGGTTTCTATGATGTTGAGGTTATTTACATTGGTGGTCGATGGCTCTATACAACATTTGCATCTGTGGAAGACAAAGATCTTTTCAGGTCTAACGATAATTTAAAGTGTAGATTTGATGCCCTTAAGATGCCGTGCAACGGTTTTGTTCCTGATGAACGTATGGTTTGGATAGAAATTGTTGGTCTGCCAAAAGGGGCTTGGAAAAAAGAGTCGTTTCAGGAAATTATTGGCCCTTGGGGAAAATGCTTTTTCTTTGCTAGCGATTGGGATGGAGGGTACTCGGTGGGCAAGGTATGTGTGTTAACTCATTCTTCAAAGTTTGTTTTTGAAGAACTAACTGTGATATTGGACGAGAAACCCTATGACATTTGGATTAAGGAATTCGCAACATGGAATCTTAAAATCTTTTGTCCTCATGCTTCTTCATCTTCGGATGAGAATTCCAATGATGTGAATACTGAATCATCAACGGATTCTTTTGGGAACAATAGCTCTTTTGATGATTACACTCACAACAGTGCAAAGATTGATCTTAATATTTGCAAAGACACTTCTGCAGCTTCACTATTTTCTGCTTCGGAGGCTTATATCGGGGATAAAATCCCTCGTGGTTCAGGTAGTGATGATTTTAGAGAGGGATGTAATAGTACATGATCTACATCAACACCACCAATGAATTTTGGTTTCAACGATTTTGCTTCCGGTGTTCAGAAAAAGAAAGAATGCATTGTTGATGATGTACTAACTGAACAAAAAGCAGTAAAATCTGATTCTCAAAGGTGTGAACAAGATGTTGAGTCAAAAGCAGTAAAATCTGTTTCTCAAAGGTGTGAACAAGATGCTGAGTCAACCCGGGATACTCAGGGAGACTGTGGTAATGTAACCACTGATGATAATGATCCTTTGCGTAGCAGGTTATTGCATCAAGTCAAGTGTCAGGTAATGCCAGTTATTACTCCTGAAAAAGACTCCATCATTGCGCCTCCATCTACACCCCCGGGTAATGATTTAAATATTGATGTTGAGTCTGGTTCTTCGTGGCTTGATTATGTTGCTCCTCTAACTAGTGACGAGATAGATACTGATAAACGATGGAGCTATAGAGACCCCAAAGGAAATATACACGGGTTGTTCTCTCTCACGCAACTACGTACGTGGAAAGATTTTTTACCTAGTGATCTTCAGATTTGGAGTTATTATGGCAACGTTAAAGAAGATATTCTTCTTCATAATGCCTTATCGAGACAAACAAAGGATGCCGGTTAGATCGCTTTTTTGGTATGATGCATCGGGTGTTCGGTTTCATTCACGGGTGTTAATTCTGTTGGCACTATGGCGGGATCTTTCTGACTCTAATAGCCTTTGGTTGTTTTGCAAGTTTGTCTCGTTTCATTAGAATTTTCTTTTCTTTTTCGTTCTTTGTATGTTGGTTCGTTTTTGCGTGTATCGTTTGCTAGTTTCTCTCTAGCCTTTTTTAATTAAATTCTATTTGCCGTTAAAAAAAAAAAAAAAAAAAAAACATCACAAAGTTGTTAACATAATCTTAAAAAAAAATTAATGGGACTAGATATGCATATAGTGATATAATATAGGGACTTCATTTATAAGTTACAGCTGCTACAAATTGGGGCAAAACAACAACATACCAGAGCTGCCGGAACAACCTCAAGTACCACCACCTCCACTATCTCCAAATCTTTCGATCGATCTCAGTTACGCGTGCTAGCAACAGTAAGATTTATTTATCTAATTTTAAATTCTACTTATTAATACTTTTATACCATATGATGTTCAAATGCCATTTGTAATGTAATCTTTTAATCTAGGGTTTCTAATATAATTCTCAATTTTTTTTAGCATTTGTTCATCAATACATGTACTGTTTCGTGCTATTTTACAGTCATAATTCAGTGCTCCTCTAATCATTCAAATTTACAATTTTGGATTATTATTATCATCGTATAGTACTGGCAAAATAAGCTCAAAGACTTAACTTTGTGTGATTATGGACTTTTTAAGAGCCTTAATTGGGTAATTTTGGACTTGTTTCAGTTTTTTATATTGATCTAAATGGACCGGACAAACAAATATTAAAAATGTATTCAAAACTGAAACAATAAAACCCTAGCATCTCATTAAGATTTCATCGGCTCATCTCCGCTGTCCTCCGCCGTCGATCTCTGCCTTCCTCCGCCGTCGAGCTCTGCCTTCCTCCGCCGTCGAGCTCTGCCTTCCTCTGCCGTCGTGCTCCGCCATACCGTTTCTTAATTGAGAAGGTATATTGAGTCGTTTGCAAATAATAAGTGTGCGAATAAACAAAAACCATGTTGCTTCATGTTCGAATCTTTGTAGTAGTGTACTCAAATTATTTTCTTTTTCCTATTTTGTCTTCGTAAAATGACGCGACGACTTATTTCAATTTTTCAGTTTGATTTCATAACAATGCAAGGGAGTGATGGACTATATTCTTTTAATTATTCTTATTTTTTTTCAACACTATAATCATATTAAATCTGAATGAAGGATATTTTATATTACTAAATATGCATCAGTCATTAACCTAGTAATTTTTTGATTGAAGCTTGCCTACGTTAATTAATTGCCAACTAGGTATATGTGATAATGAGTTTTTAATTTTATTGAAGTGTTATAGATTGGATGGTTTGGTTTTTTAAAAATAAAAAGAAAGAAATTTCATATTTGCCCGTTTAGACCCGAGCCCATTGAGACCTAAGCCCGTTTAGACCCAAGCCCGTTTAGGCCCGAACCCGTTGTTACCCGAAGCCATTTTTACCCGGTAGTCCAAACCCGTCCACCCGCCCGTTTTGCCAGCTATATCATCGTATAATTATTTTCTTGAATAATAGTTATCTAAATGTGTTGTAGTATATAAAGGTTGAATCTTTTTGCATTTGCAGTTAGCTGCTGCTGATACATTGAATCTACATACATCATGGTACATGCAGCCAAGGGATTATTAATTTCATGGTAACTCATTAATCTTGTCCAGATAAATACTTATGTTTCCGTTTTATGTTAACTTGTTTTTATGCAACCTTTATAGAGAATAAGAGAACTCGTTTTGCTAATTGCAGTGACATACCAATGGCTCAATTTATAATCAGTTACAACGCGTCATTGCCACAATCACAGAAGTTTATTATACACATTTTAGACGGTACTAATCTATTTGTGAGTAGTAACGTCGATGGAATGATAAGAAGTGCTATTCAGGAGTTTAGAGAGAAGAACACCTATGAGAAACCTGCTTGATTTCTTCGTTGTACCCTAAACTTTGCAGCATTATATATGCCCCGGAAAACCAATTAATTGAAGAAAAATAAAAAACTTTGTGATCTTTAAATGCGTACAACTATACAAGTGATGTACATATGGCAATTATGCGTGTTACTTATACCTCATGAAATTTAGCATTTGATGATGATCTACATTATCTTTTTGTGTTGTGTGCTTGTAGTTGTTGTTAGGGCATCTTAACGGTTAACGGTTGTGCTTAGTTCTCTCTTTATGACGGTATGTTGTAAAATCATTACTAGATGTTACCAGTACTTGCATCATGCTTTGTTGGTGTCTACCTAGTGATGCATTTGTTGTCGTGTATTGTAAATGCCATTTTTTCTTACTTTTTTAACGGCATACACTGACACTTGTATCTGTTGAGACATGGATCCACAATCTGTTGTTACTTCTAGAGTTCACTGTCTGTGGTTTTAGGTCTACTTTAGCTTCATGTATGTAGATTTTATGAATGCTGCATTAACATCGTCTAAGTGTTCAGCAGTCGATGTTGATAACTTTCTGGCTAGAACATTGTGTTCTGTAGTGTAGACAGAACCGTTCTGTCTTCAAAAACATATCCTCAATCATCACTATTTACTTTTGATTATTGAGTTTCAACGGTAGTAATCGAAACCAAAATAATAAATTGGTTTTGTATTAAATCGACCCGAAACATCAATCGTTCGAACTTATAGTGCAATCCTAATTGAACAATCCGATTATGTTCAAAATAATGAATACATTGGATGTAAAATTTTGCATATTTAGCTGAAGTAAATCGATATTTAGAATAGTTAACGGGGGTTCACTTTTAGCCTTTAGTAAATTAAATACTAATGTTGAAAAGTAGTAGCATTTGCTTGTGTAATGGTGATTTATCTTTATGGAAGTTGATGTCACATGGTTAGGTTGGCAACACAAATTACCTTTTATTTATAAAGTTGAAATATGTTGTCACATATTGCCATATTGGCCACAAAGTTAATTAAAATAAGTAAAAGACAAAACGTTGAAAGAAAGGAAGATGATGCAAAGATTATCCTAAGTATTCTTAAGTTAAAGTATTTTGTAATTTAAGACATTTGCCTTACTACCAAAACTTATCTAAAAACTTAAATTTTGATTAAACTGAAAAAAAACATGCTTGTAGAGATTGTATGCTTTGATCTGTTGAATTACACCAACATGGCAAGAGAGGCAACAAATTGATCACCAAAACTAACTCTTAAGGAAAACAGTTGCTGCTAACTTCTAGTTGATGTAATTGCACTTTCATGAATCGGATACCATTAAGCAGTTGATCGCTCATCCATACGACCATACAATGTCATCGATCAATCCGATAAACCAACATGCCATATGAAATGCAGCCCTTGACCGTTACTAGTTCTGTTAGAAATCGAAGTAGGAAGAATTAATCTCGATTAATTGTATAGAGACCCCAAATTCAACTCAAAAAATTGTCACTGAACGAAAATATGAATGACTAATTACTACCAAGACATAAAGCAAAGTAAAAGGATAGAGAGAAAAAAGAATTTGAACATAAACATCTGTAACATATGAAGTGTTCAACTGCACGGTGTCTTTGTTTTTTCTGTTTCATCTTTCATTTGGGGTGAATATGAGGCGCATATCGGTTAATTCGGTTAACCATCTGGAAATTGTGAAAGTTTTTTTTTTTTTTTTTTTTTTTTTTTGAAAGGCTAACAGAAATCGCCTAGGTACTCCGTACAGGGAGACCCAATGGCTAAGTCTCCATATACTGGCCCAATCCAGCCGTACGGAGCCCTTAAGCGCCCCAAGTTACTCCAAATCCGGGAAAAACCCACTAATCCGTCCGCCCGAAGGCACGACAACGAATTAATGGTAAAACCCGCTAGCCTCAAGGATCGAACCTGGGTTTCCCAGGTCTCCTATCATTGACCCCCAAGCCTCTGACCAGTTGAGCCGGACATCATTGGCAACTTTTGAGTTTTTATGACCCATTGGTTTTTAACTTTTTCGATCAATCTTTCAAGACGTGGTCAGACTATAGAAAGCGTCACTGATATTAGTAATCTAAAATTTATAATTAGGCATTATTAAAAATAAATACATTAATTAAAATACTTCATTTAAAAAAAAAAAAAAAAAAAAAAAAAAAAAACTGGTGCCAAAATTAGAAAACCATGAAAATGAAAAAGATTTGAATGGGTGAGTATATGTTTTAGGTTCGATTCGGTAGATTCGACTATAATAATTTACATATTACATATAAAAGCATGATTAAACTGTTTATTTTGATTAATTAAAATTTACAAACAAACCCACATTCACTAACTTTTTAAGTTAATTCGGTTTTTTCTCACCGCCGCTTCCAAAATCCAATGTGTATCACACCAACTTCTTCTGAGTTGTTCATCTTCACATTCACACTTGGCCTACTCTGAAAGGTTACACTTGTTTTTAGCATATGGGCAAAAACCATATTTTACATTCCCCACCCACCCAAAAAGGTACACATTGAGATGGATTTTTGTAACTTAGGACAAGCACAATTATATTTATGGGTTAATATATATATATATATTAATATTAATATTTAGAATTTTTTGAAAATCACCCTTGGCACTAATAGTTAACATGCAAAAAAGTATTGTAGATGTATTAGTGGAACGAATATCCTTATGTACAATACTTTTACGCGTATGAACTATAACACTAAGACTATATTTATATAAATATAAAAATATCCCAATTTATAATTCCTCTCTTAATTCACGTTAATGTTTATTAAGTTATTACCATGCCTTTAGTGCATTTAATAATATATAATAAATAATTATTATATTATATTATATACTATTGAATAGCTCGTCAAGATTATTAATACCTTGTGTTTACCTGCGATTATTGTATCTTTCATAGCTAAAGTATATCGACCATTAAATTATTATATTAAAATTTGATATTTGTAAGTTGTATGTAATAGTCCTGATGAGTATTAAAATATCGTGTGAAACATAATGGATATCATTGTGGGATCTTACCAAACTTTTCTTCAACTCACATGGTGTTTGCTTCTCTATTACTACTTCTAAATTTAATAGTTTAATAGTAATAATTTGTTTGGTTGATTACATACTCATTTATTTATCTGTTTATTTATTTATTTATAGAAGCAAGTATATTATTCTTTATGTATTATTATAACATATATTTAATGTCAATTATTACAAGTAAATTAAACATATAAATATTCATTAAAATTATAATATTTTGTCTAAAGGTGTAAAGATAAGATACATTATTAGTTATTCTATTTATTTTATATGATTAAATTAAGTAAGACATTTCCATCAAATTGTTCATCTTCTTCTAGTTGTGTTACATAAAAGATACGTAGTAATATTAATCCGTATTCCGTAGTATCTAAAACTTATTGATAATGACACCATATATATTGAAAAACGATATGGATTAAAATAAAAATATAGATTTTTGTAACACAATCTAAAGACCACAAAATGTATTATTTTGCAAGGAACTTAACTATTGAACCAATTTAGCTATTTTTATTATTGTTAACTCTTTGCTTTTTAGATAGTTAGAACATCTTTGAGGATAACTTTTATAAAAACATTTGTGATAATGGTCTTTTAGCTAATGACCTTTTAATTTTTATCATTAGAGCATATAAATGGTATTATTAATAAATATTTATAGGGGTCAACTTAAATTCAGGGGGTCAAAGAGTTTATTATGGTATTAGTACAAGTATTAATGCGTGTTTTAAATTTTTATAAACAGCCCTTAGGGCTGTCGTTATCATTTTCATTAAATTATAAATAAAATTAGGATGAACAATGATAGGTTGACAATATTAAAAGTCATTCCATTTTCTACCCTCGTTTTTGTTTAGTTTTAAATGCGTGAAATTTATTTTGGCATTGTATCAGAAAATGTTACTAAAAGCTTTTCTTCTCATAAGCTCAAGTATAAAACAGCTTAAGAAAAAACATGATTTGTAATTTCTAAAAACATGTATACCGATCCGTACACTATTGAATATATGCAATACATTTTTCTATCTAATCATGTTCGCCTTTGAGGTATTGACCATGTCATTTGTCTTAATAACATTCTTAGGTCCCGTTTAATTCACAAAATATTTTCGAATGAAATGGAATATGCCATAAGAATTGAAATATGAAGTAGTAAGAATTTAATGAATTTGAAGTACTAATATATTGGACTTTGTCATATTTTTGCTTGATAGGAAATAGAATGAAATTCAAATTTAGGAGAATCAATTGAATAAAAATTTATAAAACATTATATATATATATATATATATATATATATATATATATATATATATATATATATATATATAGTTATTATATTTGTATATTTCTATATAATTAATACTAATAGTAAATTAAATTAAATATTTAGTTAATTTAGGTGTATATATAATAATATAAACAAATATGATGTAATAACAAGTGTTAACCAAATAGGTAATTTGGAGGGTACTCCCTACTCCCATACTATATTCAGCAAGGAACATTAATACCGCGTAAATCACATGTGCTCAAATATTATTATAATAAATGTACATAATCACGAGTATTAATTATAATTATAAAAGGTTACAATGTATAACTTTTTATAAAAATATTATTATAATAAGTTTATATTTATATAATATAATAGTTCAAATATAACATAAACACTATTTATTTAATTTTTATAATATTTATGATGATGTTAGTAATATATTAAAAAGAGAAGTTTTTTTTTTTTTTTTTTTTAATCAAAACTATGAATTTTGATGGAATTTTTGAAGGAATTCAATTCTTTGCATTTTAACAAAACAAATACAAACATACAGTGTAACAAAATTTAAATTCCATTTGCCAACCAAACAGGATTTGAAGTGAAATTCACTTCAATTCTATCGGATTTCTACGAATTCTAAGAACCAAAAGGGCTCTTAATATAATTAAGATACTATCATATCAAACCTAAACATGTGATGTCATATTTTCTCGCGTACAAAAATTAGATGAATTACAAAATTTAATTTTAATTCACACATTGTAGATGCTTAAAATTACACAAAATTTAATACATCACTAAACACCATCGAATATCATATAATTAACTTCTAGTATATAGTAAGTCTTCTATTATATAGGGTCCTGATTTTTACACTGGAAAATTCATGCTTACACGGGAAGGTCAACTCTTATCTCATTTCCCTCCCTTTGGGAGAGGAAATGTCGGGTTGTGCTAGCTCCTACTTTGTTAGCCGTCATTGTTTCAATGACTATATTTAGCCACCATTATTTCTTTATAAGGACAACAACAATAGAAAAGCAAGAACTCTGTAAGGGAACATGTTTCTTCCTGCTGTTTACTTAGTAAGGTTAGACATTTTCTATGCGGGTCACTTCCCTTGGTTCAAATGCTCCTAGGTTACGCCTTTTTTGGGGGCTTCACTCGGAGCTTGGAACCGTGACCCCAGAGAAAATCAATTTGGTCGTGCTCCTCATGGGAGTTCCTCGCTCGTATATTCTTTTGATATAGGCGTCGCTACGTCAACGTGGTTTAAAGATAGGACTTGAGCCGAGGGTGCCCCGCGAGTACGACTGTTCACGTTTACGACGAGTACTTTGGGCAGCTTCACTCTCTGCAGTTCACCAATACAACTTCCATGGGCGGATATCTTAAATAAACCACTTACGCATTGGCTTAACACATGCTGTTCCGAACCTTGTAGCTTCAGCTGAATCCGCCAATTCCGCTTCCCAATTCGGCGGTTCGTCCCCCCTTCCTATGGGTTCCCCCAACCCCTTGAATAAGTAAGGCCCCGCTCGTTCTAATAAAAAAAAAGAGGGGCGAAGCGCCCGTTTGAAGTGGCGAAGGCCTATGCTACAGTAAGAAAAAAAGAAGGTTTCGATTACGAAGTCACTTAGTCGAACTATAAAGAAAGGGAGGCTAAGGTTACGAAGTAAGGTCAACTGGTTAAGGAAAACTCAGGTTATGAAAAAGTTTAGCCGTAAATTAATTAAGTAGTAGTGAGACGTCGGTACGGAGTTGCGTCAGCTGTGGATATAGACTAGGCTAAGGGGCGGACTTCATCTCTTCTATTCTCTTCACTTACACCTTACACTTCTGATGAGTCTAACGAGGCTCAGGTGCTCAGCCTTCCACTGTCACTGTGGACCGAGACTACGCAAAGGTAGAACATCATAGAAACTTTGCTGACTTTCTCATAAACCTTGATTTCGTTACGCTCAATAAGAAGCCGAAATAGCTGAAATTGGTTCGTGTTCCGTTTCCAAAGTCAGTCGTCTTTACCCAATTGTGAACTTCAGACGACTCTCAAGTGGTTCCATTCCTTCTTACTATACTTCTGGGTCAACCCAACCCGAATGGGAAGAAGGGGGTCAGCCAAACAGCGGTCCACTTTGTACGTTTGCTGAGCAGACCAATCAATCATTTTTTTTTAGAAAAAGAAAAATGAAGGGAACTTCTCACCGAAGGTGGCAGTAGGAATGAAGGAGGCGGGAAGCTACCGCTTCTAGAATGGTTGCTTATCCTTTACTTTTTTTAGAGCGTATCGCTATTCAAAAAAAAAAGGTTTATGTAACCGGAAAAAGGGTTACGGTTGCGGAAACCAGAGAAAGTCGGGAACCATCGGTTACCTTTTGAATCAAAGTATCGACGAGTCGAGTATTACGACTACAGAGGGAGAAGCAAAGCTTCGTAGACAGCTTCGCTTCCTCGTCGCTTCTTTCTAGCGACCAGCTTCTCAAGTGGGTGGCTTGGTAAGCAAGCTACCTTCAGCATCGGTAAAATCCCAATCAATAATAGGCCGGAATGGTGGGGAAGGAATTCCTCTCTACTTCAATGGAAAGGGGGAAGAGCCCTTTCACAGCCGCTCCTCTACAACTACCTTTCGCCCAACATGATCACGAACGAAGACAGAGAATTGCGTAGATAGGAGGACGAAACGAACCAACCCACTTGTCCAGATCGGAACGATTGAAGAAAAAAGAGAATGGTGTCCCCTTTCGCCCAGGGGACATCGTCGGAGAACAATGTCGGGGACAGGGTGAGAACCTTCCGTTGCTTACACCCTTTAAGTGTTGGTTCACGGGGGGAAATAGTAATGATGTACACCATCCGGACCTGGACTCGGATGGTATCCGACGACAGCTCGACTAAGCTTTCGGTACGGACGGCAGACTGCACTAGCTATCACGACCCCGGACCTGTACCGAACACAGACCCGGATAACGCCCGAGCCCAACTCTTTTAGCTCTCACCTCGGACACTAATACCCGGGACAGGATGCGGACTCGGCTACGTTCCGTGCCGAACCGCAGCACTGGCCGCTCCATCAACGTAACAGATGAACGGCTGCAAGATGACAAGGCAAGCCCGACATTCTCTGACAGAAGTACAATCTGCAACCGTTATATTCAGGTACGACTAGCATGGCCTGGCCATTAACCTGGTCGGGGCATTTGATTGGTCCACGTCAGCCGGCACACAGTAAATGTCATCTTCGCCCACGACCGAGCTTCCACGTCAGCGATCCGCGTAAGAAGTGTCGTGCTCCCCCACGACCGAACTTCCACGTCAACGATCCACGCAGGAAGTGTCGTACTCCCCCACGACCAAACCCTCCACATCAGCTTAGGGTTTGAGTATAAATACCAGTGTTATGCTTTCATTTCAGGCCAACACCTCATAAATCCACAGAGTCTTTCCTCACGAATTACTCTCCAAGAATTAAGCTTTCACCACCCTCGATTGACTTGGTCTCGACTCTGGGTTTGCACGTTAATCGGAGTGTGACAAGCTTGATTCCTCATACATCATCATCATCGTTGTACTCAAGTGTTTTTACGCTTGAACAATTGGCGCCATCCACGGTTGATTTACCAGAAAACGACCACTTTGTAACCATCCGTACGCCGGAAAGCTTCCCGGTACAATGGTTAACACTGAGCCTGCTGATGGTGGTGACGGTGCCACTGCCGACCAACCGCCACCACCACCTTTCTCCGGTCAATCTCCCCAGGCCACCATCGTTCGCACGACGGTTGGCAGCAGGATTGATCCACGGCAGTTGGTCTTAAGTCAGAATGACACTGACTCTGATAACAGGCCACCGCCGGAATGTACACCACAAAACACATCCTCAACGCCCAAATCCATCTCCAAAATCGAAGCCCAGCGCATGTTGGCAGAAATGGGTTTCGTTGTGGCACCTGAACCGCGCCGTCCGCCGTCGCCCCCGCCACGTCGGGATGTGCCACCGCCACCACCGTATCAAGGTGGGATGGATAGGGCCGCTAGCCGTAAAATGTTGACCGATCTGATCCTTAGCGCCGCTCCACCGGGTGCTATGCCAACATACTCTGACGAGTCGGCAACAGATAACTTAATTGCAAATTTTTATTCCACCATTCAGGGTGAGAAGGTGAAGAAGCCGGTGCCCGTCTCCACCACCACGGCTAGGTTCAGTGCGAAAATCGCGAACCATCCGTTACCTGCGAAGCTTACCATCCCATTGACGATCGGCACCTACTCAGGCGACTCAGACCCCGAAGACTTCCTACAGCGGTTTGAGGGCGCCATAAAAACAGAGCATTGGGAGGACGCTGTGGCTTGCCACATGTTCCCTCAGGTGCTGCAAGGCAACGCCCGTGGTTGGTTTGAGAAACTGCCGGCTGGTAGCGTGGCTAGCTACGCCGATCTCAGGTTCAAGTTCTTGCAACAATACCATAATCTGAAGCAGCACACGCTTACCTATCTCGACGTCTTCGAGATCAAACAGGGTGGTCGTGAGACACTTAGTGATTTCATCACTCGTTTCACAACGGAGTGTCAGAAGATCAGCGATCTGCACCCAAGTCAACAAATTGCCGGTTTCATCTACGGCATCATCAAGGAAAGGTATCCCACACTGTACTATCGGTTGAAGAGGAAGTTACCAACAGTGTATTCCGAGGCCATCGCTATGGCTCGGGACTACTTACGTTCCGGAGAAGATAAGGATCTGTACACCACGCCGAGCCGGGACTCACACCGGGTCGAGCATGACCGAACTCAGGCCCGCCATCATGAGGGTGGATCCGGGTCCGGCCGGCGCGACAACCAGAGACGGGATTTCCGCCGCGACACACGGCACGATCCCCGCCGTGGTGATAATCGCGAGGCGGCCCGTCGCCAACCATACGACAAGAATTCTCTGCTGACTTCGCTCACCAAGTCACCAAAGGAAATATTACTCACCGAGACGGCGGCGCGGAGTGCGTTTAACCCTCCGCCCCCAATGGAACATCGTGACGTCCCTAAAAATGGGAAGTACTGTGACTTTCATGAGGAATACGGGCACGATACCGACGATTGTAGACAGTTGAAAAAGGAAATCAAGGCAGCCATCCAGGCCGGCAAGCTTAACCATTTGCTACCTGGAAAGAAGTTCAAGAAAGCCGATGGCACTAAAACTTACGGCTGGCAGCGGAAGGACGATCCCCGCGATCCTCCGGATGCCGTAATACACATGATTCAGGCCGCACGGCCAGGCTTAATGTAACATCATCTCCGGTAGCCTGGTATTTTTCTATTTATAATTGCGTATTTAATAGTTTTAAATAATTTTGCGATATAATTGTTTAATTGTGAAAGTTGGCGAAATAGGTCTTAGGACTTATTGTGGATAATGAAATTGTAACAACAGGCAAATTAGGACTAGAATTAGTGCCTAATTCTTTGTTAATACATGTAATTAGTTCTGTGTTAGGCTAATTTATGTATCGGATTATATATTGGTAAATATATACAACTTTGCGATTTGACTTAAATCGTACGCAATTTAAATAGAATGAAATTCTATTCGATTAATACGGACGTTGGTGAACAAATGTTTATAAACTAAAATAACGCAATTATGACCCAAAATGCTATTTTTCAATAATTAGAAATTATCTCGTATCACTTGGTTAAAGTTTACACGATTTAAAAACAAAAGTATTCAAACGTATTTAAACTAAGTCATATTTCAAACTATTAAGGATTTAAAGAAATAATACAAGTAAATTATTTAACAAAAGTTTATAATTTTAAAAGATATAATTAAACGCATAAAATAAATATTTAACGTTTAAACAACGGAGAAAAACGAACACCGCACGGGGCGTGATGACGGGGACCGAAAATGGGAGGTTAAACCTCCCACTCTCTCTCTTTTCCCTCACTTTCTCCACCCCTTTCTCTTTTCTTCCTTTTCTTTTCTCTCAACTACCAAACCACCACCATCACCATAAAATCGCAAAATAACACCTCGAAACATCGCCGAATCATACCACTCCTTTGGAATAAAAGACCCACCGCGTCACGATCTACCTTCCTATCTTTTCGGATTTCTCATCCGACAATTTGTAAGTTCCGACAAATTCTCGAAACCTTTCGGTTTTACTTATTTTCGACTTATAATTGTTTATTTATACTTGTAATGTCCATTGGAGGGTTGGGTAAAAGAATCGGACCAAACGGAAACCCGAAAACATGTTTTTGGACCGAAATCCGTCAATCAGACCGTTTCGCGAGCTGGGGTGTGTTCTTCCTACGAGTCGAGCCGAGCAGCGAGTCGAGCCGAGCAGCGAGTCGAGCCGAGCAGCGAGTCGAGCCGAGCAGCGAGTCGAGCCGAGCAGCGAGTCGAGCCGAGCAGCGAATCGAGCCGAGCAGCGAATCGAACCGAGTAGCGAATCGAACCGAGCGGCGAACCGAGCCGAGTTACGAATCGAACCGAACTTGCGAGCCGAACCGAGCCGAACGAGCCGAACCGAGCCGAACCGAGCCGAACGAGCCGAACTGACCTGGTCTGTGAACTGAGTTTCTACTCAACTATTCGACATTCGCGTAACGACAACTACACTTTTTACGACGATGATTAACATACAAAAATACATACTTTTACTAAACGTAAAACGAGACGAAAAATAATAACACTTATGGATTATTATTACAAACCGTCACCAACGGGCCAACCATATTTTCTAAGAACAAACGATAACGAACCAACATTGGACATAACGAGTTGTATAGACAACTAGCATAGATGGTCTTTCGGGACATCTACTTACTTAACTTTACATGTTTAGGCATTTAAAGGTTACGGGTTCGGAGAACCACATACGGGATTTCATCCGCCTTACTTACTCGATTTCACATACTGAATTGCTAGACTCAGGTGAGTCTTACGGCCCCACTTTTACTGTTTTATCTTATTGGGGGAGATACATGCTACTTAGTTTTTCTGAACACAAGTACTAAACTGATTTCTATACCAAACGGAATTGCATGAGTTAATTACTAATTACTGAAGTCTCTCCATCATATATCGTTAGTTATGGACTTAAGCGCGAACAGTAGTTAATGGACCCATTAGGGAAATGACCCTCCCTGCCCGGGGTAGTAGCGCTACCACGTACTGATTTACACGTAGAAACGGGTGACTATTATTTCGTTACTTATGCTTGCTCAATTTCGAGCATGTCACGGGAGCAACTGATTATTTACGGGTTAAGCTTCGATTATGAGCCTCATGGCAACGGTATAACTTGATTACTTTACTTTTGCGAGATTTGCAAATACTTGATATACGCCTACGGGCACTACTGATGAAATCTTGTGTTCAAACTGATTATTTACTGATAAACCTGTGAGATTCACCAACCTTTTGGTTGACCCTTTTTAGCGTGTATTCTCAGGTACACTTACGGAGTAGGATCACTCCAGGATTACTAGCTAGAGTCGCATGATTTCCAAACTGCATTTAACGGAGATTCTTTGGCATTATCTTTTGTAACTATGGTTATGTAATAGAATCTCCCGCCACATACGCGGACTCTAAGCTTACATATTTTTGTAAAGAAAACTATATGTTTTCAAACGATTTAATTATGAAATGTAATTATTTTACAAAACGTCTCATTTAGAGGTCGTTTGCTGTATATCTTGTGCTTTGTATATTGATTAGTAACACCCAAGTATGCTTCCGCAAATCACTAAATTTGGGGGTGTTACAGATTGGTATCAGAGCCTAAGGTTATAGTGAACTAGGTTGCATTTAGTGGGCCTAGACTATGACCATTAGGCAGTATTCCCTTACTAGGCATGATTGGTTCAGGAATTACATCATACGACTTTAATTTAACATAGCCTGATCAACTATGTACAATTAAGGAAAGATGATGTGAGGTCTGAAATGGTTGTGTCGAACAGGAATGCGTTAGTTGACTCTGACCACGAGAGAACCGGACCATTACTTGATACGTGCTAGACTTTAGGCTGGATATTATATGCCTATATATATTAGCCTCGTCTTACTTACACTCTGCCACAGGAATGGCAAACACACCACCTAATCCGTCACACTCTCACCCACATGAGTCACGAAACCCACGTGTAGCCAGGAGGAACACAAGGTCACCTCGAACCAGCCCCTATCCTGTTCATAACTTTCAGAACTCGGCACATCTCACAGTGCCAGTGTTGACTACCCAACTCCGCCGTCAGGAACAAAGGCTCGAACATCTCGAACGAGAACAACACCGGATGACCTACCTACTTCGCCAAGTGCTGGATCACATAGCCCAACTCCAGCAAGAACAAGAGGATACAAACCTCTCTGTAAGCATAATCCAGGATTCAATGACCGCCGCACTAGGTGCGGATGAACTCGTAAGAAACCGACTAGAGGAGTGTGAACAGCGTTCACAGGAGACTGAAGATCACTCTCGAGCACTAGTACAACGATTGGCCTTGGTCGAAGATAACGCCAGATAAGCCAACAGACTAGCAGAAACCGTAGACCGCCTCGTCGCACTAATGGAGCAGATTAATCTGCATCAAGATTAGATCAGTCTGTAATTTGTAACCAGTCAACTATCTAATTAGAACCTATGTAATTCAACCGGATGTAACAATTCCCTGTACTTTTGTACTACCACTACTCTGTAATCTTTTGAAAACCAGTACTTTGTATCCAACTTTTATTTAATGGAATGTGATTATCACCTCGTACTGTTATTGTATATCTCATTATACACACTTGTGATATATCATCAAATTTCAGGCAATTATCTTATTCCACTTTCCTTGTGCTTTTCTTGATCAGCAGCATGCCTCCTCATCGTCAGATCACCCTCACTGAAGCCGAAGTTGCGGGCCTGATTGCCCGTAGTGTGGCCCAAGCTCTAGCTACCCGGACCTCGACTCCCGGTAGTGAAGACACCGCTAACAATGGACCACAGCCGAAGCCCTGCTCATATAAGGACTTCCAAAACTGCAAACCGCTGAACTTTGCAGGTACTGAGGGAGCGATCGGCCTAATACGCTGGATCGAGAAAGTTGAATCGGTATTTCTCATCTGCAACTGTGCGGAAGTGGACAAAGTTAAGTTCTCCGTTAGTACTTTTACTGACACCGCACTCACCTGGTGGAACACCTATGCCCAAACTGTGGGCGTTGCTAATGCTTACAAACTCCCGTGGGAGGAGTTGAAGGAGATGTTGAGGGGCGAGTATTGCCCCAGGAATGAATTGAAACAATTGGAGTTGGAATTCTGGAACCACAAGATGCAAGGTGATGATATCACCGGATACACCAATCGTTTCCACCAACTGGCACTTCTGTGCCCAACCATGGTCGATCCTGAGTACAAGAGGATCGAGAAATACGTTGATGGACTGCCCGAGAAACTCCAGGACCTGGTGACTTCATCCAAACCAGGTACTATCCAGAACGCCATCCGTATGGCCCATGAACTTACGGCAAACGCTACCCGCCGTAACACCACCTCAGCCCCACCTGCAAACAACAAACGAAAGTGGGAAGGAAACCCCAACTCATCCAACCAAATCACCAACCGAAGACCCGAGCCTATTAGGGCTTATTCATCCGGCTCTTCAGAAAAGAAAGGGTATAGTGGAAGCAAGCCCTACTGCCCCAAATGCAATCGTCACCATGACGGTTCCTGCCCTTGCACAAACTGCAAACGTTTTGGGCATCTGGCCAAGGATTGTCGAAACACCAGTGCCCCGAAGACTTGTTATGGGTGCGGAAGTCTTGGGCATTTTCAGAATAATTGCCCTAAGCAGAAAAACAACAACAACAACAACAACAACAACAAGCGGAACAACAACTCTGCTCGCAGCAGAGCATTTGTCATCAAAGCTGGGAAGCTAGGGAAGACCCGAATGTTGTAACGGGTACGTTTCTTCTCAACGATCTTACTGCTTCAGTATTATTTGATACCGGTGCTGATAAAAGTTTCATATCTGATGAGTTTTGTCCACTACTTGATATCACCCCCGCGGCCTTAGATGTTAAGTACACAGTAGAACTTGCAAATGGTAAACTTATAGAAACCGATAGTGTGATACCTAATTGCACTTTAAACTTAGCCGACGAAATCTTTTCAATCGATCTAATGCCTGTTGAACTGGGAAGTTTCGATGTCATCGTGGGTATGGACTGGTTGTCCAAGCACCGGACCGAAATTGTGTGCCACAACCCATACAGGGAAGATTGCAGGAACCACTGTCCCCGCTGTCCAGCTATGCAAACGACACCAAATGGCCAATTGGCAGGCTTGTCTTGGACGTTACATTGGGCGAATATCCGTATTGTCGGACTACTGAACTGGAATTCGTCATCGTGCGCGCCCCGTCTAGGTTTAACGTGCTCCTAGGCCGCACCGCTCTCCATAAGTTTGGAGTCATCACCTCAACTGTCCATGGGTTAATGAAATTCCCAACCCCGGCAGGCGTTGCCACCTTGCAGACAATAGGCACCGATGTACCCGTATGTGCTCAGGTATCGAAGACAACTCCTGGCCCGTTCACAATGACTAGCGATGAGCTAGTGGCTATCAATCCCAGGTTCCCAGAACAGAAAATCCGGGTCGGTCTTGCCTTGAGTCCGCCAACACGGCTCCGGCTTTGTGAGATCCTAGCAAGTAACACGGATGTCTTTGCTTGGCAAGACTCAGAAATGACCGACGTGCCGCGGTCGATTGCCGAACACAGGCTAAACGTCAATACTAACATCACTCCGGTCAGACAGAAGAAGAGGGGAATGGCTCTTGACCGGAGCCGTTTTATTTGTGAAGAGGTCAACAAGTTGGTCCACGCCGGCATCATGCGTGAGGTCCAGTATCAGACTTGGGTCGCTAACCCCGTCCTTGTTATAAAATCTGACGGCTCGTGGCGGATGTGTGTTGATTTTAAGGACATTAACAAGGCATGCCCAAAAGACAACTATCCACTCCCTGAGATTGACTGGAAGGTTGAGTCCTTTTCCGGGTTCAGGTTCAAATGTTTTTTGGATGCCTACAAGGGATACCACCAGATACTGATGGCCGAGGACGACGAAGAAAAAACAGCATTCCACACGGACCAAGGCATTTTCTGTTACACCAAGATGCCTTTCGGTCTCAAGAATGCAGGTGCCACGTATCAGCGTGTCGTCGACGGCGCATTTAAGACACAAATTGGGCGCAACCTAGAGGCATACGTTGACGACATCGTCATCAAGAGCAACATCGAGTCCCAGTTACTCGCGGACATTCTAGAAACGTTCACCTCGTTGCGAAAGATTAATATGGAGCTCAATCCGGCCAAGTGTTCGTTCGGCATGGAGGAAGGAAAATTCCTCGGACACATGGTGACCCCGAGAGGCATTAAGGCAAATCCAAAGAAAATTCAGGCAATCGCCGACATGGCATCCCCACAAAGCAAAAAAGACGTGCAGAGCCTTAACGGAAGGTTGGCGGCCTTGGCCCGTTTCCTCTCCAAGGCTGCTGAACGCTCACTGCCGTTCTTTGACACGCTGAAGGGTTGTATTAATAAGAAGGATTTCTCCTGGACGCCGGAGGCTGAGCAAGCGTTCCAGGATATGAAGACGTTCTTGACAGAATTACCAACCCTTACAGCCCCGATTCCCGGCGAGACACTTACGCTATACTTGGCGGCATCTCAATGGGCCGTAAGCTCCGTACTAATAGCTGTGCTTGACAAAACACAGATGCCGGTATACTTTGTAAGCCGCGCCTTACAGCCGGGAGAGCTGAACTACTCGCCGATCGAGAAGCTTGTACTCGCGCTGGTACACTCAGCACGGCGTCTGCGCCGGTATTTTCAGGGACATCCAGTCACGGTTCTCACAGACTAGCCAATCAAACAGGTGCTCTCAAAGCCGGAGATCTCAGGCCGGCTAGCCAAATGGGCAATTGAATTAGGCGAACATGAAATTACGTTCTGCCCCCGAAGCGCGGTCAAGGGTCAAGTGATGGCCGATTTCCTTGCCGAGCTTCCGGGGGGGGGGGGGGGGGGTAGAGGCTAGGTGCACCTCGGGCACCCCTAGCCGTGAAAGGCCAGCTATATGGGAGTTGTTTACTGATGGGGCTTCAAGCTCAGAAGGCGCCGGTGCCGGACTCATACTCATCAGTCCTGACGGGGAAGAGCACACTTACGCTCTCCGTTTCGGGTTCCCCGCCTCCAACAACGAGGCCAAGTATGAAGCATTGATGTCCGGTATCCGGGTCGCAGTCGAGATGGACATCAAGGACCTCAAGGCGTACGTTGATTCTCAGCTGGTGGCCAACCAGTTCAACGGTACGTTCGAGGCAAAAGACTCAACGATGAAGCAGTACCTGGTACTCGTGCAGAAAGCGGTGAAGCAGTTCAGAACGTTTGAAATTGAACAGGTCCCAAGAAACAAGAACAAAAAAGCTGACGCTTTGAGCAAGCTGGCCTCGCTCACCTTTGCCCACCTCACCAAGAAAGTCCTGGTGGAGGTCCTGGAACAGAAATCAATCGACCCGATCAGCTCAGTTGCCCAGGTCGAAGAGACAGGGGACAACTGGATGACCCCAATCATGTCCTACATTCGGTCCGGCGTCCTCCCGCAGGACCCGATTGAGGCAAGGAAAGTTCGGATGAAAGCACCAATGTTCTTTATTGAAAAAGGCGAACTCATGAAGAAATCATACCTGGGGCCGAACTTAAGGTGTCTGGGCCCGAAACAATCTGAGAACGTCATTCGCGAAGTGCATGAAGGGTCATGCGCCCTGCACTCCGGCCACAAGACTGTCGTGGCAAAGATCATGCGCATGGGCTATTTCTGGCCGTCCATGTACAGGGATGCAGCTGAAGTCACCAAGCACTGCACTTCCTGTCAGATTAACGCGCCCATCGCCAGAGCACCAAGACATGATCTGATCCCCATTTCATCGGCATGGCCTTTCTTCAAGTGGGGCATTGACATAGTGGGACCTTTCCCACCGGGGCCCGGAAACGTGACGTTCTTGATCGTGGCTATTGATTACTTCACGAAGTGGGTTGAAGCCAAGCCGCTGCGCCAAATCAGTGGTAAACAGGTTCGCAATTTTGTATGGGACAACATCGTGTGTCGTTTCAGCATACCACACGAAGTCATCACCGACAACGGGAAGCAGTTCGCCCAGAACCCGTTCAAGGCATGGTGCGAGGGACTCAATGTGAAGCAAACACTGACCTCGGTATACCACCCACAGGCCAACGGCCAAGTTGAAGTTACGAACAGAGACCTAGTAGCCGGTATCAAAGCTAGGCTCGGCGAAAGCCGTACCGGTTGGGTGGATGAACTTCCCAACGTGCTATGGGCACACCGCACTACTCCCAAAGAAAGCACCGGTGAGACCCCCTTCAGTCTCGTCTACGGTTGCGAGGCGGTCATACCGGCCGAGATCAGCGTTCCCAGTGAAAGAATCATCAACTTCACTGAAGACGGAAGCCTGAAAGCCCAGCAGCAGAACGCCCACATGCTACAGGAGCCCCGGGAAATGGCGGCCATTCGCCAAGCCGCGAACAAGCAGAAGATGGCCCGCTATTATAACAAGCGCGTCCGCCCATTGTCCTTTCAGGTCGGAGACCTGGTCTGGCGCAACAATGAGGCCAGCAAGTCCGAGAACACGGGAAAACTTGAGCAGCGTTGGGAAGGCCCGTACCAGGTCGTGGAGGCAAACACGAACGGTTCCTACGTTTTAGCCACTCTGGATGGCAAGTCGGTGCCACGCACATGGCACGCGACAAACCTAAATAAATGTTATATGTAATTGAACTTTGTAAAAGCTCAGGCCGGACTGATCCCCCGCCTTCGTAGCATCTATCCTTATCAATAAAAAGTTTCTGATTGCATATTATTCTTCTGCTTTGCAAGTTCATTACTTTTGCACAATACGCTGTACGTAACATCATCCAGGCAAAGCAAATGTTGTTGCTGATGCCCTCAGTCGGAAAGAGCGAGTGAAACCACTTCGGGTTCGAGCCCTCAGTATGACCATTCACAACAATTTAAACATTCAAATTCTCACTGCTCAACTCGAAGCCTTAAAACCCGAAAATGTCAAAGATGAAGCCTTGAGGGGCATGGATAAACAATTCGAAATCAGACCTAACGGGATTAAGTGTGTCTCAAACCGAATCTGGTTGCCTAAATTGGGGAACCTACGAGACTTGGTGATGGATGAAGCTCACAAGTCTAAATATTCTATCCACCCGGGGTCCGATAAAATGTACCACGGTATCAAGGACTTCTACTGGTGGCCGAACATGAAATCTGAAATCGCCACCTATGTCAGCAAATGCCTTACGTGCTCCAAAGTCAAAATCGAATATCAAAAACCTTCTGGTTTACTTCAACAACCCAGTCTTCCTGAATGGAAATGGGAACAAATTGCCATGGACTTCATAATCAAACTACCCAAATCGTCGAGCGGTTGCGATACCATTTGGGTGATCGTGGATCGTCTCACAAAGTCTGCTCACTTCCTGGCAATCAAGGAATCCGACAAAATGGAACGCCTCACCAACATTTATCTGAAGGAAATCGTGACCAAACACGGCGTTCCAATCTCAATTATCTCCGATAAAGATAGTCGTTTCACTTCACAATTTTGGCAATCACTTCAAAAATCTCTGGGTACTCGACTTGATATGAGTACCGCATACCATCCTCAAACCGACGGCCAAAGTGAACGAACCATTCAAACACTGGAAGACCTGCTACGGGCCTGCGTAGTAGACTTCGGTGTAAACTGGGAAAAACACCTACCATTGTGCGAGTTCTCGTACAACAACAGTTATCATACCAGCATCAAAGCTGCACCTTTTGAGGCACTGTACGGTCGTAAGTGCCGGTCACCTATCTGTTGGACCGAAGTTGGGGACAGCCAACTCACGGGTCCAGAAATCATTCACGAAACAAACGAGAAAATCGTCGAAATTCAAAACAAACTCAAAGCCGCGCGTGATCGTCAGAAAAGTTATGCTGACGTGAGACGCAAACCACTCGAGTTCCAAGTTGGGGATCGAGTACTACTCAAAGTATCGCCTTGGAAAGGCGTAATCCGGTTTGGCAAACGAGGGAAGTTGAATCCCAGATACATTGGACCATTCGAGATCCTCGAAAGGATTGGTCCAGTGGCATATCGATTGCAGCTGCCATCTGAACTCAGCAGCGTGCATCCCACTTTTCATGTTTCAAATCTGAAGAAGTGTCTGTCTGATAAGACACTTATCATTCCACTCGATGAAATTCGAGTTGACGAGAAACTTCACTTTGTTGAGGAACCCGCCGAAATCATGGACCGTGAGGTCAAACAACTTAAACAAAGTCGTATTCCCATCGTCAAAGTTAGGTGGAATTCGCGGCGCGGTCCGGAATTCACCTGGGAACGAGAAGACCAAATGCGACTCAAGTATCCTCAACTTTTCAATGACTCCACATCAAACACGACTTCAACATAAATTTCGGGACGAAATTCTTCTAACAGGGGGAGAATATGATACCCGTCAATCCAGGACTATAATTTATGCCTAATCAAGTTTTAATACATGTAATTAGTTCTGTGTTAGACTAATTAATGTATCAACTATTATATATATTGTTGAATATATATCTACACAATTATGCGGTTTGTTTAAATCGTACGAGTTTCAAATCGGATGAATTTCGATAAAATTTATACGGACGTTGGTGAACAATTTTATTAAGTAATACAAATATTATTTAGTAACTCAATTTTATTTAGAATATTATTTATTATAATATTTCATATTCATTCGTATCGTATAAACCGAACTTACACAATTTAAAATATTAAAAACGCGCAAACTAAATAAACAAACTTACATTTTATAACTCAAATATAAATTAATTTGTAAAATATTTAAACAATATATCGCATAATAAATCGTATTTTAAAACTTATAATAAAAATGTAAATAATTATTTAACGTTTAAACGACGGAACAAACGAACACCAGGCGGAACGCGGGCGAAAAACTGAAAAGTGGGGATAAACCCCCACCTCCCACTTTTCTTCTTCATTTCATCTCTTTCCTCTATCTCTCTCTTTTCTTTCCTCTCTAAAAATAAAAACACCCCAAAACCATTAAAATCGCAAAATACTACTACCAAACGCACTCGTATCAACAACATTTTTAGAGATTCACGACCACCACGCAACGATCTATCTTTCTACCTTTCCGGAATTTCATTTCGGCGATTTGTAAGTTTCCGACACAACTCCGAAAACTCTCGTTTTTAAGTTTTATAACTTGCTAGTTGTTTGTATAACCTTGTAATGTCCTAAAATGGGTTGGGTAAAAATATTATGCCGATCGATGGCCGGAAAACACGTTTTTGAGGATGAAACTCCGATCAGACTCCGTACGTCGCATTTGGCCTGGAGCAAATGCGACGCAGCGACTTACGTCGCACTGTATCCCCAACGTCGCATATAGCGACGCAGCCTATTACGTCGCATTGACTTGCGAACGTCGCACTTAGCGACGCAAACCCTTACGTCGCAGAAATCAACAACGTCGCCTATAGCGACGCCACGTACAACGTCGCATTAAATTGCGAATGTCGCACATAGCGACGCCGTGCCCAACGTCGCAGTCAGGATCTGCGACGTCGCACCCAACGTCGCACAAACCAGAACCTCAAAAACACAGATTTTTACTAAGTGTCGAGGCTCGAAATTTTATCACTTGATTTCACTCAAATTCAAGTCCAGATGCGTTTTTCCTTAAAGCAATATAGTAGAAATAAAAATTTTCCAAGCTGACCTGGCAGCTCAACCCCAGCCAGGGGCTCTGCCCCTTGGACCCCGCCAGGGGCTGCCGCCCCTTGGACCCCGCTAACCAGGGGCGCTGCCCCCGGACCCCCGTACTTAGATTCCGTAAGCACATTTTTACAACAAGTGTCAAACTTGTACAACTTCAAAACGCTTACACGATACAACTTTTCAGTCATAATGGAATTTACTTTTCAGGGTTAACACTTTGAGACATAAGGAGAACATTAACATATTTAAATTCAAACAATCACCAACGGGCCGTATACATTTTCAAAACCTAATTCACAATCAAACAAGTCGTTGTAACTTGTATCAAGTCAATCAAACAAGTCGTAGTAACTTGTAACAATACAATCAACCAAATCGGGGTAATTTGGACATCAAGTTAAACAAACAATTTAAATGGTAGTCTTTCGAGATACCGGTGCAATTAATAACAATTCAAGTGTCGTGGACACATTCAGGTTTCAAGCCTTTGGACTTCAATCCACCGCTAATTACTTCAAGTTTATTAAATTAAACACTTCAAGACTCAGGTGAGTTTCATGGCCCCATTTTTACTACTTTTACTAGGGGTGTGATATTACTACTTCATTTTGTTTTACAAGTAGAACGCAAGTGCCAAACTTCAAATACTACATGAGTTTCAAGCTAATCAATTTAAAGTCCTCCATAGCATAGTCTCTAGTATTTATAGCGTGAATGTTAGTATATGATATCATATGGGATTGACAATCCTCATCCGGGTTAGCACGCACTAACCGGTCAAACGGATGTATTAGCATTTGGGAAGACGAGTGTGGATTAGACACTCGTAGGAGGCATTTCAAGTTAGGTTTCCTTAATTGGGCCTGACAAATCAAGTTAAGCTCAGACTATGTGCTCATGGACAGTATAACTTTTATTTTGCTTAATTGCATTTTAAATTCAATATAAATCTTGCGGTTCTGACAACTATACATTGACATACAAACCTGTGAGCTCACCAGCGTTTTCGCTGACCCATTTTAGTATTTATCACAGGTACCCAGCAGTAGGTTGGCTGCACAAGCAGGGATTATTAGCTCGAGTCAGCATACATACAACTAGAGATTTAATTGCATTATTATATTTTGTAAAAGTAATTATGCCATGTAATCTCTCAATTTCAGGAACCGAGCTAATGTAACATTGTTTTGATGTAAACGTTTACTTCATTTATACAAGCTTAAAACGACGCATATAGTGGTCGTTCATTATTATCTTATGTGCTTTGTATATTGATTAGTGACACCCAAATCGAGCTTCCGCAAATCAATCAAATCTGGGGGTGTCACAACGTCAGCTCCGGAGTCGGCGGGCCCAAAAGCGGGAACCTTCAAGAAGCGCTCCGGGATGAACTGCTCCGGAAGCATGGACCTGAGAATAGCTATTCTATCAGACCTGGTTAAAAAACCAAGTTAAAAAACTACACACACCAATGTATAGGCACAGTGAGGTCCAACAAATACCTCAAGTTGTCCGGGCGCGGAGGCGTAGCTGCCTTCGGTGGGCTCTGTGGTCCAGGCTCGACCGGCCAACTCCGGCGTCGGGCTGTCCAACACCGTCACCGGCTCCTCAGGGCGCGAGCCAGTCCCATCACCGGAGAGCACCGTGCCGGAAGAGGTCGCAGCATTACCTGAGGACCGACTGCGCCGAACCAGCTTGTCGCCCTCACCCTCCTCCTCCTCCTCGTCCTGAAGCACCAGCACGCTGCGGACCTGCTCCGCAGTAGCGAGGAACGGATCCGTCTCCGCTGTACAGGCAATAAACAGTTAGCACAAAAACACTACTTGCCAGCATAGAATAGGGCAGCATTACGGACCATCCTCGGGTATAATGTAGCCCCCACCTGTGCTCGGCGCGGACTGGAAGTTCGCGAGGTTAGCCTCGGCAACCTCTTTCGCCGTCTTCTTCTTCTTGACAGGGGCCCCGGATGCCCTCTTACCAGTCTCCGGACCCTTGCGTTTGGCAAGTGTCTGAACACCGGAAGCCTCGACATCGGCATAGGCCGTCAGCGGAACGGCGGTGGTGATCACGGGCTGGGCTTTAGCCACCGTAACCGTCGCCCCGGTCACCTTGCCGCTGTCAGGAATGTCCTCCACCGACCTCCGGACATATTTCAGTCCGGACAAGCTGGGCGCCTTCAGGATCGAGTTCAAATCCATATCTGTACCAACAGAATACAAACAATCAGTAAGCAGGGGATATGTACAAAAGTATTAAAATAAGAAGACAACCCCCACCCCATACCATGGCCACCCTGCTTGACTACGGGTATCTGACCGACATGCGGCCAAAACGAACTGATGCAACCCATAACAAGCACGAACGAGTGATACTCGCGCATCTCTAGGTTCGCATCCCGGCACGCCGCCAGCAAGTCACTCTCATCCCCTTCTAGCTTTGGCGTGAGGCTGACGTTCTTTGGGCGCTCATACTGCCACACCAACGTCTCCACGGCGTTATCAGGGATGACAGTCTGATCGATGAAGAAGAAGGTGTCGCGCCAGTCGTGCAAGGATGACTCGGCATAACCTACGAAGTTGTTTTTCTTCGCAAATGTATACCACCCCGTGCCGGCGCTCGGGGTCAGCTTGAAGCAGGCCTGAAAAACCCTAACCGACGGCCTCAGGTTCAGTGACCTAAACCACATCTCAAATATGGTCACTTTCTGTGCCCCGAAGGGGTGAAACTGGCTGAACCCCACCTTGTAGTGCTTACACACGTCTAGGAAGAACGGGGTCGGTGGCATACGGAGATTACCCTTCTCCATAGTTTTCCAATAGACGGCCACCTTGCCCTTCGGTGGCGCGTCGGCGCGTTGCTCGGGGGTAGGTGCTATCGGGTTGAACCTCTCAAGGCATTTAAAGCTATGCCATTTACCTCACAATACTATGCCATTTACCCCTCTTATCTCCAACCCAAAAAAACTGAACAATCATCTCTCTTCTTTCCCCTTTCAGATAACACACCCTCATCCCCTACCGTTAGTTTTTAGTATCCTGTGTATCACTGGCATGTCACTTTGAGTGAACGTTTCCCATCTCGAGGTGAAGGTAAATCGATCCCGTTACGATTTATTATTTGTCGTTTCAAGATCAAAGGTACAGAGAAAGGAAGTAGTAGAAAGTTGATGCCTTCTATTGATATACCTTTTCACAGATACATTTGCGACGTTAGTCTGAATGTACAGAGCCTATCTATACCTTCTGAGATCTATAATGTTGAACGAGCTTTTGAGGCTCCGCACATAGACGTCTGTATTAGCAGAACACATAACAACTTACTAATGACTCTGCCTAGAGGGTGTCAACATAACCACTCAGTTTGACCATGTCAAACAGCGCCCCCACTTATCGATACGTGGCAGTTATCCCAAGTAACACGTCTCCTGTAATTTCGGAAGTCGCTCAATCACATAGCATGTAAAGCTAAAGGCCAGCACACTTAAAAAACAGCACATAATCAACTTACAGAGCAGCAAACGTTACTCATCCATTCCCCATCATAATAACCATCGTCATCTTCACCAACTCCGGCAACTCTTACCTCTCTTCATTGAAATCCTCATTTCAATCAGAGGGTTATTCACGTCAATCGAAGTGTAAGGAGTTGTTATTCCGTTATCTCGCCATTTATGCACTCAAATCATTTCTTAATGCTTGATCACCTTCTTATTTGTAATGTAATTTAGTTGTGATTCTGGTTCTAAAGATTTGATTTTGAAATGAGGTTATAATTAATTGAAACTTTAAAGTTGTTAAATAGTTAATTGCTACTTACTTTATCAATGATGAACTCACTATTGAAAGTTATTGACACTGGTGGAACTTCACCGGATAATAACTTGTTTATGATGGAATAGAGGTCGCCGGAGATGGAATAGATAAATGAATCGAAGATGAGTTTTTTCACTTTTTTGGAATGCCTCGGTTTTTTGATTTGCTACAACGAGAATAGGGTAAAATAATTAAGGGGTATATCCTTCTATTTCAATTACTTACCCGTGTATGAAGAAAATTTCCCATTGGAAAAATCGTGCCCCTTTGAAAAAAATAATTACGAGCACTAGCGTTTTAGAACAATTCACTGATATTTTATTAAGTTGGTTTTATTTAGTGAGCAAATATGAGTATTAAACAAATTAAATCTAATCTAATTAAATCATATTGTTTGAATATATATTTAAAATGAATTGAAAAAAACATTTATCAATTAATGTAAATTTTAATGCCAAATAGCAAATATTGCATGTGACACATACTTTTTCATCCCCAGATGCATGACATATATTCATAAAGAAATTGCTCACATATCTCAAAATTAATGTAACTATTAAAAATCATAACTCTCTTAGTGAGTCAAATTTTATATTCAATATAGGGTTAATAATGGTTTAATCTTCGAATTTTCACTTATTTTTCATTTTAACCACTCAAGTTTTTTTCTCATAATTTAATCCTAAAAGTTTCAAAATTTTAATGGTTTAATCCTCCAAGATTCTTTTACTTCAAAAAATTAATGGTTTAATCCCTAAAGTTTATCTTTTATAATGATTTTGCCCTTTTAACTTTTTACAGCTTAATCGTATAACTTTCAAAAATTTGATGGTAATTCAATGCAAACTTAAAAGGTTAAATCATGAGGAAAAGACTTGAATGGTTAAAACGAAAAAAATGAAACTATGAAGATTAAATCATGATCAACCCTTCAATATAATGGTAAAATTAACATTTATCCAACCTATCTGAATTCAAACAAAAATTTATTAGGAACAATTTTTGCGTGACGAAGGGAATATATCAATTGTGTTTGTTGATCTAACTCTATGACAATTTTAATAAAAGTAAAAGCAACACAAGTTTTAGGATTCCAACTTTAATGAAATAACTCGGGATGAAATGGAAAAAATCCAAATCATCTACAGACAAGCACCTACAGATGATGAATATCAAACTTAAAGATACCGAAAACCCTAATCTAATCATCGAACCTACTATCGACCCATCAAACTTTAAACTAATAACCACCCAAAAGAGTTTACATACAAACAACCAAATCGAAAAGGTAAGAGATATATCGTCTAGTTACCAATCCAGTCAGTTTACCAAATTACCCTTTGTAAGTTACTACTGAAGACTCACATTGATGTCAGTTGGCTTATTATTCCGAGACTCATGGGCATTATAGGAGGACCAATTATCAGCACGAAAAGAAGGAGATGACAGATTTTGTTTAGCAGAATACGCCTCATTAGTCTCAGCTGCTGTTACTGGTGCTGGTGCTTGTACTGGTACTACCGGAAGCGAAACTGGAACTGCAGCCGTAATGGGGGTGGTAATTGTGGTTATGTTTTCCGGTTTTTGTTTCTTGGTGGTCTTCTGTTCTTGTTGGACACCCGTCAAGAAACTTCCAACTATAATCTGGTTTATTACAAAAACCCGTAAGAAATTTAAAAATAAAATTATCCAACTGGTTAGCAACTACTAGAACAATCATATTCGGATCAAGATATACCTGCACGGGACTGGCGGCCACCAGTAGACCTGCCACGCTGCCACCAACCACCCGCCCATCTGGGCTAGATAAAGAAACACTCATCCCTCCGGATCTGTTTCTTATTCCACCACTCTCAGACGGAATAAATGATCCAGCTAATGAAAGTATCTCAAAACGGCCCTTAAGAAAGAGGGAAAATATGTCAAATTTTACAAATACTAAACTCTTTTAATGCCCAACAAACAAATGATAAGTGGTCAAAGCGGATTACTCTGTCACCTCATAAGTCAATGTACCACCAGAAGAGTCGGGCTGTCGAAGGGTAACACTGGAAATTACACCATTTGCAGACAGAATGCATATTGCACGCGGGCCTTGTTGAGAGAACGATATTATCTTCATTGTCACATCCTAATCAACCAAAAAGAAACTATTAACTAGACCCAAGAATATTCAAAACTGATATTATTTGAATTATAAAAACATATGAATTTACATCACCTTACGATAATAAAACCACTAAATTTTACCTCTCCTGTGTTGACATTGATGATATGAGGCATAAAATTAGCACCAACCGAGCTTGAAACCCAATCACCTGACCGATAAACATGTACTTTGTTAGTCACTTATATAAATAACTGGAATTTTTTTATCTATAATTGCTTCAAATTACATCTCTATGATAAGAGTATATGGCATAATAATAAGACCAGAAAACATAAAATCAAAAGACAGAGTGAAACCCTAAGCAGATAAATTCTCCCCAAAATCTATGAAAGACATCAAATGTGCAAGAAGCCCCACAGTTTAACAGTTGGATAAGAACTTTGAACCAACAAACAAACAAACCCCACAACATAATAAAAGCAAACTACTTCTAATCTTTACAAATATAGAGAGAGTGACAATACAACACAACTAACTACACTTGTTGAAACCTTGAGGTTTTTAGAAAAGAAAGATTCATTAAAACCTCAGCTTTATCCTCTTCTCTGTTCTTTCTTGTCATATATACGTATGTACGCATATATATATGATATATATATCCCAAAGTAAAAGGTAAGCAACAAAATTAGAATCATCTGCCTTAAGATTCTCCTAATTCACTCACCAACTTCCACATACATATAAAGCAAAGAGCTTCTAGAACTACCTATTAACATCAAGATCTCAAAGTTGAAGGGTTCTATTCATTTAGGTCCCACTTCAATTCAATCAAAACCCTTGAAACTGTTTCATCAAATCAAATAATCCATGCATACCCACTTCACATTTAGTATAAAGACTCAAACTTTAACAACAAAAACAAATCTTTATTACCTAAAGTTTCCATTTTTTCGAGTGGTTGTGGATTTTGGTATTTTCCGGCGGATTGTGACCGGACTTTGCCTCTTTTTCCGGTGGAAAAATCGATGACCGGCGGAGCAGCAGATGAGATGGGTTTTGGAGATAAAGCTTTTCTGACTGACCCATCTGGACCATATTTTCTGGGTCTCCCTCTTTTCTTTTTTTCTGTTGATGTTGTTGCGCCGGCCGGCGGTGGCGGAGCCGGGTACGGCGGAGCAGATGTAGCAAGCTGGTTTGTGATGGATTGAGGAGGTGATCCAACGGTGGAGAGCTTACTTGGGGGGTCAGTTCTTGGAGAAATATGGTAGTCTGAAGGTGCATCTGATCCAACTACTGTAACCCCACTGTTATTAGTAGTTGTAGTAGTAGTGTTATTATTCATTTCTTCTTGTCCCTCAATCATCAAGCAAGCAACAAAATTTTATATATAAGTTTATAGATTTATAATGATACAGATAATTTTCTGAAAAACAAAACCAAAATATATAGAAATAAATAATAATTTTAATTTTAATTATTTTTTTTATATAAGTAGAACTTAAAACCCAAAACCCAGAAAAATTAAACAAAAAAGATTAAAACTTGACAGAAGTTTTAGAACATAGGTAAATTTTGGATAAGTTTTTTCATTGATGTGAGATCACTAAGAACATGAGGGGGAAAAAGTTGGAATAAAAGAAAAAAGATTATTTTTAATAGGAAAATTTAAAGATATTATGCAGAGGAGACAGTTCTCTGCATGAGGAAGATGATGAAAAAATTTTTATATAAATATATAAAAATAAAAATAAGAAGAAATGGATTTTAGAAGAATAATGGGGTAGAGTATATGAAGATAAAGATTGAATTTCTTGATATTGTGAGTGTTTAAGATGTTAAAGCTATTTTGGGTTGTTTAGTTTCTTAAAGATTGTCTGAATAATAAATTAAAATTATAATAAAAATATATTAAAAGAGGAAAAAAGAAATTATTTAATGTTGGGCTTTAATTATCAACTATTAAAGTGGAAAAAATTATGGATTTTGGTTAATAAATGGGTTGGAGTCCGGTGAAAAGAAAAGTGAAATTAGGTTGCCAAGGCATGAAGACAACCATACCTCTTTTTGAAAAAACAAATATTATTCATTATTTTATAACAATAATATTTAATACTCCTTGTAATAATAAAATATATATTGTTATTCAAATACAAACAAAGAAAGGTGTATGAAAACAATTGAAATGTTAGAAAATAGAATAATAATAATAATTGTATATAGATTAAAGATAATTTAATTAATAAATATAAAAATGCCATCTTGGTTTCCACCCCAAAACAATGAATCTCAACTTAATACTATTTAATTACTACTATATTTTATTTTCCCCTCTTTTTACTTTTTATTAGTTCTAGGCCTTTTTTAGTATTATATTGTTTTAGCCGCATAACATACAAATTATATACTTCAAAGTGATCACGGAAAATATGTTAAATCGGGGTCAAGGAAGTGTTATATTTGGGTCATTTTTAGTACACTACAAAATGTTTTTATACGTTGATTTGTGACACATAATAAATAAACAAATAAACGAAAATTATTCCATGTAGTTTACTTCAATAATGAAACTATGTTGTTAATTTAAAAATATAACTCTTTATTAATTTTAGTGTATATAAATTATAAAGTATTTGGCATTTAAAATCTGTATAGAAAATTGGCTACACGTCTAAAAAGAATAAAATTGCCCATAAACATTAAAGATGCATACTATTTTAGTATCATGGTAGTGTGGTACCAGACCCTGTAAATGTTTAACTCAATTAACTAATATATTTATGCAAAAATAATTGTTTCTATACTTTTTTGCAAATAAATCTGTAAATAATAAATGTTCAATTATTTTTTAATATTATGTAACGATTATTACTGACTGAATGGATGAGAGGCCTTTACTCAATATGTTATCATAAGTTTTTTACCTTATCATCCAAAATTTATGAATCTTTAAAATAAAAATATAAAAATTGGCAAAAATCAAAATATTACAAAAGTATATATGCTTTTATGGTAGAACTAAGGTATGTTGTTAGCATTAAATATATAGCTAAATACACCAATTTACTTGTAAAATTCAACTCATATATGGAATTTTTTATTTGAAACCCAATGAAATAATTACATATTATCATCATTAGTATAAAAAGTTGTATACCATTAACCATTCTTATCTATAAACTCATAGAGAAATTGTGTAGTAAGAGAGAATCTCATAATATTAAAGTGTATGTGCTGCAAAATTTTTGGAGTATATTTTAGTAGTTTTCCTACTAGAATTTTCATTTTTAATATAAATATCGTTTTATCTCAAATATGGCAACCTAATACACTAATACTTACCTTTTATTTTAGTAGGTCATTGCACTTGTACATTTTCTCTTAATTGAGTTATACGAAATGGTAAAGTTAAATAAGTACAAAACATGTCCATAATACGACTCTTTTGTGATGTAGTGAAAGACTCGAAAGTTGAACAAGTGAGCTTAGCACTAGCATGTTTTACAAAGATTGACCAAATCTTGAAAATCGCCTATTGATGACATGAAACACTGAACTTTTCCGAGTTTCACATTTACAAATATACTTTTATTTAAAAAAAAAATATCTGATTTCCGTCATACCTCGTCTCTCCCATGGCGAAACAAAGAAAGACGGAGAATGAACTTGATGTTGACTATGGTGTCTTTGCAAGATAGACAACCTCTCATAGGTATTAGTCTAAAATAACGTGCCTCGCCCATTTTTTATTTATTATAGTTATAATAATTGTTACAATTCATTTCATAAGTACTAGTGTACTACTCCGTATTTGGTAACCCAGTTTTACCTAATGTCTCACAATATCATGCCTACATATTATTGCTAGTCTACAAGCATGTTGACATACATCATGATTAACTGCAAAGTAAATTGACTAATATGTGCCATCTTTTTAAAAGTTTAACAACAATATATCAAGTCATCAATCAACTGTTTTACATAATAACATAAATAAGACAAGATCTAAAATTTTAATAACTTACTAAGAAGAAAAATAACAAAGCAAAAAATAATAATGATGAATTAGATAAATAGCCTTTTCTTAGCTTTTCCTTTAACTTTATTATGTAAACTATAATATATTTATGTAGTAATTTCTTAGGAGTATTTATTTTTATTACAGTAGTATAGTCAACCTTCTGCAAAAGCAATCTGTACAAACAGCAATAGAAAATAATTCCAAATTTTGTATGTTACAAGATTCCTTTTCCATCGACTTATTAGGGGAAAGCAATAACCATTTTGGATGTTGATTAAAAGTGCAAAATACCTAATATTGTGATTATAATGGTTAGAAATTAATCATAATACTAGCATGAAACCCGCGCGAAGTAGCGGACACTTACACATAAACACGTTAAAGTTGATGTATAAATATTTATCATATCATTAACGTATTATGCAAGTTTTTTATTCCATATATACGTACCTTAATTCGTATTAAACTTCATAATTACAAAGTTATTTTATTTTTTTCAAATTTTGTACTAAACACCTGTATTATGTGAGATTTAATTTTAGTTGACTTGACTTATATAAGGAAATCTAATAATTGAATGTCAAGTTGTTAGAAGAGTATGTTATTAATATTTTTAACAATTATAATAGGGGCAATTTAGTCACTTTGATTGTTTCAAGAACTTTAAGATTCAACAATGGAGATGTTTTATATATTAGTATATAGAAGTATAGATAGATGAATTCCATATATACATTTCTATAGTAAAATGATTAATCTAACCACTTAAATTTTAAACAACATATTTTCGTGTATTGAAATAAAAAATCAGTTATCGGTAACGTCCCTTAAAGAATATATATTAAAGAACAAACATGTTTGGTCGGAAAAATTTAACTGTTACTGCTATATTGCGCGGTTATCTTGTTAGTATAATTATTCTTTTATATATAATAGTAAAAAAGAATTTATGAAACAAACACAACCATTCAATGGAGTTCCTTCCAATGAACCATGACTACCATGATTTTTTACACAGCACAAACCTAGCTAGTATGATTATTTACATTGTCCATCTGATTTGCATACGTTATTAGTTGTAAGTATGTTTGTACATTAAGTATGTCATAGTTCGTTTTGTATCAAATATGGTCTGTGTAGAAATATCATATGTGTATGGATACTCTAAGGTTTATGTCGTGATATATCGCGGCATGTGTATGAGCTTCGTGACGATAGTCCGAGTCGTTATACCTTTTTTTTTGCTTTGTTAGAAGTAACATGAATGAACATTGACATTTTACTCTGGTTATTTTCGTACTATTTATAGACTAGATGAGTATATAAATAATAACTATTATAACTTTTGCGAAGTATCATGCATAAGGAAAATACTAGTTAACATTGATTTTGGGGTGTTCAAAAATATCCATATCTAAACTCGTATGCGTAAATCAAAATTTTAATCCGATTTTATCTGAAAATTTCAAAATATTCAAAATGCAATTTTTCGAATTAGATAACGGATCTTATGACCATATATTCAAGTGTTTATTAACTTTTTTGAAATGTTAAAGCCAGTAGAATTACATCTTTTTTCAGTTTTATGAGTTAGGTGAGTTTTAATCGAATTCGACTGAAATATATATTTAAAAAAATGTTCCCATTGCAAGTGGAGATGGAAATTTGAAAGCAACTTCATAACTTTTTGTTGTTTTTCCTCCAAAAAATAAATAAATAAATTATAAATAAATCGAGAGTCTGGATAAGGTTAATTTTGAACTTTAAATTCCTGATATGTAGCATAATAATCAGTGATAATTTTAATTTTTTTTTCATAAATAATCCCAATCTTTATCAAACTGGCCATTTTTTTTTCCGGAAGATTAAATAATATCACAATCTGCTCATGTACCGAATTCTCCAGCCAATATAAAATAAACCACATTTATCCACAATCAAAATTAACCATGTATACATAAAAGTCACTAATCAATTTAACACTACATCTCCACAAAACAAAATTACAATTATATCTATACTACAAAGATGAGATCGGTTATTCGTCTAGAAAGAAATATAGATGTAAATATATCTGATGATACCATTCAATTTCAAGTTCATAGGCATTTCATCAAACACCTTTTGTACATGGCAATTTCATCAATCCTAACACTTGTTCTTAAATATTATATTAAACCCTTTGAATCAAACAAATAGATTTCTCACAGAAACATATAAATTGACAAACATATGCCAAGATAATTGTGAAATAAGAAAATGATTGATGCTTTTTACCTGATAAACAACCAACCTCAAGCATAAGTATTGATATCTCATTTTCGGAAAGTGTGGTGTGTCGCTTATTCGGATTCGTACAATGATACCAAACGATTCCAATCAATGAAACGTCTCTCTTGAAATCCGAAGTCAATCGTTCGAACCGCGCAAGTATGTGGACGGCGAGTAACATCACCGATCGCATCTTGTAATCGTGATTGAACAGACGATTCATGGAGCGCCAAACATAACCGATCTCATCTTGGCATCATGATTGAACAGACGAAATGATGGAGATAGAATTAGCGATGGGGGATATTGATGTCTGGTTATCGATAAGGTTAGGGAAGAGGGAAACATGACGGCTGAAAAGTTTGTTCTTTTTTGTTTTTTTTTTTAATTTTAATATAAACGTAAAAGCATGGCTAAATCATCATTATACTGAACCTTTTAAAATACTAAGGGTATTTGTGTCTTTTTAACGAAAGGATTATGATGTCAGCAAATGAACCAATGGTTAGATTTGCATGTTGACTTTTGAAATTAAGGGTCTAGATTTACCCATTTTAAATTTTTTCAAATTTTTTTAAACTTTTCTACTTTCTTATTATAATATAAGTAGATATCTTTTTCATCTACCACTTTGCATTTGATGCTTTTCTATTAATTTTTTTTTTGTGCAAAGTCCATAGTTTAAATGTGTTCGACCAATGGATTTCGAAGCCGGTCTACGATAATTATAAAATATACCTCTTTAGAGAAGAACAATTGTAAAGCTTAAATATATTAAAATTTTGTATTCATGGTAAAATTATTAAATAGAGCTTAAATATATTAAAAACCCGCATTATGAAAGTATAAATATACAAAAACAAATGGAGTTGACTAAGTGATAAATTTAAAAGGAGGATAACTCTCTCGAATTTAGAAGATACAAGGTTCAAATTCTACTTATTACAAACAATTTTTAAGGGCCAAGTCAATCTCTCGACAGAGAACTTTACCTAAACTCTCTATGGTAGTGCTGACAAATTCTGCCCATTTGCTTCACATTTGGGCAATTCTGGGTATAATGGCATAAAGTTTGGGTTCTTATGGACTGGAGAAATTTTAGGAATGGGCTAAATTGGGTAAAACTCAAATCATAAATGGATTTAAATGTATGACCATCATGTTATATTTTTTATATTATATAGTTAAAAATATATAACTTATTTTAGAAGATATTAAATTTTAGTGAATTAGAACATTTTTTTATAAAATTTTTAAAGAGCCCGTTATTACCCGAGCCCGTTTAGACCCGAGCCCGTTTATACCCGCACCCGTTTTGACCCGTAGCCCATACCCGCCCAACCCGCCCATTTTGCCGGCTCTACTTTGTGGCGATGGATTTGGTCCTCAAGAAGTAACTGCGTACTAAAAGTGGTTTCGAAACCACCACAAAAAATCTTAAATTATATATAGGAAACATGATTATGACATCATCAATTTAATTTAAATTTAATTAATCTATTAAGTCCCTCTATTTTAGTTAAATTAAAATTATGACCTTTATTTTAATTAAACAATCAACACCCCGTGTGTATACACGGGTTTAAGATCTAGTATAAATATATAACACTAGGATTTTGTGAATGTTTTCCTACTGGTTTACTCATTCAAATTCAATCACAAATTATATGAAAATTTTAGGCTTAACTGATTGGAAATGTGTCGAACTAATGTTTGATATTAAATGTGTATCAAATTATCCATGTTTTCATTCAGTTTGCTATTATTATATGTATTTTTATGATGAGAACATATAATAATAAAAATAAGAATATTTTTAAAACGGTTCATTTTTTGTTTTAATTGTGAGAATGGGCTTAATCTTGAAGCCTATTAAGTGTCAATATGTAACAACTCGCAAATTTGAACACGATTAATTACATTAATCACTTGCATTATTAGGCTAATTCCCTACTTGAGTGAATTCATAACACATTTTAGAGGTAAGTCTAGCATAGCCCAACTAGTTAGTACGCGTAGTATTACGTATTCGTAATTAGTTGTAATTACGTACTGAACAAATTGAAAACAAACGCGACAAAAATGTACGACTATTGGTGAACAAAATTATTTAATAAAACGAAATTTATTAAATAACGTCAATTACAATTAGATATTATGTTGATAATATTTACATATTATTTTATAACGCAAAACGCCAAAACGTATAGTTAACATAAAACAAAGTCAATATTTTATAACTTAATTCAATTTGGTTTTATAAAAAGATTCTAATTAAAAATATAAAGAAATATGTAATTAAAATGTATTAATTTAAAATAAAATAACATTTAACGATCGGATAAACAAACACGGGACGAAAACGCAGGAGATGAAAATGGGGGAACAAAACCCATTTCCACCTCCCAACTTTCTTTCATTTTCATTCTCATCCTCTCTCTCTTCTTTTCTCTTTTCTCCAACCTCTCTCTAAACCACCACCAAAATCACACCAAATCAAAGAAAAATACGCTAAAACGACGCCGAATCACCATACTCTTTTTGAATAAAACGACCACGGCATCCCGATCTACACTTCTACCTTTTCGGATTTCAAATCCGACACCCGTAAGTTTCCGACAAATCCCGCAAATCTTTAGATTTCGAAGTTATAATTAATGTTTCATGTTTAATATACTTAGATTACCATGTTTTAGTGTTTTATACAACCGAAAACGTCCAAAATCGCTCAAAAACTCGTTATTTTCAATCTGTTCGTCGAACAGGCGACTACGTCGCATTGGGACCGAAAACAGTACTGCGACGTAGGCCTTTACGTCGCATTACCTTTCCTTACGTCGCACATAGCGACGCAGACCACTACGTCGCATTAAATTGCGAACGTCGCCTATGCGACGTAACCCATGACGTCGCAAAACCTGAATGCGACGTAGACCCGTACGTCGCCCCCTACGTCGCATAACAATCCAGCGTCGCACCTTGCGTCGCTAAAAACAGAAACTTCACAAACTATTTTTTCACTAAGTGTCGAACTTAACCGGCAACGAATACTCACATATTATACGATACACGAACTGTACAAACAATTCAAACATACTTGTTTTATCGAAATGTTGATTTCAAACTTTCACCAACGAGTCGTATACATTTTCACAAACAACGAAATACAAACATAAACATTAAACAAACGATTTGGACATGACTTGGTTGTACAAACACTAGCATGGATGATTAGCTTAGACATCCACAATACTTATTAAATCTCGTACGTTTAGGACGTTAGGAGATTTCAGACTGTACTTGGGCTTAGGTTTGCTAGCACTCGCACAACTGCTTAAACTCAACAGGTGAGTTCACAGCCCCTACTTTTACTGATTTAACTGTTTTGAACAGGGGTGGAAAACATAGACACTGTTTTACTGATTGTCATAACTGCTTTTACTATATGATTATTTATCATACTGTTTACTCGAACAAATAGAGTACTGGAACTGTTAAACTGTTATACAAACTGTCACATAACTGTCTGTGGCACACTTATACAAACTGTTTATGACTGCGGTCAACTACTACAACTGTCTGAACTAAATGGTATTTCATACAAAAACTAAACTGAGAATATGCTGGGGAACGACCAGCTACACACTTTATTACTAGCTTTTATGAAGCAACATTTTCATAAACACACAGAAAGTCCCTACGTCTTGGGCACACACACACAGAAAGTCCCTACGTCTTGGGCAAACAGAAAGTCCCTACTTCTTGGGCAAGGTGCCATCCTACGCCTTGGATGAAGGCTCTACTTCTTGAGCAGATGGGTCCTACGTCTTGGATGCCAGTCCTACTTCTTGGACACAACTTATACAAGTCCCTACTTCTTGGGCACATACATAGAAGTCCCTACCGCTTGGGCAGATACTGATGGGTCCTACTTCTTGGACAAACAATTTAAATCCCTACTTCTTGGGTAAACCAATAGGATACTGCTTTCCTACGAAACTTAAACTGTATTTGGGGCGGGCAACCCACTAAACTTATACTTTGGGTGAACAACCCACTAAACTTGTATTTGGATTACATTCCACTAAACGTATTTTCGACTATTATGGCAATACTATTGGGAACGTATTTGGATAACAACTGTGCTTACAACTTGATTCAACTTGTGAAAACATAAAACCTGTGAATTCACTCAACCTAGTTGTTGACTTTTACTATGTTTTTCAGGGAATTAGCTGCGCATGTAAGATCGCCAATACACATGGAGAATTAGGCGACCCTTGAAGCTTAGGATGCCAACTTTTTGGGGAAAACATATGGATTTCTCTAGTATAACTGAAACTGTTTTGTCATATTCTAGAAATCCACTTTTGTAAACTCATTACTTTTCACTTATATGATTCGTTGAATCGTAAACTTTGTAACTAACACTTTTGGCATCTTAATATATATTGTTCTGTTGTAATCATAAGCTCTGATACGTATGCATGCTTTGTTATTGTGACACCCCATACTTAAACTAAACGCTTCCGCTCAACGAATTTGGGGGTGTTACACAATACAGAGATATTTATGTATTGGGCCTTGAGAATAAAATACAAAGTTTATGTAGCCACAAGCCCACAAATGACCACTTGTATTATTGTTAAAATTTTGATGGATTATTTTCTGGGTAGCAACATAATAAGATCACCCCAATTTGAGGCAAAAAAACTTTAAAAAAACAAAATAACAAAAAAAAAACAAAGAAAGTTAAAATTAAAAGGATTAAGCTATTGATAATGCAAATTCTCGTTTAATACTTTTACTACCCAGATTATATTTTTTAACTTTAGTTTGACGTGTCACTAACTATTTTTAAATGTTACTATTAGCATTATTACAAAGACTTAACAACGTACACATAAAAATAAACCTAATATGTTCAATCTTCATGGCATTGATCATTTTTCTATCCTTTTTATTACTGGTTATTTTAACACATTTGCTAATCAAATTTTAAGATTACTAGCAAATTTTAACACATTTGCTATTTATTTTAGATAATTCTTTCAGCTACAAATTATTTCTGTGCTATAATGTTTATTTTTAATTTTTAATTTAATTATATATGGTGTATTCAGGAGGGCCCAATGGTAAACGCAATTGTTTTCGGAAAAATTTGTAGTTCAATTTGACAACTGTAAAATTTCGTTAATATTATAGCACAATAATGTCTCAAATGGGCCAAGGCCCAAACTTTTATTACAAACTGAGAACCAAAAGAGAAATGACTTACGGAGTACTTACCAAAGTTTTACAAAAAATGTTTCACAAAGTGATTTGGACCAATAGTATATGGAGAGAGAAGCGAGAGAGAGAAACCAAAAATGTTTGTGATTGGTCCATCTCATATGCCATATCATTATGTGAATTTTTTTTTGTAAATTTTATGTGAACCTAGCATTCTTCAAACCAAAATACCAATACCGCAATAAAAATAATAATGGTACGTTTGGCAAGAACCGATTATAGCTTAGGGTTGTGACTGTAACTGGAGTTGAAGCTGGAGATTGTGATTTTGGATTTCTTTTTTTAATAAGCTACCTAAAAAGGGCTTATATGAAAAGTCATTTTAGTATATTCTCGGGGATTTTTTTTTCAATTATCCCTATTGTGTTTATGTTGCCAAACACACATTAATCATTTAGAGGGGATTGAGATTGTTAAAAAACTAGAAGATCAAATCGCTAGAATCCCCAAATATTATTGTGCTAACACACCTTAAGTGTATAAAATCGAAAACTGATGCATAATCAACCTGAAATCAAAATGGTTTCGATTGAAATAAGTCATAAAACCTAATTATTTGTCCATGGTTTCATTTTAGATAGCACTAACCGACTTCAAATTGATACATGAACAGCACATATAAATTTAGTATTTCATACACTTTTAGTTATATACACCGTTATGTATAAAGTTGATTAGGATAATTTATCCTACAATATCTGATTTTCATAACCTTTAATAAAGTTTTAAAGACTAGTACAAAATACTTACTTTTAATGAGAAAAAACAAAAAGGGTAAAGAAAACATGCAGGCCATTGTAAGATTCCCACAAACATAAACTAGATTGATGAGCAGAAGGACCCAAAGTAGCCCTTTTAGTTTGTTCTATCATTTGGTCAAATCCTGTGCTTTCCTTTTCAACTGGTCAACAAAACTATTAAATTACTATCTAATTATTGTTTTTTTTAAATTATATAAGTTTGTTTAGATCTCTAAAATATGGAAGAAAGACGGTATTCTTCATTTATAAATATGTCAAGTTACAAGATGTTTTGGATTATAGTTTGTGTATAGGTGTAGAAAATATCATAAACTAAACTATAGTTTAATAATCTGTAAGAGGATGATATAATTGTATTATATTATTTGATAGAGTTACCGACAAAAGTGTTTGGAATCTTATTAAATGAAGTTTGCTGTATGCTTATGCATCTGGCTTTGTCTACTGAATTGATTATCTACTAACAGTTTGACCAAAATTTGAATATGAATGTAGAGGCTGAATCTAAACCCACCCCCAAAATTCTGCTCCTACCCCCTGGCCCACCATTTTCAGTCTAATTTTATTTAAGTTTGATCTAGTTCAGTACAGAATCAGTTTCAGTTTTAGACTAAACAGAGGGTAGAAATTAAAAAAAAAGGGGTAGGAGCAGAAAAAGAGTGGGTCAGGGGGTATGGTTAGCAGCCCCCGAATGTAGAGTACCACTTAGTATATTATGGTAACAATCAGCGTTGACCTTTGTGATTGGAAGGGTAAGACCGGAAGATCAAATGTTGATATAGGAGGAGATTCATATGATATGTTGTATGTTCAAAATGTAGTGCTTAAAATATGTCCAATACATCTAAAGTTTTGAAACAAGAATTTATAAAATCTAGTCTACCATTGAAGGAGGGCAAGATTGTCGATTGATGATCACATATATAAGAACTTTTTCAAGGGTCACTTGTTATAGTATTACTCCGTCCAGGGGTGTAGATAGAATGGGGGCAGCGGGGGCAGATGCCCCTCAACAATTTTAAAATTACGTAAAAAAGGAAAAAATAAATAAATGTATTAACGACAATTTCAAAAATTTGCCCCCTCCATTCCGAATTCCTAGCTCTGCCCCTGATTTCATCTAAGGTCAATGACTCAATGGTAGTGTACTCTTAAGATTTGTTGTACTTGTAAGTTGAAAGGTGGTGTTGTGGTTTAACGTTAAAGAATTGTGGAATATGTCTAAAGTGAGCATTGTGTCTATCTACGATCGACGTGAGATTCACATACCATGTTATATATTTGATCAGATCGACCCTTGTCTTGTTAATGTTATGTTTAAACCTAGAAGGTAATCAAAACTGACGGAAGTATGTTTTATGTCACACAAAAATGATTTAGTTTTATTTAGTATAGTACATCTTTTGAAGCACTAAAGTATGTTTTGTTGACTTATAAAAACATTTGTCTCTATTTAACTAATTTTTATGATACCGTGGTTCACTTGTTCCTAGTATGTTTTTATCTTGGAGTTTGTCCATTAGGCAAGCGGTTTTTTAAAAGCAAAACGAGTAACAACATAGTTTTCGAAGTCGTGGTATTAAAAAGAAGAGTTAAAAGCACTTCTTTACTTCTTTCTTTTATTATCACGTGACTCGTCCATTTAGGAGTAGTAGTGGAGTACTATGCAAAAATAATAAATAAAATAAAATAATACATAACAAAGGAAAGAGGATTATAAATCAATCATGAATTAAATATTACCTAAATGAATATATGTACATAGAAATACAATTCCTACTAGCTAGAATTGAGACAAATCCCTCAACAACAAAAATAAATCCAATCCACTAAAACTAAAACAAAATATATCATAAAATACCTACCTAAAATAATAGGTATACATACATATTGGGGGTAGACCCTCTTTACCATCAAAGCCTAATGTGTAATTGTGTATCACCCTCTATGTGTATCTACCAAACCAACTAATGCAACCACTTTCCTTTTATGTACAAAACCATAACACCAAACCATCACTACCCTGATCTTTTCATAATACAACCTTTGATGCATGAATTACAAATCTTTAATGCATCTCAATCCATTTCTCATGAAAATGATTTGATCAACCCCATATTGTAAAGATTTCTCCTTAATAAGCTACCAAGTGAAACCAACACTGCAGCACCAAGACTACTTGTGTTTTGTTCATCGCTATCCGCCTTATGACTATACATCAATGGTAGTTCCTTTACCCTTAGATAACCCGACCCGATTCTTTGCATAACCGAATCTATGACTCTTGAATCCACAGGGTTTCCAATCGCATCGGTTACATAAAATATGTTACGAGCCATACCCTCTGTTGTAGATATCTCAGCTTGTGTCACATTCATCGCGTTTTCTCTAAACGTTCGTGTCACATCGGCTAATAGCCCTGGCTTATCGGGTTTTGACAGTTCCAGTCTAACACCTTCTGATGCTCTTCTTTCAATTGCAGCTCTTAAACACATAATCACTCGTTGCTTTTCGGCTTCTGAACTAATTGGAGACCCATCTATATGTCTGATAAAGAATTCCTAAAACACCAAAAAGATTCAAACTTTAGCAAAATTAACATAAACCCATATCAAATTTGATCATATTAATCACATAAAAAGTACCAGATATGCGCCATCTTCAGTAGTATTGATGGTGGCATGGAACACGACGTATTGCATATCGGTTAAAGTGCATACGACATCAAATAAAAGCTTGGGTCGATCTTTGACCTGAATGTTGACAACGGAATACTCTTTTTCCAGACAATTTTGAACAGATACTAGTGGCGTATATCGACCACTTGTTATAATAATAGGTGTTCTATCGTAATCACGATCCGCAAACATCATTTGGTGAAGTCTTCTTTCTGTATGAGTGACGGCTAACGACACTGAAGTTTTAGCACTTCTTATATCATTATCCCCTTTTAATACATTCCTCAACCGACCCTCAATTCTGTCTATTTTTTGTGAGTCTTCAATTGGGTTACCCGAATCGCAATCTTTTAAATGGATTAGAGCTGCGATTCGACCATTGTGTGTCCAAACTTTGGACTCAACTACATCACAATTAAGTTCGGATAAAACTGCGAAAACTTCGGATAATAGACCAACTCTGTCTGTTCCAGTTAGTTCTAGTGCTGTCATTCCATCAATTGATTTTGATCTTGTACTATGAATAGCTCCAAGTGACTACAATGAAACAAGCATAGCAAATTCAATATTTCTCGACAAAAATGTATAAATATAAAACATAAAAAGGCTTTTGTCTATACAATGGGTCTGCTTATCTAATTTTATAACTTCGAATTAACTAAAATTTTTGATGCAGATAAATCACTACTTGATCAAAGATTCAAATTTAAATAGTACGAGTATTAACAAACAGGGGATTTAAAGTTTTAGTTACCTGTTCAATGCAATTGATGATGCTGGCATCTGTTAATTTGTTGCCATCCAAATTAGTGACATGAAACACTGTAGATAATTATAATTATATTAATTAAACCAACATCAGTAAAGTAACAAACATACATGATTAAGGAATCCAATATAAAGTAAATTAAATTAATGATAATTGCAAATTTAAAGTAAAGTTACCATCCATGTTCCATCTTCCATCTGAAGAAACATAACCCTTTTTGATTGAAAGATTCAGATCTGTCAAGACTTGAACTGCTTCAAGAAGAATTCCATCTTTTCTTGCACTATCAATCTAAAAAAAATATTAACATAAAATCATTTAAAAATAAAAGAAATAGATAAATATAATAATCAGGTGACCAAAAATTCAAAACTTACCATGATGCGTGTTGCATCTACACAGCCAGCATTGTCAATCATCACCCTGGAAAAATAATAGAAACTGGTCAACAAAGTTTGAATTTGAATTATTGGGTCAACCAAAGAAAAAGTCAAAATTGTATTACAAATGAAACTTCTGGAATCAAAATAAAAATAATTTTTTTCCCCCAGAAAACATGAACTTTTTCATTTTTCAAACAAACTTTAAAATAAATTAAGCTAAAAATTCAGACAAAAATGAAAAGATCAAAAAAGAAAATGAAGGTATAATTGTAAGTTACCTGGGAGTGTTCATACGAACAATAAGTTTCTCGTATTCTTCTAAAAACGGTATTCGATCCATCTGCATCATTTTATTTTATATGAATTTTGTGTGTTGTGAATTTGTGGAAATTAAGGATGAAAAACAGACAGGGTGTGGTTTTGTTTTTAAGGAGGAAAGGAAATTACAAAGGGAAGTAAGAGACAGGAAATAGAGAGCCCGAATTTGAAAGAATTTGTTTATCGAGTAAATCAATCGGTGTGAATGACTCAATGAAGGAGAGAATGATATCGACGTTTCTTTGTTGGTTTTCTCTCTCTGGAATTTTACGAAAAAGAAGGAGTGGAAGCACGCTTTACGGTTAATTGTCTCCATGAGAACATCACTCGGACTATTTATACATAGGAAAAACAAAGTAATTGGACTTTTGATTTTTGAATATTAATACGGCAAAAAAAATATACTCGTAATTCATTACGAAACACCCTATGCCAACTTCAACCGTGGTTAAATCACTTTCTATCACCTCAGTGTTATGTCAGATTTTCACAATTGATTCACAACCGATTATCTACTGCCATCAATTACTAACCACTTCATTTTTCTAGGCTTTACATCTACCAATATACCACCAATTCTATACACTAAAAAAAAAAAATGAGCCCACATTTCAAACCCATTTGTAATCGGTTAACTGGTTTGGGGAGCAACCGGTTTGCAACTGGTGCAACCGATGGCACCACTTTGCCAATCGGTTGTAACCGGTTTGCAACCGATTACCCCCGTTGGGATTGCTTTAAGAGTTCTCCCATCGCCTTAGTCGGTTTGTCGTCGGTTCCAACTGACGGAGTCGATGCCAATGACACGCCCCGTCGGTTTAGTTCCATCGGTTCAATATGTCGGATTTCCGATGCTTCGTCCATTTTTTTCGTGGGGCAAGCTTAATAGTTAATTATTTTTTTATTTTTTTAATGTATAGATGTAAAGGTAAATTAGTAAATGTGGGACTTTAAAATTAAAGTGATGGTTTCACCGAAAGCAGGGATCTGTCAGTTTCAGTCAGTTTTGAAAAAAAAACTGATGTGGCTCTAATGTTTTGAAAACCGGTTGAACCGGTCCGGTTCAATCGGTCGGACCGGATCCGGACACAAAACTGGTTCAACTCATATATCAAAATGGGCGGTTCAACCGGAAACAAAACTGGTTCAACTAGATTGAACCAGGTCCAGACATAAAACCGGTTCGTTCAAAAAATTAGTTTTTAAAACATTGGTTTCAGTAAGTTTTAATCACGAATGTGAGTGGTCTTACGGTTTACTATGATATAAAACTAGTTCATAACTTGATTTATAGTTCGGTAATATATTCAACTTTACACATATTGTTATTTTATGTATATAGGGGTATTTATGTTTGAAACATTTTATAGTTCATGTATTAAAAGTTTTAAGAGTGTCTTTTATATACATTTTATAGGTGATAAATATAACAGATAAAATGATTTATATATTTAAATTATCTTACTGAATATTTGTATACATACGTAGCAAGCACTAATCGTTGTAAAGTGAGGTACCAAGGTGTATGAATTATTATATATTTTTTTATTTATCATCTCCATAATATTAAAGTTTTCCTGATGATACGTTATTGCATGCTAAATCTACAAAATTAAGTGGTTAACTTACAACTGCTACCACGGAGTATTATTTTAAGACTTCATTTGTTTGAATAGTGCATGGTATACCAATATAAGACGTGTGAAATTATTTTAATGTTTTATTATTTTTATCATATAATAAAGGAGTACGTTTATTTGCAGACTTTTTCATTACTATAACAAAAAACGACTCGCTCAATTGGAAAAATCTCTTTACTCAGATCACGGGAAAGTGCCACTGCCCGGGGACGACTGCCCGAACTTATGGGGTCGGTTTTCAATTTCTTTCTACACAAGTCAACATTGCCACGTCCTCAAGTAGATTGGTGCCATATCATGTAGGACCACGTTGGGGCCACTCATGCAGTTTGCTTGCCTTAAACTTCAAACAAAGGGAGCATTTCAGATGAAGCAATGTTAGGGGATGACCACGTGGAAATATATTTATGAATAAAAATTAATTAAATATTTAAAAATATAACTAATGATACGGGGGAGTTGCCGACGATATAATTATGGCCACACTTCACAACTACCGCCTCTTAATTGGCTTTTCTATTGTCTAAAATAACGCCGGTTTTTGTTTTTGTTTTTATTTTTATAAATAAAATAAATTGTCTAAAATAACGCCGGTTTTTGTTTTTATTTTTATAAATAAAATAAATTGTCTAAAATGACGCCGGTTTTTGTTTTTATTTTTATGAATAAAATAAATATACACATTAACACGTTTTCTTGTATTTATGTTTGGAAAATGGAAAAATATATGCTGGCATTCGGAATATTCTACATTTTTTATGCATTTAATGGATTTCATATATGAAAAAAATAAGGTTAGGTGATTTAATAAATTTATAAAGTGTAGTAAACAAAATCACAAAATTTGTTGGATATAAAAAGTGCACATAGCATAGTAATTGACAACACTTTGTTACAACTTAGTGTTTATCGCTAATAAAAACTAACTAACATGATATGACAAACTGACAATGTTATGTAGATGACTCCTGTTTTTAACCCTTTTAAAAAAAAATCTTTTAGGCTAATACTCCCTCCGTCCCAAATTGTTTGTCACCAAGTTGAAAACACATGTATTAAGAAAATCACATTAAATGCAGCTTTGACCTTAGTATAATGACAATTATAACCCTCAATCATTAATTAAATTGTTTTTTTTTAAGTATGTGTAGTTTTAAAGTTAGGGGTAATATGGGAAATCTAATCATTAATGCATATTTATTTTTAGAAGTGGGCAATAGTTTTGGGACAAACATAAATAGTATAGTGGACAAACAATTTGGGACGGAGGGAGTAGTCTGTTTAATACGTAGTAGTACAGAAAAATAACGGGTGATGATATATCCACCATAAAAAATGATATATCCACCAAAAATGTAACGCCCTTAAATTCGTAAGTTTATACTATATAATAATAGTTTCATTGCCTAAGCTATAAAAAAATATGTATATTAAATGTGTTATGTTTTTAAATGCAATTGTATATTAAAAATAAGTTAGTGGGACTAACTATGTAAAGAAAAATAGTTACAAAGATAGACATTGTAAGGTTAGCTAAGTGGAGGGGAGTAAAAGGTAAGTATTCTAATTAAATCCCTGTACTGGTGAGAATTCTCCTGATTCTTCTAAACTCACAAATAGAAACACTGATGGAGACAGAGTCGATTGAAGCAGGAGAAAAACCAAGAAGAAGAATTGTCAAAATTAGTTAGGGTTTAGTTAAATTGAAGCTTGTAAACTTCAATTCATTACTCCTTGAGGTAAGTTTAACTTCTACAATTATTTAAATTGAAGTTAGAGTTTGATTAGCATGAACCCTAATGTAACACCCGTCCTTTTTCAAACAATACGATAATGTATTTTATTTTTTTTTTACCGGAAGCGTCAGTCCCAAAACAAGCTTTTCATTTAATACACATTAAATGTCTGCTTATTTCAAACATATAAATAAATATTAGAAACATATAAATTTTATACACAATCATTGGGTGTTATTGAATCCAAAAATAACATTGATTTAACAAAATCAATATCAGAGTAATACGCAAGGTCGTCAAACAATCCATTCCAGCCAAAAGCTTCTTGCCCAGCAATATAAACAATCATAATCTGCAAGAAGTGGGAATGTGGGGGTTAGCTCAAAGCTAAGTGAGATAGAACTGTAACCGACAGTCCAACTCAGATATAACACATCAGCTTACAATAAATAATCGTAATCACAACACAATCAATGTTTACATCATCAAGCACTGTAAACACACAATCACTAAAGAGGACCGGTGGTCCTTGAGGAACCCTCAAGCCGCGGTGGCCCTCAAGCGACACTTATAAACCCCACTGAGCTGCAGGCCAATACAGCGGTTTACCGATAGCCTGTTACTATCATCTCACACGACTAAGATTCCCATTAACGATGTGTACAAGGAATCCTCATCGTCCAGATAATAGTAACCAACGCCCAACACTTGTTGACCTCCTTATAACACATATACGCCTCAAAGGCCATATAACACTTAACACAATTATAATCATAACAGATTAATAATTATTCAACAATAACATATACGGTTACCCGTTGTAACCAAACATGTTATAACTCAATCACACTGAATGTACAGATCCACTCACCGATACCTCAGATGTCCACTCAGTAGTCTAATGTCACTGAGTCTTCTGTATATCTGAAATCATCACAGAATACTACAAGTTAGTAACTTGTCAACAAGGATACTCTCATGTTACAATAATATAACATATCACAATAGTTCACTTTCCAATATATCATATCATATCAATCGAACCATATTTCAATACTCCTATATTTAGTTATAATTCATCATCATTTTATATTCATATAAAAGTAGGATCTTAAAATAATACCTACCAAGTGTACTCGTGAAAATCTGTCGAGCATATGCCATTAATTAATAAACAATAACCATGTTACACTTTAATAATGATAACTAATCATCATGTTCCCATAACAATCATAAACTAACTAGTTTATAATATAAATCATAAGCAATCAAATAAAGTCACAAAGCTGCTGGAACCAGTTTGCCCGCCGGGTAAGGTTAGTACCCGCCGGGTACTAGCCAAAACCCATGAAGCCGCCGGTTTGGCTACAGAAGCCGCCGGCTTCACCCCCCGAACCGCCGGGTGATTTAACATTTTCATGATCAGAACTTAAACTCAATATTAAAGGCTACAGAAGCCGCCGGCTTGGGTTATTACCCGCCGGCTTCCAACAATTAAGAACAAGCCGCCGGCTTGGCATTGAAGCCGCCGGCTTCCCATGAAACAAGAACTACCCGCCGGGTAGATGTGGTACCCGCCGGGTTCTTACCCAGACCAGCGATCTGCTGCAGCTGATCCAACCCACAACCCGAATTAAAACCACAATATCACCAAATCAAAGTATCTAATCGATTATAATCAACAAATAATAACATATAACATCACATATCATCATTTATATCATCAATTATCACTTCAATATCATAATCACTCATTTACCCATTTTCATAAAATAAAGAGATGAACAAGTTTGAGGAAATCAAACTTACAACAAGAAGGAGGAGATTATGATGATGAAGATGATGAAGAAACTATAACAAGATCACAAGCAATCTTTCTCTCTTTCTTTTAATTTTCAATGTATGTATGTGTGCATGTTTGTAGAAGAGATAGAGATGAGAGATTTGGGAAAGTGAGGGAGGTTAGGTCGGCCTTCCCCATTTTAACCAACTCATCCCAGTACAAATAATATCCCTTCTAAGCCTATTGTCTGGAACCCGAAAATACCCGCGAGACAATAAACTTTTATTTTACCGTCAGGCTCAACTATTTAAAACAAATATTATTTTACTAGTCACAATAATTCCTGTGACTCTTTCACCTATTTATTTTCATACTCAAACACATATATAATTTCTTACTTATTTAAATAATCATTTAAATTCGGAAAATACCATAAACGTCTAGGCCCTGTAACAGGATGTTACACCTAATTCTCTAATATTAAGTAAAGGGTATAAATTTATATATTAAGGTTTCATACATGCTTAAGAGCTGCACTCTAAGCTTATTTAGTTAAGGTTCATGTAAAGGAGTTTAATTCATAAGCTTATGGGTGTTTGTTAATTTTGTGAATATGTAAAAATTATATGTTAATGAAAATTTATGATTTAAGTAAAGAAAAGGTTCAAACACTCATTTGTTCATGAAATTTGTAAGTAAAAATGTATGAAACATGTTAAGTGAGAAAGTGTTGTTATTGAGTTAACACCTATATTAATGGTTAAGAGCTAAGTTTGTATTGTTAAGTAATGTGTATTATGTGCCTATGTGATTAGGTGATCAAGGTGTTCAAGCTAATTCAAGTGTTTCTCATAATTGTAATCAAGGTGAGTATATAGATTATGTGGAAGTAGTGATGTTTATGTCATTAACTTAATGCTAGCTAAGTAATGACTATGACATCACTAGTGGAAGTGGTTAATCATTTATGATTAACATGTGGAAGTTAAGGATCCTTAAATGTGGAAGTTATTGTGTTAAGTTAAATGTCCATTACTTACTAAGCATTGAGCTTATTGTGTTAAGTTTAACATGTTACAGGTGATTCAAGTGGTAAGCGGGACGATTTGGGAAAGAAGCCGGCTTAAAGACTAATGGTGGCTTGTTGCTAATCGGTAACAAGTTTTGATCATTTATAAATCATGCTCTATATCAAGTTACACCCCTTTTGTAAAACTATGAAGTTATATTTACAGGTTCAATCTCACTCATGAGAATAAGTAATGTTTTTGTAAGTGTTTTGGTTAATTCATGTAGTGAGGTTAAAGGTTTGATGAAGTTTGTATATTATGACTACTTTGTAAATGTAAGGCTAAAGACATATTGAATGTATAAGTTATTATGTAATGAATATGAAAAAGTTTAACTTTGACTTTATTGAGTCAAATGGGTAAGAAATTGTGTAAATAGAGTGGTCAAGTGGCTCACAAACCCAAACGGGTCATTTGGTGCCCAAATGGGTCACCAAATGGTTAAATTGCTAAATTAGGCTAAGTTGGTGATAAGTCAAGTGTTATTGTTGAAATAGACTCGATGACTATTGTTGTAAATATGGTCAAAAGATGGAAACCAGGTTTGAAATTTGATATGTCATGAAAAAGTGCCGAAAACTACCACATTTTGATTAATGGCTCAGATTTTGTTAAAACGCGAATTTTGGAAAAGTTTAAATTGGGATGTGTTTATAATCATATATGAAAGGTGCTCGCAAAGTTTTGTGATCACAGGTGTAATGGTTTAAGAGTTATGAGTTGTTAAAGTTCGGATTTTGGTATTAAAGTGGTGTAGGAAATTGTGCAGACCTGAAGTCTGCTAAAATGTATGGGTACTCGGCGGGTAACGTGTTACCCGATGGGGTACACGGCGGATAACGTAACCGGATAACCCAATTCCTTTTCTGGTCCGAAGTCTGGGCTTGGGCTTTATTGGTACTCGACGGGTAAGGCTGGTTTTCCTAGCTATTCTTGTTGAGTCATTTGTACATAAAATAAGTTAATAATAATAATAATAATAATAATAATAATAATAATAATAATAGTAAAGTAATAAATTAAATAAATTGTAATAAGTTTTAAATGTTTATGACTGTAAAGTATATATAAAAAAATGTTCTAAATTTTCGGGGTGTTTCAAATAAATTCGCATTAACAGGTTGTATCGTACAATCTGTTAATGAATATATTTGGTGGATCTATCATTTTTAATGGTGAATATATCATTAGCCAAAAATAACATCTATTGTTGCTTTTAATTATTTGCTCTTTCAAAAGTAATTTTTATTTTATCTTTTATGATAAATTATTTCACTTCTAATTGTTAATGACAGTTATAAGAGCTGTTAATAACGTAAAGAAAGTGGTTGTACTTCAAGTAATATTTATGGGGGTCAACTGAAATTCAGAGAGTCAAAGAGTTTATTATGGTATGAGTAGGTATGAGTACAAGTATTAATGCATGTTATAAAATTTATTATGTATTAATTCAGAGAGTCAAAGATTTTATTATGGTATGTGTACATGTATTAATTCAGAGAGTCAAAGAGTTTATTATGGTATGAGTACAAGTATTAATGCATGTTATAAAATTTATTAACATGTATAAATTTAGAGAGTCAAAAAATTTATTATGGTATGAGTACAAGTATTAATTCAGAGAGTCAAATAGTTTATTATGGTATGAGTACAAGTATTAATGCATGTTATATATTATTGACAGCCTTTAGGGCCGTCGTTATCATTTTAAAAAAAAGTTTTAATTGTTGTATAGTGTGATTTATAAACTTATTTTTAAGTGTTGTATTTAATAATATCACACTGTGAAAGCTCGCGAAGTATCGAGTATAACTCAAATTTAACTTAAGTTCGGCTTGGCTACACTCTATTGTAACCGTAACTAGCCTTATGTCTTAGTCAAGGTTGTCAAGATCGCGACCGTAAGATCGTATGATTCTACCAATGAAAAACGTGCAAGATTGAAGTACGATCGCTCAGAAAATAAGATCGCACTAGGATCGTAGGATCGCTCGTAAGATCGGTGTACGATCTGATTCTATTCGTAGGATATTAGTTTTTTTTAATGGCTAACTGTTTGTAAATGTATTAAATTTGTCACGAAATTCCTTTGTATGCATCCATTTTCTAAAAATTCTATTGTATGCAACCAACTTACTAATCACTCACGCTGTCTGAACGATGCCGATGTGTCTGGTATGACGAACACCGATATTTGACGTCCATGTGCTTGAACGTTGAAGGTTTACCCTTCTGCTCTAAGAAAAGATGTTATATAAATTTAGAAGAGGAAATTATTGTAGAAGACCATTCAACGCAACATTCTTATTAAATAAACTTTGTCAGACATTTTTTTCGTTTCTAAACCAACAAATCGCCGAATGCCAAAAAAATTCCAGCGATTCGACGATTTTTAGCATTACACAATCATCTCGCGACACGTGGCGGGTTGGCATTTCGGCGATTTTTGGCAATTCGGCGATTTTTTGGCAATTCGGCGATTTTTTACAACTATATTATTTATTGCCATGTGTCGCAATATGTTTGGGTACCACTAAAAATCGCCGAATCGCCGAAGGGTTTTTTGCATTCGGCGATTTTCAGGTTTAGAAATGAAAAAAATTTCTGACATGGTTTGTTTAGTGAAAAGGGAGGTTTGAGTGGTTCACTACACTAATTTTCTCAATTTAGAACATTGTATGGCAACCCAAAATTGAATAACAGAGTGGCGGTCACGTGACCGGCAAAATAGCCAGATGTCACCCACCCCTCACCTGTTTTCACCTAAATATTTGTTGATTTTGGGACCTACTGCATGTTGCCCTTGTCTCTCTACACACGCTATTCCTTTTTACTTCCTCTAAAATCTTGCAACGTGGACCTTTGACATAATTTACTACTTTAACCCAACAAACATGTTAGCATGCTGGATATTTTTGTAACTTTAAAAATAGTATTTGATGTGTTCATTTTTGGTTTTTCATGTAGCTCTCCTTGCTTGGACGCTTTTCTTGGTATATTATTGGATGCCAATTCATAGAAAAATGGTGCATATGAATAAAATTATAAATAATTTTTTTAATAAAGTGATTTGATATAAAATGAGGTGGGAATTTAATGATTATTCTAATGATATTTCAAAGATATCTCACTTAATTTGGTCGAGTTCTTTTGTAATTTTGCGACTAAGTAATAGCTGATCCAGGATTCTTAAATTATCGATATTTAGTACTCCCTCCGTCCCATTTAAGATGTCCACTTTAACTTTGCACGTAGTTTTAGAATTATCTACTAACTACACTTTTCACCAATCGAATACTCCCTCCGTCTCGATTCTATTGTCCAGATTCTTTTTTGGGATGTCCCAATTTAATTGTCCACTTCCATAAATAGATAAGAATAATGAGATAAAGTTTATTTATGCCCCTAATTTATATATGTAAGACAAAAATGTAGGTAAAAAGTAAAGGGTAAAACTGTCTTCTTACCAAAAAGTAAGGGAGATGGTGATGTTTTTCTTAAACTGCGTGTTTTTTATCTGAGGACAATAAAATTGGGACGGAGGGAGTATTAAATCTACCCACTAAAGTCTTTTTTGATTGGTTAAATATCAAAGTGGACATTTATAATGGGACATCTCAAAATAGTAACGTGGACATTTTAAATGGGACGGATGGAGTATTTACAACTTACCAAAGGTAAATAGTGGAATATGAGAAAAAACGAATGAGGATTGATCAGCAATTTGAAAAGGTTTTGACTTTAGTTTTATGAGCAACGACATGGCGCGAACATGGTGGGGGATACAAATATTCAATGGATCTTCCCGCCACAAAATCTGACACTGGGCCAATAGACCTCACCCCCGGGTCTATATGATTTGACACGTGGAATACAGCTCATGTGACTCACATTCATCACTTTATTATTATATTTAAATTTATTTAAAAAATTCCCACATATTTCACAAACAAACAAACATAGGAGGAGATTATGACTAGTATATTTTACTGGCTGCAAATTGTAAAAACCCCTCTACAGCTAAAGTTTTTAACTTTTGAGGGGGTGTTTGATCAGCCATATATATATATATATATTTATTGTGTTATAATACAGCAAAATAATTGCAAGTAGTATTTTAGTGGCTCCTAATTGTAAAAAACTTATTTACCGCTAAACTTAAAAAGCGACAAAGTACTTGAACTTGTAATCAAATAAAGTCTAATACACGTAGTGTGTATTCAATTAGGGGTGTCAATGGATGGATATGGATTGGATCTTGATCCGATCCATTAGTGATCCAACTTAAATGGATCATGATCCGATCCATGATCTAACAAAATGGATCATGATCCAATCCATATCCATTTATTTTAAATGGATGGATCACGATCCGGATCGATCCATTTTTTTTTTTAACTTTTTTTTTTGTTTTCTTTTTAAAGCCACTAACTTTTGTTTACTATTATAAAGCCCTTCGAATACAAGAATACACAATCACAAGCTGTAATTCGCGTCAACTACAAACAGGGGCCACACAAGAATACACCTACAAGATATGCATAGACCATTTCACTTGCAAAATATTAACCTGCAAAAGTACTTTCAACCCATAAAACAACATCAACATGATTATTTTTTTCAAACCAAGTCCATTCAGATCAGATTTCAAAGTAACCAACAACAGATTAGTATTGCAAAATAGTTACAGAACGAAATGTTAAAGCATACTAGAATTGCCTACTACATTTTTCAATCTATTCAATCCAATCAGTGGTTGTGACCAATGCTTCAACAAGCTCTGAGAGCATGGATGAACGTGTCTCATCAACTGTCCTTCCTCCCACACTAAAGGCAGACTCAGATGCGATCGTAGTTGCTGGGACTGCCAACACATCTCTTGCAATTTTCGATAAAACTGGATAGTTGCTAGCATTTAGTTTCCACCATTGTAACAAACAAAAGTCATCCACACGAGGAAACAGGGGGTCTTCCAAATATGTATCCACCTCAGACTTTTGTTGCTTCCCTCTAGGATTCTCTTCTTGCAACCATACATCAAAATCACTATATTTATCATTCTTTTGAACCGTAGTATGATGCGAATTATGCTCATGAATCCCACCATGAGTAATATCATTATACTCTTCGTATAAATCATTCAAAGCAGTTTTGACCCTCTCAAGATATGGATCAGCTCCCGAACCATATATTTTCTCGTAACGAAATTCCACAATTTTCAGCTTAAAACGTGGATCAAAGACAATACCTAAAGCCAGAACTAAACTACACTCATCCCAATACTTAGCAAACTTCTCCTTCATCGGTCCCGCAAATGCACGCAAATACTCAATTGTGCTCTTCTCCCATGTACAAATATCATATTGCAAATCAGAAACATCCGGGAAAAATACATTTGAAGTAGGAAAGTTTCGCCCGCTAAAATGTTTTGTTGCATTATAAAATCCTTTCAAGCAATCTCTTACTGTGGTTGCAACTTCCCAATCTTCTTCATCGGGGTAATGATGGTAACTAGAATCAATGTAATGCAACCGCTCCAATTCTTTTTTCATACATATTGCAGTGTCAAGCATCAAGTAAGTAGAGTTCCATCTATGTGGAACATCAATAGGTAGAACCTTTGGACCGATCAACCTAACTTGAGTGACAACATTATCAAACTTTTGTTTTGCATACGTGGAATTCCTTAAATATCTTATGGTAAGTCTAACATTTTCAAGAAGTTCTTGGATTACCTTCAATCCATCTTGAACAACCAAATTAAGTATATGTGCGCTACACCTAACATGGAATAACTCTCCTCCTAAAGATAACAATGATCTTTCTTGAAGCCAACTTTTCAACTTTCTAACCATAACATCATTTGATGAAGCATTATTACTACAATGGCAAATAACTTCTCATCAATATTCCACTCTAATATTAGATCACGAATAAAGTTAAATAAGGTGTTTCCATCATGCGGGTATTCAATACTTCTAAAAGCAAGAAGCTTGCTTTTTAATTCCCAATTTTCATCGATTAAATGAGCTGTCAAACATATGTATGCAATATTTTGGTGATCTGAAGTCCAAAGATCAGTAGTGAGAGTTACCTTGCACGAAAGGCTCTCCAAAAAAGCATAAACCTTCTCTTTCTCTTCTTTATAAATGCTAATGATATCTGCTCTAAGTGTATTTCGGGTGTGAATAATGAACTCGGGATTCAAGCCTTGAGAAAATCTTTTGAAGTATTTATGGTCAACCATTGATAAAGGATAGTTGTGTTTGACGACCATAGTTGCAAGATCCTTCCTACTTTGTTCTTGGTCAAATTTGTAAGTAGTAGGATTTGAACTTGATTCCGAGTTGTCAACGAGTTCGTTATGCTTTCTCTTAAGATGGTTTCTCAAATTACTAGTTCCGCTACCTCCAACAAAGCTTGAACTACAATGGTTACAGATAGCAACAACTTCCCCATCCGGCTTCTTGACTCTTTTAAAAGACTTCCATACAGATGATGTTTGTTTTCGTTTGTTTTGGTTATTTAATTCATTAATTCCAATCGTGGACTCGTCATCATCATCATCACCATCAACATTTGTTTTCGTTTGTTTTGGTTATTTAATTCATTAATTCCAATCGTGGACTCGTCATCATCATCATCACCATCAACATCGGCTGTTGAATAACTCTCCCTATCCATCTTAATAATGAGTTAATCTGCATAAGTGAAAGAAACAACATGAGCTACAAGTTTTCAATTCTTACAAAAACCAACTGTCAATCTCATAGAATGAAATAAAATTCTTGGAATATCACTTGACAATGACAAAAGTACGAAACCACTTTGACCAATACTTTAATACATTGCAATAAGTCTGTAAGCCTACGAATTTGAACTTTTCATTACAGGGCTAGAAAAGCTAAACCAAAATCATATTTTCATAATTTCAATTACAAGTTGCTATAAGAAAACAAAATAATAAGTAATGCATATCAATCGAGATTTGGTTGAAAAATTACAAAATATCAAAACATAAACTAGATAAACTAATATCCAAAGCTTGACAAAACAAAATTAAAGGCTAATATAAATTAAAACCTATTTATAGGTACCCAATACCCATCGAGCTTAAGTTAAAACCTAATTTCTGGGCTGGTTAACTTGGTTACAAAATTTAAAATTGAAATAAAGCAAAAATGCTTTAATAAACTAAAATAAGCTTTAGGAATCTTACGTGTAGAATGTGGATAACGAGAATCGAGAGCCGAGAGGTGAAAATGATGATAACTCTAAGTGGAGCTGCCGGAGCTCCAATAGCTCAATACACTGGTTTGTTCGCTCTGAAACTCCGATGACCTAATTCACTATTTTTTTGTTTTTATATATATGGATCAATCCAGATGGATCATGGATCGATCCAACTATATAATTGGATATTGGATCGATTTGTTGGATCACTTAATGGATTAATGGATCAAAATTTTGATCCAATAAGTCTTTTAATTGGATCGGATCGGATCGGATTTGGATCGGATCTTGATCCATTGACAGCCCTATATTCAATTACTCAAACTTAAATTACGTGTAAAGAATTGAATTTGATATTTTGATACATTGTATGTGATATATGTTACTTTTATTGGTGTGTCATTTATAAAAGGTGACATGTGAAATTCCTACAAGTTGTCACTTTATCAAAATATATACAATATATCCAAATAATAAGTTTTTCTTACATACAATGTACATCCGAGAAGTTTACATTATGAATTTTAGACTTTAGGTCATTACATTTTCAAATATTTATAATATATTCTAGATTGTAGTATTTCAATTGGTGAACTAATATTAATAAATTTAATCAAATGCTATTCACTGATTTGTGAGAATGATTTAAGTTGTATGTGATTTTACTTAAGTTATAAATTACTCCGTAGATCTCATTTACGTAAATTGAATTTGACTGAAAATAATCTGTACCGAGTACTCCTATATCTTAACAAGATCAAACGATATCTATAAATTAATTATATATAATAGTGTATTATATATATATTTTGGTTGGACAAAGAGATGATGAAAAAGAGAGACCCCGTATCTGGTGGGCTATCGCTTTCTTGACCACGGGGGCTATCTTCTCACTAGATTTTTGGCGCTAAATTCAAAATTGTATAGCTCATATATATGTTTAATAATAATTAGATATCGACTATTGAAATAAGAGTAATGTTTAATAGATCTGAAAGACAGACTGAAAGGCTAAAATATAATGAGTATATGTCTAAATATGTAATTATGAGTTTATGACACATATTAAAGTCATTAGTGACGTGTAATGAAAAAAATTAGTACAAACACGTGTAAATCATTGACCTACAATCTAACACACGATTATCTTCAACCATCACGAATATTTACAACTCACTTCCTCAAGTAAGGCTTGAACCCCCAACCTCTGATTGAAAGGTCCCTCTCGTACCGTTAGACTAAGAGCTCTTTGGTCGTGCAAATCATTGTATATAGTAATAATAATTGGAGTTTTAGATATAACATATACGCCTAGTTAACAACACTACTAAAACAATTTAATTCAAATTTCTATAACTCATTTGTCAATAGTTAGCAATCGAATTTCAAAAGTTCGTACCTCTAGGTAAGTCCCTAACCACTACAGAAGCGCACATGTCTATTGCTATATGAGTTAATCAAACTCATATAGCGATTCGTACTAGACGTGGTTCAATCGACTGATAAAAATGCATAAAATAATATTTTTTATTGATTTGAGTTCCTTCGACGCTTCTATAGGAGAAAACCTAAAACTAGAATTAGTAGAAGTCAACAACTATTTATTGAGACAGCCAAACAATGTTACAAGAAGTTTCGGAGGACTCTGGCTCAATCGAAGAGTACGTTTTCTTCAATCATTTTGCGTTTTGTTGCGATTGGCATGCATGCTTGTGATCGTATATTTATTAAGGTTTTCTGCAGGCTTGAAAAATTATAGGGAACATCGATGTTTAACTCTCACGATTTTTAGAGCCACTCTCCCGAAACCCCAAACTCCCAACCCTAAACCCTAAACCCAAAACCCTAAACCCTAAACGCTTTATAAAACTCTAAACCTTAAATCATGCTAAACCCTAAACCCTGCTAAACCCTAACACTAAACCCTGCTAAACCCTAACAATAAACCCTAACCCTAAACCCTAAATCAAATGTATAATCAATCACTAACACATGTGTTACTAATATGTAAAACCCACCAAAAAAATGAAAAAAAAAAGTTCGTCGGAAGTATGCCTTGATCGACGGCAAATCGAAGAGGATAAAACGCTGAAAAATATGGTGCAATTTTCATGATTTTTCAACTTGTCGTTTGTGAGATATTTAATTTTTAAAAACGTGGATGAGAGAGAAAAAAGTGACACATGGCATATTGTGGTTGGTTCCCCCATTCTCACACAAAATAAATGGTCTCAATTGAACTCTTCTGTACTTACTAATAGTGTTTAAACGACTTTAAACGTTACTTTAACTTTTTACGCACCAAATATAATTACGTGGGATGGTACAAATCACGGGAACAAATTAAAGTAGTAAAACGGTGGGCGTGGGAGAAGTTGTACCCACAAAGAAATTGAGGATACACTGGCGCCGCAGATCACTCCTTTCGACACTCCACACATGTTTTCTTCGAACCTCGTTGACTTGTATCCTTATATAGTTATATATTAAACAAACCCGACACTTGTTTACACTCCGTATGTGAGTATGTCGGTTTTGATTTGGTGTGCCTTGCCTTCTATGTACGTATGATTCATGTGAATTCATCACAGCCGTACGATATGAAAAAAACCAACGTCTTTGTTTCAGACTTGTTCAACGGACTTTGGTCGAATTTGAAATGCTACTAGAATTTAGATGACCAAGTGCTACTTCTAGAATTGTGTTTGAATTTTTTCGCATGGGTTAGGTCATTAACCTAACACAAATAGGGATTTAATTAATTAAGATTAATTAGCTTCCATTTCTAATAAAACATATTCATGCTGAATTTCATTTTATTCCCGTCACAAATAACTCTTCATTTTCATATCTTAATTTTTTCATAAGCACAAAGTTTTATCAACCAGCTAAATACATACAAGAAAACAAAAACTGAGATAATGAAGTATATAGTTTAGTTTGGTTCGATAATTCGAGGATTTACAATCCAATTACTCTAATTCATAGCATCTTTAAAACTTATATTTTCATTCCACGTAATGGTAGCCCGTTGAATACTAGGATGTTGTATTATGCTCATCTGATGAGATGCATAGAAGATTCGTTTGTATTAAGATAATTATATTTTTCAAATTTTATCAATCAATCACAACATTGTATAAGCGCGTAAATGTGAATTTCTATTGTTAATCAATATAACAATTATAATTGTTTGCTACTATTTGTTTGAGTGGTATTAAATTGAGATCGATGTAGTAATTTTTTAATTAAAGTTTAAGAAGCTTTTCGTTTTTGCCATTTAGATTTAATTTAGGTGCACGTTTATATGGAATATTGTTGACTTATGGCCATTCCTATTATTGACAACATCATCATCATCATAGCTACTCCGATATGTGTAAAACTTATGGTAATTTGAAGACAAATTAATTATTTACCGTCTCATTTAATAATAGGTCTCATTTAATATGTCTATAATAAATAAAGTAGCGAACTGGATTGGTAAGGTAGTATACTCATATTGGGCTCGATTCAAAGGCCCAAAGGACATATCAATCTCATGATTTAGTAAGGTAGTGTAGTAGTGTACCGATATAGTATCAAGTTTATTTACAGTATTAAATTTTATTATTGCCAATGTACACCTATATGTATCTTAATATCTTATACAGTATCATTTATCTTAAATAATTATTTTAAGATTATTTTGTTCCATATCAACAATAAAAGATTATTTTGTAGTATGATGGGCTTAAAGGTAATTGATTGGTATGTCTAAATTTGTAGGACTAAATTTAAGCCTAAAGATGTGATTAGTAGATTTTAAAAATTGATTGGATGTGATTAAGAAAGATAAATAATTCAACCAATCAGAAAACTAGAACTACTTTTAGGTGTGTGTTAGTAGGCCTATTAAACATTACTCGAGTTGTCTAAGACCCATTAGGAGGAAGGAGACACTAACTGGTAAATATGTCAATGATTATTTACTTACTAATTTTTTTTATCTAATTTATAATTAGTTGTAACCTCTATAAGTGTCTTTCACCCAATTGATTGTTACAAGACGATGTACTCAATAATACGCATACTCGTATCGTATTTGAGTAATCATAAATTGGTATTCTATAACATTTTATGTTTAAATTCTATTTCATATTCCGCCTTTTTAACGATTTGATAACTTGTTGCTTCCACCATTTTCCAAATAATTGCCATTTCACATTGAGTAAAATCGGGCACAACAGCATATAAACTTTAATTAACTCGAAATTTTCTCCCATCATAAACACAAAGCAAGTTAAGGAACTTTTTTTTGTTGCAAGTTTGCAACAATATCATTAGCGTTGAAGAAAATATCATGGAAAATTTTAGATTAAACTAGCCCACTAAGGTATGGGCTCTTCACAATAACACCGGCTACACCGTTACGCCGGTACAAATTTTTATAAGTTAACGGATAACAAGGCCCAAGTAATGTGCATTTTTTTATTGGCTACTAATTTGTTGAAGGCTTGAAGCTCCAAAAAAGATGGATCTCAATTTTGAAGATAATAATAACCACAATGTAAACAAAGTCATCAGTTTCTAACAAATTTAATACATATATTCAAGATGATCGCGTTTTGTTTTGTTTTTTTTTTTTTTTAATTTTAAACTGTCAATATTTATGAAACAAACAGAGAACTCGCGAAACAACTACAAACAACAGCTATCGGATCTCCAATAAACAAAATCACGTAAAGAGGAAATAAAACAACCTAATCAAGACATCAACACCTAACCGGTAACATTTTCTGTAGGATTCACAATCCACTTATGCCAATGTAATCGTATTTGATTTTTTCGCGTTAAACTTCTGAGTATAAGAGCTTCCAATCTGTTAGTTCAAACTGGATTAAGGATCATCATTGGGAGAAGAAAATCCTTATCATTTTCAATCAAGATTTGCAATTTTGAAGTTCAGTTTGATATATCAACCACTAAATTCAGCATGTGATATTTATTTAAAGTTTTAAAAAATTGACTATTATGAATAGGGCAGATTAACATTAATAAAGTCTGTACTAAGTAGCCTTCCACTTTATTACTTTTCATTGTTCAATGCTCCTATTTGTGTCATTAACAAACTCGAACAAATCAGGAGGAAATTCTTGTGAGGAGGAATTGAAAGCAATAACAAAATTAATTGGGTAGCGTGGTCTACAGTTCTTGCATCGAAACAAAGGGGAGGTCTTGGTGTAGGATCATTATGTGCTCAAAATTATGCACTATTAATGAAATGGTGGTGGAAGCTAAAAGAAAATGAAAACAGCATTTGGAAAGACATGATTAATGCTATTCACAAGACACAATCCAAAACATGGTGCAACATGACTAACCAAAATATTTCAGGTGCATGGAAAAATATCATCAAAGTGGAATCGGCTATACTCAAGCTGGGTGTAAATTTCTTTGATATTTTCAAAATAAAAAATGGAAATGGTAAGCAAGTTTCGTTTTGGAAGGATGTGTGGCTCGAATCAATGTCCTTTCAAGACAGATTCCCTGCTTTGTTTATGATTGAAGTGCAGAAAGGGTGTACAATAAGCGATAGAATCTTATCGGATAGATTTCGATGGAACTGGTTGTGTAATCCATGCAGCCCGGCCTGTTTGCAGGAGTTTCGTGAACTGCTTCACACATTAAATGCGGTCAGGTTGAAAGATGAACCAGATTGCTTAGCTTGTATAATCTCGTCTGATGAGAAATATTCGGTTCATAAGGTCAGAAGCTTGATTGATGAAAAAATCACCACTGCTGGCTTTGTTGGCATGATTTGGTTAAACTCGGTTCCATTAAAAGTAAATTGCTTTGCTTGGAGAGTTGGTTTGGGTCGTATTCCAGTGGCAAAACTATTACAAGATAGAGGTGTGCAAGTTGGATCAACTAGTTGCAAAGTATGCAATCTCGGGGATGAAGATGTTGACCACGTTTTTATTGGATGTCAACGTGCAATAGAAACAAGGAGAATAATATTCAGTTGGTGTGGCATTCAATTGCCTATCCTTAATTCGGTGCCTGACTTGTTCGACTTTGCTGCGAAGTGGGGCAATTGTTCAAAAGAAAAGAAAATTTTCTCATCCATCATCTATGCTATGCTTTGGAGCTGCTGGAAGGCGAGAAATGAGATGGTTTTCAACAATCATCTAAAATCGTCTATGAAAATAGCGGAGGAAATCATAGATACCTCTTTTTCGTGGTTTAAGCATAGGAAAAAATCATCGTGTATGTTGGCCGATTGGAATCGCTCCCCATTTCTTATTTCCTTGTAATTTTTCGTATTGTACTTTCTTGCTTCTCCTTAGCTACTTGCTAAGCTTGAAGTAATTTTATTTATATCATATTTGCCGTTTCCAAAAAAGTTATACTCCACAAGCTTTGTATTATTTATATTATAATTGCTAAAAGTTGATAAATTATGGACAAATTAGTAACATGACATTTGACCTTTTCCGATTATTTTTTTTATATTCGTATATATAGTATCAAGTCCCTTTTAGATTCAGGCAGAATTTAATTTATTTGAAATAATAAATATTATCTCATGACAACCTCAATTTAGCCTGAAGTTTAGCTAGGGTTGAAAAATAATAATAATTGTTAACATTAATAACTTCCAACAAAATAATCATCCCAAGAATTTAGGACAACTTGCTAATAATAGAAATGTAACATCCTCGAAATGGACCTAGTTGTGTTATATTATTTCTTGATTTAAATTAGTATTTAAATGTGTTTGGAAATAATATTGTTTGAATTAGTGAAATAATTGGAATAGGAGTCGAATATTCCAATGTGATAAGTGAATTATTAATTGTTGTAAATTAATATAGTTGACGGTACAATAAAATGTTTGGACTCGCAAATGGTTTTCGGGTTCCAGACTATATATTGAGATGGGGTATTAAATTATACCCGTATATTGAAGGCAGTTTATGTGATGCCGACTATATATGTACTTTCCTATTTAGGAAAGTTATTCATTTTCATTTTAAAACTTACAGAAACTCTCAGAAAAACCTCCAAATCAAACTAGAAATCAAATTAGGAAGTGGTGATTCTCGTGAAACTTCACCATGGTCAGATTATCATCAGTCTATTCTTCAAAAAGTAAGTGTTATTATGTATTTAAGAATTTGATTTTTGATTGAAATTTAGTGAATTGATGATTTGGAAGAATTGGATGTTAGAAACATGTGATAAAGGTTTTATGATGATTATGTGATGTTATTTGAGTTGTTTATAACATTAGAACTGAGTTTGATAAGCTTGATTTATCAAAAATGGTTTTGAATTCGGAGCTGGGCAATTACAGGGATGAAGCTGAGCTGAAAGACGCTCAAACGCGATCCCAGAACCCTAGCCAGGATCGCGTTCGTTAGTTATAAAAGGAATTAGACGAGTTTTGTTCTTGGGAACGCGATCCCAAGAATTTGTCCGGATCGCGTTGCTTAGTTATAATTTGTCACAGAATGATTTTACAAAGAGGAACGCAATCCCACCATTGTTTTCTGGATCGCGTTTGTCAGTACTTTTTGTAAAATTTCAAAAGTGCATAAGTGTTTAGTAGTGATTTTTGCCACGGAAAAATTGACAAATTGTCTTTAAACTCCGATTGGGCTGAAATTTACATGGTCACTCGAAAACGGCCCACTGATCAAAGCTATATACTATAGCCTAGTCAGTTTTTGGACATTCGGGGTCGTTTAGGGGTCGAAAATGGCATTTTACAGTTTTTGGACCTTATTTCGGGACTTTTTGATTTTGTTCCGAATTGAACTTTTGTTTGCTGTGATCTTAGAGATCATTGGATTCATGTAATTATGTTATGATTGTGTAACGATATTAATTACCTAAGTATTATCAGTTGAGACAAGTTACTAACTTATTGTTTAATTGATTGTATTCTCAGATGTGGAGAAGGCTCAGTAATATTAGACTTCTGAGCTTGCGGCTGAGGTAGTCGGTGAGTGGATCTGTAACCTCAGTGTGATTTAGTTGTAATGATTTAATTTACAACAAGTAATTTATAGTATTACTTTGATATGATGCATCTGTTGAGATATCTTGCCATGATAGTTTAAATAGTTGCTTACTTGGCTGATTGAGCTATTATGTAAGATTCTGAGGTAAACTTGATTTGATGGTTGGGCTTGTTGTTGTTGTAGACGACAGGAGATCTCGGAAACTTGAAATGTTGGTTTAGAGATCTAGGTCGTGTGTGATCGACAACAAGTTATCGGTAGATCTGTATGGGCCAATACAGATGATTGATAAGAGTTCCTTGAGTGCCAAACCGGTATTAGGGTGTCTCAGGGACCACCGATCCTCATGATGTTGCGTGTATGACATTGATTGGATGTCGAGTGATTGATTGATTTTCTGTTTATTGTTATTTGATGTAAACAGATTGTTATGCTAGGTTGGACTGTTGATTATAGTTTCATTCACTTAGCTTTATGCTAACCCCACCACAGTTCTTCCTGCAGATTGTAATAGATGGGACATATTGGGCAGGGCAGGAAGTGTTTTGACTGGATGGAATGTTTGACAGGCTTTTACTCTGATGTTATTTTGATAACTAAAGAGACGTTTTGAATTATATAACACCGAGTTTGTTGAAATGTCATGTATTTAGTTTGAAAAAGTTTATTGACATTTTGAGTACATTGACAGTATGTTTTAAATATACGCTTCCGAGTCGCCATTATTATATTAATTGTCTATAATGAAACGAGGGGTGTTATAAGAAACATGTCTTCATGTTGCAAGTATATATTATTTAACTATCCTCTAATCATTCTTCATTTTATATGCATGACATGTTAATTATATGTTCTAATTTAATTAGTTATGAAGCTATGACATTTTATATGATTGATGTTTTTTCATTGCATACTTCAACAATTTTTTTTTTAAATAGTTAATTTTATGCTCTCATGATTATTCCGATTGTTCCGATTGATAAATCCAGAACTTAAAGTGACCAGTAACTCGAATAAATACATAATTTGTTTTACAAACATGTACGATTTTAAAAAAGGGATCTAAACAGGATAATCCTTTCTAAAACAGGTGGCAAAACTTTTTTTTAACCCGTAAGATTAATAGAATAAATATTTTTATCAAAAAATATACATTTCGTATGTCAAACTAACCGTAGCATGTGCTACCCTTGACTTCTACGTGGCTCCACACTTATTATTCATATTACTCCTACTTATTTTTCATCAACTTTTAGCCAAATTATATATCCAATACAAATACAAATACTCCGTACTAAATAGCTGATATGATTTGTACTAATGACATACTTTAACGCACTCCTTAATCAGATTTTTCAAGTAACAAAAACAAATATGCAATCATTACACTTATAGTCAACGATTTCAAATGCATTACTAAATAATTGCAGTTTAATGACAATCAAATATTAAGTTAATATGTAGTATCGTTTGTCACATCCGTCACTAAGTGACATAACAAAGTTAAATATATTTTTGTCCTTTTCAAGGTTAGATCTAAAATTTTTACACTATAATTAATTGATTATTTGCATGATCACAGATAACCTTTTTTTATTTGTTATTTTCATTGATGATAGGCGATTTCTCTAGTGAGTCTAAATCACATTAATAGTTTGATAATTAGTTTATAAATAAAGTTATATGTGTTATATTTGGATTATTAATTATATACATCTTGAACAAAAGTTTAACATTTATTTCAATTGTTTTTACGGAACGTTTACCCGTTAATCCTCAATGATAATAATGACACAATCAAGGTTAATTCTCCTTACAAAATTTATTTATCTCTTGTCTTTTCTTGTGCTTTAATTCGACCTGTATTTATATACTTGTTAATATAAATATAATTATAATTAAAATAATGTTATGTAAAATTTTACTGAATAAATAAGTAATTTAGTCTAAAGATTCTTAGTTAATACGCCTAAAGATTCTTAATTAATATGCCTAATTACTGCAAATAATACCAAATTTTGGTCACCATCCTTCAGTCCTTCACATGAGTACCTCTCTTTTGTCTTTAGCTAATTAACTCTTTCCTTCATTTAATTAGCAATTATCTCTGCAACTTTAATTTTTTTTGAAAGGCAGTATATTATATTATCTCTGCAATTATATTATTAATTTTTTTTACTATAATTAAAAAATTAAAAAAAAAAATCTCTCTACCATTAGTCATGTGTGATAAAGCTCTGTATTTCGTGCTTATCGAAGCTACTAAGTTACTTAATTTATTCACTTTCATTTGGATAGAAAAGTGAACTTTTTTCATAAAATGCTCTTTTTAGCTGACTTTCTCTTATATTATTCCAAAGTATTTCTTTAATTTATTTTTATTACTTTATTCAAAATATTCTTTTAAGACAAAATAAAAACATTGAAGTCAAATAAAAAATACCAACTTCTAATAAACCTTCTTTACAAATTACAATATATAAAAACATTTATTTATTATAGGGTTTATTGTTTCGTTATACGCTTAACTTTGGACTTATTTCTATTGTATGCTCTCAAACTTTTGGACCGTCTATTGTATGACGTTAACTTTCTAAAACGTCTATTGTATGTTTTTTGCTACATAAATTGGCTCATTTTATTCAAGTTTTATACATACAATAGAAGTTAAATGCATACAATAAGAGGTTTTTGAAAGTTTACATCATACGATAGATTGTTTAAAAGTTGAGCACATACTATAGTAACAAGTTTAAAGTTTATCGCATAACGAAACAATAAACCCTTTAGTGTATGTATGTATGCATATATATGATGTATGTGGTTGGAGTGGGGTTAAGCGGAAAGGGTGGAAGGGATTCCTGCAGATGGTGTTAAACGCTTAGGTGGTGGGTATCACATGGCTAACTCCTCCATTAACCAATAATTAACTATTTAATTAGTTAGATGCCAAAGTAATGCGTTCTTTATTTTGATTGGGTAAGAACTTTCATCTTTCAATATATTTTTTTTGAAAGGCTAACAGAAATCGCCTAGGTACTCCGTACGGAGAGATCCAATGGCTAAGTCTCCATATACTGGCCCAATCCAGCCGTACGGAGCCCTTAAGCGCCCCAAGTTACTCCAAATCCGGGAAAAACCCACTAATCCGTCCGCCCGAAGGCACGACAACGAATTAATGGTAAAACCCGCTGGCCTCAAGGATCGAACCTGGGTTTCCCAGGTCTCCTATCATTGACCACAAGCCTCTGACCAGTTGAGCTGGACATCTATGTATTATATTACTTTATTCATTTGACATTAAAGTTTATAGACCTTCAATGTCGCCTTTCACCAACCAATCTGAATTGACAACGAAGCGTGTATAAAACCAAAGTATACACACATTTCACCACGACCAACTCATTTTATACAGGTAGCGTCGACACCCTAATACACTCGATGTGTACAATTACACATAGCATATAAAATTTTATAAGTACGCATTCATACCGCTATGGAGATAGCTCTTTGTTATATGCAAATGTAACATTTTTTTTCTATCATTATTGATTTTTAAAATTGTTGTATATTTGTTAGGACCAAAAATATAGATTGTAAACATTGCTTGTTTATAAGCATTAATGTAATATCCATACTTATAATTCCTAGGTATATAAGCATGTAGCTATGTAAGTTTTCCACTTATGAAACTCTCAAACTCTCTCAAAGTTCATATCAAACACAAACGATTCGTCGATTCATACTACAATATTGATATTCAATCTTTTACAATATTCTTTTTTATGACTCAATTAATTTTAATGTTTTATTTTAGTTAATAAAATAGATTATAAGTCGCAAAGTACAGAAGTGTCCGTCTTTGATCTTGCTTGTACTTGAAATGTAATTAAAAAGCATCGAGTATTTTTAAATTTTGGAGGGAAGTACTAACACTTTAAACTATATTGTGGTGGCTTTAAATCTATCTATCTATCTATATAATTAAAAGAGGGTATCATGGAGCAATCTTGAGCTTTGATTGGGTTCCTTCCATTGCGATCATGTAGATATTTTTCTTTCGAATAATTACACTTTCGGCCCCTATATATTTGAAGTATTTTTTTTTTATTAAAAATCCACCACAATATTTTATCCATTTATAAATTAAAATTTGCACACCAACTTTCACGATATCTCTCATTCTCTTTAATCACTTTTTTATTTTTATATAATAAAAATATTTATATAGATAGATTTACTTCCATTATAAATTCAACTAAGACATAGGAAGTTTCAAAATTTTCCTCAATTTAATTCAATCCAGAACGTCACTATCCATCTTCTAAAATCTTAATGTAGACTACCAAATTCTTTCCGTAATTGTTGCGTATATTCGAAATACAAATTAGGGTTAATCAACAAAATCGGCTATGAACTGCCACTTTTCGTTGCATGTAAGCAACCAACCCAAAGTATTGTTCATGTACGCAACAAACTGGTTAGTTTTGTACATATGTAAGCAACATGGTAACCAGTTACCGGCTCAGCCGGTAACTTTGATTATTTGGCATTTTTATTTTAATATAATGCTTACATGGCTTTTACTATTTCTTACGTGGCTTTTTTTTTTAAAAAAAAACCTGCATAAACCTTCATCCTTAACCTCACACCCACACTACCTCCCCTCCCCAACTGTTATCCGGCCACCTCGTTTTCTGGCCATGAACTACACCACCCGTCGCTAACCATAATTAGAGCGAACGGTGGTTTGTCGTCGTGGCATCAGGGGAGCGGCGGTCGAATTCAATAACCTCGGATCTCCGGCTTCTGATTTGAGCCGCAACTATCAAAGAAAAAGGTCAGAGATGGTGACGACAATGGTGTTATATTGCGGTAAACAAACTGTGCAGGTGATATCAGGAATCAATAACCCCAAATCAGAAAAACCTAGATCTAGCGCTAGGAACGAAACCCTAGATCTAGGCTATGGTGACATTCCTTTCGTTTTCGAGTTCAGATTCTTCAATTTTCGAGTTCCGCAGATCATTTCTTCCATTTAGCCGGAAACATTTTTTTCGGTCACTTAGCTGGAATATGTTGCCAAAACATAACAGCAGCTGAAACAGAACACAGAAGCATCATTCCAATTTTTTTTCTGGGTGCGAATTTTAAGGTCCAAAACATAAACAAAGTATCATCCTTCTGCTTCTGCTATTTGCTAATGATAATGCTTCTATTAAAAGTAACCGGAAATGGTGGTGGTGGTGGCGGCATTAATTTCAATCTTTTGCGGTTGTTGTTGTGAGCCATTGTTGTTATTATTAGTCATTGATTGATTGATGATGAATTTAGTTTAAACAGAGGTTAGATTTTTGGAATCTGAGTGGGATTTTGGTTTTTGGATTTGATGATGGGTGAGAGTGTTAAAGATGATGTGAAATGCGGTGGGTTTTTGGATTTGATTATATTGTTTTGTGCAAATATAATCAACGTGGCAGGTGACATATATGCCAGCTCAGCTCTTGCAAACATCAAAAGGTAAAATCTCACTTTGCAAGATTGCAGCACAAAACCAACCAGTCTGTTGCGTACATGAACAATACTTTGGGTTGATTGCTTACATGCAATGAAAAGTGGCAGTTCATGGCCGATTTTGTTGATTAACCCTACAAATTAAATCTCAATCTATTTTCCTTATTCTTCTTTTTATTTTAAAAAACACAATTGTCAATCACATTTCTTGTCGAATGGGGAATATGCTCTTGGAATTAGGTTTTCTTATCTTGAAATATTAACATCGAGGAAAACTTTGATTTGATTTAAGGGCTATACGACTTTCGGTTCAACTATTTACGAAGATGGTAATGAGGAATATAGATTTCACAATACAATCATCGATAATAATATGATATGATGTCTTTATTATTGAATTTATAGTTTTAACTTTTTTATTATTATTTTCAGTTTGTCTTAGTACAATAACCAAATACGTATTGATTGGTTAATTGCGATTTTTGAGTGTCTTGAATGCACATAAGGTGTTCGATTAAATGTCAATGAGGGCTTCAAAGATCATGTCTCGATGTTAGATTTCAATTTTCAATTTGGTTGGTTGTTTTACACTTCATGTCTTGCTTGGTTTGACGACCAAACCTACTTATGTCAATTCAAAGTTTCAAATGTGCTTACAATCTATTTATTGAAGTAAATACACATGAATGATCAATAATTAGTGGAGTTTGATATTTTTTTTGGTTGAGAATGTACTATTTATTAGTGAGCGCTTAATATGTGAACATATTTATTGGTAAATTTAAAAACTCAAATATTATAGTTATAGCTCGCGTTGTCGCAGGTCCTTCAACTATTCAGATGAAATAAATAAACACATTATACTAGTAAAATATTTAATTACAAAATTGTATTACATGTACATTCAGGTGCACGCTAATTTCATATACACATAATTTTATATAAAAAAATGTTCAAGAATACAAAAGTCACATCCTCATTTGTCAAGTTTATGAGGTCATTGATTGGTCGTGGCATCATTATCCATATCTATTGGTACGATCAAATTATATATATCTAGCCGAATAATAATATAGAATAACTTTGTAGTTAAAAATTATAAAATAGTTTTTCTATTAATCATATTGGTTGACTATTAGTTTAAACTAAAATTGTGTCCTAACCAATCCATTGATAATTCTATTTAAATCCCATCATTCATTTTCCGTTTAATTTTTCTTCCTCAAAATTATCTTAAATGAAAATTGTTAGACATAATAAAAATTGTACCAATTATATTATCATCGACATACATTCATCCATTAACAATTTGAGTAAACGATTACATGAAATCTATCATATGTTGGTTACTAGTGTATTATATAACGGATCATTTTCAACCATTTGTACATATACATATATATGTATAGTTGTTCAAAGTTAAATTGTGAGATTTAAAATATATTTTGGAGTCTTTTAGTAGCTTGCTGTTGAATAACGTATGATGAATCATGTTGAGTTTTTGTGAGGGACAAATTAGGGTGTGTTTGGCAAAACTAGCTGAGGATGTAGCTGGAGATGAAGATGGAGCTGAAGATGGAAGCTAGAGCATGAAATTTTATTTGGGGCTTGAGCTTATTACGTAAAATGACAAAAAAAGACATGATATTTTATAACACCAAAATTTTAATCATTATAAAAAAGGGTAATATAATATATAATAATTTAATAATAATAGGATGAAAATTCTCTAGATAAGCTACTTTGATGTGATGCTACTTGATAGGATTATTTTTTTATAGAATTCATATTCCATTTTTTATGCCAAACAAGGATTGTTATATTATAAGATATGGAAATTTTAAAAATTAGAATTTCAATCTCCCAGAATCCTCAATAATTCTTTAGAATGGGATTGCCAAACACACTCAAAGTGGGGCCATTTGTTATCTTCTTTATTTATTTTATTTAATATCATTGTCGCTCACGAACAAATAACATAACCCATCATATTTCATGAAAGGATCGCATTTCATTTGAAAACACGTAGTCACCTTAAGTATTTGTACATTATTCTGATTCTTGAATCAAATTTATTTAAATGGACATATACTAACAAACGTAAAGAAGTTTGTGTTATCGTGTCTCTTGAATCAAGCACGTTCCTCAACACATGTGGTTGATTTGTGAACATGTGATTTGCCCGACATTGATGCTCTATATGGGTGGCCCCGACATTGATGCTTCTTACGGATGGAGCGAATGCGTACAATTAAAATATGATACGGGAATCAGATATACCCTCCAAATTACTCTTTACAACTTATATAAGATAATATTAATATAATGTACATAAAGTTGAATATATATTAATTTTATCTTTGATAATAAACTTAAAGTAGCAAATATATACGAGTATGAATTAATTTGGTTTTTGTTTGTATTAGGGACAAAGAGCATCTTTGGTGGTTTAGATGGAGCATGAGTTTCATAACCAAATCCCAACAACAACAAGAAGAAGAGTGGTGGATGATCAGCAAAGAGTCCGCCGGTTGGAGGGATGGGCCTCAGACTCAGACTCACACTACTGCTACTAGTAGGCTGCAGGTGGTTCCACCCTCGTGTTCCGCTCCCTTTTTGTCAGCGCCAACCTCGCGTCTTTTTCTGCATTTCCACACTCTCACACACCCCTACTTATTATTATTATTCTTATATACTCCCTCTGTCCCAATTTTATTGTCCACTTTTGACTTTTGGAGTCTTTCTTTTTCAATTTTGACCTTCAATATTTGTGTTTGTGTTATATAATATTTGATGCAAAATATATGAATGGATTGGATTTTGAATGTATTTTCATTGGTATAATTTGCATCAAGTATTATATAACACAAACAAAAATATTTAAGGTCAAAGTTGTCAAAGAAAGACTCCAAGAGTCAAAAGTGGACAATAAAACTGGGACGGAGGGAGTATATTTTTTAAAATCATTGTAATTTTGTATCTTATTTGTGCTACTCACAAGTCGCAAGGGTGTAACCGAGTGAAACATGACCGACACAGTGTCAAGCTCGAGCTTCTTTTATTTGAAAAGGTCGAAGTTTGAAACTTCCAAGCTTGATCAACTTTGAATTTCCAGTCTTATATTTGAATCGATTAATTAATAAACGCTTTCAAACTCGAGTCGTCTCGATCATCGGTATTATAATATATCTAAATAATAAACTGTTTACACTCCTATACAATACTAATTTTAATCATTTCCCTGCAATTTAAAGACTCCAAAATTATATAAATGCAATCTAGGACATGATATAAAGATTTGATGGTCACATCACATATTATTTATTTACATATGAAAAGAAAAGGGAAAGGAAATATGAAATGGTTGGTCAAACCCCATGTTGGTGCATGAAGTTTTAAAGTAAAACAAGATGACTTCTCAAACCCTGTGCCAGTCACTTATCCACATGTTCACTACTACTACCAATCTAGCATGCCTTTCTTTTCTTTTTTCCTAGTTATTCCCAAGCACTCTGCGCTAACAAAGCTCATTTCTTACCTGTTTTATACTATCAAACTTTTGGTTCCAAAGCCATTTTGTTACTTTGGATATATCTTTTTGCTCATCATGGTTTTTTGAAATTTATTTGGTGGATACAGTGTTTTAACCATTTCCAATATATTATAATAATTCATCTCAGATTGTTGAATCTATAGTAACAAATGGTTTAAATATATGATATATGACTAGCAGAGTAAGATGTAAGAAACTCTTAACAAAAAGATATGAAATGTAATAATATTATATGACGTGAGTTGAGTTAAATTAGTTGAATGCGTTTGGCGATGAGCTCAAATTCCATGGATTAGTCGCCTAAAGGTCGGAACCACATATATTTTCTTTTTTAAAATGGAAGTTGAAGTTGAATGTTTGGAAATTATCGTGACTTGTCCAATATTCATGATAATATTTATAATAATGATGTTGTTATGGGTCAATAATAATAAACTCATTATGTCTACTCATAACTTTTTGCAAACACATCATAAACCAAAACAATAAACAAGGTTGATTTTTAATTTAGATGGGTCAAGTGTAAAAGAGACCCGAAGAAGTAGGGGAAAGTGACACGTTAGCAACTTGAAGATGAAAAAAGGACATAAAAGAGATACTAAAGATAAAGAGTTTGTTCGTAGACACCTTGAAAACAACTACGTGAACAAACTTTTCTAAATACAATAAATAAATAAATCATGTTACTTTTATGATTTGATATATCCTTTACTTGTATCATAATAAATTCTTAAGAAGTAATAACGACATAATAAAAAATTATTATATGCCAAACCAAAATAAATAGTAATTTCCATCATCATTTATTTATTTATTATAAGATTAAACAAGGATAATACTAATATAATAATTGATCTTACTAAAAAATGGAGTATTTTAACCTTTTTGTCAACTATGCCACACCCTAGAATTCAATTCGTTTTTATTTAAAAATCATTTCACAATTAATTTGAAAGATAAAATATACTAAATCGTATTTAGGATAAGAATTAAGGAAGATATTTATAAAATAAAAATTAATTAATTAATTAATTAAGTATAGTAAAAGTCAATTCGGACTATGCGTCATTAATTGCTTGATAATTTACTTTCAAACGTTCTAAACCTGGCCACCTTTTAACCTAACTTTATTTTAATTGACAATTGAGCTTTTCTATCATATTCTTTAATGAATTTTTAAACATAAGTTTATCTACGTAGCTTTAACGTACTATGTACCTACGAGTGATTTAAACCGGTCAATTTTTAAGCATTATAATTTATTAAAAAAATTATATCGTCCATATGAACACATGGTATTTGAGCTACTCATATTCTGTTAAGTGTTACTGTATTAAAAAGCAAAATATGTCAATATATATAGAGGTATATTGGTTAGGACATCGTCTTTTCATGTCGAAGACACCTTTCCTCTTTGTAGGAACCGTGTCTAGTCTTTTCTATGTTCTTTGTCTTAATCACCTCGGCATTTCAAGTAAATAAAATTATAAAAGAAGAAATGGGAATCAATTACTTAATGCGATGATTGTTAGATAAATGGAAGAAAAACGTATGCGAAATATTTGTGTATTAAAAAAAATAAAAAGTATTTCTATCGTCACACAACATAATTTACCAGAAACTTATAATCAAAACTCGATTACTATATGCTAAAGCCGTTGCATCATGTAATAGATTACTAATTAAGAAATTGAGTAGAACAATAATAAGCGTTGAAATAAACAATTTCAAGAAGATAACATCGAAAGGGACGCATTATAACATCATTATCTTATAATAAGATTCTTATTGCAAAAACAACTAAACCAATACTCAATAATCGTATTAGGAAGAAAAATAATCATCTAATCTAAAGTCTACACCAACACATTATATTCTTAACGGCAAATTTAACTAGCAAAGATGCAAAAGAAAAAAGAATAAAAAAAATCGATTACAATAGTGTAAATGGACTTGCAATTTCTTTAGGGTGTTACTAGTGATCCAATCGAACCAATTAGTCGATGGATTATAACCTTAACATGGATCCAAGTATATATACTATCGTCCAATCGAACCAATTCTTTTGGTCTACTTGTGACGCCTTCCCTTGTTTAATTAAGGCCAAAGCTGTGCTCGTTAATATTACTCGATCCTAGAGAGACAGATCGATATGATGTCATGTAAGTTCAATAAATTGACCATCGTCAATTTTTTTAGCTACACATGGTTCTGATACCAAATTTGGTGAATCACTGTCCCTCTCACACCGCCATATAGACTTGATACAATAACCGTGTACCTAAGGAAACTGACATGGGCTGTATATATAAACCTCCGTCGTGAACAAACAACTAATAATCCGCTGCCACACACTCGATTTTGAGCAAAAAGGTAAAGTTAACATATCCCGATCATGAATGCATATATATACACTCTTCCCATGGGATAACTTTATGTGATTACAACCGGGCGTTATATAAGGTTCACTTAGCTTTCATGATATGCACTAACTGTGCTTTTCCACACGTCTGAGGTCATTAGGCTGTCTTATCCAGGCCGTACACATGTTATTGTATATTTGTGGAGGAAACAAATTAAAGGCCGTTATTTCCATCATTATTTGTTAAACATTAATACCGATTGATCGATTTACACAATCTTAAAAAAAAAAAAAAAATGGAGGCTAATGATGAACACATTAAAAAGTACAAACTGACTTATCAACCCGCTAAGTAAAAGTTGTCAAATGCCCTTTATATATTTGAGTTGGTTATATTAGAGGTGGCAATTTAAGACCCATGGGTCTAGTTGGGTTTTTTCTAATCTTTATAAATGGGTCTAGTTATTACTCATTATGACCCAATAGGTAATAATTATATATACTTAAGCCTTATTTTAATTACCCAATTAGACCCTTCTATAAAAATTAGAAAAACCCAACTAGACCCATGGGTCTCAAATTGCCACCTCTTTATATCTGTTACATTTTTATTTTATTTTATTTTTAAACTGTAAACTATATCCTTCATTTGCAGTTACAAGTATAGTGCATCTTTAGAGTAAGTGCCGACTTCTTTTATAAAGATTAAGGAAAGATACATAGTAAGTAGAATAAAAAATATCGTCTAGTTAAATAACCGTTTTCTTACATGATATATAAAGACTCCATATATATATATATATATATATATATATATAGTTTTTTCATATCTAGCTAGCTAATAATATTGTACATTATATCAACACATAATATGCACACAATCATTTCAACCCCAATTTGAATCTTACCCTAACCCTAACTCCATATATTCTCTTTCTCCAAATAAAAACACATGGACAACCAAAATCCAAACCCTAAACCTAACTACCATAGCAACATGAAGTTCAATTAGAGATCAGTTCTTCTGAATTTGTATAATCAAAACCCTCGATCATATAATTCCCAGCTGCCACTAATTTGATTCAGCTCAAACTTGAATTTGGTTTACTTGTTCATTATCTTTGATTAATTCTCTCTAGGGTTTCTTAACATCCAGTATATATAATCCTTAATTTCTTGAATCACAAAAACCAATATCGAAGATGGATCCAGCAGCAGCAACGGCACACGGCCACTCTCTTCCACCTCCATTTCATACAAGAAATTTCAATCTCCACCAGTTCCAACAACAAAATTCTGAAGACGAACAAAGCGGCACGAGTGGGCTCAACATGGGGGGCCACAAAAGAGAACGCGAAGAAAAGAACAACAACGAAGACATGCTAAACAATAGCGGTGGTGGTGGCAGTAGCGAAGGAAAAGATGGAGAAATGGGAAGAAGGCCACGCGGACGCCCTTCAGGTTCTAAAAACAAACCTAAACCGCCGATTATAATCACTAGAGATAGCGCAAATGCATTGCGTACTCATGTCATGGAAGTTTCGGATGGATGTGATGTAATGGATAGCATTAGCACCTTTGCACGCCGTAGGCAACGCGGTGTTTGTATCATAAGTGGGACCGGCACAGTCACAAATGTCACACTTAGGCAACCGGCTTCCCCCGGAGCCGTTGTGACATTACACGGGAGATTTGAGATTCTTTCTCTATCAGGATCTTTCCTACCACCACCAGCTCCACCTGCCGCTACAGGGTTGACTATTTACTTGGCTGGTGGTCAAGGACAAGTGGTAGGTGGTAGTGTGGTAGGAGCATTATTGGCTGTTGGGCCGGTAGTAATCATGGCCGCGTCTTTTAGTAACGCGGCATATGAAAGACTCCCGCTAGAAGATGAAGAAGGTACCTTGCCTATGCAAGGTGGATCGCTTGGATCTCCCGGGGCAATTACACCACCACCGGGTTCACAACAGCAACAATTGATGTCGGATCCTTCCCTATTTCAAGGAATGCCACCAAACCTACTCAACTCGATTCAAATACCAAATGATGCTTATTGGGGTAACAATGGGAGCGGACGCCCATCGTTCTAAAGATCACAAACTATGTGTAACTTGCATGAGCAAATTTTCAGGTTTCGATTCTTTGATTTCCTCTTTGTTTCTAATTTATGTCAACTCTTTTGGTTTTTGATTTCATCGTTTTTAGGGGTTTCCCGATTTGTGTTTGATGTTAAGATAACATACATATGTTTGTATTGATTTGTATTGTAAGAGCTTTTTTAGAATTTTGATTGTTGTTAATGAGTTAGGTTTGTTCTAACATCAAGTAATAAGCAACATATATGAATCATTTTCTTTTCTATTCTTCTTCGTTTTCTGACCGTAAATCCACAACACTAATTTGTGCATGATATGCGAATCGAATAAAGTTTTAGTACGCTTGGTAATCACATATTTACGAAAATAACAATGGGAATTGAAAAACTATGTGCATAACATTTGAATTCTATGAATTTTGGTTATGATTTTATGATATAATCACATATTTACCTCATAAACTTTGTCATTTTTATTAACAATCTAAATTAGATTTATCATCTAACATTATAATCATATCTTATCTTTATTCCATATATTCAAATATATTTGATCATAATAACTAGCATAAATCCCGACTTATTTGATATGTTAATAATTATAAAATGAAGGGTGACACTTGATAGCTCATTAATTCATTGTTTATATCTTATTAGACTTGCATTTTTAGTTGACTGATAAATATACTTAAGTTCCAGCTTTCAAGCCATGGTTGAGCTAGTTGAATGATAAGAACAGGTTGTATGTAATGTGTGACAATCCTCAAATTAGGGTACTAATTTTTACCTAATTACATGCATTACCTAGAGTAATTCCCTGATTAGTGAATTCAAAATGATTTTTATGTGTAAAGTTTTGTGAAACTTACTATGTGGTACGTGACGTATTAGACTTGTAGTTATATGTATATATAATTACGTACGAAATGAACATATTAAATTCGACAAACTGAATACAATATAGTTGGTGATACGAAATAATTAATAATTCGAAAATTATTAATTACAAATATTAGATATTTATATTATTGAAATAATATAATAACTTATACGTTTTATATTAAACGTATCAAACGCGAATCATAAAGTTCCAGAAAGAACTTCAAAATACTTTTGAATAATTTTTGTTTGAAATTATTATAGAAAAGTATTAGAACAAAAATAAAACGGAAACCTTTAGACTGCTATTTAGGACGCGTTATACACGAACAGAAACAATTATAAAACGTACCTAAAGGTCGAAAATAATAAAAGTATTTATTTTCCCGTTACTGTTTTAGTATTTGGAACATTACTTCAAAATATAAATTCCAAATTTGACTGAAAGTTGGCACGCTATTTCACCGTACAGTACTTCTACTGTAACCAATTTTATTAAAGATTTTAATAAAATATTTCATTTTTATAAATATCAATTACTAAGTTAAAATAAAATTTAAACTAACGATTAATTGACTTGTACACTGGGTACAACTAATTATACCCGTACTCGAAATAAATGGGTTAAAAACCTAAACTTTTAACACAAACAAAATATCTGCCGACACAAACCGTACCTCACCATACCTTCCTTTGAAACTTTGAACTGAAGAAATGTTTTATATACTCCCACTTCTCACATTCAGTGATCAACAACCCACAATAATTCACTCCCACCCACTGTTCTTCTTCTCCTTTCTCTGGTTCCATCGCAGCAACAACATCAGGAAACAAAGTAGAAGCAGAAACACACACTCACCTCATCTCCTTTATATCATTCAAACAACAAACAAAACCATAATCGCAATTATCATCTCATCATCGTCATCGGTCGACTATCATCATCATTATCGCCCTCATTATCTTCATCTCCATTTTCGGTCATCACTCAATCCGTAAGCCACATCTATTTTTCTCTTTTATCTCGAGTCTATAAAGCTTATACTATCATGTATTTGTGATCTATCAACGAGATTATACCCCAAAAACAGAAGTCAAAACTTGTTTTTGCGAGAACCAGAATGTTTAGAGCCAGACCCGAGCGGGTATGCCCCTAGACCCGATCGTGTGAAATTGTTGTGCCCGGATTTCGTATTTAGCTTTTGACCCGGATGTGAGCACTTGACCGAATGGGTGCTGTGATGGTGTAATACCCGAAGTATCTATCTAGTTAAATGAGTACTAAAAGGAAGCTACTATAATTAAGATCTTTTATGACATTTAAAATTAAAAGTTATCATAGTATCAACTATATATGATTACAATATATCATATGGTAAAAAAAAAAAATTAATAAGTGGTATGCCTATTGTTGGCATCGACTTTTGGAAAAGATATTACCAAGTCATGAGTTATTAGTTAAATAACTAATTAGGCAATAAGTTAGTTTGCCAAATGACATCTTTATGAAAACTACTAGTATCGACAACACAAAGACATGTTCCATCGGAAATTGTTTACATGCCTTTTATTTATGACCAATTCATTAACATATACCCGGATGAGTAGCAAATTATTAACCGAAGGGGTACTCAAATTTATACCCGTAGATAGATATTTCATTTATATATAATCGATTCATAATTCACAAATATGTATGACATTGATTGAAAAACTTTGTTTACATTTAGTATCTCATTAATTTATGAGTACTCAAATTTACACCCGAATGGGTATAACCCTTTACCCGAATGAGTATTACATATACCCGACCCGAATGAAAATATACGTTAAGTGTATACACGATCACGGGATAATATTTTATACGGATAGTTATTTAAATAATGTTACAAAGTGGACGCAACAAACTTTGGGACGATAATAATTAATTATTTTGAAAACAATAATTTTTGAAACGAGTAAAATGATTGGTACAAATGTTATATTGTGTATGTATATATACATAGTCAACAACTATATATGTATATATATACGACGACAAATAATATATATATTAGAATATACATATTCAACTAATAAGTATATATAAATATATACTTATACGCAACGACTTTTTCAACGCAAATATCACCAACAACTAAAATGTATAAATATTTCAACTTAATGATTAGCCCATATACTTATGTAAAGTATATTTATTGCGTCTAGGTATTTGAGGGACGCAATCGGATTACTACTACTACTAGCTGAAGACTTGCTAAACTGTGAGTTCACAAACCCCTTTTCACTGTTTTAATGCTTTTAAAACTCGGGGTGGAAAACATAGAAATCGCATGTATAACTGCATGCGATAACTGATTTAAATACTGCATGTATTTACTTGATTTATTTATGAAAGGGTATTTCATACGTGACTGTTTGTGAAAGGGTATTTCACACAACTACTTGAACTATGATTTATGAAATGTTTTCATACTATTTTGGGAATTTAGACAACGAATCTTGGTACAGATCTAGGCTGAACGATGTAGTGCATAAAAGACCTTATGGCTACAGACTATAACCATTAGCTAGGTGACTCTAGCCACTGAGTATACGGATAGTACTATCGCCGTGACGACCCTCCTACGGATTTGGGAGCGTATACTTAATTGTCCAGCATGGCAAACAACAACAGATTAGGGTTGTGGTTTGGTTATAGGGTTAGATCGGGTTACCTTACTCGACAGGTTTAGCTCACCTTTCGAGGGATCACCGTCTAAATATTCCCACTAAACTATTGATTAGGAAAGGATTTCCTACGTACATTGATTTGGAAATGTTAATCGTTATTTAGGTTAACTTGTGTTTCCTACTGACAACTTATTTGGAAATGTTATTTATATTTAATAACTTGTGTTTCCTACTACGTGAACAACTATTATATGGAAATGTTATTCTTAAATGATTAACCTGTGTTTCCTACATAATAAACAAATCTGTGAATTCACTCAACAATTTTGTTGACGATTTACTCTATGTTTTTCAGGGAATTAGCAGCGTAAGTAAGATCTGCATGCATATCAGGACGGACTACCCTGGACTTGTTAGGATGCCACTACTTTTGGGACACTTGGATTTCCTCTGTATAACTGCAACTATTGCAGTCATACCTATGAAATCTACTTTTGATATTGTGTATTTTATGAAATACTGATTTCAACTACTACTATTACTGTTACCACGTTTCAAGTGGTAATCTTTTGTAAAACTTTAACTAATGGCATCTTAATCTATTTCGTTCTGCGATAATCATATGCTCTGAGTATGTATGTAACTGTTGGTTGTTTTACTGCTCGCACCCCCGCCACGTCACTAAGCTTCCGCAAACCACTCTATGAAATTGTAATTACCGTTTGGCGGGGTGTGACATAATGCATCAAGAGTTGTACTTTCTAAAAGCTAGCACAGATGTACATGAACAGCTACCAGTTACAATGTCTGTCTTGGTTGGGTTATTTTTGGAAAGAGAGATCATATGCTTTATGTTGAAGCAATACTCATAAACACAACATTTTTTGTTCTTATTGACGACGACTCTTATCTGTCGGGTTAAGTACAGGCGTACAGCTAAATATGCTCGATCATTTTCTTAATATTTGTTGGCCTATTAAAAACCGAATATTAAAACGGTGTTGCCCATAAAGAATAACAAATTAAATTAATATTCAAATCAAATTTTATATTAAAAAATGGCATTTTTATAATCTTAATGCAAATTTTGAGCGATAAGTTGGTATTGAGTATTGACTGAATAATAAGATTATGAGGATGGATCATATCTTTGTGGGAAAGTTAGAAAATTAATTAGGATTTCATGCATTAAATGTATCTTTATTTATCCAATGTAAAAATAGATAGTTTTATAGGATTAAGTGAAGTGAAGTGATGCACACACACATATGTAGGTAAGTGGGTATCAACTGCACGAGGGACAACTGTATTGTGGTTTGTAGTGATTCCTAGAAGTAAGTATTTTTTATGATTTTTGAATTCAAAAAACAATAGTTTTTTTTTTTTTTTTTTTTTTGAAGGCAGTATATTATAAAGACTCGACTACTAGCAAGATACTAGAGCCGCAATTTGTACAAATGTACATACACCATCAAGAAAGATACCCTATTGCTAATACACCCAATCCCTAGACCCGAACTTTGAGGGTACTAAAAATGATGAAAAAAACCTAGACGAGTCCAGGAAAAAATCCCCGAGTATAAGGGCCGAGCAACCGGTTTTCACCTTATATCGTTTTTGATAGTACCCCATATGGATCTAGGACCAATTAATATCGGAACACTTCATAACCGAATATAACAGAGAGTATAGCGCAAACTAAAGCAACCCCTATAACAAGTACATATAACAGCTTCGTTGGATCTTCACATCAGCCATTATGCTGCTGGACATTGAATTTGACCCACTGATACCAAGTCAAGTGATGCATTTTAGCTCTATTTTTAATCCACAGAAAACTACTTCTTTGTACATCCTCTCTAAGCCGCTGCCATGACGGAGAGATCCCATTGAAACAAGCCTCATTCCTTGCTTTCCAAATACACCAACAAGCCGACAGTATAATCGCATGTATCAACTTTCTATTTCCCTCAATCTCCTTATCCGCAAAGCAAATAATATCCCGAACGGAGAATGCGAAAATTGGTGCAATTTTGCACCATGAACTTATATAACACCATAACAAATTAGCATATTCACATGAGATTAAGAGATGATCAATTGTTTCTTCAAATTGGTTACATAAAGAGCAAAGAGATGATGGAACATGTATATGCCTCCTACACAAGGCAGCCTTCGTAGGAAGCCTATCCATTTCCGCCCTCCAAACAAAGATGTTAACTTTCCCTGGCACCCATTTGTTCCAGCAAAAGTGGAATTCTTTGGCTCTTGCAAAAGCATTAACAATGTTCCTTCTAGCCGAGGCGACAGAAAATTATCCTTTATCATCACCCTTCCATACCCACTTGCCATTTTCCAGAACAATTAACTGTGAAACCTCTATATTATAGCCCCGAAAATCTTTTTGCGCTTTACAGATATTAGCCCATGTACTCGTAAACCCATTCTTCTTTGGAACCAAATCAGAGTTGTTTTTGTTTGAGTGAATTGCACAAACCACTTGCCTCCAGATCGCGTTGGTTTCCAGCATAAATCTCCAATACCATTTCAACAGTAAACTGATATTGGTATATTTAAGAGACCCAATCCCAAGTCCCCCCTCATCTTTAGGAGCAATAACCTGTGTCCACGAAACCCAGTTTATTTTTGATTTGCTTTCCGACCCACCCCAAAGAAAATTTCTTCTAATTCTCTCGAGTGTTTCAATTACCTTTGTTGGGGCTTTGAATAAGGAAAAATAATATACGGGCAAGCTATCAAGAACAGATTTGACAAGGACCAATCGACCCGCCAAGGACAGCCTATTAGCCTTCCAACTTGAAAGTCTACTTCTAAACACCTCAATTACTTCTAACCAATTCTTGCAACGATTCATATTTGCCCCCATTTTAAGTCCGAGATAATCAAAAGGAAAAGTTCCCACTTTACAACCAATCTGGCCAGCAACCCCTAATACCACTTCCTGTTCAATATTTATACCAAAAATGTTGCTTTTGGTTAAATTCATTTCTGTCGCACCCCCAAATTATGATGCGGAAGCGGGTCGGTTCGGGGCGCGACTAATCAATATACAAAGCACACAATATTACATAATGAACGACCACTACATGCGTCGTTTGATGAAATACATAGATGTAATAGAAATTACATAATTGTTTTCAAAAGATGAGTTCGCATAATTTACTTGAGAGATTCTAATACATATCTAATTTATACAAAATATAGAAATGCAGCTAAATCTCTTGATGTTATTATTTGCATGCGACTCGAGCTACAGTATCCTGATGGGCAGTCCAACCTACTGCTGAGTACCTGTGATACATGCTAAAATGGGTCAGCGAAACGCTGGTGAGCTCACAGGTTTGTATGTCAACACATATTTGTATGAACCGCAAGATTTAATGATAATTGAATTTAAAATGCAATTAAGCAAAATAAAAGTTATACAGCCATGAGCACATAGTCTGAGCTTAACTCGAGATGTCAGGTCCACATTTAAGGTATCCTGATCGAGGTGCCTCCTACGAGTGCCTAATCAACACTCGTCTTCACAAATATTAATACATCCGTTTTACCAGTTAGTGCGTGCTAACCCGGATGAGGCTGGTCAAACCTATATGGTACCATATACTAATATTCACGCTACTACGTATTACCAAACTATGCTGATGGAGGGCTTTAAAATGATTAGTGAAAATAACTCATGTAGTATATGATTTGATGGTACTTGCGTTCATATTGTAAAACAAAACAGAGCAATGCAATCACACCCCTAGGTAAAAGTATTTAAAAAGGGGCTATGAGACTCACCTGAGCCTATGAGATGCTACTAAGCACAATTGATGATTCACAATGATTTGATGTCGTTACAACGACTGAACCTGCAGGGCGTCTTAGACGCGCAAGGTTTTGATAAATGATTAGATTATTGAAACCTGCCGGGCGTATTTAACGCGCAAGGTTTAATTGATTAGATGACACAACGGACCATCTATGCTAGTTGTTCCCTCAACTATTTATGCCCAAATACATTGGTTAATGTTTATGTTTGAAATTGTGAAAATGCGTACGGGTCGTTGGTGATGGTTTGTAATAATAATTTCAAACTATTATTATTATACATGATTGGTTGTGCTTATAAAAGTATATGTGTTTCGTATATAAGTCGTATCGTATAAGTTTAGTTGTTAATCCAGTTCATTATATCCGTTACACTTTATTTCATAATTTACAAAAATTGAGTACGAGTCTGAAAACAGTAATATGCTATTTTTGACCCATAGACGACCCCGGATGGCCTAAAACTGGCTAGGCTAAGGTACTTAGCCTTGACCATTGAGTTGTTTTTGAATGACCTTGCTAATTTGAGCCCAATCCGTTACAATAACTTTTTCATCGAGAAGCTACCCTGAAGTATGTTGTGAAATTGTCGACGTTTTCAAAAAAATATTTGTTCTGTTTTAGCTAATATCCGCCGGATCCATTTGTTGATCCGCCGGATCATGAAATATAACGGGGGATCCGCCGGATCATGTGTTGATCCGCCGGATTGGGTGTGTTTAGTTTGGATCCGCCGGATCCTTGGAGTGATCCGCCGGATCGGCTCGATTTTGAAGGGTGATCCGCCGGATCCTACTTAGATCCGCCGGATCCGCATGAACTGGAGATAGATCCGCCGGATCCTGGTTCAAAAACAGGGTCTGTTCGAACGAAATTTCACAAACAACAATTTGGGTTCGATTTGGGGACATAATCAGTTTATAGAACATCCTAGCATGTTAATATATGTAATTTAAACACAAAAACTTAAAGAAAAAGTGGACGATTACTCACGTATTAAAATGGAACCGAAAATGGAATTTGATGATGATGATGAAGATGATCACGATGATGATGATGATTCCAGCTGATGATGATGATAATCTTGTTGTTGTTAATTGTTATTGTTGTTGTTGTTTTTGAAAATGAAAGAGACCGAGAGAGAGTGCAGAGAAATTGAGAATGAAAATGAAATGAGAAAGGAGGGTGTTTGATCGGCTTATGCCCAGCTCCAATAATTGGAGTTGGGTGGCTCCAACTCGAAGTACAAAATACCCGTGTTTTTGTACCCGATCGAAAAGTAGTATAATGTTTTAAATTGATAAATATCTAAATATGAAATCGTACGTATTTTAATCGAAGCATTTTAATAAAAATACTTTTAATGAGATATAAAATATATCTTTGTTTTATGTTTGAATGACGGATACGGTTTGAGTGGTTTCGTCGCGTTTGAGTAAAATGTTATAAAACGAAATATGTTTTATTTTAATCCAAGTAAATAATAATTATCATTTTCAATAATAATACATTATTTATAATCTTTGTCGCGAATGTTTTGTATTTGTACGATACGAATACTTTATATATTATCAAAATAATATATAATAAATAATGAGTTGTATTAAATAATAACTTCTATATTACTTAATATTGTTTTCACCAACGCCATATAAATGAATCGGAATTTGGCCGATTTGAAAATGAACGATTTAAATATAATCGTGAACTGATATATATTCATCAATATATATATTGATACATACAATTAGCCTAATACTTAGCACTAATTACATGTATTTCTAAATGATTAGGAACTAAAAAAAATCTAGTCCTAATTTGACGGGTGTCACAATTTCTAGCCCTGAGATTAACGAGAAACACCTCATGATTCTAGTTATATTCATTACATTCATAACCGACCATTCTCCTAGGACAATTAAGTCATCTGCAAACATGAAGTGTGTTATACTAGGACATTGGTTTGGAAGACGAACACCTCTTAGTATACCTATATTTTTAGCTTTAACAAATATGCAATTTAGTGCCTCCATTGCAATGATGAAAAGAAAAGGTGATAGCGGGTCTCCTTGCCTAACACCTCTAGAGCAATTAAAAACTTTCGTTGGTGATCCATTTATTAGTACAGAAGCTGAGGTAGAGGCTAAAACACCTGAAATCCACTGTCTCCATTTATGGGGAAAACCCATTTGTTCAAGAATTGAATCGATAAAGCTCCAACTTAAGGAATCAAAAGCTTTATTAAAGTCAATTTTAAACATGAGAGTCTTATATTTTGTTTTCTTTGCCCAAGATATAATTTCGTTTACTACCAACGGCCCATCAAGAATGCTTTTTTTTCTTCCAAAAAACCTGTCTGGGCCTCAGACACAAGAGATCCAATGACTTTTTTAAGTCTATTTGCCAATACTTTCGAGATCAATTTAGGGATGCAAACAACTAAAGATATAGGCCTAAAATTATTAAAGTACATTGGATCACAAGATTTTGGAATAAGGGTATAGAATGAGGAATTACATACCTTACTGACCGTGCCATTTTTATGAAAATCCACCATCATCTTCATTATATCTTCTTGTATTAATCCCCAAAATCGCTTTATGAATGCAAAATTAAACCTATCGGGGCCCGGGGCTTTGTTGCTCCCACATTCCTAAATTGCTTCTTTGACTTCGACAATACTGAAGGGAGCAATAACATCCAAAGCTTCTGAATTGGACAGTTTATAACAGGCCTCAAGCTGAATTTTAGGTCTGAATTTCATTGGTTCCTGGAATTTGTTGGCAAAAAACAGCATTGCAGCTTTTTTAATATCTTTAGGATCCTCAACCCATTTGTTTTCCATCCAAATACCGTTGATATTGTTACCCATATACCTAGCATTGACACACCCGTGGAAAAGTGCAGAGTTTTCATCTCCATCAATGGCCTAATTAATTCTAGCTCTCTGCTTGATATCTTGCCGATTATCATTTTCAATTTTCAACAATTCGCATTTAACTTTTGCTTTGGCATTCACCTCCTCTTCTGATAATAGTCTCTGCTCTGCTACAGTTTCCACTTCCTCCAGAAAACTTTCTAACTTCATTACTTTCCTACTTGTTTCTTGCTTCTCTTTGGCAATCCAATCTTTAAGTGCCATTTTTACATTCTTGAGTTTGGAATGAAACATGTAGTCAGGCCTGCCAATCCTTACATGTTTATTATATGCCCCAGTTACCACTTCTTCAAACCCGTTTCTTGATAACCAAGAAGAAAAGAATTTAAAAGGTTTCGGTCCGAAATCTTTTTTTTCAACACTCAAAAAAGTGGATGATGATCGGACCACTTTTTTGGAAGAGCCAACAATTTGGCATAAGGCCACCTGTCCATTAAAGATGAGCACACAAGAATCCGATCAATCTTACTCATATTTAATCCGTTCTCTAATGAGTATGTAAAATTGTACCCCCTATGTCATATTCCAATAACTTTGCTTCATCGGTGAAATTGTTAAGGATCATTGCCCCACGTTTATTGAATACAGAGTTTTTTCTATCGCACGGATATCTTACTTCATTAAAATCGCCTAGCACTACCCACATACCAACCCGTGATTCGATCTGATTTCCCAACAAATCCCATAACTTTGCTTTTTCTTTGGTTGATTGTGGTGCATAAACGTTAGCTATATTAATTGGTATTGCATCCCCGCATAGAAAACCAGAGATAATTAGAACGTTTTGAAACTTAAAAACACTTGTGAGCTTGAATTTTGAACAATCCCACATACTAAGGATACCCTAGATTTACCTTGGGCTTCCACTGATTCAAATTTAAATGAGTTTTTCCCCCAAAGATTTCTCAAAAATTCATCATGAAAAACACCATGATGGGTTTCCTGAATACACAGGAAGCCAATTTTGTTTGAAATAACCAGATTTTTTATCCATTCCATTTTCCTGAGCTCCTTTATCCCCCTAATGTTTAAAGATAGAAAATCCATTAATTACCTTGGAAAACACCTTCACCATTGATGCTCATTCTGATGTTATCTTCATAGCCATTCATGTCTATTCCAACACATCTTCCTATTTCCATGGTATCTTCAACCTCTTTTTCCAAACTCGATTGATTCTGAAAATCAACGTCTTTCTCCGTTGGTTGCACCCCATTAGAGTCATCCGGCTGGGTTTTTTCTTTCGGGGGCCTGTTCAAATCGACACTCACACAACCTTCTTCCTCAATTGCCACTGTGTTGAAATCTCCATGAGGACTATTAATTACCGTTTGATTTGATTCATTGCTTTCTTCCTGAAGGGAATTCCAAGCTTTTTTCCTCTTCACAGACTTCGATTCATATGCTTCCGATATCCCAATAACTCGTCTGTTTTTATCCCTAACAGATGGGGATTTTCTTTTCCCTTTCTTCTTTTTGTTTTCCATATTGCCACAATTGAATATTAAGTCATATAAACCGAACGGGTCCGAGTCCACCTCCTTTGGGCTATTATTTGAATCACCCTTATTTTGATTTACTCCATTTGGGCTAAAAAATGAGCCCATTAAGTTCCAATTATTAAGGTTTCCAGGATTGTTATATCTTGGCCCACCATCTTCAGTGTATACGTGAGTAATATTCTGATGATTATATCCATGCGGTGCATTGTTTTTTGAAACTGACCTTTCATATTCTGAGCTTACATTGACTGCGTTGTCGTTTTCGAAAAGCTCCTCTTCCCGTGCCGTCTCTTGATTTTCCTGCCTACTCGTCTTCCTCACCGACCGAACTTTTTTTGTCTCATCATTTCCGGTGTCCGATGCTTTTTCCGACGAACTCTTATCTTCACTTAACTTCCTCGAGTGCTCGGATTTCATGAAATCAGGCTGCTAATATCATTTTAACCGTATTAGACTTTAGCCAATGTGTAAATGTATGTTACTAAATGAACAATTACAGCCAATTTAAAGAACTCATCACATCAATCAGGGGCGGAAACAAGGCGGGGGCAGCGTAGGCAGCCGCCCTACTAGAATTTTCAAATTACGTAAAAAATAAATTTTTTTAAGGTATTACTGACATTTTAAAATTTTCGCCCCCCACTAAACTACAAAAGAAATTAGGAAAAATGTATTTCGTCGTCACTAAACTACAAAATAGATTTAAAAAATTATTTCGTCCTCACTAAATTACAAAATAGATAAAAAAAATTTATTTCGCCCCCTCTACTTATATTTCCCAGCTCCGCCCCTGACATCAATTAAGATATTGTTGGTTCTTTTCTAATCAGAAACAAATGTATATATTACGTGTGATTATACTCCCTCCATCCCAAAATAAGTGTCTCGTTTGACTTTTCGGAGTCTTTTTTCTTTATCTTTGACCGTAAATATTTTTGTTTGTATTATATAACACTTCATGCAAAATATATGAATGAATTGAGTTTTAAATGTATTTTCATTGGTATAATTTTCATCAAATATTATATAACACAAAGAAAAATATTTAAAGTCAAAGATGAAAAAAATGACTCCGAAAAGTCAAACGGGACACTTATTTTGGAACGGAGGGAGTATATAATAGGTGCGATAGAATATGCGTTTGTCGTGCTAAAAACAAAATAAGTAAACGACACGAGTTGCTTTCTTAAATCTACGTGGTTTACTTTTGTCCTTTTAATCTTTTAAGTTGGTGCAAAGAACGAAGAGTAGGAAACCGTGATCCGTCTTATAACTAGTTGAATTCTTTCATTGCATCTCATAGAATTAGTCAGGAAAACAAAATTTGAAAAAAAAAAATCTTAACTAAAACACAGATAAAAAAAAACTTGCATAAAACGGAAAGAACACACAGAATAACTAACGTGGTTAGGCTGATTAACTCGACATGCTTAACCGATGAGCGAACCGTAAAGAGATTTTCGTGGATCTTGATTTTGATATAGGTAGAAAACAATCAATGTGAGGAACGACTTGATAACTATTTACTACACAGTCATTATGCTACATAAGTCAAAGGATTTGTAAATGGAGGGTAAACATTTAGCACATAAATAACCTTTTTTTTTTTCTTCCAAGTATGTTAAAATAAAACTTAGAAAGTTAGAATCCATCGATCATGTGATTGTGTGTTTATGGTAAATAGAGTTTAGTTAGATCATGTCTTTGTCTTTTAGGGAAATCGGTTTGGATAGATGAGTATTGAAAGTCCATCAAAGAATTTAACATATTATAAATGGTGATTGGGCCTGGCCAAAAGAGTATGGGCTTTAGTTTGACCAGTAGATGACGTTTTTCCACCTTAAAGTTATACGGACAGATTTACTTTATACTTAAAAAAAACCCAATATCTCCTCTTCTTTTCTTTCCTATCTTTTTAGTTTCCTTTCTTTTCTTTTCTTTTCTCTCCATTAAAAACTCTGAAACAAAGTGTAAACTTATTACATTTATTTATTTATTACTAGTTTTTTTAGGGGAAATGTAAAGTATACGATTTAGTATGAGCTCTTTGATTCATAACAAGAAATTATTTGCCATCGCCTTTGCGATGGGGGATTTCAAAACAATTTTCGTAACAAAAAACCTTAATTAACCTAATTAGCAAATAAGTGTCAAACATCCTAGGTGAATTATTGTGTAGTGTTTTTCATGTGTGATAGTTAAGTACGGTTAAGCTACCAAAAGTATTAAGATGATGATATATCCACCCACATTTTTGATAAATCTACCATTTCTGTGCAGTAACAGTTTGTACAGTACAAACTTTCGATGCAAAAAATGGTGGATCTATCAAAATAAGGGGTGGAAATATCACCACCCAAAGTATTAGCCTCCTTTATTAAATGGCAAAGTTGAAAAAACAGAGGCATAAATTAACCCTTATGTAGTTCAAACAAACTTCACATACGTATTATTTACTACCTATTTTAAGACTTTTAGATTTTAATTACCAGGAAAAATTTTATATGCAGCTAAAAACTAACAAAAGCGTTATATTAAGAAATAGTATTTAAGACCCATGGATCTAGTTGGGTATTTCTAATTTTTATAGATGGGTCTAGTTGGGTAATTAAAAAAAAAAACTTTAAGTATATCTTTATTACTCATTATGACCCAATAGGTAATAATGATATACTTAAGCCTTATTTTAATTACCCAATTAGACTCATCTATAAAAATTAGAAAAACCCAACTAGACCCATGGGTCTCAGATTGACACATCTAAGAAATACTATTGATTTCAAACTATAACCTTAAACACACATTATAGATAGTAATAAAGCTCGAAGCAAAGCGCGATAAATATGCAACACGTACCATAATATAGTAACTACATATTCAACTATTTTTTGTCAAATTTATTATTATTATTTTTAAATGTCACGCTATATTCAAATTTATACCTCAACTAATCACATATTTATTTATGATCTATGAACATATATTATCAATGATTTTTTTGTCAAATACTTTTAAAAAATTAAGATTTCTATATCTACATAAAGTACTAACCTAATAATGATGATGATGATGATAATAATAATAATAATAATAATAATAATAATAATAATAATAATAACAACAACAACAACTTAGTACTAATTTTCATATTAATACCTTAAATGAAAGTAAGATTTCTATATATTTATACAAAGTTCTAGCATTAGTTATAAAACTAATAACAATTATAATCATAATCTAATAATAATAAGTAATACATATTTTTTTATCATTATTTTTTAAGAACGGCAAACCTACAAATGTAACACACGATTATGTATAATCACCACGAATATTTACAACTTACTGTCTCAAATGAGGGTTGAAGTTCAACCTATTGGTTGAAGGAATCCTCTCATACCGTGAAACGTCCCGATTTTTTTTTATATCATTTAAAAATCCTCAGTTATAAAACTCATTAAAAAGTGTCCCGCAACTCATTTGTATTATAATGGACTCATTATAAGTTTATAACAATTACATGATTAATATAGACTCAAAATGAAATTCTATAAAAACTGACAGATACCCGCTGGGTAAACTGGGTACCCGCCGGGTAGTCTCTATTGCCCATCTTCCTGATTGAAATTACACACGGTACCCGTTTGAACCCCTTGTACTCGCTGCCGTGCACTAACCGGGTAACCCATGTACCCTCCATGTACAGGGCCTACCCGCCAAGTAGTTCTGCAGGTACAACAAACCCGGATTTTTAACTCATGTGAAATCTATATATTTGAACCAAAAACACTAACCCAATGTGCAGAAATACTCAACAATAAAACCAACAATTCCCGCAAGAACTCGATACTTTAACCACTTCCAACACTGACCAACAATTTAACGACTTCAATTTCCGCTTCCAAAACCACTACAATTTCCAACACTTTAACCACTATCAAAACCAACAATTTCCGCAAGAACTCAATACTCAAATAGCTTGACTCAAACTCAAATACTAATACTTAATTCAACATTAAACGACTTCAATTTATGAAAGCAACTCAAGTCGCATTTAACCATTACAAGTGACGAACCAATGTATAATTTGGCTTTGTTAGTTACATTGTAAAACTATGAGATTTATATTTTTTTTAATGAATCGATCTGGATGGATCTTGATCCGTTTAAATTAGTTGGATATGGATCGGATCACAATCCACTTCGTTGGATCATGGATCGGATCATGATCCATTTTAGTTGGATCACTAATGGATCGGATCAAGATCCAATCTATATCCATCCATTGAAACCCCTAAATTATATATGATATCTTGAAAGATAAGATACTACTAGAAATTATACTTTTTTAGCAATATAGGATCTTTATATTATCGCAAACAAATTGGTAAGCTTTCTTCTATTCTACAAATCCTTCGATGATTTTGTTAGTGTAATATATTAGCAATTTCACATTAAAAAATTACCACTGTCAATACATATGTTACTATGAGGTATGAATATACGTAAATATTTTTTCATGCAAACTGTGACATCCGTCAACAAAAATGTAATTCGAAAATGATCCAACTCCCAAAAGCCCAAACCCAACTAAACCCAACACCTCTTGAACCCTAGACCTATAAATATACCCCTAAACCTAACCCTAAAACTTTTCTATCACAAAAACATACAAAATCCCGTCCCAAAAATTCCAGTCACGAACAGAGGTCGATTTGACCCATTTACGTTCGTTTTCAGCCTTCGGTCAAAACTATAAAGTTGTATATATCGATGTTTTACTTGAATTTTGCGAGATTTCGGCCTCTGAAACACTCCAGATTATTTTATACAAATTATTTCGTAAACCGCTGCTGTGGGTGACGAATTTTCAGAAACTTTGGTAAGTTTTGATTCTATAATCCCCATATACGTTTCATCTAATCTCAAAAACAACTTCTAAGGATATATAATCTCATTATTTACAGATTCCAAGGAAGCCTCTTGTGCAATCATTCGTTAGTTGGTACATTTCTATCCGATTTCGTTCATTAACGTTTGATTTCGATTGTTTCGTTACCATCATCTTATTCGGTTCGATCCGTTGTATTACAAGTAGTATGATCATCAGGGAATGAGTGTTAACTTATTATTTGAATGTTTATGAGGAGGATAATCGGTGGTATATGTGATTGGTGTTTGTTTTGTGAATAATTAGGTTAAATCTGAAAACCCTAATTCTGATCAGATTCGAGAGTCGATTTGAGTAATGTATAACTTGGTTATATCACAATGGTTTTCGATGAAAAAGTAGTCTAAACATAAGTATTTTGAGTCTTCTTTCAAATGGCGTCAGTTTCATGGCTAAATGTTGAGTATAAGTCAGTTAAAATGATTTTACAAGATGATGTATCATTTCTGAGTTTCTCGGTTCCAGATTTTGGTTGAGTTGTCGATTTTTGAAACGTGTCTTAAACTAAGATTTATGTCGATTTTTACTGGAGTGAATATAAAGTGTTAAGTATTTTCTGTAAAAATATGATAATCATTTGAAACCTCTAAGTATTTTAAGTAAATTGTAACTTTTATATACTCAGAAATCGTTATTGTTACAGAGCAGATTACTTTGATGAATTTTTAAAAATAGTAAACTATTGAAATAAGTTCTGGAAAAATTACAGGTTGTTCTTAACGCATTGAAGTGTCATTGGTAAAAATTATAGAGTCAAATGATTTCAATAAGTATTATTTAAAAATTCGTAAAGTGGAACCCAAACTTTCGGTCATAATCTGAGTTTTTCATTTGGGATAGTTCTTGTGATAATACATCAGTAGAATTGTGAGAAAATGTAATAGAAGTGTTTTGGGCATGAAATACAATGGAATGACCTAGTTATGTCTAGGTTATGACCCATATGCATATATGATCATTGTAGATTGCGAGTGGTTTAGTGGATTACACTTAAGGGCGATACTTACATCATTTCTTGAGGTGAGTTTTCGTGGCCCCTTTTTCATTTACATGATTTCAAATTGGGGGAAAAGTATGCTCACATGTTTTATCAATTGTTTTATGCGGTGAAACGTATTCATTTTCATTTTTGGATATATGCTTGAAATTTGTGACACTATGTGACTTATATGCATTGGTTGTTAGATTTGTTTTGTTAAAAGGCTGCACTCCTTCGGGAGTGTATACCTAGTGTATATGCTTTGTATATACTGAAGGACATATTTATTTACAAGGCTGCACTCTTTCGGGAGTGTATACCTAATGTATGCTTAGGTGTACATTGAAGGTCATTTATGGGTAGCTACCGCATACGCATGATTTGGTTGGGTTATACTCCTTCGTGGGGTGATGACGGTTTGTGGATTGTTCGGTTGGATTATTTCACTTGTGTGCCATTTCTATATGCATTGTCCTAAACTATTATTATCACAGCAAAATGTTTTATCTTGTGGTGTTTGGTTTCAAACCTACGAAACTCACCAACATTCGTGTTGACGTTTTTGAGCATATCTTTTCAGGTTATACTAGTGGACTTAAAGCAGAGGACAAGAGAACTTAGTGGACCTTTAGGGTTGCATTAAGAGTTATTCAAGACTTGTGGTGCATCATTAAGGTTGTTTGTGAAGGCTTGTTTTGCTTTAACATTGTAGTGTACGTTTGATCGTAAGATTTTAAAATTCATTGTTGAAATGTATGCATGACATGAACCGTTATTCATGTTAATGGCATCATGACACATTGGATATTGTATTTCATATAGAATTCTTTATAATGATGTGTTATGATCTATCACCGTTATATCCCATTGTTTCCGCTTTAGACGGGGTGTGACAGATTGGTATCAGAGACATTGTTTATAGAGATCTAGGTGGATTGGCCTAGACTATTAATAAGGAACCCGCATATAGAACATGGGTTAGGAAGTTATGTGTGCCTACAATTCCGTGAAGCTAGTTGTAGCTGGTGTCGATCATTCATCTTAACCATTTCAAATAAGAAGGACGTTGTAAGCGTTTCTTCATCATCTTACGACTCTTTATGTGGTTCGTCTACATGTAACTTAGGATTCCTTAACTATCTGATATCTTTCCGTAAATACAAAGCTTATTGTGATACAAGGACTTAGAAGATATGTATGTGTATGAAAGAATACTTTCACAATTACGGCTGCAGACGTAATTGACAAAGGTGTTCCGACGTATGTGTGCTTATCAGACCAGCTTTGCATGTCTCATGTGCTATCTTCGTGTCGTATGGTAATAAAATCCCAATTATATTCCTTACCTTATTATTCTTATCTTTGTGAGTCTGGTGCATCTATGCCTAGACAAACTCCAAAGTATTCATTCTATTCTAAACTCGTATGAATTCGAAATTATAGCAAGCATACTACTATAACGCATTACTCGTAAAATTTACTCATGGAAGAGAAACACTCGGAGGTGGTCATACAAGTGATAGTGGCGATTGAACTGATGGTTGAACTGGAGGAATTTGTTGTATTGAAGGCAAGAACTCCAATGTTGTTGCGATCATTGCACGACAGTGGTGGGCCTTAATATTCAAAGTTGTCATGCAAGTTGTAACAGTATATTGAATCATGGTAGAGCTAACGACACCGAAGACGAAAGTGAAATTAGTAGTCGAGAATTCAAATGATGGAAGTGGTGATGACGTGAAAAATAAGCAAATAAATAAATTAAAAATATTAATAATAATAAAATATAGAAATAAAATTATAAATAAATAAATAGATAAATAAATAAAATAAATAAAGGCACTGTTTAAGGAAAAATATTCTTTCAATAACGAAATGAAGAAGTTAGTGAACAAGTTTTGAAATTTCTCTACGATGGGAGTTAACCATGCAACATATATCTGACAATTTCATGAGTTGGCAAGAATTAGACCTCATCCTGTGGCACTCGAAGGTAAGAGAATTGAGAAGTACATCAACGGCTTTGTTCTGGAAACTAGCAGTACGGTAGAAGTGACTGAGCCTCCTGCCATCCAAGGTGCAATACTGATGGGTGAATTGTTAATCAATGAGATCAATAAGGCAGGAAATGTAGAAACAGTACCAAAAATGAGAGGGTACTCAAGAAATTCGCAAATACAAACGCATGAAAAGAGGGATACACTGGTTCACATACCTTGTGTGTAAGGTGTAACTACTATTATCACACATCTGCTGCATCATGTTGTGTTTATTCAAACTGCAACTTAAGAGGTCACTTTACAATTAAATTTTGGACGACAACTAGTCAAGTGGCACCAATCAACACAGTAGGAAACTCGATGGCTTGTTTTGAGTAGGAGACTTTGAAATAATTTTGTTAATGGAAGCACATAGAGACTAAAAGACATTATATAAGGGTGTACTTTAGTGCTAGAAGATTATTCTTTCAGCAATGATATGTTGCCTTTTGGACTCGGAAGTTTTGGTTTAGTTGTGGGGATGGAATAGTTGACGAAATTTTGGTAGAAATTGTATGTTTGAGAAAGTATTTCGTATACACTTAAATGGCGGTGTAATACCTGAGATTTTCATAGAACACTTCAAAGACGAAAAGAAAAACTCATGAGCGTAAAAGCTAATAAGTTAAAATTTCAAAACATTCTATTATCCACAATCTCCTCGAGGTCTTCTCGGAATACTTAGAAGGACTATATCCCTCTGTACTCGTAACGTTTGTATTGATCTTATTCTTGGAGCAACCTGTAACAACCCCAAAAATTAGGGCCAATTTAAAATTTTCCTAATTACGTGTTTACTACTTGTATTTAATATGAAATAGGATTAAATACGTTACTTACTTATTATATATATATGGATGGAATATATATACGCGTATACGATTCGTTCAAATCGTATAAAACTACAATTGTACAAACATACGGACGTTGGTAAAACAATTATTAAATAATGTGAAATTATTTAATTACTCCAACTACTACTTTATATTATGTTCATAATATAACGAAAACGTACGTTTAAATTAAAACGTCACCGAACTCTCAGAAAACTCGACCAACCGACAAAACAAACAAAGTTATATTTTATAACTTAATAACAAGTGTTTTAACAAATTACTCCAACAAAATACCGGGGGATGACTCGTATTTTAAAACATATATTTTAATCGCGTATAAAATTATTTTAACGTTTAAACGACCGGGAAAACGAACACCGCACGGAGCGCAAACACGAGGGAACAACATTTGGTGAGATCCACACATGGTGGACCCCACCAAAACCGGCCAAAGTAAGGGGACACCACCCCCCTCACTTTCCTTCTTCCATACACAAACACACCCACACACATAGTCACCTACTCAAACTCTCTCAACCCTCCCACTCTCTCTCTATCTCGGCTCTCACTCTCTCTCTAGAAAAACACACTAAAACGAGCTTGAATCACAAAACGGAAAGGAGCAACAACGATCACCGCAACGAGGGCTACGATCCTATCTTTTCGGTTTCTCGATTCGACAACTTTGTAAGTTTTCCGGCGACCTTCCGAACTTTCCGATTACATTTATTTTGCTAGATTATTGTTCCCCTAGCTTTATAATGTCCAAATGATATGTTAAAACTCGTTTTTAAAACTCGAAAGTACAAACCGAACACCTAAACTAAAAACAGTCCCCTTTCGCAATTTTTATAAAATCGTACGGTCAAAACTAACAAATATATCCTAAACATGAAATCTTCGGTTTTCCGTGGGCTACAACTTTCGTGAAGGAAGTTTACCTCCAAAACGCCCCCATTTTACTAGAAAAATAGATTGGTGAACGTATGTTTAGTTTTAGTAACGTTAAATGAAAACCGACATCTCGAGTCCCCCCGAAACGAAACGATAATTTTTCTAACGTTATTTAGCCATTTTAGAACTTGTGTAAAAGTTTCGGGCCAAACCGAGGTCGTTTGACCCAAAACCGAGCTTAAAAACGAAGTCAGCCGCTGTGTTGCATAGGACCAAACTTTCATGTGACACAAGACTTGTGTCACATGTTGTGTCGCATGGCATCCATGTGACACAAGGGTTGTGTCGCATAAATCATGTGACACAAGGGTTGTGTCGCATATTGTGTCGCATTAAGTTGCATCCATGTGACACAAGGGTTGTGTCGCATAAATCATGTGACACAAGGGTTGTGTCGCATATTGTGTCGCATTAAGTTGCATCCATGTGACACAAGGGTTGTGTCGCATAAATCATGTGACACAAGGGTTGTGTCGCATAAGTCATGTGACACAAGGGCTGTGTCGCATTTAGTGTCGCAAAAACCTAAAAACAGAGGCCAAAATCATTCTAAATGTTTAAAAATCACTTTTCAACAACCAAATCAAATACGATACGATTATACATGAAAATACTATACTTTTGGAAGTATACACAAATACTCGAATACGTACAAGATTATACTTAACTGAACGTGAGATTTCACTCACACACACGAGACTGCACTCAAAAATACTTAGGAGATTACACTCCAACGAACTTAAACTTGTACAACTACACGGGATTGCACCCGATGCGAACTTATGAGTTCACTCCAAATACTTACGTGTGGGATTACACGCTAACTGATACGAACTTACACTCGAACACATGCGAGATTTCACCCGTACACTTGGGGATTACACCCACTCGGATTTACATTACTTGAACGTTACACGTTACAATACAAACGTATTTGACAACTATACTATTACAACAACTGCATAATAATAATAGATGAGATTATTATTACATTCCGATACCAACGGGCCGTACAACTTTTCTACAAACTACAACTTACAAACAAATACAAACGTACAAACAACAAATGGACATTAACTAGTTTGGGAACAACTAGCATGGATACTTTACAAGTATTCCATTTACTTACTAAACCTTATGCGTATTAGGACGCTAAGGGTTGCTAGTTCGGGATACTACTTTGCTTGCTTACTGCATTGTCTGCTAGACTCAGGTGAGTCTTACAGCCCCTACTTTACTGTTTTTACTCAGGGGTGAGATGCATTACTGTTTTACATGAACACACAAAACTTACTTGCTGCCATGATTTACTTACTGTACGGAATTACGGATACGCCAATTGCATGAGTTTCGACTAATCCAATGAAATCCTCCTTAATCATAGTTGTTAGTTAGGTGATAAGCGCGAGTTTTAGTATATGGATCCATATGGGACTGACAATCCCCGCCCGGGGTAGCACGCACTACCACGAACCGTTATTGTCGAAACGGGCGTTTCTTACTCGTTTCATATGAATGTTTTTGGATTAACATTCACGGGGGTACTATTATTTACTGTACGTTAAGCTTCAACTATGGTGGCTCATGGCAAGGGTATCAAACGGTTAGCATAACCTGCAACCACCCACTTATTAAAACTTAAGTGAACGATGAGCATAACCTGTGATCGTTACTTACTGGCTGGCTTATGATTTACAAATACTACATGTGTGTTCAAACTATTTACTTACTTACAAACCTGTGAGATTCACCAACCTTTTTGGTTGACCGTTTTAGTAATGCTTCTCAGGTGCACAGCATCAGTAGGGATGCCCAGCAGGATAAGCTTACTTAGCTCGAGTCGCATGCATATACAAGCTTGGAGATTTTATTACATTACTTTTGTACTAATTGTTATGTATTAGAATCTCTAGGAATTTACACGAAACTCGAGCTTGTATTTTGAATTACTTATGTATTAATGTAATAACTTTTCGAACGTCTCATTTAGAGTCGTTCACTGTATCCTTTGTGCTTGTGATTATTGATTAGTAACACCCAAAACTCGCTTCCGCTATAACACCCCTCGTTTAATTATAAACAATAATATAATAATTGCGACTCGGAAGCGTATATTTAAAAACATTCTATCAATGTACTCAAAATGTCAGTAAACTTTTTCAAATCAAATACGTGACATCTCAACAACTCGGTGTTATATAATTCAAAACATTTCTATGTCTATTAAATTAACATCAGAGTACAGCCTGTCAAACATTCCTTCAGTTCCAAACTACTTCCTGCCCTGCCCAATATGTCCCATCTAATTAACCTACAGGAAGAACTGTGGTGGGGTTAGCATAAAGCTAAGTGAATGAAACTATAAGCAACAGTACAGCTTAGCATAACAATCTGTTTACATCAAATTAACAATAAACAGAAAATCAATCAATCACTAATTCACACAACTTCTAATCAAGCATTATCAACCGTCATGAGGACCGGTGGCTCCTGAGACACCCTAATACCGGTTTGGTACTCAAGGAACTCTTATCAATCATCTGTATTGGCCCATACAGAACTACCGATAACTTGTTGTCAATCACACACGACCTAGATCTCTAAACCAACATTTCAAGTTTCCGAGATCTCCTGTCGTCTACAACAACAACAAGTCCAACCATCAAATCAAGTTGACCTCAAAATCTTACATACTAGCACAATCAGCCAAGTAAGCAACTAATTAAACTATCATGGCAAGATATCTCTACAGATGTATCATATCAAAGTAATACTATAAATTACTGGTTGTAAATCAAATCATTACAACTAAATCACACTGAGGTTACAGATCCACTCACCGACACCTCAGCCGCAAGCTCAGAAGTCTAATATTACTGAGCCTTCTACACATCTGAGAATAAAATCAATAAACACTGAGTTAGTAACTTGTATCAACTGATCATACTTATGTAATTAACATCGTTACACAATCATAACATAATTACATGTATCAAGTGATCCCTAAGATCACAGCAACAAAAGTTCAATTCGGAACATAATCAAAAAGTCCCGAATTAAGGTCCAAAAACAGTAAAATGCCATTTTCGACCCCTAAATGACCCCGAAAGGCCAAAAATCATCTAGACTCTTAGAATAGAGCTTTGATCATTGGGCCGTTTTCGAGTCACCATGAAATTTTCAACCCAATCCGAGTTAATGAAAATTTGTCACTTTCAAGTGTCGCTAAAAACACCACCTTCTAAACACTTATGCATTTTCAAAATTTACAAAACGCACTAACAAACGCGATCCAAAAAACAATGGTGGGATCGCGTTCCTCTTTGTAATTTAATTCTGTGACAAATTATAACTAAGCAACGCGATCCGGACAAATTCTTGGGATCGCGTTCCCAAGAACAAAACTCGTCCGATTCCTTTTATAACTAACGAACGCGATCCTGGCTAGGGTTCTGGGATCGCGTTTGAGCCTTTTTCAGCTCATCTTCATCCCTGATCAAACCCTAACTCGCGATTTTAATACCCAAATCACCCAAACTCGATTTCTAACTGTTTTAAACACCTAATAACTTCACATAATCAATATGCAACAGTTATAACGAAGTTCTAACATCAAATTCATGTTTTTCAATCCAAATCAATCAATTCAAAACTTATAAACTATTTGATTCGATTCAAACTTACCTCTCAATTGAAGAACACTGAATTGAAAGATAATAATGGTGAAACTAGAATCAATCATAGCTCCAATTCGTAGGTTTCAAGTTTCTGATTTGGATTTCATAAGGTTTATGTGAGTTTTGAAGTTTCATATGAAACTTTCCTTAAATGGAAAGTGATATATAAGTCGGCCCAACTTAAACCGCCTTCAATATACGGGTATAATTTAATACCCCATCTCAATCTATTGTCTGGAACCCGAAAACCATTTGCGAGTTCAAACATTTTATTGCACCGTCAACTATATTAATTTACAACAATTAATAATTCACTTATCACATTGGAATATTCGACTCCTATTCCAATTATTTCAACTATTTCAAACAATATTATTTCCAAACACGTTTAAATACATATTTAAATCAAGAAATAATATATAAACAACTAGGTCCATTTCGAGGATGTTACAACTCTCCCCCCCTTAAAGAGATTTCGTCCCCGAAATCTAACCTCAATCAATCTAACTAATGTGATATCGTCACATACCTCTTAGCATACATTAATCCTCAATAGCAACTTACAACTATTCTTAGACTAGTTGAATTCTTTCCACATGCACATATCCAAATGTACATGCTTCTATCTTTTCCTATGCACACTTACAGTGCATCCATCCAACATCTCATAGGAACCAATTATCTATCTAATTCCTTTATCACCAATCAGATAAAAGTTTAAAGCACCCAATCACTTTAACCAACAACAATAAGTGAAACCTAACATCACTTACTAGGTCTACGCAACCAGAAATTAGCAACATGCTAAAATCTTTAACCTATTTTCACTGTTCATCTCTGTTATCAATAAAACAGCAATCACACTATTACAATAGTAGTTATTAAACTACTTAGTAAAACTGAAAGTTAATTTCAGTTCATGACTAACAACCAGTCTAATATACAGATCACAATCTTAAATCTCTACCATCAAAGATCTGAAATTCAAATCTAGGTCAACTTTTCATCCAAAAGTTTCATACCTATACTCTTTTGAATACCCAATCATATTCACATATCATTTCAATTTACTTAAAAGTAATTCAGATTCATATCATCTTAATAAGCAAAGCAGAGGTCAAACTCAGTAGGTAAAACCACACTCAACCAGTACTTTGCTCAATCAACAAAAGTACTAAAATCAAATATTACCTACATTCAATCAACCTCTACATTGACTTATTTCTGCTTGTAACTCCTTTTATTACAACCTATCAATTGTCAACAACAACAGTTGTCCACTCAATAATCACAGCACTAATGATTATATATTTCAGTACACTTATCAATACTTACTATTTATTTTCAAAATCTAACTAACCATCAAGTTAGAATTCATATATTACTTAAACTGGTAAGACATCCATAATCTTATCTTAGCAACCAATTAATTACTTTACAATCTTAAGCTACTAATCACAAGCTTTTAGAATTTATATGACTTTAATCACCCAATCACTTAGTACTAAATTCCATCAATCTAGCAGCTAAGTCAACATTAATCAATATTATGATACTACAGGTCAAGCATCATAATATCACAATGTGCTACTTTTCAACACACTTCTAACAAAATCTACATCAAGTTAATCACAATTAACTAACTTTACACAACTTATGGCATATTTTAATTCATTCTATTAAAATTCATCCTGCCATTTATTTTCATGTATACCACACATACATACACAATTTCAAGCAACTCTCTAAAATGGACACTTACACCTCAATTCCATTTAATTCCATATCCTAGGCCATTCAGACTGTTAAAGTTTTTATCAAGCCTTCACATTATTACCAATCATCATATATCCATACCACAGGACATGGAACAATTATCAATCAACAACTCTATGTTTCACTTATATACTTACCAACTCGTATATAACTTAAACAATTCAATCTAAACTTCCAATAAAGTTTGGTGAATACCATCATCACCTATCAATTTCAAGATTTCCCTTAATTTCTATCATCCACAATTATACACATCAGGTTTTCAACCCCAAATTTCAAACAATCATTATTCTTAAACTATCAAAATAATGATCATTACACTTAATTACATACCTGATTTCTTAAAATATGAACAACTATTCAATTCATATTTCCTCAATTTATCAAACAAAGATCAACTAAATCTTTAACACCATCCAATTCCAGATATACTTTCATATCATACCTTATTTGGATCTAATCCCAGTTTTTCCACTTTATCACTTACTTTACTTGTATACTATCAACAAATAACTAAAGAATTCATCCAATTCTTTCAATACTTAAGTAATTCACCATAAGGTACAAATCAACCTAGACAACTATTAATAATAACTTTCAATTATTTCTTATCTCACCTTCTTACCCAATCAAAGCTATCATCACAAGCCTCATACACTGGTAAGATTTTCTTATCACAATTCTAATCAATGTGATTTAACTTACTCTTAACATATCTTAGCAATTTATAACTGTCATATCAAACAATGACTTCATATCTGTATAATTCTTCAACACATATTCAGTTCAAATATCAAATATTACCCAACTGAATACTCAATTATACTTAACACTATTTCAATTACTTAATACTAGCCTTAAGTAATGAATCAAGTTTCACAAACTTAGACAATTCATCTATCTCCTCTGGATCTTAAATGACCCATTTCAACATGTTTTAACTAATCAAGGAATTCAATCATATTCCACAAAATCATAACATCACAATCTATGTTAGACTATTTCAACACACACAGTTGACTACATGTCAACTTTGATTTCAATCAACCAATCAATAAAATCCTCTAACTGCTTTTTTTCTCAAGTTTGACCTATCCTCCAACCAATCACAAACAATTAATTTTATACACAGTTTTCTATTCATGGTTTGACTTTCAAAGTTAACATACTATCAATATTAACTCATAACAAACCATTTCATCTTATATGTTCACCTTCAAACATATATTTTAAATTATTACTTTCAATAATTTTATCAATCCTTTACAAGGACAGAATCAACCTACATCAATTTTGGCTCCATACAAGCCATTTCATATTGTATGTTTACTTTCAAACATATACTTCAAATTATTACATTCAATAATACTAGAAATTCCTCAAGCAAGACAATATCAACCTATTTCAACTCTGGCTTCATACAAGCCAAATACAAAATAGTGACTCATTTAAACACTATCAAATTCGCCTACATGTAATCTATCACAATCAATCACAATTACATATTCAACACAATCAAATTAGTCAATTAGGTGTATCATCAAAACCTCTATCAATGACCATTATTATTTACACTTACATCTTTAAAGTCTACCTGTCACAGTTCTATCAACTGCTTGTTTTCTTATCAAAACAGCAACTATTAAACAACTTAGCATACTTTCATGCTCAATTTTCTAAACACAAAATCACATTACACTTCTTTTATACCAAGTAACCTCAACAAGTTCATGTGACACAACATAATATAACAACGGTGATCAGGCGTTGCAAGATTATGTTCTTCACAATCCATTCTCAGGCTACTCTACATTATAATTATCAATGTGATCTATTCTCATCTCATATATATATTAAATACTTCATGATTTCAAATCAATCATAATCTATTTAATAGTTTTTATCAGCTGATACACATTCAAAATCAGCTTATTACTTACATATTCAACCTTATATATGTAAGCCATCTCACATACACACAATGTTCTAATATTCAATAACTGAATCACTCAGTATATCACTTATCTGAAACCTCAAGCACATGATAACTCATCATCATAGTTTCAATACTTAACACTAATCAATGTCCCTATTTATCTCAAAATTCAGGACACATCTTAATTAATTATCATCACTTTGACATATGCTATCATATCAAGCATCACTGTCACCACAAGTCTACTCAGTCATGTTACTGTAAAACATGTCATCTATTTAATCACAATTGACCAGAAAGATCTATCACTTTCCAAATCAATTTCACCTTATCATACTCTACATTTCTCATAAACCTATTCATCTCGGTTTAGGTCAAGTGTTTAACTATAGTTAACACATATCATATAGTCACATAAATACATATTTTCTCAAATAGCAGTCATTATCAATTCAAATGACACAACCTTCCTTAACAAGGATTTAGATCACACCTTGTGATCAATCCATTAACATAATACTATCAATTATTTTGTCTCACTAATAAAGACACTCCTTAGGTTCCAACATCAATCCTGTTAAAACCTTAATCTACTCTTTTCTGCTTACTAAATCATATTTCTGCATTCTCAATTCAATCAGAAATACTAACAACAATGAGCAACAACAAGCATCTTATTTAACACTTATCTCCTCATGTCAGCCTATAACAATCATTAGTTGACTCAAAACTGGGGAATCATATCAGTCTGACTCAATTAACTTCACTATAAAGCTTACTCAACATAACAGAGTAAACAATTCAAGTTAATGTAAATTAACATAGGCTTATCGAAGATTACCTGGCAATCTTAAGCCCACAAGTGTTGAGGAAACATGAAATATACCAATCAGATACTCATGTCCCTCCGTCTCTGCAATCAAACAACAACTTCACAACTTGTTAAGGGTTAGTACATATTCAACTAATCACTTTTCACACATCAACTAATCAACTAAACCCGCACCCATTGGAATGTTTGACTCCACTCAATCAAAGTTTAGGATTGAACATTCTATCAAGTCCAATTCACCCAAACTATTGCTCTGATACCAACTTATAACACCCCTCGTTTAATTATAAACAATAATATAATAATTGCGACTCGGAAGCGTATATTTAAAAACATTCTATCAATGTACTCAAAATGTCAATTAACTTTTTCAAATCAAATACGTGACATCTCAACAACTCGGTGTTATATAATTCAAAACATTTCTATGGCTATTAAATTAACATCAGAGTACAGCCTGTCAAACATTCCTTCAGTTCCAAACTACTTCCTGCCCTGCCTAATATGTCCCATCTAATTAACCTGCAGGAAGAACTGTGGTGGGGTTAGCATAAAGCTAAGTGAATGAAACTATAAGCAACAGTACAGCTTAGCATAACAATCTGTTTACATCAAATTAACAATAAACAGAAAATCAATCAATCACTAATTCACACAACTTCTAATCAAGCATTATCAACCGTCATGAGGACCGGTGGCTCCTGAGACACCCTAATACTGGTTTGGTACTCAAGGAACTCTTATCAATCATCTGTATTGGCCCATACAGAACTACCGATAACTTGTTGTCAATCACACACGACCTAGATCTCTAAACCAACATTTCAAGTTTCCGAGATCTCCTGTCGTCTACAACAACAACAAGTCCAACCATCAAATCAAGTTGACCTCAAAATCTTACATACTAGCACAATCAGCCAAGTAAGCAACTAATTAAACTATCATGGCAAGATATCTCTACAGATGTATCATATTAAAGTAATACTATAAATTACTGGTTGTAAATCAAATCATTACAACTAAATCACACTGAGGTTACAGATCCACTCACCGACACCTCAGCCGCAAGCTCAGAAGTCTAATATTACTGAGCTTTCTACACATCTGAGAATAAAATCAATAAACAATGAGTTAGTAACTTGTATCAACTGATCATACTTATGTAATTAACATCGTTACACAATCATAACATAATTACATGTATCAAGTGATCCCTAAGATCACAGCAACAAAAGTTCAATTCGGAACATAATCAAAAAGTCCCGAATTAAGGTCCAAAAACAGTAAAATGCCATTTTCGACCCCTAAATGACCCCGAAAGGCCAAAAATCATCTAGACTCTTAGAATAGAGCTTTGATCATTGGGCCGTTTTCGAGTCACCATGAAATTTTCAACCCAATCCGAGTTAATGAAAATTTGTCACTTTCAAGTGTCGCTAAAAACACCACCTTCTAAACACTTATGCATTTTCAAAATTTACAAAACGCACTAACAAACGCGATCCAAAAAACAATGGTGGGATCGCGTTCCTCTTTGTAATTTAATTCTGTGACAAATTATAACTAAGCAACGCGATCCGGACAAATTCTTGGGATCGCGTTCCCAAGAACAAAACTCGTCCGATTCCTTTTATAACTAACGAACGCGATCCTGGCTAGGGTTCTGGGATCGCGTTTGAGCCTTTTTCAGCTCATCTTCATCCCTGATCAAACCCTAACTCGCGATTTTAATACCCAAATCACCCAAACTCGATTTCTAACTGTTTTAAACACCTAATAACTTCACATAATCAATATGCAACAGTTATAACGAAGTTCTAACATCAAATTCATGTTTTTCAATCCAAATCAATCAATTCAAAACTTATAAACTATTTGATTCGATTCAAACTTTCCTCTCAATTGAAGAACACTGAATTGAAAGATAATAATGGTGAAACTAGAATCAATCATAGCTCCAATTCGTAGGTTTCAAGTTTCTGATTTGGATTTCATAAGGTTTATGTGAGTTTTGAAGTTTCATATGAAACTTTCCTTAAATGGAAAGTGATATATAAGTCGGCCCAACTTAAACCGCCTTCAATATACGGGTATAATTTAATACCCCATCTCAATCTATTGTCTGGAACCCGAAAACCATTTGCGAGTTCAAACATTTTATTGCACCGTCAACTATATTAATTTACAACAATTAATAATTCACTTATCACATTGGAATATTCGACTCCTATTCCAATTATTTCAACTATTTCAAACAATATTATTTCCAAACACGTTTAAATACATATTTAAATCAAGAAATAATATATAAACAACTAGGTCCATTTCGAGGATGTTACATCCGCAAACTGTTAAATTTGGGGGTGTTACAGATTGGTATCAGAGCCTAAGGTTATAGTGAACTAGGTTGCATTTAGTGGGCCTAGACTATGACCGTTAGGCAGTATTCCTCATTAGGTATAACTGGTTCAGGGATTTCATCATACAAGTTTAATTTAACATAGCCTGATCAACTATGTACAATTAAATGAAGATGATGTGAGTTCTGAAAGGGGTTATGTTGAACAGGAATACAATAGCTGACTCTGATCTCGAGAGAACCGGGACTTTTACTTGATTGTGCTAGACACACACTAGGCGGTTATGTGATATATATATATATATATATATATATATATATATATATATATATATATATATATATATATATATATATACATAGGCCTTTTCCCCCGATACGATACTCTCTCTCGACTGCTGTGAAATTAATATTTTTCAACTTACATCAAACGAACAACAACTCGACTCTCGTCATTCTGTCCTTATTCAACTTTTATGAATTCACGAATACCGACATACTTCCGAAGGCCTCGATTTCACACTGCTCTCTAGGCTATTATATACTGAAGGTATAGGGATAGGCCTTGTCCGATGATATTTTGTTTACCACCCACACCATTATAACTGACAAACATAGCTACTCCAACATCTTTCGATATGAAGATCGGGACTTTGTTTTCATTCGCTACTCCTACCTAATTCTACGTTTATCACATTCTACAACATACACCACTGTACTGTTAGGTGTATCCTAGGAAAAACATTTCCAACAAATTTCAACATACTTTTACCCTGGAACTTTTCATAACTTCTGTTTTTGAACAGTTTTTGTTAAACAAAAATTCCAAAACTTTGTCGCTGACCAGAATTTCAACCGAATCATTTTCAACTCAAGTTTTCATCAGACTTCAAATTTTCAACCGACTATCACCATCAAAATTTCATAACAAATGTATTTCTATCAAACATGTTACAAAAATTTCTTACAAAATGTTTTATAAAATTCTCAAAATTTCAAAACCGTATAAACTTACTTATAGTACACAATTTTAAACAATTTTCAAACTCGGGATAGTCAACAAAATTACATAGTATACAATGACCTCCATGCTTTATGAGAACAAAACCTATCGAGACCTGAATGCGAACTAGGGTACATTCATTCTTAGACAAACTGATTTACTTCGATTTATTTCTTAAAATTTCTCGTCAAATAACTTTTATCTGATTGTCTCATATTTCATGTATACTCTTCTAGATCCTAAGTACCCAATAGGATTAGAGAACGACCGACTACTTGAAATTCCGAAAGAGTAAATTACAATGCACTTTAAACACAGCAACCAAATTCCTTCCCAATTATCTCAAACTGGTTGAGACCGGGAACTCGCCTACCATTCGTTATTTTAAACAAGTCACCCAATAGAACTTCACTTACTTGAGAAAATTCTTAAACAGAGCACTTATTTCGTAGGAAATGACAACTCACTTCGTCAACAACCCTACATTGGATGATGAACTTCTCAGTGAGGAACCAACGATGTTTCCTTACCTCCTCGAACTCGAGAGTGATACAGAACATTCCGCTGAATCAGCAACAGCACCTACCACTCCTGCTGTTCTAACTGTTACCACAACACCCGTCACTGTGGACCGGAGTACAGAACTGGTCAATCGTCTCAATGATACTCTCAACTCGGTACGAAAGCAATTAAACGAAGCACGAGAAGACATCAAGGACCTACAACGAATGGTCTCCCAGAATGACGTGCGTATACGTGAGTATGGACTACGTTTGACAGCCTTAGAAAACCCTACTTCACCACCAACTTCACATGGTACTTCTACTGAAGAGAATACCGACGCTGATTGTACACCGCCTCCAACAAAAAGGGTGAAGATCTCTCCCTCCAACCCTACAGGAAGCTACTTGGGAAAGAAACCTTTCTGTTCCCGATGCACTCGGCATCATGAAGGACCGTGTACCATACCCACCGGTCGATGCAAATCCTACCCTAAATGTACGAACCCTCCCAAGGCGAAGCTGTGCTTCAACTGCGGGAGTGCTGGCCATCTCAAGGCCAAATGCCCACTACCTCCAGGCCACAAAATTTAGGGTACGTTACCACTTGACAACTACTTGATTTCAAACACTGTAGGACCTACCCTACTACTGTAGGCTACTAGTACGCATTGTAGCTACCTGACGAATATCGAACTACCGATTACTACTTCGAACAAATTTCGGAACGAAATTCTCCTAACAAGGGGAGAATGTAACAACCCCAAAAATTATGGCCAATTTAAAATTTTCCTAATTACGTGTTTACTACTTGTATTTAATATGAAATAGGATTAAATACGTTACTTACTTATTATATATATATGGATGGAATATATATACGCGTATACGATTCGTTCAAATCGTATAAAACTACAATTGTACAAACATACGGACGTTGGCAAAACAATTATTAAATAATGTGAAATTATTTAATTACTTCAACTACTACTTTATATTATGTTCATAATATAACGAAAACGTACGTTTAAATTAAAACGTCACCGAACTCTCAGAAAACTCGACCAACCGACAAAACAAACAAAGTTATATTTTATAACTTAATAACAAGTGTTTTAACAAATTACTCCAACAAAATACCGGGGGATGACTCGTATTTTAAAACATATATTTTAATCGCGTATAAAATTATTTTAACGTTTAAACGACCGGGGAAACGAACACCGCACGGAGCGCAAACACGAGGGAACAACATTTGGTGAGATCCACACATGGTGGACCCCACCAAAACATGCCAAAGTAAGGGGACACCACCCCCCTCACTTTCCTTCTTCCATACACAAACACACCCACGCACATAGTCACCTACTCAAACTCTCTCAACCCTCCCACTCTCTCTCTATCTCGGCTCTCACTCTCTCTCTAGAAAAACACACTAAAACGAGCTTGAATCACAAAACGGAAAGGAGCAACAACGATCACCGCAACGAGGGCTACGATCCTATCTTTTCGGTTTCTCGATTCGACAACTTTGTAAGTTTTCCGGCGACCTTCCGAACTTTCCGATTACATTTATTTTGCTAGATTATTGTTCCCCTAGCTTTATAATGTCCAAATGATATGTTAAAACTCGTTTTTAAAACTCGAAAGTACAAACCGAACACCTAAACTAAAAACAGTCCCCTTTCGCAATTTTTATAAAATCGTACGGTCAAAACTAACAAATATATCCTAAACATGAAATCTTCAGTTTTCCGTGGGCTACAACTTTCGTGAAGGAAGTTTACCTCCAAAACGCCCCCATTTTACTAGAAAAATAGATTGGTGAACGTATGTTTAGTTTTAGTAACGTTAAATGAAAACCGACATCTCGAGTCCCCCCGAAACGAAACGATAATTTTTCTAACGTTATTTAGCCATTTTAGAACTTGTGTAAAAGTTTCGGGCCAAACCGAGGTCGTTTGACCCAAAACCGAGCTTAAAAACGAAGTCAGCCGCTGTGTTGCATAGGACCAAACTTTCATGTGACACAAGGCTTGTGTCACATGTTGTGTCGCATGGCATCCATGTGACACAAGGGTTGTGTCGCATAAATCATGTGACACAAGGGTTGTGTCGCATATTGTGTCGCATTAAGTTGCATCCATGTGACACAAGGGTTGTGTCGCATAAATCATGTGACACAAGGGTTGTGTCGCATATTGTGTCGCATTAAGTTGCATCCATGTGACACAAGGGTTGTGTCGCATAAATCATGTGACACAAGGGTTGTGTCGCATAAGTCATGTGACACAAGGGCTGTGTCGCATTTAGTGTCGCAAAAACCTAAAAACAGAGGCCAAAATCATTCTAAATGTTTAAAAATCACTTTTCAACAACCAAATCAAATACGATACGATTATACATGAAAATACTATACTTTTGGAAGTATACACAAATACTCGAATACGTACAAGATTATACTTAACTGAACGTGAGATTTCACTCACACACACGAGACTGCACTCAAAAATACTTAGGAGATTACACTCCAACGAACTTAAACTTGTACAACTACACGGGATTGCACCCGATGCGAACTTATGAGTTCACTCCAAATACTTACGTGTGGGATTACACGCTAACTGATACGAACTTACACTCGAACACATGCGAGATTTCACCCGTACACTTGGGGATTACACCCACTCGGATTTACATTACTTGAACGTTACACGTTACAATACAAACGTATTTGACAACTATACTATTACAACAACTGCATAATAATAATAGATGAGATTATTATTACATTCCGATACCAACGGGCCGTACAACTTTTCTACAAACTACAACTTACAAACAAATACAAACGTACAAACAACAAATGGACATTAACTAGTTTGGGAACAACTAGCATGGATACTTTACAAGTATTCCATTTACTTACTAAACCTTATGCGTATTAGGACGCTAAGGGTTGCTAGTTCGGGATACTACTTTGCTTGCTTACTGCATTGTCTGCTAGACTCAGGTGAGTCTTACAGCCCCTACTTTACTGTTTTTACTCAGGGGTGAGATGCATTACTGTTTTACATGAACACACAAAACTTACTTGCTGCCATGATTTACTTACTGTACGGAATTACGGATACGCCAATTGCATGAGTTTCGACTAATCCAATGAAATCCTCCTTAATCATAGTTGTTAGTTAGGTGATAAGCGCGAGTTTTAGTATATGGATCCATATGGGACTGACAATCCCCGCCCGGGGTAGCACGCACTACCACGAACCGTTATTGTCGAAACGGGCGTTTCTTACTCGTTTCATATGAATGTTTTTGGATTAACATTCACGGGGGTACTATTATTTACTGTACGTTAAGCTTCAACTATGGTGGCTCATGGCAAGGGTATCAAACGGTTAGCATAACCTGCAACCACCCACTTATTAAAACTTAAGTGAACGATGAGCATAACCTGTGATCGTTACTTACTGGCTGGCTTATGATTTACAAATACTACATGTGTGTTCAAACTATTTACTTACTTACAAACCTGTGAGATTCACCAACCTTTTTGGTTGACCGTTTTAGTAATGCTTCTCAGGTACACAGCATCAGTAGGGATGCCCAGCAGGATAAGCTTACTTAGCTCGAGTCGCATGCATATACAAGCTTGGAGATTTTATTACATTACTTTTGTACTAGTTGTTATGTATTAGAATCTCTAGGAATTTACACGAAACTCGAGCTTGTATTTTGAATTACTTATGTATTAATGCAATAACTTTTCGAACGTCTCATTTAGAGTCGTTCACTGTATCCTTTGTGCTTGTGATTATTAATTAGTAACACCCAAAACTCTCTTCCGCAAACTGTTAAATTTGGGGGTGTTACACAACCCCAGTTGCAAAAGCTCCAAATCGCTTAACACTATTAGAATGCAAGAATTATATAATCGATTTTAAGATGCTTCAAGATAAAGGTCTTATTCACCCTAGTCATTCTCTTTGGGAAGCACATGTCTTATTTGTTAAAAAGAAATATGGTTCTTTTCATTTGTGCATTTATTATCGTGAACTTAACAAATTTACGGTCAATAATTGCTGTCCTCTTCCAAGGATGGATGATTTGTTTGATCAACTTCAAGGTGTTCGGTGGTTTTCAAAAATCAATCTTCATTCTATTACATCAATAGGGGGTACCTGAATCAGATATACCTAAGATTGCGTTTAGTACTCGTTACGAACATTTCAAATTTCTCGTTATGTCTTTCGATCTTACTAGTGCGACTATAGCATTCCTATATTTAACGAACGTGTATGTAAGCCGCATCTTGATGAATTTATCATACTTTTCATTTGATACGTTTTGAATTATTCTAAAACCAAGGAAGAGCATGAAGTCCCTTTGAGACTAATCCTGGAGTTTCTTTTGAAAGAAAAGGTCTATGCAATATATTCAGAGTTCGAAATTTGACTACAAGAGGTGTGTTTTGCTTGGGCACGTTGTGAACAAAGAAGTTATTCATGGGTATCTTAGCAAAATAGAAGCTGTAAAGGGATGGAAGGTCCCACAGCTATCGTGAAGGTTCATAAAGTATTTGGGATTCACGAGCTATTATCGGCATTTTACTGAGAGTTGTTCAAAGATCGCTCTACTACTCACATAAATATAAGAAGTTTGTTTTGGGATAGAAACTGAGAAAAATCTTTTCAAACACTGAAGGGTGTCTTGTGTAATGCATCAATTCGGTCTCTTCCCGTCGGATCGGAGGATTTCATTGTGTATTGTGATGCATCCGACCGAGGTCTAAGTTGTGTGTTAGTTAAATGGGAGAGGTAGTCGCATTCGTCTCTCAACAACTTAAGGTACATGAAAATTACTATACTACCCACGAATTGAAACTTGGAGCGGTGGTGTTCGTACATATGTGTTGAAGACACTACTTGTATGGCGTAAAGAATTTTGTTTATACCGATCATAGGAGCTTTTAACACATTGTTTTGTTGTTTGTTCTAAAGAAGTTGAACATGAGGCAAATGAGGTAGCGCGAATTGTTTAGCGGTTACGATTGTGAAATTCAATACCACCCGGGGAGGATGGATGAGGTGGCAGCTGTTTTTGAATAGGAAGGAAAGAGTAAGCCAAGGTGAGTGCGAGTCAAAGTATGACGATACACTCTGGCATTAAGGGTAAGAGGTTCAAAGCACAAGATGAAGCGTTAAGGGATACTCATATACAAGATGAAGGGTTGCGCGGGTTAGACAAACATTGGAACACAAAGTGGAGGAGATATTACATCTTGTGGGAAGATCATGGATTTCTTTTTCTAGGTGGTCTATGGACACTAGTAATTGATAGAATGACTAAGTCATCTCACTTCTTAGCTATCTGCGAGGACTAAACGGTGGAGACATTGGCGAGGTTGTATATTAACAACGAAGTAGCAAGGCGTGGAGTGTTTGTATCAATTATATTCGATTTTGATGGTTATTTTACTTCGCAATTTTCGGCGAATGTTGCGGAAAGCTCTGAGAACGAGTTTTGACATAAGGATGGTTTATCATTCTCGAACTAATGGACGGAATGAGCGAACCATTCAAACATTAAGAATATGCTTAGATTGTGTTATCGATTGATAGAAGTTGTGATCCTCACTTACAATTAGTCGAGTTATCATACAACATAATTATCATTCTAGCATTCATTTTGCATTATTTCAAGCACTTCATGAGTGTAGGAGTCATTCATCGTAGTGTCAGTTGAAGTTGGATTAGAGTTAGTTGATTTGATTGAAATAGTCCATGAAGCTATTGACAAGATCGTTCGAATCAAAGAGAAGTTGGGATCACTACGAGCTAGGCAAATGAGTTACGCAAATAAACATCGAAAGCAGTTAGAATTTTATGATAGAGATCATATATTGTTAAATTATTGCTTTGGAAAAATACCATATATTTTGGGAAGAAGGGGAAAATTTATACATAGGTTTGTTAGATCGCTCTAAATTGTTGAGCGTGTATAACATATCGATTGAAAGTTGTCACAAGAGTGAAGTGCTGCTCACGAACTATTTCATGTGTCAATTCTATGAAAGTGACGGCCGATAAGGTCTTACACATGTTTCTAGGAGGAGTTTAAAGGGAACCACAAATAACGATGTGTAGAGAAAACTGGAAGGAACCATGGATTGAGAGGTCAACATGTTGGAGCACATGTAATTTTAATTATCAAGGTTCGATAGAGCGTTGACCTGAGTATACTTGCAAATGAAAATATCAAGCCAAGCTTATATATATGCACTTATTAAGTGATCGTGGTGACAATACGGCTCCGATTGAATTTCGGGACGAAATTCCTTAAACGGGGGGATACTGTGACATCCGTCACAAAAAATGTAATTCGAAAATGATCCAACTCCCAAAAGCCCAAACCCAACACCTCTTGAACCCTAGACCTATAAATATACCCCTAAACCTAACCCTAAAACTTTTCTATCACAAAAACATACAAAATCCCGTCCCAAAAATTCCAGTCACGAACAGAGGTCGATTTGACCCATTTACGTTCGTTTTCAGCCTTCGGTAAAAAGTATAAAGTTGTAGATATCGATGTTTTACTTGAAGGCAAGAGATTTCGGCCTCTGAAACACTCCATATTATTTTATACAAATTATTTCGTAAACCGCTGCTGTGGGTGACGAATTTTCAGAAACTTTGGTAAGTTTTGATTCTATAATCCCCATATACGTTTCATCTAATCTCAAAAACAACTTCTAAGGATATATAATCTCATTATTTACAGATTCCAAGGAAGCCTCTTGTGCAATCATTCGTTAGTTGGTACATTTCTATCCGATTTCGTTCATTAACGTTTGATTTCGATTGTTTCGTTACCATCATCTTATTCGGTTCGATCCGTTGTATTACAAGTAGTATGATCATCAGGGAATGAGTGTTAACTTATTATTTGAATGTTTATGAGGAGGATAATCGGTGGTATATGTGATTGGTATTTGTTTTGTGAAGAATTAGGTTAAATCTGAAAACCCTAATTCTGATCAGATTCGAGAGTCGATTTGAGTAATGTATAACTTGGTCATATCACAATGGTTTTCGATGAAAAAGTAGTCTAAACATAAGTTTTTTGAGTCTTATTTCAAATGGCGTCAGTTTCATGGCTAAATGTTGAGTATAAGTCAGTTAAAATGATTTTACAAGATGATGTATCATTTCTGAGTTTCTCGGTTCCAGATTTTGGTTGAGTTGTCGATTTTTGAGACGTGTCTTAAACTAAGATTTAGGTCTTGAGATTTTTACTGGAGTGTATATAAAGTGTTAAGTATTTTCTGTAAAAATATGATAATCATTTGAAATTTCTAAGTATTTTAAGTAAATTGTAACTTTTATATACTCAGAAATCGTTATTGTTACAGAGCAGATTACTTTGATGAATTTTTAAAAATAGTAAACTATTGAAATAAGTTCTGAAAAATTACAGGTTGTTATTAACACATTGAAGTGTCATTGGTAAAAATTATAGAGTCAAATGATTTAAATAAATATTATTTAAAAATTCGTAAAGTGGAACCCAAACTTTCGGTCATAATCTGAGTTTTTCATTTGGGATAGTTCTTGTGATAATACATCAGTAGAATTGTGAGAAAATGTAATAGAAGTGTTTTGGGCATGGAATACAATGGAATGACCTAGTTATGTCTAGGTTATGACCCATATGCATATATGATCATTGTAGATTGCGAGTGGTTTAGTGGATTACACTTAAGGGCGATACTTACATCATTTCTTGAGGTGAGTTTTCGTGGCCCCTTTTTCATTTACATGTTTTCAAATTGGGGGAAAAGTATGCTCACATGTTTTATCAATTGTTTTATGCTGTGAAACGTATTCATTTTCATTTTTGGACATATGCTTGAAATGTGTGACACTATGTGACTTATATGCATTGGCTGTTAGATTTGTTTTGTTAAAAGGCTGCACTCCTTCGGGAGTGTATACCTAGTGTATATGCTTTGTATATACTGAAGGACATATTTATTTACAAGGCTGCACTCTTTCGGGAGTGTATACCTAATGTATGCTTAGGTGTACATTGAAGGTCATTTATGGGTAGCTACCGCATACGCATGATTTGGTTGGGTTATACTCCTTCGTGGGGTGATGACGGTTTGTGGATTGTTCGGTTGGATTATTTCACTTGTGTGCCATTTCTATATGCATTGTCCTAAACTATTATTATCACAGCAAAATGTTTTATCTTGTGGTGTTTGGTTTCAAACCTACGAAACTCACAAACATTCGTGTTGACGTTTTTGAGCATATCTTTTCAGGTTATACTAGTGGACTTAAAGCAGAGGACAAGAGAACTTAGTGGACCTTTAGGGTTGCATTAAGAGTTATTCAAGACTTGTGGTGCATCATTAAGGTTGTTTGTGAAGGCTTGTTTTGCCTTAACATTGTAGTGTACGTTTGATCGTAAGATTTTAAAATTCATTGTTGAAATGTATGCATGACATGAACCGTTATTCATGTTAATGGCATCATGACACATTGGATATTGTATTTCATATAGAATTCTTTATAATGATGTGTTATGATCCTATCACCGTTATACCCCGTTGTTTCCGCTTTAGACGGGGTGTGACACAAACCATCAAAATCACAATTATACCCTCGTGTACAAACTGACAAGACATAAGAAATGCATCCAAAAAAAAAAAAAGGTGGTACAACGACACATGCACCCGCACTCAATTCAATAGTTGAAAAAAATCATATATTATGATCATGAAATAATGCTATTTTATATTATATATAATCTATTTGTACCGCATTTTATTTTTTTTACTGCATTTTATTATTTTCACTGCATTTTATATTATACATAATCTATTTGTATTGCATTTTGTTATTTTCACTGCATTTTGTTATTTTTGGTGCATTTTTCATATATTTCATTCATTATATATTGTTTGTTATTCACTGCATTTTGTATTTTACATATTATCGATTTGTACTGCATTTTGTATTTTACATATTATCTATTTGTATTGCATTTTGCATATACATCATTTAGGACATATTGTTCTCTTTTTACTGCATTTTAGATTATATATATAATCCATTTGTACGGTATTTTGTTGACGTTGGGTATAGAAGATGCGGTAAAATATATAAAAGTTTTAGTTAATTAATAATAATATACAAAATGCAGTGAAACAAACGTATAGTTTTATTAAAAATGCAGTAGGAAAAGGAATACTATATCTAATAAAAGATTTATGGGAAAAAAATTTGAAAAAAAAAAAATTTGAAATTTTTTTTTCCGGCGGCGGCCAGTGGCAGTCAGGTGGTGGGGGTGGTGGTAGGTGGGGTTGGAGGAAGAAGGAGGTAGGAAGGGGAAGAAAATAAAGTGGAAGGGTTAAAATGTAAAAGTCTAAATATTGGAAGGGGTTTGGAGTGAAAATGAATGTTATGTTTTTTTTTTGTTAACTAATACCCTTATTTTTGAAAGTAATTACAAAATTGTCACCCTTTTTAACCATTGATCCAACCCAAAAGATTATCCAATGGCCACAAATAAAACTTCTCCTCCTTCTCCTCATATGATCAATTCCCCTATGATCCCCAATCTTTAATTACCAGGAAAAGTTTTATATGTAACTAAAAACTAACAAAAGCGATATATTAAGAAATACTATTGATTTTAAACTATTAACTTAAACACACATTATAGATAGTAATAAAGCTCGAAGCAAAGCGATAAATATGCAACACTTACCATAATATAGTAACTACATATTCAACTATTTTTTGTCAAATTTATTATTATTATTTTTAAATGTCACGCTATATTCAAATGTATACCTCAACTAATAACATATTTATTTATGATCTATGAACATATATTATCAATGATTTTTTTGTCAAATACTTTTAAAAGAGTAAGATTTCTATATCTACATAAAGTACTAACCTAATAATAACAACAACAACAACAACTTAGTACTAACTTTCATATTAATACCTTAAAAGAAAGTAAGATTTCTATATATTTATACAAAGTTCTAACATTAGTTATAATACTAATAACAATAATAATCATAATCTAATAATAATAAGTAATACATATTTTTTTATCATTATTTTTTAAGAACGGCAAACCTACAAATCTAACACACGATTATGTAAAACCACCACGAATATTTACAACTTACTGTCTCAAGTGTGGCTTGAAGCCCAACCTATTGGTTGAAGAGTTCTTCTCATACCGTGAAACGCCCCGATTTTATTTATCTCATTTAAAAATCCTCAGTTATAAAACTCATTTAAAAGTGTCCCGCAACTCATTTGTATTATAATGGACTCATTATAACAATTACATGATTGATTTGGACTCAAAATGAAATTCTATAAAAACTGACAGATACCCGCTGGGTAAACCAGGTACCTGCCGGTACTCTCTATTGCCCAACTTTCTGATTGAAATTACACACACGGTACCCGTTTGAACCCCTTGTTCTCGCTGCCGTACACTAACCGGGTGACCTATGTACCCTCCGTGTACAGGGCCTACCCGCCGAATAATTCTACAGGTACAACAAACTCAGATTTTTAACTCATGTGAAATCTATATATTTGAACCAAAAACACTAACCCAATGTGCAGAGATACTCAACAATAAAACCAACAATTTCCGCAAGAACTCGATACTTTAACCACTTCCAACACTTTAGAGACCAACAATTTAACGACTTCATCAATTTCCGCTTCCAAAACCACTACAATTTCCAAAACTTTAACCACTATCAAAACCAACAATTTCCACAAGAACTCAATACTCAAATAGCTTGACTCATACTCAATTCAACATTAAACGACTTCAATTTATGAAAGCAATTCAAGTCGCATATAACCATTACAAGTGACGAACCAAAGTATAAATTGGCTTTGTTAGTTACATTGTAAAACTATGAGATTTATATTTTTTGAATGGATCGATCCGAATGGATCTTGATCCGTTTAAATTAGTTGAATATGGATCGGATCACAATCCACTTTGTTGGATCATGGATCGGATCATGATCCATTTTAGTTGGATCACTAATGGCTCGAATCATGATCCAATCCATATCCATTCATTGACACCCCTAAATTATATGATACCTTGAAAAATAAGATACTACTAGAAATTCTACTTTTTTAGCAATATAGGATCTTTATATTATCGCAAACAAATTGGTTAGCTTTCTTCTATTCTACAAATCCTTTGATGATTTTGTTAGTGTAATATATTAGCAATTTCACATTAAATAATTACCACTGTCAATACATATGTTACTATGAGGTATGAATATATGTAAATATTTTTTTCATGCAAACCATCAAAATCACAATTATACCCTCGTGTACAAACTAACAAGACATAAGAAAATGCACACAAAATAAAAATAAAAAAAAAAAAAAAAAAAATGGTACAACGACACATGCACCCGCACTCAATTCAATAGTTGAAAAAACCATATGATATGATCATGAAATAATGCTATTTCAATGGTAGTAGTCATAATATCGTTGATACCAATCCAACATTACCATTACATGCAATCGATTGCTCTATACCCATCGAGTATATTATTGACATACAATAGATACCTACAACTTATCATATGATTACTAGAATTATTTTCTATAAAGATAATTGTATCATGAAACTTATGTTTTTTTATGTACTTTATATATATAAATTGAGTTTTCTTTTAGCTAAAACGGTTTTAGAGTGATTGTTTAGTGGTTTGTGTATTTAGTCTTGTTTAATTTGGTGGTTTATATAAAAAATTAGTGATGTACAAATCATCTTCGCTAAATGTTGTTGCAATTGTGAAGTTATTATTCCTCCCATTAGTTGTGACAGTCCATTAACAGATCATTATTGGTGTCACTAAGTCTACAATATAGAGTGTTGTACAAGTCGAAGAGCAGGATTCAAGTTGTCTAGTTATCGATGACGTCTTTATCTATGTTGTTCGCCATCGAACCAGTCTCATTATTTTGATGTTGGAGATAAGAGGCACGAGTCGTGGATCTCATCATCTCTGATACGACCTCCTATTGAACACATCAAAAGATGATGTCAATATGCGAGTTAACAGTTCAAAAGTACCAATATATAAAACGCTCCATAAGAGATACGAGTAAGCAATGTATACTAAGTTCATACATCAAAGTTTCACATAGTTCAACCTTTTAACACGCAGTTTCGATGCATGAATTGTAAACCTATGATTAATGTTCATAAAAATGAAGTTATTTATGTCTCATAAACCTTGTAAGTAGTCTCACATAGCAAGACACCAAATGAAGGTTAAGAAAATAACAATGAATTTGAACAAACAAATCAAAACTTAGAATGAAGATAAAAGTTTTTCCTTGTTCTTAGGCTTTTTCCTATTGTCCAATAGAATATGATACTTTTTGGCTTCTTTCCCTTTTTAATCATGAATTTCCCTCATCATCATTATAGTTCTTGAAATTACCCCCTCCCCCTAAATAATAAAATAAATCTCTCTATAGATGCACATATATTGTGTCTATATGTATCATGCCCAGAAACCAAACCATCTATTTATGTGGATCTAGTAAACAATTCAATACTAAGAGTTCTCAAAAGCTAAGTGAACATGTGTACCAGCAATAACAAACAATGCATGTCACCACCACCTTCTCTCAGATTCCCTAACCAAAAACCAAAATCAAAGTTCCATATTCGGGCTCAAGTTCAGATTCACAGGCTTAACAGGTACATTATACGTTTTCCTTGCTGAGTCTTTTCGTTTATCCTCTTTAAGTTATACTTAAGATTCTAATTTATATCGCGGTTTCTTTGTTCTAACTCTTTTGTGTTTTATAGGGTAAACAAGTTTATCGAAGAAAAGATAAAATACGAGATGGAGATGAAGAACTTGAAGTTGTACATGGAGAACATGAACATTGTGAAAGAGAATGAGAGGTTGAGGAACAAAGCCATCATGCTCCACAAAGAAAATCTTGCCCTATTAGCCGTGCTCGAGAAGAAAAAATTTAAACTTTGATCGTTTCTCGAGTACCCTTTACTCTCATTATCATTTTTCGTACATGGGTAACTTTCAGACTCGCTAAAAATGCAGAAACACGAGTCTTTTTATCTAATCAAATTACCAGAATTCCTGATTATTATGTGTAGTATCTTTTACATAATAGAAGAATGTGGTATGAAGTTAGAAATAATATTAATCTCGTATTAATACAAAGTCATGTTATATGCATGTGTCATGTGTGGATTTTGTAACATTTATTATAGATGATGACTTTGTTACTCTATTATTTACTACGATCACTATTGTTGTGTGATTTAGTATTATCATGTTCCATACTAGGTTTTACTTCTATATTTTTAAAGAGTTGACTTTTAAAAAGTTAACTCTCGAGCCACTAATGTGGTTGGAATATGAAGCTTCTTTGCACGTGTGAGGATATGGGAAAACATATCTTCAGCCACTAATAAATTCCAACAATTTAGACTGTATCTCATTTATTTTAATTGCTTTTATCATCATTACAATTATAATTACTTTAAATTTGAATGCATAGATAGAGCAGAGCCATAATCAATTCTGTATACTTTGCATGTTTTAACATGACTAAAAAAAATAAAGCATACTTGTACTTTTGTTAGAAGGAAAGAGAACTTATCTGCCTTTATTCTTTTATGTTTGAATTTTTATAATGAAATCAATCAATCATAGTGTGTTGTTTGTTAGGTAGTACAAGAATCCATCTAATCTAACTATAACTATATAATAAGAATCTTGTCAAGTACCATAGGAATAACCAAATTGCTCACTTATATATATGCTTTATCTTTGATGCATTGCATGAGCAATTATGAGTCCTAATTTTCTAAGAAATATGATGAAGAGGGAAGAAAAAGTGAACGTTTTGACCTGTGGATCATAATATAATATGAATTCTTTCAAATTCACATAATTTAGTTTAGGAAACTAGGAATGAACATCCCAATGCTTTGACCTTGATATCTACTCTCATGGAATCCTATTAATCCAATATTTTGTTTAGGCCATCTGCAATATGTATGCCATTTTACACCAAATTTGGTGTTTTGGTGTAAAAGTTATACTCCAACCAACTCACCAAATATAGTGCAATTTTTAGTGTACAGTGTACACTAAAGTTTTGGAGATTTTGCACCAAATTTGATGTAACACTAAACTTTGCATCAAATTTGTAATGTTTCGATTTAGCCCCTATGTTTGAAATGTTGTTAGAGTAAATTACATTGCCCGTCCCTGTGGTTTGCACGTTATTACAAAGCCAGTCCCCGGGTCGGGTATTCCTCGGATACAGTCCCTTGACCCGGAATTTTGTATCACCGCCAGTCCCTACGTCAAACGGGCGTTTAATATGGTCGTTATCTCACCCACGTGAGTTGCACATGGCCGAGTAAATTACATTGCCCGTCCCTGTGGTTCTCCGTATATTACGGTCCCAGTCCTCGGGTCAAGTATTGTGCGGACTGGCAATGAAATATACGGACAACCACAGGGACGAGGACCGTAATATATGGAGAACCATAGGGACGGGCAATGTAATTTACTCGGCCATTTGCAACTCACGTGGGGTGAGATAATGGCCATAATAAACGCCCGTTTGACGTAGGGACTGGCGGTGATACAAAATTCCGGGTCAAGGGACTGTATCCGAGGAATACCCGACCCGGGGACTGGCTTTGTAATAACGTGCAAACCACAGGGACATGCAATGTAATTTACTCGTATTTTTATTATTGAAGTACAAAACTTGAATAACTTATTTATTTGTATAACTTTTTTAAGTACCTTATATATTAGATTAAATAATATGTTTGTTGAAACGATAAAATATAATTTTCAAACAAATTATGAAATAAAAACGTTGATTTATGCAAAGAACTTATGTAATTGAAACTTTACAAAAGTAAATAAATAGAATTTACATATAAGTTGATAGTTTGAAAGGTTATTTGATCATAAAAATAATGAATTGAAGTAAAGTAATATATAAAAATAGTTTAGGGGTGATGTGTAAATGTTGAATGTTGTTTTAGTGCAGAAATTTAGTGCATACGTTGAAGATGAAACACATTTGGTGTAAGCATATTCCTTAAATACTCTTTTATTACACCAAAAATTTGTGTAGTGTTTAGTGCATACATTGGAGATGCCCTTAGTATCTTAAAAGTCACTCCTCTTTGTTGGTGTGTATGTCCTAAGGTCCACCATTAGATGAAGGGAATGATATGTATACTTCATATATATCATGTTCTGTTTTCGATGTATTATTGTTGTTTATATTCATTTGTGATATGTAAATATCTGCTATGCATGTCCCTGAACTAACTTGAACATGAGATCTTTTGTTGTTTTAATGATTATTATTAAAATTCTCTAGTTGAATATAATTGTTGTGGTTGATGACCTAATCTCATGGGTGACAAATATTGGAAAACGAGTGTACTACACTACTACATAGACTGATATACATACATGAGAATGTTACATGGATGATTTATGAGTGATATAAGCAATTCTCATAGTATCAATGATGTGAATAGTCCATGAATCTGAGATCACTGCACCCATTATATGGTAAGCAATATACTTTGTTGCAACTCAACATCGTCCTTGAGAAGCTTTGATTATATGGTCAGTCATAAGGCCGGAGAGATGTAAATTGTAAGCTGTAGAACGTTGCGAGTGATCCAGATATGACCTGATCATATGGTCGGTCAAAGGGGGCAATTTAAATCGTAAACTATAGATCGCTGCGAGTGATGCAGATATGATTTTTCCTTCTAATTTACTGAGAGTGAATTATATTACAGCACCTATTGATTATGTAATACTACGTACTATTCAAAATTTTGAACAGCAAATCTACAACCTATCTGAATAAAATAAGACTATTAAATGCAGAATCATGCTCAAATGAGTCAAAATGTATGATACTGGACCCAATTATGTTAAATAGTCCTTTCTTTTAATCAAGTTAATAGAGATGTTATATGAAAGTGAGACATCCCTCGCCTTGAGTAAGAATATTAGGATATCTACGGCACAGGACTGATATGTTCATCACAAAACTAAATTGAGTCAAGTTGTCAGCCTCCTATTCCACAACCTATGACTAGAGTCTAGAGGTGACAATTTTGACCCACATCTTTATTAATGGTGGATTTGAGTGAAAATGGGTCAAAACAAAACTTAGCTGAAAAGGAAAACAGGTCACAGGTCAGAAGACTCTTATCGATTTATAAAACAATTAGTTTACCTTTGTAAACATATATTGCACATCAACCATTTATTACAGTGGAAAAATGGGTTTGGATGTCAAGACTACCTGTTTCAACCTGCACAAGATATATCCGCTTTTGTCCGCTTAACCAACCCGATTAACCCACCCATTTTGTCACCTCTCACTTTGACGTATAGCCGCTTATTACTTGTGTAGATATAATAAGCCTAGGATTTCTCCTATCAATAAATAAACTAGACGCATAGTGAGTCCACTGGAGTATGTATGAGATAGAAACTAATACTCCAGATAAGAGCTTGCGACTACAGTCCATTTCATTGGACACCAATGGAGAAATAGACACGTTCTATGCATAGTGGTGCAGAGAATTCGTATCGGTTCTCGAGGTCTTGTCATACTATTATATTTTCTTTTCGTTGTTAAGCATTTTACATTGATTATCTATTTAGGATTTTAATTTTTTTATCTGTTATACTAAATGTAAAAATCACCGCCCCATTTTATCAGTAATGAATTGATTTGGTTTAATGCTTTGCTTAAATATGTTAAATGTTAAAAATTAGCTGAAAGGGTAATGAATAAAACGGGTCAAAGTGTCGAAGAGGTTGAAAATTGCCCAAAGTTGATTTTCTAATGAACACAACCTCCTTAATCATTGTACCAGAAAAACTCAGGTTCGTCTTGTTATACTAACGTTTTTGTAAGCACAATTTACGCATAGATTAATTACAAAAAGGGTAAAAAGAATTTGCAGTTCCACTCGGCCCGGCCGTTTTGACCTGTTACCCAACTTGACCTTGACCCAGTCAGGGCTTGTTGACATGATGCCCATCTTGCCACATCTGTGTATTGCTATGTCAGGTACGTAATATAGGTTTCAACTTGGCGAGGTAGGTTCACATCCCGGAACGAGAAAAAAAATTGACATGGTAACGCAAACAACTTTTGGACTGTTTTGAAATATAGGAATGACAATATTCTCAACACAAAGAGACCAACGAGTGCCCCTCTTAGAGATGCAGTAAAAAGTTTTTCATTTCTTTGATATTTAAGATATCTTTGAATAAATTTAATGTAATCTCAAATTGGATAGTGGACTTGTAACCAAAGTTCGTCTCTATCTTCCCACTTGTAATGTTTTCTTTCTCTAGCATCATGCTAGTAGTAAATAATATCCGCCGTTATTAATCACTTTAATTATTCTGAACGGCGAAGATTTACACACCCCTTTATAGTTTATACACCTATGTCTCAATGGAGAGTTGAAAACACAACATTTTCGTTGATGGGTCACCTAGATACATATATGTCTTGATGATACTTAAAGTGCAGTGCATAATAAGGGGTGCTTCAGTTGAGGAATAGATAAATTTCACTCCCACAAATCTTTCCAACCAACCCAAATATATACAAATCTTTCTAAAACAACCCAATATGTGAAATGTATATACTTTTCTTATAATCCTACAGGATAGATCGACCATCTAAGAGACTTTCTTGATTTGGAGTTTCAAATTTTCTTATTGTACACAGCAGACGCATATAACAGCATTTAGAATTGTACCATTCAGGTATCATACCCCAAACGCTTTCTGACTATTATAATGACAAGAAGAATTTTAGTGTTGTTTTTAGACTAATCGATAAATGCAACTCAAGTTGAGGGCTAAACTGCCTAAGATGCTAATGATGTTAAGGGATATTTACCTTACAGATAGAAATATAGAAGAAACAGCATCATGGAACTAGATACAAATGATCATGCATCAGGAGAGCGTTCTTGTGATGCTTGATAGATTCGGTACGCAGCTATACACATAGTGGTGTTGCCAATGACTGTCAATGCCCCTTGGATGGCAACCAAAACCTGTAAATTTTACATTTAAAGGTTGAATTATAATGCCACGTCATATGCATATACATAAAAATGACTAATAAGACACCATATAAGCCAGTTTGACAAGGCAGCCAAAATAGGACCAATAAACAGATTAACCTGTCACACGCTGCTATAAACTGAGATTTTTAAAAAAAGAGAGAGAGAGCTTTCCAATAAATAGAAATGGCTATTTGTACATAATAATGATAAAAGTCCAGGATTTGCTTTCTAGTTTCTAATCAGATAATCATAACAATGTGAGCACAGTGGGTCATATAGGAACATGAATGCCATAACAACCGCTGCTCTTTGAAATAAACAGGATCAGTCATACCTCCAATGATTCCGCGTTATAAAAGAAATGCCAAGTACACGCGCAAAATGCTCCACCGAGAAGAGGCACCTAAAGCAATTAACTCTTCATGTGTATATCATAAAGATCCAAATTTGGAGGCACCGATAATTTTAATTAATCATGGGTAGTGATACTACTGCTGACATAATAACCTCCATAAGAAATCACGATATGTATAGAAATATAGAATTACATATAATAGAAGCATATGCTTTACAAACAAATTAAGTACAAGACTTATAACCAATAGAAGCATATGCTTTACAAACAAAATAAGTACAAGACTTAGAACCATAACTAATACATCAAAAGTTGTAACTCACCATACCCCATGATAGCCCTTTCCATGATTGATATCCTGATTTCTCTCCATATTGCCATACTAATATCATTGCTGCAACCCTTCCAAATTAGACAAAAATCAAACGACTAATCAATAAGCTCAATCGCAAAAATTGAATGAACGGATATGCAATCTTAACAAATTTAGCTACTCTATGTTCCAAAAGGCTATACTTTCACTTTGGTTATCAAATGTACCAAACTCTAAACATTATAAATATCAAACTTCAATATACTCCTTATCAAATTGCGATCATAAAGCAACAGACTTGGCATTATATTAAAAAAAATTGGCATAAAAATGTAACAGAGTATCCAACTTTAATCAATCAATAAAACAAGCAACCATTAAAATTACCATTCAACAACACTGGAAACATGGATAGCCCAGGTGGGTAGTGAAAGAGCATTTGAGGGTTCCACTAGTTGCAAAGATGAACCCACCAACAATGGCAAATCAGCAACAGCTGCAGCATAAGCAGGTCCCACTAAAAGAGGTGTTGTTAGGGCAAACCCAGCTCCAATTATAGCTGTCGTGACTTTCTTGATAGAATAGTTGCTGCAAATTGGTATCTTTCTAGTGTTGGAATTACGTGATTTGGGGTTTAGGGTTTTTAGGGAAATTTGATGAGAGGGATACAGGGGTTTTGGAGAAGATAATGTTGGATAAATTGCCATGGTAAAGATGATGAATTGTGAAGATAAGAGGTTGTTTGGTAACAAATACTTTGAACAAATTTGGTAAAAAAATAACAACCATTTTCCTAATGGTGGTTCTTGTTCCGGGTGTTCACGCGCGGATGGTTAATCAGAGGTTTGATTAATCGAAGATTCAATTCATCAATTTCTTAAATCTAGATCAAACCGAAAAGCTTGATTAATGATTAATCGAGTTTTACGATTCGGTTACACAGTTAACCAACTAACCGTCTCTTATCTACTAATCATACTAAAAATAAAGAGTAAATTACATTGCCCGTCCCTATGGTTGTCTCTATATTACGGACCCAGTCCTCGGGTCAGGTATTGTGCGGATCCAGTCCCTTAACCCGGTATTTTGTTACATGGCCGGTCCCTGGAATGAGTAAGGTAAGGGTACAATAGTCTTTTTTCTTATTTCCTTTTTATTTTATATTATCTCTTGAATGAAATAAACTACTCCGTGATAAGTTTATATTTTCATATTATCTTTTGAATAAAGAGATCATACATATATGAAATCTATAGTTGCAGAAGCCAAAACATTAAAAGGAAAGCAGCAAAATGAAAGCAACATTTTTTTCTTCTTTTGATTCCATTCTAATTTCTTAGATCAATATACATATATTCAATCGGATCACAAACCCAGCAAAAAGAAAGCAACATCTTTAGATCTTTATACCATCATTGGAGAGAACCGCAGATCGACGTCGAGAAGAATCAAACTGTCGCAGTGTCGCTGAACCACCGTGGTGAAGATTCGCCTTTTGATCCGGGCGACGGTGGTGGCGGTTTTTCACTTCATTCCACTGCCGGAGTTATTACCGGGAAAGACAACCGGTGACAGTGGCTACCGTGATCGAAAAAGTAGTGTCCGATTGAGAGAGTCGAAGGTGTGGTTTGGTTGTGTATCTATAGCGCTGTTAGAGATACAGAGGGGTGAAGGTGTGGTTGTATTGCTGCCGGCGACAATGGTAGTCGCCGGAGGTACGTGGTGGAGAAGATGACGTGATGTTTATGTTTGGTGAATGTGGTGTCTCTATTGTGGTTTGACAGGTGAAAAAACATGAATTTTTCTGTGTTGCTTTGATTTGTTGTACATACGGAGAAACATGAACATTGTTGCAGGTGCAAGTATTGGGTAAGGTAGGTGAAAGGTTGAAGATGAAATGATTTTGTACGGTTGTACCTTGTCATATACTCCGTATCATTTTTATTATTCAAATACACATTTTAAAGTGGACTAATCATGGTTTGACAAGTGTAATAGAGAAAGTATATAATGTATTAAAAATTAAAAATTGAAAGTTTAAGGGTGTTTTAGTCATTTCATTTGAACATATATGGACAAGGGATCGGCAATGAAACAAAAAACCGGGTCAAGGGACTAGACCCGCACAATACCCGACCCAGGGACTGGATCCGTAATATAGGGACAACCACAAGGACGGGCAATGTAATTTTCTCAAAAATAAATAATAATGTACATTTTCCATCTTCCATCTCAAATATAGAATCTTTTAAAAGGATGTTAGAAAACATATTCTTAAACTTCAAGGCGCTTTCAAACATTAAAAAAGTAAAAGTCAAACTTGTAACAAGGTAACACTTATGAGGCTATTAGCTTCCATATTTTCCTATTCAACACAAGATTTGAACTTTTGTAGCCTTACGGTAGTATACCTCACCTATTTCACAAGTATGGATTTCATTCATACACAAGCGAATGTCATTCATATTGTTATCTTCATCAACCAAATTCATTATGTTGTGTAATGTGTACTTGTATAGTGTGTATGATAAGAAATTAAGAATGCACGAACTATACAGTGAGTAGTGAGTTGATATATAAGTAAATGTTAAGTTCTTAGTCGGCAATTCTAGTGTCATAGTAGGTAGAACTTATGAAAGTTAGGAGAGTAAGCCTAAATGTGATAGTGGAATGCTAGGTAGGAACAACTGATCAATTATTTTCGTTGAAAATTTTAACCACGATAACTAATATAGCAATATAATAAAATATAGTTAATAATGTTGGTATATAATATAATTAATATAATATAATAATAAGGGAATATGCATGTATAATAGGAAATTAGTGAGTTTAATAAATGTGTTTTCTAATATATTTAGAAGGTTTTAGTGCATTTAATAACCCTTAACCTATGCCCTTAGTGCACAAGTTAAAAATTCCCTAATAATAATAATTCTATATAAATATAAGAGTCTTTTACAAACATCCATCTCATATAATTATGTATAAAATATATATTTAGAAAACATGCCTATTAAAAATAGATATTTATATTTTTTGACTTTTCGTTTATCCAATTATCCTCAAACGGTGAACCGAAATCGAAAAAAGACCGGCTCAGTTAACAAACCTAAAAACAAACAAAAAATGGTTTGGTTAATCTAAAATTCGGTTCGGTTCACTCGATTTTTGGTTTGGAATATTTTGAACACCCCTAATTCTACTATGTATTATTTTTGTTTATCCCTCTTATATTTAATAGAAAAGCCTATATTAGATAATCACATGGAATTAAGATGATTTGGCAATAATCTCAACCATTGATGTTATTAGCCCTACTAATGACAACCCTTGATGTTTTTAAGAGGTGGGATCTATAAATCACCAAAATTTTGTGACAATAATACCCCTACTCATTAATTTAATCACTAACACTAACTAATCATTATTATTAAATCATTAAAATTATTAAATTATTAAATCATTAAAATTAAAATTAGTTCATTATATTCATAATTTAATCACTAACGCTAACTAATCATTATCATTAAATTAAATCGTTAAAATTATTAAATCATTAAAATTAATTCATTATATTCATATTCAATATATTCAAAATCATTAAATTAAATCATTCAAATTATTAAATCATTAAAATTAAAATTAACTCATAATATTCATATATTCATTATTCACAAAACCTAACCAAACTTTTGACAACCGTACGCCTTCCACCTTCAAACGACCTTTGTTCATGTAACACCCGTCAAATTAGGACTAGTAATTAGTGCATAATCGTAAGTAATACATGTAATTAGTTATGTGTTAGACTGATTAATGTATCAAAGATATATATTAATGAATATATTCAATTATGCGATTTGATTAAATCGTACACTATTTCAATCGAATGTAATTCGATTCAATTAAATGCGGACGTTGGTGAACAATTTTATTAAATAATATAACAATATTTAATAACGCTATTATATCCAAAATATTATTTTGATAATATTTCGTACACAAATTGTATCGTACAAACAGTGACTAGGTGATTAAAATTTTTAAACGCACAAACTAACCGAAATAAAGTTAAGTTATAATTCTTTTATAACTCCAATATTTAGTATTTTGATAAAATACTTCAACCAAAATATCGAGTAATTATTTGCATTTTAAAACGTATAATTAAATGTTTTAAATAATTATTTAACGTTTAAACGACCGAGAAAACAAACACCGCACGGAGCGAGAATGCACGGAGTTAAAAATTGGAGACCCACACCCCGGTGGGCCCCCACAAAAACCGGCCAAGGTGAGGGTCATCACCTCCCTCACCTCACTCTCTTCCTCATTCCCCATTTTCTTTCTCTCTCTTTCTCTCATTTTCTCTCAAATTAACCACCACCACTTAATTCACCAATTACTACCATCAAACGGCCTTGGATCGTCATACTTCTTTGAAGAAAAAGGACCACCTCGACACGATCTATCATTCTATCTTTTCGAAATTTCCATTCGACATTTTGTAAGTTTCCGACAAAATCTCGAAACCTCTCAATTTTTAGTATTTTTACTTGTTTGTTGTTTGTAATAACTTGTAATGTCCATTTATGGGTTGGGTAAAATAATCGGACCAAATGGAAACCGGAAAACATGTTTTCGACATAAATTCCGGCCATCAGACCGTAATGTCGCATTTGTCCCAGCGACATTGCGACATCAGCTACAATGTCGCAAAACCTCTCACGATGTCACATGGTGCGACATCAGCCTCAACGTCGCCTGTAGTTGCTAAAGTCGCACATAGCGACACCGACCCTTACGTCGCAAGAACCAACAACGTCGCATATAGCGACATAACACGTCAAGTCGCATTAAATTGCGACTGTCGCACTTAGCGACGCCATTATCAATGTCGCAGTCATGATTTGCGACATCATGCCTTACGTCGCACCTAATGTCACAGGAGACAGAACCTTGAAAACTCAGATTTTACTAAGTGTCGAGATCAAAAATTTATCACTTGATTTTACCTAAATTCAAATCCCAGATGCGTTTTCCACCAAAACAATATAGTAGAAATAAAAAATTTTCGAGCTGACTTGGCATCTCGACCCCAACCAAGGGCCAGCCCCTTGGACCCGCCAGGGGTTGCCACCCCTGGAACCCCGCTAACCAGGGGCGCTGCCCCCGGACCCCCGTCACCTAGAGTTTGTAAATACATTTCACACCAAGTGTCAAACTTGTATAACCCTTCGAAATAATAATGATAATGTCAAGATTATTATCACAAACAATCACCAACGGGCCGTACAAGTTTTCAAACACTTAAACACATCAACCAAATCGTAGTAATTTGGACATTCTAGTTGGACGAACAACTACAAGGGTGATCTTTTGAGATACCCAATCATGTTTATAACCATCGCGTGTCGTGGACACCCTCAGGTTACGCGTCTTCGGACCATCACTAATCGGCTAATCAACTTACGTTTATTGATTAAACGTTTCAAGACTCAGGTGAGTCTCATAGCCCCTCTTTTTACCGCTTTTTACTCAGGGGTGTGATCCAATGCTTATTTTAACATGTGAACGCAAGTACCAACTTTACAATATACTACATGAGTTGTTTTCCACTAATCATTTCAAAGTCCTCCGTCAGCATAGTTTGGTAATACGTTGTAGCGTGATTATTAGTATATGGTACCATATAGGATTGACCCTCCTCGTCCGAGTTAGCATGCACTAACTGGGTAAACGGACGTACTAATAATTGTTCAGACGAGTGTGGATTAGGCACTCGTGGAGGCACCTCGCTCGGAATTCTCTATATGGGACCCGACCCTCGAGTTAAGCTCAGACTATGTGCTCATGGCTGTATACACTACTATTTATTTGCTGGATGCAAATCATTACTAAAATCTTGCGGTTCATACGATATTATCTGATTTCAAACCTGTGAGCTCACCAGCTTTAGCTGATCCATTTTAGCATGTATCACAGGTACCCAGCAGTAGATTGGACTGCCTCAGGATTTCTATAGCTCGAGTCAGCATGCAGACATTAGAGATTTTCTTGCATTAGTATATTTTATACAAGTACTTATGTACTGAAATCTCTCATTTAATCGCACACGAGCTATGTACATCTTCAAATGTTGTAAACATTTCTTATATTAATATATTTTGTTAAAACGACGCATATAGAGTCGTTTGCTATATATCTTTATGCTTTGATTATTGATTAGTAACACCCAAATCGTGCTTCCGCTAAACAGTAAATTTGGGGGTGTTACAGTTCATTACACAAAACCATCCGGATACAAGATAGAAAATGGAATCCAGTCTCAGATCGGATCATATACATGAAAGAAAACAAGATCATCGCCACTCTGCTTCTCATATATGTTTATCGTGTGCGTGATACGATAAGTAATTGTCAGTGATTCAAGTAAAGTTAGTAAGAAATGTGAGGCAGTCAGATAAGTAACATGTCAAAAATAACGCCTCATTTTAGTGTCGTTCGGTGGTGTCGACCTATGAACATTTTTTTTATATATATTGTGAGAAAATATACAAATACATATGTATTGCGATAGCAATTACATAACATTATTGACACAATAATACTATGTACATTAAGTTGGGGGTTCAAGTCGCGGGGATGTGACAATAGTATATATTCGTAGATTGGTGTAAATATTCGTGGTAATGGGTTGTGTGGGTACTTGACTTTCTAAAAAAATGGGATTACCTAAGGAAGAATTTATGTAGGTTGTTGGCCATTGATGTGTGATTTAAGTCTTTGACATTGTTAGAAAGAACTATGTCTATATTGTAGATATATACTAAATAAATTAATGTAAACATGATTGTTAGTTTATGTTAGAAGATTCCCGTGCAAATATTTGAATTATATTCTCCTTCTTTGTTCGTTCTTCTCTTTACCTGTTCAAGAGATTACGTATTTGTGTTTTACATGCATGTGACATATGTTTTACTTAATTTGTTTATGTAATTAAACTTATTTTACACTTCTATGTCACTATTACGACATTCGAAGTAATTGAAGTACAATTTTTCTGAGATAATTTATGTTTGTGATACTGTGAATGATCTGTTAGACTTACAGGAGTAAGATCGACGTTTTGACAGCTATGCATGTGATACATTATGCTTGAGATAAATTATGTTTGCGATAGAGCCTACTAATGTTAAAGATAATGTATAAAATCCCGGGGTTAGTCGACCAAAGTCAAAAGGCTGTAAAATTTAACTCGGTTTTGTAAGTATTCTTTCACTTAAGTTTATGTGTAGAGGACATATAGATTCATAAAGTACATATTATCTCTAGAAGAAACATATATAATTTGAGGTTTTTTATTATCTCCATTATGAAACATTCTAACTAAGTTTATGATAGATATGGTTATTACTTGTCACTTGATATATGATGGATTTTATTATAAGTGATTGATAAAAGTTTTGAATTTGTCATTGACATCAAATATAACGTAAATTTTCATGATTATTATGAAACAAATTCAGTTGATTTATATGTATATGATATCATGATGATAGTGTAAGTTATTTATTTTTCTATATAAATCATCATTGTCGTATATGTGTTTGTCTCTATTTGGTTTAATTATATTATGACAATGATAGCTAGCTTCTATTTGATTAGTTGTACATGGTGAAAGCTCGTATGTATATTAGCTGCACTACAAAACATTATTTAAGTGATGATGTATGCATCAGGGAAAGAATGATATTAAGTTTTGATGCATACCTTCTTTAGCTTGTAACATATGACTTGTATTAAAAAGTCAAATGCGATAGAAGAAACTATTGTCATAAATTTGATGTTTTATGGACCTTAATGATTATATAAGTTGGCAAAACCGGTAAGACCATCCCGAGTCAATGATGATGCGGCATGTATATAAGAACTATGAAGTTCTTAATAGTGATAATTTTGACATGAGTTGAATGCTCTCAAATAAGGTTAATATTACTGACTAAAGATGGAATTAAATTCCTTAAGATTACGGATATGATAAAAGGGGATATATGTAGGCCTATATATCCGCCTAGTGGACCATTTAGAGTTTTAAATCGATGCATCGTTTAAATGGTCATGAGAATTGCAACCTAGAGTTTACATGACTAAGTGACCCGCCTAGTGACATTGCGAGCACATATACTAGTTATCATATTCGTTTTGGCAATGTCGGTGAATGAAACATGTGTTAAGAGTGTTCGATTGATTGTAATAAATGTTGAACATCTATTAGTTCATACATAGATTACTTTTGTTGAATCACTTACCGAAAATATTTAATTGCTTGCTAAGCAATGACTATGATGAGAGCAAAGCTATTTTAAATGTATGGGGCCATGTTAGTAAACATGAAATAATATGCATTCGCATCGGGCCAACAAGATTATGATTACTCCCCACGATAACTATTTTTTGGTCAAGAAAAAGATATATCACATCTTAAGAGTTTTATTTGTTTGTGCGATATATATTTTAGTTGCTCCACCACAATGCACAATTTCTAGATGTGAAAAATGTTGAGAATATATATGGGGAGGGGATAAGCAGCTTCTCTTGGAATTATCATAATATGATGTTGATCCTCGTAGTAAAGGATAAAAATTCAAAGTTTAAATGATAATTCATATTTAACAATTGCCAGACATATTCGTTGACCAAAATTGAGTGACTAGGTTACCTATATAAGCTGCTCTGCTCCTGTTATGATTGATAATAAGTTCACAACATGTGAAATGTGATATATTAATCGATTCCAAATAAATCCTAAGAGAAAAAGGGAGCAAGAAATTAAGATGGTCAAATCGAGGTAATAAAACCCCATGAGAGTTTAATGGAGAGACACTAGACATAAAGGTTCTAGTTGAACCTTGGGTACCCCAAGTGAAAATTCGAATAGTGAAAAGATCTTAATAATTTATATCGTGTCTCGTAAAGTGTGGAATCGAATAAATGAAATCGACGTTGTTAATATTTTTGTATTATGTAGCGTTAGATATTGTAAACGAGGATTGTAAAAGTATTCATGCTAAGAAGTGCAGATGTTGAAATTATTGACCAATATGAAAAGTCGCAAGAAACTTATGAATAGTGAAATCTCTTGATGAGAGATTGTTAAACTTAAATTGTATACGCGAAGGTGTAAACATGTCGTATATGATTCGGTCTTAATGCCTATGAATTTTTAAGATATAAGGCAAGAGTGGTGATACAAATATTATTTGCATATATCGAGATTTATTTATGAGAAGATATTTTTGATTGGTGGATACAATTATCTTGTTGATTTCTTAAAAAGTCTGGCAATAAAAGAGAAATTTAGATCGCGTCTATTGGATGTTATGAGAGCTCGTACTATTAAAACTCCGTGAAAGATATGAAATGCATAAAGCATGTTTCACGATTTAAAAGATCTTAAGATAAAAATAAATGTTCTCGAGAACACGAGTTGATAAAAGTGAGTAAGTCCTTATATCGTTTAAATTGATTAATTGGGCTATTGATAAGATAGGCCCGTTGAATATTTCTTGATAGAGTATTTGCCCATACATTTTATAAAGATGTTTGAATGTACATCCATTATGATTATGTTTGCCTATACATTTGGGAGTTTTCAAAGGTAATTAAATGCTTGAAAAATTAAATTGAAATGAATGAATGTAAAGACAGGATTTTTGTCGTTGGTTAAGAATTAAGCATCACAGTGATGAATATTTATGCACCAAGAAATCTATATATCTATATAAGAAGTCAAAAGAAGACTTTATGGGCAAATGAGATTTACTAAGCTCTTCAATGGTTGTGATTATTTGATTCCTTTCGACCCCCGAAGGATGACAAAGAAATTAGTGATCAAGAAATATAGTATTAAATTTTTCGTTGGGCGTTGAGATTTATAACTAGTCATACGAGACAATTTTTGTTGGTGAGATATAAGTCGTTTCTTTTGAAAGGCGTTCGTTATGTTGCGCACATATAAGAGATGATACATCGACGGTGATGAAGTCATGAGTTATTTTGTAAAAGTGATAATTTACTCACGGATTAAGAAAGAGTAAAATGAGATGATATTTTCCGTCAACAAGTTTGTACAAATGATGAGATAAAGAGATGTTATCGTCAGGGGGTGAAAATACGCGTCGCACTCTTTTTCCCTTGACTATGATTTTGTCCCAATGGGTTTTTCTAGCAATGTTTTTATCGAGACAACATCCCCAAGTGTATTGGAAGAATTATGTACTCTTTTTCCTTCACTAGATTTTTGTCCCTCCGGGTTTTATCTACTATAGTTTTAACGAGACATAATCTTTATACAATGGACATCCAAGAGGGAGTGTTATCGATAAATATGGAATGGATGTCCATATCCATAAGATAGAGTTCGTATTGTATTAGAAGACTTGTTACTTGTAGAATAAGTTATCTTGTAACTATAAATATACCTCCTTGGTGAGATGAATAATACAATTCTCTTTTCGGTTTCTCCCTATATTATTCTTGTTATTCTCTTTATTCTTTATTATTTTACAACAAATATGTTTTTGTACGAGCATTTTCAATTGACAAAACCCTTTATATAACTTTTATTACTTGCACCACGTTTTTTGTAAAAAGAAATTCTTTCGAATCCAACATAAAAACTTTTCAAATGTTTTATTTAGAACATATATTTTTTTTAGAAAGCAAATCTTACAATCTAACATACCCCACATAATATCATACGAATATATACATGCCTACCACGAGGCTGAAACCCACAACCTCTGAGTTGAAGAGTTCCCTACATACCGCTAGACCAAAGACCATTTGGTTTTATTTAGAACATATCTACACTATAGAAGTTCAATTTTTGAGAATATGTTAAAAAAATCATTAACATGTTATGTACTATAAAAAAAGATATGTAAGATTATTTCTACACGAAAAACTTTGTAAAAATCTGTAAGCGTAGTTGTTAACTCGTGTCTCGACACTCGTAAGAGTCACTATTTTACAATAAATATACATATCTATAGGTTTATGTATACTATTATTTCAGATTTTTATTCTTAAAAGAAATAAAACATGGTGAGTCGATAGTTAAGTTGTTAACCGAAAACTATTACAAAGACTTAATTGAAAATAGATTATAGTAGTTTCTTTCTCTACTTTGTTCGTTAACATTTTGTATTTCATTACAATAAAAGCTTGTTTGATTCTGAGTCGTAAGAATCGCATAAGACTTGGTAGAATCAATAAACGACTCATAAGGGTCAAAGTAATTTAAGAGTCAGGATTCGAGTCACATCGGTTTTTGAATCTTTGACTCCACGAGTCGACTCCTTACTCGTAATAATTTGACAAGTACGTCTCTACCTTAAATTTTATGCACTCCATGTTAGAATAATAATAATAATAATAATACTTGATACAAATTTTTATTTTATTTTTTTGAGAAAATTCCATAAATCATACCTGTGGTTTACACACATTTTCATATATCATACCCGAACTTTTTTTTTCAGGTTTTCGGTACAATAAGTTTCAAGTTTACTCGTAAATGGTACCTCCGTCTATTTTTGTCGTTAATTTTTACCAATTCCGTCTATTTTCAATACAATAAGTTTCTAGTTTGCTCGTAAATGGTACCCATAAGTTACAAAATTGCCCGTAAATGATACCTATGGTTTACACACATAACGGTAAAAATTAACGGATTGTAACGGAGGTACCAACTATGAGCAAACTTGAAACTTATTGTATCAAAAACATGAAAATAAAAGTTCAGGTATGATTTGTAAAAATCTGTGTAAACCACATGTATGATTTTTGGAATTTACTCTATTTTTTTTTACTAAAAAGAACTAACAAAAATTGGATGAGTCATAAATATACGTGTTGGTAGTCGTATGTGATTCAAAAAGTATGTGAAGAAAAGTGGACATAATATTATCATGTGCTTCATTTGGTACGTGTCGATCAAAGGGCGGAGCTAGAAGGGGGCAGTGGGGGCTGTCGCCTCTAGAAATAAAAAATTATTGAAAAAATTAATTTTTTTAAAATAATTAGTGTCAGTTTATGATTTTGACCCACCAATGTGATAGAAAGAAAAGAAAAAAATTGTCCCCCTTCTCGAAAATTACTAGCTCCACGGCCACCCCTATGTCGATCAATGTAACTACACGTGTGATGTTACAAATCACCCACACTTCTAAAAAGCCAGGCCAATCACATAAAGGTGGCGGCGTCACTGTCAGTCACTCTAAGAGCACCTCCAATGATACATTTTCTAAAGCTTTTTCTAAAGCTTTTTACTATTTAAAAAAGCTTTACAAAAAACTTTTCAATATCTAGTGTTAATTTTATGGCAAAGCTTGAGATTTAGCAAGTTATAGGTATAGTAGACCCTATGTATTTTGGTTATTTTATTATCATTTAATGAGGTTTATGTCCTATAAAGCTTTTCTAAAGTTTTTCTTCATTGAAGGTATATCTTTTTACAAAAAAGCTTTTGAATGAAAAGCTTTAGAATATGTATCATTGGGGATGCTCTAATAATCTCCTACAATTTATATGATTTTTGCAGACGGACTTTTTTCTCTTTATTATTCTCTTCTTCCTTTTTATAGTACACCGTCTCCTTTTTTTACAAAAGATACAAAATAAAAAAATCTCATACGGAGTACGTCTTAGTCCAATTTTTTTTAAAAATATCTGTTTATTCTATAAAATTATTTACAATTTGATTTTAAGAGTCGTTGACTTATAGTATAAGGGTCGGGGGATACGCTATGGTAAAAGTTTATAATGATAAGTGGCTTTATTTAATGTTTATAATAAGTTTATAATGATAAGTGGCTTTATTTAATGTTTATAATAAGTTGCAACGACAATGTGCGATATTGCGAGTACTTTACATCTTAAGTCACCTTTTAACGGTTGGAAATAAAGAGTTGTTAATTAAAACTTAAAAGAACATAGAAGTAATTCCAACGTCACTTAACTATTTCTTTTACATTTAATAAAGGAAATGTCCAAATCACATCACATACCCGGTAAGTTGACGTTTATTTAAATATTATGTTTATATTATATGCAAATGCATTAATAAGTGCTAACATGGATGACAAACAGTTTGTTTTATATTAAGTAGATCTAGACCTAGAATATACCCGATTAACGACTCCAAATCACTAGTTGGTAATGAATGATTTGTATTATATGAAACCAATCAACCATCATTCGTTCCCTTTCACAATATATTTTCACCTCTAATACCTCCAACCAAACACCCCTTAATGATAGATTATCATGAGTTAATAGCATTTTTGTCATTAGCTACTACATTAATTAATATTATTATTATTAAAAAAATTATGATAATATTAAGTTCAAATTACGCTAATGATGTGTGATTATTTATGATGACGACAATATTTTGAAGCAATATACATATACATATACATATATAAATACATAATTTTTGAGCAATTTTAACATCTAACATACTTTGCATTTTACAAGAAAATGCATTTCGGGGAATGTTAGAGCTACAAATAAAGTACTAAAAAAGAGTTTATAAATTAATGTGACACTATTTAAAAGCATAAAGAATAAGAAACAAAAGAGAAAAATCAAGTTCATTTGTCAAATTATTTTGTAACTTTATCATGCATCTTTACAAGACTTTGGTCGGTATTTCTATATTATTATTCAATTATTCAATATTCTTATGTTATCATCATCCTATATCCAACCAATAATTATAGAAATTCATTTCTTTATATAAAAAGAAAAAAAAAATCATGCAAAATCCAGTTGGGTGCAATTTTTTCAATTATTTAAATAGTTAAAAAAAAAAAAACAAACAAAATAATAAAGCTAAAGTGGCACAAGCTATTTCACCATGACCTCAAGGTCATGGGTTCGAACTCGGATGTGAGCAAAATGCTCTCCGGGATGGAGACAGGGGTTTTCTCTTGAAATATTCGGGTTTCCCCTGGAATTGGTGATGGGTATATAAAGATGCAATGCCAATGAGCCAATAATGCCTTTAAAAAAAAAATAATAAAGCTAAATTATATCTTCAACAATACACATACTCATCTTGGCTTGCTTGCAGTCACTATATCAAACGTTCTTAAACTTTCCCAATTATCTAAACTCCGTATCAATCAAACCGTTCGTTTCCCAATTTCTCACCTTTTTCTTTTTCATCTAATAAAACCCCTCAATCAATTTCACATAACTTTTCTAATTGATGTGTGCAATTTTGTCAGCTACTTACAAACCACCGATCGTATAATTCGGCTCAATTAAAAAATTGGATTTGTTATTATCATGACGTATGAAGAGAATGATGTAGTTACAATAGTGAAGATCGCAATAGAAGATCCCAAGGGTGATTTTGTAAAATTGAATGATCCGGATGGTGGTGGTGGCGGTGGCTGTTCAGCGCCGTCGTCGGCGTCGGCGAGTGGTGGTTTTTGGTGTTTCATTTGGTGGTGGTTAAAGATTGCTCTTGTGCTTATGTTTTTGGCTGGTTTGGGCGTTTGCTTCTTTCTGTGGATTGGTCCCTTTTTAATGAACAAGGTATTTATTCTGTTAATTTTGTTAATTATTTTGTTATTATAGCTGCTAATTGCACAAATAAATCATTTACTAATCCTAATTTCAATGAAAGCCTAATTTCTTAAAAAACCCTAAATTTTACTTTTAAAGTGGTATTTTTGGCTTCAGTATAATTGATTTGGTTAATCAAGTAATTTAATTTTATTGTTTTCAGGAGGTTATACCTATTTTGAATTGGGAAACTGAGACATTTAGCAAACCAGTGTTAGCAGTTTTGATATTTGCTTCAGTGGCAATATTCCCTACAATATTTATACCATCTACACCTTCAATGTGGGTGGCTGGAATGAGTTTTGGTTACGGTTTCGGGTTTCTTTTGATTATTGGTGGAGTTACTATTGGCACTTCAATTCCTTATTTCATCGGTTGGTTGTTTTACCACAAAATTCATGTGAGTATTCTTGGTTCTTTGTAATGTAGGACTGTGAATAGTTGTATTTTTAGGGGGGTTTGTGTTTGGATGTGAAATTGTTTGAAGCTTTGAGTTTGAGTTTTCGACAAGGTCCGTAGAATTGCTTACTTAAAGTCATTATGTATTTAAAATGTGTAGGTATCAATCTGTACATGTTTAAGTGCTTGTTCCCTCTAGAATAAGCTGATGAACATTTTTTATAAGAGTCGGTACTACTTTCTGTTGTTAAAATATGAAGTAGTAAACACTTAAAAAAGCAAACCCAAACACCCCCTGAATAATTAAATAATCAAATTCAGTTTCAGTATTTCCAAATGCAGAAATTGATTATATGCTAGAATACGACTAGAATGGATAATGATCATATCACTTTCAAAATGCAATGCCAATCACCTGCTTATGTGTTTATTCTTTATGCCAGTCTTGACAACTAAAAAATTCATATTCAAATGCACAACATGCTTTTAACTTTTTTATTTCTAATACATTTGTCTAATAATTGAATACTGTGATTATATAGGGGTGGCTAGAAAGGTACCCAAAGAAAGCTTCAATATTGAAGTTAGCAGGTGAAGGAAACTGGTTTAATCAGTTTAGAGCCGTCACATTGTTGAGGATTTCACCCTTCCCGTACATTGTTTACAATTACTGTGCTGTGGCAACTGATGTTAAGTTTGGTCCTTATCTGTTGGGAACATTGTTGGGGATGGTGCCTGAGATTTTCGTTGCTATATACACGTAAGTTTACATGCATTTCCATTTTGACCTGTTAAAAGTTGGATTAGAATGGGTCTAGTAATAATGTGTGTGTGTGTGTGTGTGAGAGAGAGAGAGAGAGAGACATGTGTGTTTTGAAAGTGATTATCTGATTATTCAATTTTCAAATAGCGAATAAGTTCTTTGTGTTTGTGTTTTGTGAAATTGTTTGTGATTATCTGAATAGTTGCAGGTTAAATCTGTGTATAATCACTTAATCAGCTGCAACTTGTTTTGTCTCAGTTGATCCATATAATCACACTTATAGTGACCCTTTTTATTGTGGGTTATTGGTGGCATTACTTGGCTCATGCTCCAAACACGCCCATCATTATTATGAAATCATATATTTGCAAGGGTATAGCTATTGAATAATTTTGAATTGATAATTGCAGGGGTATAATGATCAGAACATTAGCAGATGCATCAAATGATCAACAATCACTTTCACCCCCTCAGATCATCTGTACGGTTTTTGGGTTTCTTCTAACTATTGCAACCACAGTGGTTGTCACAGTTTATGCTAAAAGAAGGTTGAGTGAGTTGCAGACAGATGAAGAGCAGCTACTGCTGCAGTAAAGATGAGATCTTAAAGTACTGTGCCAACTCTTTAGAGGCAGTAAATGCCGATGACAAGCAGCGACTAACAAAACAAAGTGTTGTTTTTTCTTCCATTAAATTCATTGTATAGGTGAAGAAGATAAAAGATGGACCATCTTTGTTTTGCATGTTTCTTATCCCTCTTATAATACATACCCTCCATTAGGTGTATATATTTGAAATGAAATGCTTAAGACTATGAAGTTTACATGTTTTTGATAATTGTAACAACTGCAAGCGTATATAAATGGGGGTATTTATGTCATTTACATGTGCAAAGACGTTTATATCAGCATCAGCTTATTGTAACATGACTAACATCTGATTGTATCGTTTTTAGTATTGATGTAAGATATATATTGTACATAAGCCAAGATATCAACATCAACATTCAACATCGCCTTATTGTAGAATCTGCCTTTTTGGTTTTTTGGTGTTATATATAAGATATTTATTTATTTGTTACATAGTTAACATGTAATCCAACTATTTATTTAGGGTTTATTGTTTCGTTATGTATTAAACTTTACATTTTTTACTATTGTATGAGTCGAACTTTGAAAACTTTTATTGTATGTATTTGAACTTGTAAATATCGTTTATTGTATGTAAATTTTCCTTTGTGGGTAAGGTCAAAATAGGAAAGTTTCTTTTTTTGGTCTTACCCAAAAAGGAAAATTTTGACCTTACCCAAAAAGGAAAACTTACATACAATAGATGATATTTACAAGTTTAATACATACAATAGAACAAATGAAAGTATGTGTTATACAATAGTAAAAAGTGTAAAGTTTGATACATAATAAAACAATAAACCCATTTAGTTATTTTGAGCTGAAATTGATGTTGCAAACAGAATTGTTTAGAGAAATGGACCGAGCCCATCTGATCTGATCATCTGAGCCCAAGCTAACTTCATCATAAATCCTCTAAATTGAGTTGCATACTTGCATGTATTCTCAATGTTTTCTGTTCTTGTTGATTTCAACTTTCATACTCATTTACCTTTTGATTTCAGTAGCAAGATTTTTTCTAAAATTTATATTGTTGTGCTAAGTATACCGGCTACCGACTCGGTATACTTAACAAAAGTTCTTTAGACGTTTATCTAATTTAAAGATACAGTCTTTTAGTTTGACCAACCAAGGTATCATTACATGGATTAACCTCACGTTTTTCAGAAATATATAATCACTTAAAAAGTGGTGGAGTCTAGGCTAAGTACAACATAGGTGTAAGACAAATGCGATCATATTTTTTCTGTATGTGGTATCTTTTAACCGAAGTTGTTAACAGTCCCAAAATCTAAATGAACGATGCATCCATATCGTGGGCATCATTAGTTAAAATGTCTGATCATTTACACGCGAAATGTATACTCAATTTCACTGAAAATTTTGTATTTGCCTAAAAACATTATTCGTGATAACCATAAACCATCCATGTACATTTACCTTTTCTATACATTATCTTATGAGGGTTCTAGTATCATAAAAGAAAAATATAAAGCAAATGATTGGTTGACCTAAATATGTGGGACTAATAATGACCTAAAGATGTGATTGGTTGGTTTGAAAAATTGATTATACGAGATTAAGGGAGAGAAACAGTTCAACCAATCAGAAAATTAAACTTACTTATAAGTCTGTGTAAGGCGACATATTTAGCATTACTCAAAAAGTCAAAATAGAATGATACAATCATACAATACCTTATCTGCATAGGAGTTTTGGGCCAATTTGGGCTAATTTTCAGTCCAGATGATAATGCAAAGAATATAAGAGGTGTTTTCTTTTGTTTGTCATATAAGATTTTATTTGATTAATTTATCATCAAATAACTTTATTGTATGGATTAAAAAACAGAAGTTTCTTTTATTATTGTAGTCTTTTGGTATCAAGAAATTCAACAAACGGTATAAACTTATACGCCGAATTTGACTTGTTTAATTTATTGCTTACCTAATACCTTTATAAACTTAATTAATGTATGCTTTTAGTATCGGTGATAATTCGAACGAACACCATTTTTTTTTTTTTTTTTTTTTTTTTTTTTTTTTTTTGTTTGTTTTACATCACCTTTTAGACTAAAAAATGATAATATATGAATTGTTTGTTTTCATTAGTACGGTAATGATAAACTTACAAGACTTTTACAAGTTCTACTTACTACACGATGGGTGTTTTTGAGCTTTATTTTAAAAAGGAAAAAAGGGGGAAAATAGTGTGGGTTTTTTAGTTTTTTGTTCGACAGGGAAAAGTTAAATTTAAAGAAAACAAGCTGAGCTTGTTTCTAATTCTTTCGTTTTATTTTATTTTATTTTATTGTTTAGGAAAATGTTATACGTAGCCCTAAGGGCTATGAATAAGAAGTTCAGACACGCATTGAATGTTTGTACCTTAATAATAACCACCCACCCCCTGAATATAACTTCTCCCAACTAACCTAATTACTACCTCTTAGAGCATAAATTAATTCTTAAAAGGGCTACAAATAGCAAAATCCTATTTTTTAAAATAAAAAACAGCTATTTTTAACTTCGTTTAATTCTTAAACATAGCCCTTAGGGCTACAAATAGCAAAATTTTATTTTTTAAAATAAAAACAGCTATTTTTAACTTCGTTCTCTGTATATTTCTTTCATTTTAACTTAATATTATGAAAAATTAATTTGTTTTCTGTTCTCGTCTTTCTATTCACTCACTCCTTATTTCGTCTAACTTTTATATATCTTGTTATTAGTAAGAGTAATGCTATAGAGGCCTAATAAAAATGTAGTCTTTGACTGAATAATTAATATGTATAATTGAATTAATTATTTTATTCTGAAAATAACTTGGGTATATATAGTTAGACAAAATATTAAACATTTAATATAGAGATGGTCCCAAACAAGAAGTCGTTAGAAATCATTTGAAGTTGGAGACAATCGACAGTATTTATTTATTGTATAAAATAAAAAATTAAATTAAATGGGTAGTTTTATATAAAAAAGAATAAATTAGCACATAAAGGATGACGTTTGTAAAGGGGAAGCATGAAATTAAAGAGGTAGGCAGCCGTGTCGTTTTCGTGGTCCTCATATTATTTATAAATGTTGTAATTTAATTTATACTCCTACATAAGTAGATGTAGATGAATTCATCCACAAGCCTTGTAGGAAAAATCCTATATTATCTAAAGATGTTCCAAAAAGGACATTGCATCATGATTCATACACGTATATAGAACATAAATAAGAGTAATGCTATATCAACCTAATTACATAGACCTAAATACAGACCTAATTATCTTATTGGTTGACTTTTTTCTCTCTCATAATCTCATCCAATCAATTTTTCAAAGTAACCAATCACACCCTTAGGTCTTTTGTTAGGCCTGCATAATTAGTCATACCAATCATTTTCCCATAAATAAAGAAGGTTATGTTACGTGGCAGAAGCATGTTGCGTTTGTTGCTTAAAGTCTATACAGGGACAATGTGCATCATTCTTTTTTACTTTTTACTTTTTACAGAGTTTACTCGTATGTATTTAAGGTACTATTTATTTAGGGGTAAATGACTAAATGAGGGACTATATTTGCAACAATGTACTTTCTTAGGGTTATGAATATGAAAATCATAAATCTAAAGGTGCTCCCTGCAATTTTAAATATTCAACCATGAATTTCAAGTATGGAACGTTTGATTCTGCTTGTCTTATTAAGACGGAGTCAAAATAGAATCAGAATAAAACAAATATGCTTCAATTTTTAGCACTTTTGTATTTCAAGAATCCAATGATGGCCACATTAATTTATTAATAATAATCCGCCTTGTTAATATCGATTAATTCATTTATCTAATTGATACTATATAAGTCAAAAAAGAAAATAAAAAGACCAGTCTTGAAAGAAACCTTTAGGCCCATCTCCCGAGATTTTGATAGGAAGAAAAGAAGAGAAGAGAATATAAAACAATAGAAAAGAAAATAAGATGAAAAACACTTTTGCGTTCCCGAGTTGAAAAGAAAAGAAAAGAAATTGAAAGGTTTTGTGTTCCCGAGTTGGAGAGAAATGAACGGAAGTGACATAATATAGCTTTAATATTCTTCTCTCCTTCCAGATCTTCCCAATTTTGGAGAGAAAGTTTAGAGAGAAAAGATGTCTAAATCCTCCTCCCACTTCTCTTCTCTTCTTTCCAAATAAAAAACTCGGAAACACGATTTGATTTTTGTTCTTCCCACTTCTCTTCCCTTCTCTTGAAAATACAACTCGTAGTGTAAAACATATGAAAAACCGGAAAAAGTAACAGAATTAGAGCCTACCAATGGTAACTTTTTGAATAAAATAAAGGTTAAGAAATTGCAAATACTTTATAAGTAGGCTTCGATAATTAACAAATTGAGCATGGATCAAGTGGTATTACCACCGCAAACGTTCATAGTTCACATGTGCGACCTATAGGTAAGAGATTCGAATCTGATGCTCCTTACAGGTAGAGCAAACACATACAATTGAAATATGATACAAAAGTCAGGTACCCTCCAAATTATCATAATTACACCTCAAAATCTAACCAAGCTAAAAGCCTAAAATGCATACACATCATTGTAGGGGTGACAATTCGGGTTGGGTCGAGTTGACCCGTTCGGGTTATTGAGTTGGTGGGTCAGAAGTAGTCAACTCAAATCCGACCTGATTTTATAATCGGGTTGAGTATTTCAACCCAACTCAACCCTCACCCAACCTGACCCGACCCAGATTACATATTTATCTAGTGAGATCAATTGTTTTAGGGTCATTTTCAGTTAATGGATCAATTTCCGGTCAAATAGATATCACATTAATAAACATAAAATTGATTATAAAATTCAAAAAACTCATATCACCAAGTATGTTCATCAAAATAAAAATTTCACAACATCATTAAACACGTTGGCTTATTATATTAAAATAAAACTTCTAAATTTTTAACTACATTTAAAAGTTATTCGGGTTGTCGGGTCAACCCAAAAACTCATTAGGTGACCCAAACCCGATTTAAAAAATAGTCAGGTTTGCCGGTCAAAAAACCTTGACCCAACTTTAATATTTTCAAGTCGATTTCGTATCAGGTTTCGAGTCGTGTAGAATATTGTCAGCCGTACTTCAGTGTGTAACCTTGAAATTCTTTGACTACAAAAGTCAACAACTAAACTGACAAAATGGTGGGGGTGGTAACGGTAATTGTAATGAGGTTGTGCCTGCTGGCTTTGGTTGTTGGATGGAATAAATGCTGAACTGGTACACATCCCTCCACTTAAAATCATTTGTACTTTGTTAATTGTAATTCTTATAAGCATTAAATCAATTTGATTATCATATCTAGCTTTTTATTTTTAATGCGTTCATGTTAATTGAATAATCTCATTCCCATCTTCATTACACTCTTTAAGTTTTAAAGACCATAAGATGACCAGAGCATGTGGTGACAACCATCTTTTTGTTGAAAACAATATTTATCACCATTAATTTATTGCTCTAAAGTACTCAAGATCACCACCACTGCCACCACCGCATCACCGCATCACCACCGTTGGTAAATCTAGGGTTCTTGCTCAATTCATCTTTTTGATTGATCCAACAACTACCCAGAAGCAAAATCATCCCAAAATCTAATCTTTTTGCTAGTTCTTGAATACCCATTTTTCAATTTATGCAAAATTGAATAAACAGAAGTAGTGATTTATTACTAAATTATTGATTTTTTTAACCTACCCACAAGCTAAATCTTGAAAATCTTGAAGCTTATGCATCATTCATAACTGCATTCCTCAAATTTGATCAAATTCACAAATGGATGACTCATAGTAACAGTCTTTATATCAATGAGAAGCGTATTACAGCAATGCTGGTGCTTAACAGCCGGTTTTTTGTTGGTGGTTGTATTCCTGTCGCCGGCGGCTGTCAGTCCGGTGGCTGGAGTTACCTCAGAGAAAGAGATCTTGCTTCAATTCAAAGGTAACATTACAAGTGACCCTTACAATAGTTTGATTTCATGGGATTTTAGCAAAGATCATTGTAGAGATTATAGTGGTGTGTTTTGTGATTCTTTTGGGAATGTGTATAAGATTGTGTTATGGAACACTAGTTTAGGTGGTGTGTTGTCTTCGGCATTATCGGGGTTGAAATCTTTAAGGATTCTTACACTATTTGGAAACAGATTCACTGGAAATATCCCAACTGAGTTTCAAGAACTCACTACTTTATGGAAGATCAATGTCAGCTCCAATGCGTTATCCGGTTCAATCCCGGAGTTTTTAGGTGATCTACCCAGCATTCGGTTTCTTGATTTCTCTATAAATGGGTTTGAAGGAGAGATTCCATCATCTTTGTTTGTTTTTTGTGAAAAAATTAAGTTCATTTCACTATCACATAACAATCTTTCTGGTTCAATTCCAATCACTATCAACAATTGTTTGAATCTTGAAGGGTTTGATGTATCATTCAATAGTTTGAGTGGCGAATTCCCTTCTCAAATTTGTGAAATCCCAAATTTGATTTACTTGTCTTTAAGAAACAATGCATTGACTGGAGGTGCTGACGAAGAAGTCAAACGTTGTCAAAGGTTGGAACTTTTGGATCTTGGAAGCAATCTTTTCAACGGGATTCCCCCCTTTCGTGTTCTTGGATTAGCAAATTTGAGCTATTTTAATATTTCTTATAACGGGTTTGATCGACAGATTCCAGTGATACCATCTTGTAGTGAAAAGTTAGAAGTTTTTGATGTCGCTGGCAATGGTTTTCAAGGGGATGTCCCTATGAGTATTGTAACACAATGCAGTGGTTTAAAGGTCTTAAACATGGGGTATAACCAATTAACTGGTGAAATCCCAGTTGAAATTTCGAACTTAAAAAGACTTACTGTTATTAACTTGGCAAATAATTCAATATCAAGCGAAATCCCAGAAGAATTTGGGTCCATTGAGCTTCTCCAAGTTCTTGACTTGCATGATCTTGATCTTCAAGGTGAAATCCCAGATACTTTAAGTAATTGCAGGTTTCTTCTAGAGCTGTAAGTCCAGTACTCCTCTTATAATCATGCTTTTGCTGTACGTCTCATAATGAGCAAACACTAATTCATATCATTTGCAGGGATGTTTCAGGAAATTCTTTACAGGGACAAATCCCGGAAACATTTTACAACATGTCTTATCTTAGGATCCTCGATCTTCACAAAAACAACCTTAGTGGATCCATACCGTCAACTCTGGGAGACCTTTCTAAAATCCAAACATTAGATCTATCCGAAAATTCATTGTCTGGGCCGATCCCACTGTCTTTGACAAATTTGTCAAATTTGAATCATTTTAATGTCTCGTACAACAACTTATCCGGTCAAATCCCATCATTTTCACTCCAAAATTTTAATTCTTCAGCTTTCTCCAATAATTCGGGACTATGTGGACCCCCTTTGGATCGATCTTGTTCAGGAGATTCAACAGATTCTGAATCAAGAAGGCCTAAATTAAGCGTCTCCACCATTGTTGCTATTGTTGCTGCTTCATTGATCTTGACTGGAGTTTGTTTGATAACCATAATGAACATGAAAGCTCGGAAAAGAAGAAGAAGTAGAAGCGAAGATGAGACAATGATTATTGAAAGCACACCATTAGCTTCATCAGATTCTAATGTCATTATTGGAAAATTGGTTCTTTTTAGCAAAAGTTTGCCATCAAAGTATGAAGATTGGGAGGCCGGGACTAAAGCTTTACTCGATAAAGATTCTTTGATTGGTACTGGTTCAATTGGAAGTGTATACAGAGCAGACTTTGAAGGTGGTATTTCAGTCGCGGTGAAAAAGATCAAAAGTTTGGGAAGAATCAAGAATCAAGATGAGTTCGAACAAGAAATCGGTCGGTTAGGATCACTTCGACATTCGAATCTTGTTGCTTTTCAAGGCTATTATTGGTCATCTAGTATGCAACTGATCTTATCAGATTATGCGTCAAAAGGAAACTTATACGATAATCTACATGGGGTTGATTATCCCGGGACCAGTTTTAGCATTGGAAACCGTGAGTTGAATTGGCCACGAAGGTTCAAGATTGCTCTCGGGACTGCAAGGGCATTATCATACATTCACCATGACTGTAAACCTCAGATTCTTCATCTCAATTTAAAATCAAATAACATCTTATTGGATGAGAACTACGAACCAAAACTTTCTGATTATGGGTTAGTCAAGTTGCTGCCTTTGTTAGATAACTATGGTTTGACCAGAGTCCACAATGCAGTTGGATACGTTGCACCTGAATTGGCTCAGAGTATGAGATTGAGTGACAAATGTGATGTGTATAGTTTTGGTGTAATCTTATTGGAGGTGGTTACAGGGCGGAAGCCGGTGGAGAGCCTTGATGGTCATGAGGTGGTTGTTTTGTGTGAATATGTTCGGAGCTTGATCGAGAGGGGAAAAGCTTCAGATTGTTTTGATAGAAGTTTAAATGGTTTTGTGGAGAATGAATTGATTCAAGTAATGAAATTGGGTTTGATTTGTACGTCTGAGTCGCCTTTGAGGAGACCGAGCATGGCTGAGGTGGTTCAGGTGCTCGAGTCTGTACGGTCGAGTTCAGGATCATAGCTGAAGGATTTTGAAATAATGCAATGAGAAATGATTGTGACAATTAACAAATGAATTAGATGAAGAAACATTCTTTTGTATTCCCTTTGTGATTAACAGTATTAATTGTTTCTTGTAATGTCTTCAATAATATTTAATATTCAATTCATTATTGATTAGCCTACAGTTGGAACTTAGAACAGTTTGTTTATCTAAGGCTTATTGTGTAGAACTCTTCTCCATAAGCTTAACTGCAATATATCTGCTCAAACTAAGTCAAGTCAGCATAACTCCGGAGACCGCGACTTAAACTTGAGCCAAGTCTTAAAGTAAGTTATGAACCAAGCCTGAACCTGTTGAATACTTTACAATCCAAGATTTGAATCCGGTAAATCCAAATATACCCTTATCGGCTAATCCTGCAACTTTTTTACAACTCAAAGTAACAATTCTAAAACCGTAACTACTACAGTGTAAGAAATTTGTGCAGCAAAAGTTCTATTTTGCACAGGAAATTACACTTCTTTTATTAAATGAATAATACTTCACACTTTACACATTCAAACCATGAACAAAAACATTTGACAATGAATTTCTTACCTACAAAACAAAGGGAGAAAACAAAACTTCCAAAAAATAGCCATCTATAATACAATTTGAAGGTGGCAGATACTTCACAAGGTTCTGTACCAGTATATGAACATCAATGATATCAGAAGCAGCAATGGCTTCCTTTCTTTCCTCTTTTGGGTCAGTTAACAGTTTCAACCCAAGATTTCGCCAATTTCACAAAACTTTCCCAATGCGTTCCATAACTAATGGAATCTCATTTTCGTTCAAATTTGGAAAACAAAACCTGAACCATCCTGGTTCTATACAATGACAACATGATCCAGGAGTCGCGTTAATTTTAGCCACATTTAACAACTTTTCCCACAATTCAAGCTCGCCTTTTTCACTATACGCACGTATAAATCCACTCATATCAGCCCAACAGTAGAACCCTCGACTACTTTTCATGCACTCGATTCCCAAGTTTTTCAATCCCACCATGAAAAGATTACACATTCTGTCAACACGTTCTCTGTTGAGCTTGATGAGCTCCCCAACAAAACTTGAATCATTAAGCATCGACACGAGTAATCGTTGAGACAGAGATGATACTGATGAGAATCTAACCAGTTTCTTAGACGCTTCCAATACATTTTGGTTGAACGAATAAACAACCCCCACTTTGAAACCGGGAAGATAAAGTTCTTTTGACAACTCGTAAACAATATGAACCCGGTTTCTGTCGTATTCTTCAGACTCGATGATTTCAGCCATGCTGACAAATTCTTGACTTTTATCACCAATGGGACCCGCTAGTAATTCATTGGCGATGACATGGATATTCTTTTCAGTTGCAAAGTCTAACAGATTGTAAAGGGTCTCTCGGGTAAGCAAATTCCCGACAGGATTTGACGGGTTTGAAATTATGACCCCTTTGACTTTGATCCCACGTTTGTTTGCCTGGTTGTATGCTCGATGAAGGGAAGTTGTATGTAAGCTAAAATTATCTGAACTTCGACAAGGGACAGGTATGATTTCCACTCCAGTTCGCCATTTAATATCCCTATCGAGACTGCAAATATCAATTTATAATAGTTACACATTCTGTACAAACATATACAATAACAAGATATGGTAGTAAAGTATCAGTTTTTGAGGTCAAACATGCTGCTTCAAGATTCAAAATTGAAAACAGGTTCGTCACAAAAGAAACGGGCATCTTTTGTAATCTTAGAGCATTTGTTATGGTGTTTAATGGGATGATTGAAAAAATCTTGAAACTTACATGACTCCATATCATCATGAAGTTGAAAAGTTGTATGCTTGACCTCAAAAGTCAACCTGTATGGAGTAGTATTAATATAGTATATTCAGTCAGAAGAGGGTAATATCAAAAGGTTGACTTACTCGGGGAAATATGGAGAGGGAACAAGAAACGCATTTCCAGGGTCCGCAAGGCAAAAAACTAGCATCTCGAGAGCAGGTGTTACTCCATTAGTTACAACCATCTGTGATGGGTCAAATAATACGCGTCTTTCTATCAGTTGGGACATGAATCCAGCTACAGCCTGTCATGCTAGCACAATCAGAAATAAAGGACACAAAAATGGAGGACAAATCAACATTACTTTAATAACTAGCTGCAATTATTCTACTTTAAGCTAGAGGTGACAAGATGGGTAGGTCGGGTAATGGTTCAAAACGGGCTTGGTTGACCTGCCTATTTTGAACATTTATTATAAATGACGTGCATACATTATTAATTTATTTTTTTGGTAAAGGAGCGTGGTACCTCCTGCAAAAACAACTTAGAAGGTTGTACGTATTAAAAACACACTTTTGGTGACTTTGACCCATTTTAAATGAAACACAACTTAACTTAACAAATCCACAAGTACATGGGTCAAAAATACCAGCTCTAGTTTGAACTGAAATCAATCAAGGTGCTACGTCGTAAAGAAAACAATAACATAAACAAAGCAATCGATGCGTGTAGATTACCAACATAGGCATTGATGAATAACAAGTGAAAAATGAACACGTTGCTTCAAAATGCGATGTTGAAAAAATTAAGTGGCACATTAACCAAAATCAAATCTCATGATAGTGCTTAGATGCTTCTAATATACACCTTTCTTGTTCTGCACAACTTTCTTAGTGCAATATATCTCTAACATGCACACAAACTTTTACGCTACTGCAAGTTTGTAGCTTTAAACCCTTTTAACATTTGTTGAAACCAAAAGCAAGAGGTATGATAGAAAACTGAAGTCAACTACAACGTTATCTATTACAAATCCAATAAGCAGGGCACGAAATTACCACTTTGAGTATTGATAATCCATGAAATGGATGATAAGTTGTGATCCCATTTATTTGCAACTCCTGACCAACGATCGAACACTTGGTGTGCGTCACTAGCCAATCTTGAACCAAATCCAAAGATGACTACAGTTCATTCACAAACCAGATAAAAAGATAAATATTATCTACACAGTTATCAAATTCATCCACAAATTTCATAATTCATCATATAATAAGACAAAATATCATTTCATTTCATTTTCACACGCATACCTTCCACTAAATTCATACAGTAACTCCCACTCTTATAACAATTAATCACACTAATTTTAATTAAATTATTATTATGAACTCACAATAAGATTACATTTAAATATTCAAATAGTTACCTTATTTTCATCTGACCCAAGTTGAATAATCCCACGTGAATTACTAAACTGATGATAAGGATTCTCATCAGCTTTCATCAATCCCACATAATATGGAGAATCAAGTTGTTTAATTACTAGATTACCCCTAGAAGAAACTTGAGCATGCCCACGTGGTGACCAAATGGACGACCTAACAGACTGAAGCCTTTGCAAGCCACCAGAAGGTGGTAATGGTAGTGGTGGTGGAGATGTCTCCGGCGACGGTGATGGTGGTGGTGGGTCGTCGGAATTGGATTTGGATTTTAAATAAAGTTGGAAAAAATAAAAGAGAGCACAAGGGATGATTGAACCAAGAACTAAACCACCACCACCACCTTGAACAAGACCTTGTAAGGGTACTATGACCCTCATGACGGTTGTGGTGGTTTTATTCGTTGGGTGGTTTTGTTTCATCGTCGCCGGAGCATGGTGGTGGTTTGTGGTGGACGGAGGGTTCAAAGGGAGTGCTGGAGAAAGGTTAGGAGGAGGTTACTTGGTGATTTTTTTGTTTTTATCTATGTTTATGCTTTTTTTTATACTAGTATCTATATATGTAGGTCTGTGTTTGTGTATTTTAAGGATTTTTGCGCCATTGTTTTGAGGGTATTGGTGGGAAGGGGAAAAAATTAAATGATCTTTCTGATTCAAAATGATGGATACTATATACTACTACTTCTCTCGTTTCAAATTACGTGTTAACCTTTTTATTTTAATTTGTCACAGAATAAGTAATATAAACAAAATTTTAATCAATTAAATTGATTTTCAATCGCCAACATAATATTTTATTAATTGTAGATGACAATCTTATTTGAAGCCAAGTTTGATACGAGTATAATTTTGATGCAATATCATAATTTGTACAGTTATTTAACTTCTTTTTTTCTTTAGCAAAGTACGATTATTTAAGTAATATATACTTGTAATGTAATATATACTTGAGCTCTGTCTTGTTGGTTCTGATTCATTGGTTATGATTTGGGTTTGGCTGATCTTGAGAAATGAGCACCAACCACAGATTGTTGCATATTCCACAGAATCCAAGCAATTGAGCAACTGGCATATAAACTTCCAAACATTCATGGGTCCTTTTTAATCTTTTGGAATCTTTCTTGATTTATGTTGTATCTTTGGTTTATTATTAAGCTTCCGTGTTGAATGAGGTAGCAAATTAATAAGTAGTACAATTCAAACAACTTTGTAAAATTCTGATTTGATTGATCTATAAATACATTTATTTCATATCTAAAAAAGTTGTGAATATTTAAGGTGTAACTGAAATTCGGTCACCTAAACCTATCTTAAATTTTGTGTTATAATACAAACTAGTTTATTGATTCGTGACAACGCGAGCTAACACATTTAAGTTTTAAAAGTTAACAATTAAATTTAAAACAAACATAATGTACAAAATGTTATATGATAAAAATGAAATAGACTAATCAACGTAAAGAAACTTATTGTGAAATGTTAGATCTTCACGTTGTTCGCTATCAAGCATATATAAAATATATAGACTAATCGATGTAAAGAAATTTATTGTGAAACGTTAGATCTTCACGTTGTTCGCTATTAAGCATATTAATGTTAATGAACAAATTTATAATCTATAAAATCAAATAAATAAATAATAGACATGATCTTTGAATTGAAAATTTTTTAAATAGTCACATGAAGATTATTAATTGATTTGTTAAATAAAGATAAAGATGTTTTTTTTTGTTTGGTCACTTCCAAACCCAACCACAATCAAATCATAGTTGGCATCCCCACACCAAAGACATCTTTGGAACTCTTAAAGCTTTTGGAGCTCACACTTGTTATCCTATCTTAATGCACTACCACAGCATTTGTATTATACTACTTAATCTAACTTTTCTTTTTCTTAATAAAAAACAAAAATCTAAAATCATGTTATATAATAATATATTGTGCTTTAGTATTAGAAACTCTTGGTTATGTTAAGCAAACTCCAACCTTTTGTACATGTTTAAATAATTTTTTATACGGCTGTAAACGAATCAAACAAACAAGAAGGTTGTTCGTGTTCTTTCGTTATGGTCTAACAGAACAAATTGACGCGCGAAAGTGAATAGGTGAATGAATAAATTACCATAATTTTCAGCTTCCTTCATTTAGAAAGTATATTTCCTTGTTTCGTTTATGTTTATATTAATTTTTAAAGACACTAAATGACATTACGAACGCAAAATGAACATAAAACATCAAATTCATATATGAGCATATGATTAAGGTACAAGTTAGAACTTATCCATATATATGACCATCATCATTATATATTTATATATATATCCATCTATATCTGAAGTTTAAGCACATTATAATATAAAAAGTTTCAACCTTTATACTTGATTGTAATCAAAAGAAAATACAAAAAACCTTAACGAAAGGTTACTGAATGTGCACGAACCTAATTAAACAAACAAGACATATATTTATGTTCGTTTGTACGACTAAACGATCAGAAATCATCTTCATTTCTGTTCCTTAACAAAACAATTGCTTTTAAAGTTTTGGTTATTTACTATTTAATGCAATTTTGCTTAGGCACTTCAGACATGTCAATTATCCTTGTTCCTAAAGGTCTAATTCAAGAAAGTGGTCCTTTTTCACTACCATTGTACATTAACATTCAAATATGTCGTGCTTTGTTGAAAGTTGTTGATGTACATGGCTTTGGTTACAAGTGTACAACTAATGATGCATCACACGAGTAGCAACAAAAGAAGAATAACATTCTTTTTAAAGATAGCTACTCGAGCTAGTGAATTTCAAATAACATTTAAACTATTCTCATTCACTTAACATTGTCATTAGATAATCCATTTGTCTCACAAAATTAGGGCCAAGTATCTTCATGCCTCCATTTCGTCTCATCCTTAATTTCCGTTCACAAATGACACATCATCCAACTCTTCTCAAGTTACGCGACCCTTTTTCACATATTTTTTTCCGACAAGTCAATATTATAAAAGACATTTAATTCACCAATGAATGGAACACGGAATATATCAAATATATTATATTAAGAAATATTTGAACTATGATTCATAGTTGATATGCAAACATCGCGGCCGGGCTCCAAAAGACTTTCCAAGTGTAACGCCCCTAAATTCGTAAGTTTAGATTGTATAATATTAGTTTCATTGTCTAAATTATAAGTATATATATATATATATATATATATATATATATATATATATATATATATATATATATATATTAAACGTGTAATATGTAAATATAATTGTATGTTTAAATAAGTTAGTAGGACTTGGGGTATAAGGTAATGTGACACCCGACAAATCAGGACATTTATTGTGCCTAGCTTAAATGTTAATTGCTCGTATTTAGTTACGTATTAAGGCTTAATACTTAAAATTTTTATATATAATTATATATATAAACATACGTGATTGTTTTAAATCGCGCGTAAACGAATCGGATGGGATCCGACGCAATAAATACGGACGTTGGTGAAAAAGTTTTCTAAATAATGTGAATTTATTTAAATAAACATTATTTACTTTGAAATATTACAAATACATTATAAACGTTACACGTTTCACTTAAAACAAACCATATGCGACGACAACGCGCGAAACACGCCTGACGAATGAATAAAACCCGAGTTATATTTTTATAACTCAACATTAAGTATTTTGATAAAATACTTTGACTAAAAATATCGTGAATGTACGAATATAATTATAACGTTTGAAAACGTTACGAGATTAATTAAAACGTCAAACGACCGGGTAAACGAGCATCACACGGAGCGCGAATTGGGGAACAAGTTTGGTGAAGCCCACACATGGGTGGACCCCACAGAAAATCAATCAAGAAAGGGGATGTATGGCCTCCCATCCCCTCTCCCTTTTCTTGTTGATTACACCATTCCACTCCACCATTCTCCATTTCCTACTTTCTCACTCAACTCTCTCTATAGCCTTTTTCTCTCTCAATTTTGGCCAGAGACAGCAGCCACTGCCACCATCACAAACCACCATCATCCACCACCTCAATCTTGAAGAAAAACGAAGATAAACGCAAGGATTCGAAGCTCGTGACACTCTCATCTCATTTCCGGTTTTAGATCTTCATTTCTTTGTAAGGAACCCTCTTTCTTTTACTAAAATTTCTTGGATTAACTTTGTATACATGTTTATATACTCACTCAACTATAAAATGTCTAAAACATAAACCGAAACGCGTTTTAAAACTCGAAATCTCGAATTATGTTTTCTGTCCAGATTTTTGCGTCTCCTTCTCGTGACCATATCTCGACTTCTAGACCTCAAAAATGCATGAGACTTGAACCAAAATCTTCCTAAATGTTAGTTACAAAAAGTCCTGCTATGACTCCTCTTGAAAATACACGGTTTTGCCCAAATTATTCGGTTTTATGAACATAAGTCTGTTTTGGTTGAAATCTGACCTTAGGTGCTTCACGATTTTATTTAGCTAACTAAACGATCTCTAAAAATCCTGGAAAAATTACATAAAATACTCAAGATATAGATGAACAACCGTGATTTTTCTCAGATTTTATTTCTAACATCTCGTTGGTGAAATCGAGCTCGGAAACAGGTCCATTTTCTGGAAAACAAGTTTAGGGACTGTTTTGGATCAAAAATAAAAACGACACCTTCAGGTCAATCACGAAGCGTAACGACAATTTTCCCGAGCCTTAGAAACATATTTAAGACTTGTGTAAAAGTCTCGGGTCAAACCGAGCACGTTGACCAAGTTTTCAAAAACGAAAACCCTTACAGCCTTGTCTGCGAGCCGAGTCCAACCTCAGCTCACAAACCTCACTGCGAGTCGAAACTCTGCGAATTGACCTTTTTGAGTGCGGATTGACCTTTTTGACCCGCGAGATGAACCTTGCGAACTGAACCGTTGACCTGCGATTTGACCCTTTCCTGCGAGCCGAACTGTCCTGCGAACTGGGCTGTCATGCGAGCCGAACCACCATGCGAGTTGAACTTGTATTGCGAGCTGAGCTGCGAGTTGACTTTTGGATCTGCGAGTTGAGACTCTTGCGAACTGACTTGTGAGCAGAATAAACAACATGAATTTGGTATCGAATCCACGTGACAATAAACATATTTTTACGACATTACATGAACAAGCAAATGCATATACTTTATAAGTATGCAATGAAACAAACATTGGCCGTACACATTTTCAAAGCGCAAACATTAAACAAACATTTGGACATTAACTAGTTGAGTGTACAACTAGTTTAGACCTACTGATTAGTCAGTTACTTATATATATAACCTCATGCGTTTAGGACGCTAGGAGGTTACTACTTGAACAGCACGCGTACTCTAGGAACGCTAGCACCCATAGGTGAGTTTCATAGCCTCACTTTTCAAACTGTTTTACTGTTTTGGGGTGAGAATGCATGCACTAGATTTTTATAAATCTTCGTTATGAAAACAAGTATAGTAAATGCTTTACAACTGCTTATCACATGTGCACTAGATTTAGACTCTAGCAACTTTTACAATGAAACACCCCGAAACGTGAACAAATTTTTTTTTTTTTTTTTTAAAAACATAACACTTTTAGTTATTTACACTTACTTATAATGGTCCCAAACACTGGCTATTACTTTACATTTGAAGTTAAACAACAAAATACAAACTTTCCTGAAAAGTGGATGAATACGATCGTATTCCTGGGAGTACGATCGTATTCACTGGAGTACGATCGTATTCACAGGAATACGATCGTATTCCCCTTCACTTTCATGGACAGAACTAAATTTAAGGAATACGACTCAGGAGTACGGCGTACTCACGGGAGTACGATCGTATTCAGGGGAATACGATCGTATTCCCACTGCTTTCAGCAGAAACCAGAACCTGCATTTTTATGATCAAAACTCGACTTTCAAACGAGCATAACTTTTAAACCACGACACCTGGGATCGTAAAAATTTGCAGACATCTTTCAAATGGTCAAATGAACATAACTCAACTTTCACTTTTTCGAATTTCACAATAATTCTCATTTTGAGCCTTTGACTCAAATTCGACCATTTTAACCCAAAATGTTAATATGTCAAGTTCTAAACTACATCAATTCTGACTTCCAACTCTTGACTACACCATTCAACTGGACTTTAGAACTTGTGTAAACAAAATCATTGACTTTCGACACCTTTGACCCATTTTGACACTTAGACACTTAGTGACCCATTTGGGCACCAAATTGACCCATTTCAATCTTTGACTATCTAATCACTTACACTTTTACTCAGTTGACTTTACAAAGTCAAACAAAACACTTTTCATTCACATTCACTTAAACTTTAACATTTCCAAGTCTCACTACATTTAGCTTTAACCAAAACATCAACTTTCACAAGTGAGACTTACTAACTTTTACAAACCTTGACTTAAATCTTAAACTTTACAAACGGGGGTGTTATTGTATCGTAAGCATGATCAAAAGGGATAAAACTCATTACCAACCAAGCAATGAGCTCCACCACTAGCTTTCCATAACCTTCTTTCCCGATTCTTCCTTTACCTTACTTGAACTTCCTGAAACATGTTAAACATAACACATAAGCATAAATGCTTAGTAAGTAATGGACTCTAACAATAAAAATCTGCAACAAGTTAAGGATCCATAACATCTAACATGCCGAATTCCGAAGAATTGACATCAAACTAAGCTAATGACAAAGTCATTACTTAGATACCACCAAGCGAATGATAAATCACTCCTTGGTTCCACATGTCCAAATACTTACCTTTTTACTTGCACAAACAATAACTTGAACTCTTTCACACTTGATCACCTATTCACATAATCACATAAACACTTATCAATTACACACTTAACTACTCTTTCTTACTTCTCACATGTAGATTATAAGTTAAATCCCATAACCTCCAATTATCTAACATAAGTTCCATACACATAACTACATAATCACATGTATTTGGGTAATTGAAACTAATTCTTATCATTAACACTTTCATACATCATAAACATCACTAACTAGTGATCAAACATACTCATAATAATTCAATTACCCACTAAACACATGATTATAAGATTATCAACATAACTAACACAATTAAATCATTCTTTCTAACTTATAAACATGTATGGAACTTAGATTCATTCAATTATCCAATTACCCATCAAAATCACTAACTTAGGGTTTATGTAACTTAAACCCTAACTCAAATTAAACAAGCTAGAGGATCACACATACCTTAGAATTGATGAATTGAAGATTAGAAACCTTTAATTACACAAACCCTAGCTTGATTCACCTCTTCTTCTTGCTTCTCTCTCTAAAATCGCCTCTCTCTCTCTCTCTAAAATGTTCTGTACGTATTTTACTTTCTGAATGTGGAAGGAAATAGAAGTTGCAGGATTTTACTTACAAATTTTCAACATTAACCCTCCAACTTTGCAAATATGACAGTTTCTACCCTCTAACTCAATTTCTTTACATAGTTAGTTTCACTAACTAATTCTAACACATAACCATTATTTCACATAACATAATATTATATACATATAATTAAATAACTAGATGCATATAATATAATTTAAACTTACAAAATTTGGGGCGTTACAACTCTCCCCCACTTATTCAGGATTGTGTCCTCACAATCCATTCCTGATACAAAGCTGGATAATACTTAACAACTTCATGCTCCGGCTCCCATGTGAATTCTGACCCTTTTCTATGCTTCCATTGAACTTTGAACAACTTAATCTCTTTATTTCTCAATCTCTTTACTTTCTCTTCTAGAATCATTATCGGTTGTTCTACATAGTTCAATTGGTCATTGATCTCTATCTCTTCTAAAGGTACATACGACGCCTCATCCACTAAACACTTTCTTAAGTATGACACGTGGAAAGTGCTGTGGATTCCTACTAGCTCTTCCGGTAGCTCAAGTCTATAAGCTACATTTCCTACTCTTTCTAGAATTTTGAATGGATCGATAAACCGAGGACTTAACTTTCCTCGTTTTCTGAAACGTATGATGCCTTTCCATGGAGATACTTTTAACATCACTCTATCTCCAACTTGAAATTCAATTGGGCGTCTCCTAACATCGGCATAAGACTTTTGACGGTCTTGTGCCATTTTCAACCTTTCTCTGACTTGATCAATCTTTTCAGCTGTTCTCTGCACAATATCAGTATTACCCAATTCTCGCTGACCAATTTCACCCCAACAAATTGGAGTCCTACACTTTCTTCCATAAAGCATTTCATAAGGTGGCATACCTATACTCGCGTGGTAACTATTATTATATGAAAACTCTGCCAAAGGTAAATGTTCATCCCAGCTACCACCGAAATCAATAGCACAAGCTCTTAACATGTCTTCTAACGTTTGAATAGTTCTTTCACTCTGACCATCAGTCTGCGGATGAAAAGCTGTGCTCAAATTTACACGAGTACCCAAATCTTCTTGAAACTTGTTCCAGAACCTGGAAGTAAATCTACTATCCCGGTCAGAAACAATGGAAAGAGGTACTCCATGACGTGCCACCACTTCTTGAACATATAAATCTGCAAGTGCTTCTGAAGTATACGTCTCTTTAATTGGCAGAAATATAGCACTTTTCGTTAACCGATCCACAATCACCCAAATTGTATCATGCTGACGTCGGGTCTTTGGCAATTTGGTGATTAGATCCATAGTAACATGCTCCCACTTCCAAACAGGAATATCCAAGGGTTGCATCATTCCCATTGGCTTTTGATGTTCTGCTTTTACCTGTAAACAAGTTAAACATTGCTCGACATATTTAACAATCTCTCTCTTCATACCTGGCCACCAATAATCTGCTTTTAAATCATGATACATCTTAGTGGCACCAGGATGAATAGAATATCTGGATCTATGCGCCTCATCAAGCAATAATTTCTTTAACTCTGCTGATTTTGGAATCCAGATTCTGCCATATCTAGTCTTTAATCCTCGGAAATCTTCAACAATATTCTGAATCTGGCCTTTAATACGTTCTACTTTCCAATCATCTTTCTGCCAAGCTTTCTGCTGCACCTCTTTAATCTGATCGAATAAATTTGGAGAGACTGCAATTCGAAGAGATCTAATAATCAAGGCATGATGCATTGCCTTTCTACTGAGAGCATCTGCAACTACATTCGCTTTTCCAGGATGATAAAGGATTTCACAATCATAATCCTTCACTAAATCTAACCAACGTCTTTGTCTCATGTTAAGATCTCTTTGATCAAAGAAATACTTAAGACTTTTATGATCGGTATAAATAGTGCACTTTACTCCATACAAATAATGCCTCCATATCTTAAGGGCAAAAACAACTGCTGCAAGTTCTAAATCATGCGCCAGATACCCTTTCTCATGTTCTTTCAACTGTCTCGAGGCATAAGCTATTACTCTTCCACGTTGCATCAATACACAACCTAATCCATTATAAGAGGCATCACAATATACAACCATATCTTCAGTACCATCGGGAAGTACTAAGATAGGTGCCTGACTTAACTTTAATTTAAGGATTCTGAAGGCTTGTTCATGCTCATCTTTCCATTCATACTTAATATTTTTACGAGTAAGCTTCGTGAGTGGAGTAGCAATTTTGGAGAAATCCTGGATAAACCGTCTATAATACCCGGCTAAACCCAGAAAACTCCTTACCTCAGTAGGATTGGTTGGGGGTTCCCATTTCATCACCGCCTCGACTTTGGTAGAATCAACCTTAATTCCCTGACTGTTCACAACATGACCTAGAAAATGAACTTCACGAAGCCAAAATTCACATTTCGAGAACTTGGCATAAAGCTTTTCAATACGTAACATTTGCAAAACTTGCCTCAAATGAAGTTCATGTTCGCCAGCAGACTTAGAATAAATGAGAATATCGTCAATAAACACAATTACAGATCTATCGAGCATTGGACGACATACCCGATTCATAATATCCATAAAAGCAGCTGGTGCATTAGTCAAACCAAATGGCATCACCACAAACTCATAGTGACCATATCTGGTTCTAAAAGCTGTTTTAGACACATCCTCTTCTCGAACCTTGAGTTGGTGATAACCAGAACGTAAATCAATCTTAGAAAAATAGCTGGCACCTTGCAACTGATCAAACAAATCATCAATCCTAGGTAAGGGATACCTATTCTTGATGGTAACTTTATTCAATTCCCGATAATCTATACACATACGCATTGTACCATCCTTTTTCTTAACAAACAAAATTGGAGCACCCCATGGAGAACTACTCGGACGAATAAACCCCTTATCTAACAATTCTTGTAACTGTTTCATCAATTCTTGCATTTCTGAAGGGGCAAGTCTATACGGAGTCTTAGCAATAGGAGTAGCTCCAGGGATAAGGTCTATACGAAACTCGACTTGCCTATCGGGTGGAATACCCGGTAGCTCATCAGGAAAAACATCGGGAAACTCCTTTACAACAGGAATCTCCTCGAGTTTTAGAATACTTTTCTGAAGATCTATCACGTGGGCCAAAAAGGCTTGACAACCACGTGACAAATGACGTTTGGCACGAGCAAAGGTACATATGGATAAGGAAGGCTTTTTCTTTTCCCCATAAATATCAATCACTCCCCCACTTGGAGTATTGATACGAATAATCTTTTTCTCACACTGAATTATAGCGTTATACCTACCTAGCCAATCCATACCCACTACTACATCAAACTCACCCATTGGCATTGGAATGAGATTAATAATAAAAGATTCATTACTAATCTGTAATTGACACCCACGGAATACATTAGCAACATAAACTATTCTATCATCTGCAACCTCAACATCCAGTGGAGTGTCTAACTCACTAAGGGGAACAGAGAATTTCTGACTAAACTTTTCTGACACAAAAGATCGCGAAGCTCCCGAATTGAATAATACGTGTGCAGGCATTAAATTTACAAGAAAGGTACCTGTCAGGACATCGGGGGCTCGCTGAGCTTCCTCAGCAGTGATCTGAAAGGAACGGCCCTTAGACTTTGGAACTTCTACAGCTTTCTTTTCTGAAGTTCTTCGAGGTGCTGAAGAAGTAGGCCGGTTCCCAAGTTTCGGACATTCTGATTTTATGTGCCCCGGTTCATAACAATTATAACATACACGAATTGGGTTTGGACAATCTCGGCCAAAATGACCTTCTTGCCCACATTGATAACATGCGTTGGTGCCAAACTTGCATTCTCCAAAGTGTTTTCGATGACACTTCTTACATTCAGCTGGCACTGGTCTATCATCCTTCTTTGCACTTCCACTCGGTCTAAACTTCTTTGATGAACAGGAACTTTGCTCACTTTTTCTTTTAGCAGCTGCCACTTGTTCGTCTTTCTTTAATTCCAATTCCTGGAATCGCGCCTCATCTATCATCTCTTCAAGTGTCTGACATCTCTTTGGAAGTACATACTTTCTGATTTCCTTTCTCAAGACCTTATGAAAATGATTCATAAGCATCCTTGGATTATCCATGTACTCTGGACAAAAACGAGCTCTATCCAGAAAATTTCCCACCAACTCATTCACTGATTCATTTGTTTGTTCCATAGCTAAAAACTCTTGACGAATTCTATTCAAATCTGCATCTTGAGAATACGTGCTTTCAAACATTACTTTAAACTCTTCCCAAGTTAATTTGCTAATAACTTCATCACCTTTAGTTCTACACTGTACATTCCACCACCACTTAGCACGATTCTTTAAAAGATTAGCTGCATACCTTACTTTAAACTTATTTGGACAATCCACAGTAGCGAATGCCCCTTCTACCTCTGAAATCCAACGATAACATTTAATTGGATCCAGATCACCATCATACTCTGGTGGGTTACAAGCTGAGAAATCTCTATAACTGATCTTTTTCTGCTCCTCTTGAATATTAACTTGTGGGATTACCTCTGGTCTGGGTATAACTACTTCTCCTCTCCCTTTCTGCATTTCTTCACTTACAATCTTTATTACCGTATCTGTAATCGTAGTCACCAAGAAAGGAAGAGATGCTTCTTGAGCTTGACTAACCTCTTTAGACACAAGGGATTTTATACCTTCCCAAGACAATTCAATGTCAGGAATAGGAGACCTTGGTCTTTCATTACTACCCCCTGTCTCATTCTCTTGGGCTCTGTTACCCGGATTAAATCCAAGAGTAAGATCTATTTCTCGCTCATCCATCTTTACTGAAAGTAGACATAATATAATTAACTCAACTTACTTAACAATCATAAGTCTACTTTATCTGTACTTCTAACATCTAACACTAACAATAGCCAATAACTTATCCTCTAATGTTTCGTGATTTTCATGGATACCCATATGGTAATATGATAATCATTGCGTTGGCCAGGCGCACTAATTACCATATTAGAATATAACATATCCAAAGTCCACACGACACACTTCGATTCAAAATCATTAGCACACATAATCTCATACACATAACAGTTCTAAATCATGCTCAATACAATAATTAAAGTGGTCTAAGATCAAGTACCCACTAATGGTGAATACCCGAATCCCTTAAACCGTGCTCTGATACCAACTTGAAACACCCCGAAACGTGAACAAATTTTTTTTTTTTTTAAAAAACATAACACTTTTAGTTATTTACACTTACTTATAATGGTCCCAAACACTGGCTATTACTTTACATTTGAAGTTAAACAACAAAATACAAACTTTCCTGAAAAGTGGATGAATACGATCGTATTCCTGGGAGTACGATCGTATTCGCTGGAGTACGATCGTATTCACAGGAATACGATCGTATTCCCCTTCACTTTCATGGACAGAACTAAATTTAAGGAATACGACTCAGGAGTACGGCGTACTCACGGGAGTACGATCGTATTCAGGGGAATACGATCGTATTCCCACTGCTTTCAGCAGAAACCAGAACCTGCATTTTTATGATCAAAACTCGACTTTCAAACGAGCATAACTTTTAAACCACGACACCTGGGATCGTAAAAATTTGCAGACATCTTTCAAATGGTCAAATGAACATAACTCAACTTTCACTTTTTCGAATTTCACAATAATTCTCATTTTGAGCCTTTGACTCAAATTCGACCATTTTAACCCAAAATGTTAATATGTCAAGTTCTAAACTACATCAATTCTGACTTCCAACTCTTGACTACACCATTCAACTGGACTTTAGAACTTGTGTAAACCAAAATCATTGACTTTCGACACCTTTGACCCATTTTGACACTTAGACACTTAGTGACCCATTTGGGCACCAAATTGACCCATTTCAATCTTTGACTATCTAATCACTTACACTTTTACTCAGTTGACTTTACAAAGTCAAACAAAACACTTTTCATTCACATTCACTTAAACTTTAACATTTCCAAGTCTCACTACATTTAGCTTTAACCAAAACATCAACTTTCACAAGTGAGACTTACTAACTTTTACAAACCTTGACTTAAATCTTAAACTTTACAAACGGGGGTGTTATTGTATCGTAAGCATGATCAAAAGGGATAAAACTCATTACCAACCAAGCAATGAGCTCCACCACTAGCTTTCCATAACCTTCTTTCCCGATTCTTCCTTTACCTTACTTGAACTTCCTGAAACATGTTAAACATAACACATAAGCATAAATGCTTAGTAAGTAATGGACTCTAACAATAAAAATCTGCAACAAGTTAAGGATCCATAACATCTAACATGCCGAATTCCGAAGAATTGACATCAAACTAAGCTAATGACAAAGTCATTACTTAGATACCACCAAGCGAATGATAAATCACTCCTTGGTTCCACATGTCCAAATACTTACCTTTTTACTTGCACAAACAATAACTTGAACTCTTTCACACTTGATCACCTATTCACATAATCACATAAACACTTATCAATTACACACTTAACTACTCTTTCTTACTTCTCACATGTAGATTATAAGTTAAATCCCATAACCTCCAATTATCTAACATAAGTTCCATACACATAACTACATAATCACATGTATTTGGGTAATTGAAACTAATTCTTATCATTAACACTTTCATACATCATAAACATCACTAACTAGTGATCAAACATACTCATAATAATTCAATTACCCACTAAACACATGATTATAAGATTATCAACATAACTAACACAATTAAATCATTCTTTCTAACTTATAAACATGTATGGAACTTAGATTCATTCAATTATCCAATTACCCATCAAAATCACTAACTTAGGGTTTATGTAACTTAAACCCTAACTCAAATTAAACAAGCTAGAGGATCACACATACCTTAGAATTGATGAATTGAAGATTAGAAACCTTTAATTACACAAACCCTAGCTTGATTCACCTCTTCTTCTTGCTTCTCTCTCTAAAATCGCCTCTCTCTCTCTCTAAAATGTTCTGTACGTATTTTACTTTCTGAATGTGGAAGGAAATAGAAGTTGCAGGATTTTACTTACAAATTTTCAACATTAACCCTCCAACTTTGCAAATATGACAGTTTCTACCCTCTAACTCAATTTCTTTACATAGTTAGTTTCACTAACTAATTCTAACACATAACCATTATTTCACATAACATAATATTATATACATATAATTAAATAACTAGATGCATATAATATAATTTAAACTTACAAAATTTGGGGCGTTACATACAAGATGTATATTTGATCTAGCTTTCCAATGTCTGAACCCTTACATGTACAATAAACACTGTAGGCTCTTACTCATGATTACAAGAACATAAGATTGTTATAAACTACTATTCAGGAATACAAGAAAACTATAGACCATACTCATGAATACAAGAATACAAGAATACTATAAATTAGAATACAAGACTACTATAGCTTAGAACCAAGAATACCATAGACTTAGAATACAAGAGGTCAATAGTATATTATATGCTTTGTGTGCAAGAAACAAGAATGCACGAAACTAGAATATGAGAAACAAGAATGCAAGGAAACTAGAAAACTAGATAAACAAGAAATAAGAAATAAGATATCAAGAGACTCCTCGAGTTCATACTTTTATACAAGATCATCTTGACTCGCTTACTGATTTTACAAATGTATAGGTTACATACGTCAAGAATTGCTTATATTTGCAACACGCATATTACTACTTTTCGGATAAAACCTATGAACTCACCAACAATTTGTTGATCCGTTTTAGCATGTATTCTCAGGTTCACAGCAGGGATACGATTACAAGGTATGCTAGCTCGAGTCGCATGCTTACAAATAATTGGAAATTTCTTTGCATTAATTTTGTACTACTAGTTATGTATTGAAATTTCTAGAATCATTTATGAACTCCAACTATGTTGTAAACATTTTGTTTTGGTAATATATCTATTTTTCAAACGTCTCATATAGATGTCGTTCATTATGACTTTGTGCAATGATCACCCGATTAGTCGCGTCCCGACCCTATTCGCTTCCGCACAGGTAATTTTGGGGGTGGCTTGTTGAGTATCGGTAACAAGTTTTATCTCTTGAATCATGCTCTATGTGGAATTACACCCCTTTTTGGAAACGTTCAATATCATGTTTTGACACTTGATGTAAAAGAATATAATTTAAGTCTTAGTTGTGTTTTGAATAGTAAAGTGATCAAGAAGTTTGGTTATGTATAAATATTAGTTGGTTTGAAGTAATAATTATCTTAAATGCTTATGTTCAAAGAAAAAGGGTATTATGGTTAAGTGTTATTGGCTTAAGTTTTAGGGTGACAATGATATTAAATGTTTAGTTTGACTTTAATAAGTCAAATGGGTTGAAAATGGTGAAAGTAAAATGGTTAGATTGGTTAATACTCAAATGGGTCGTAGTGGTGCCTGAATGTATCACCAAGAGGGTAAAGTGTTAAAAATAGTTAAAACAGTGACATGTTAACTTTTATTATTGATTTAGTATCACCTAGTTAAGTATGTTGGCAAAATAGGAAAGTCAGATTGTGGCTAGATTGAAACTTGACTTGTGTGAAAAAGTGCCAAAAGTGAGTATAAAATGGATTACGGTCCAAATTTTGATAAAAAGCGAATTTAAGGAAAGTGCAAATTGGGAAGTCTTTATATTCATGTATGAAATGTGCTCGCAAAGTTTCGTGGTCAAATGTTAAACGAGTAAAAAGTTAGGCAGCTTTGAAGTTCGTAGTTTGGTATTAAAAAGTGTTGGTTTGTGAATCTGGTGCAAGTTTGCTATAAAGGGGTCATACCCGACGGGTACATATATTATCCGGCGGGTAAAGTGTTACTCGGTGTGGTTACACGGCAGGTAAAGGTGTGTCAAACGGGTAGAGTGTGTACAAAACTTGACAAATGTTGAAGGTCGTGTGGACTGCATTGGTACCCGACGGGTACCCATGGCTACCCGGCGGGTAAGCCCGTGTTCCAACTATTTTTGTTTTGAGTTATATTATACACATAATAATAATAATAATAATAATAATAATAATAATAATAATAATAATAATAATAATAATAATAATAATAATAATAATAATAATAATAATAACAACAATAATAATAATACAGTAATAACTTAATTTAATTTGTAACAAGTTTTAAATGGATAGAATTATAAAAAAAAATGGTTCAAATTTTCGGGGTGTTTCAAGAATTAGATTATAGATTAGTTATATATTTAAATAGAAATTTTTTATTCTTTCAAATGCATGTTTATGACTCAAAGACAAATATTTCTTCGAATTTTTGGTTATTATCTAATTGTGAAATAGGTGATGATCCGATGGTTCTTACTCAAGGAATCTTTGGACTCTTAGTATTTTTATTTATTGAATCATCGTGGTTTTAGTATGAATAACAAAAATTTATTTACATACAAATTTGTATAAACATACACATCTACATGTCTAGAATATATATATATATATATATATATATATATATATATATATATATATATATATATATAAAGACGTATTTTAGCTTATTAGTTAATGATCAAAAATATTAATTTCCATAAGATTAGTTCAATTATATAAAATATATCATAGACTATATTGACTGTGTGAAAACATGTTTTTATAAACACGTAAATTATTTTGATAATATTAGAAGCATAGTGGAGACTTTTAATAGTCAACTAGTTTTAAGACCCGTAAAAACACGGGTTTTGTAAATAAAATTATTAAATAAATAAAAATTAGTATAGTTTTTTATACATACAATATCATATTGGTATATAAACAACTACTATTATTTTGTTTAAGAATTTTTAACTTGAAACTATTGTAAACCACTCATGATTTTAAACAACAAATTCAATCGTTTGAAATCGGACTATTATCATTTAATTTGACACATGAACGATATATGAAGAGCTTAAAAAAATTTATATGTGATATGTGTTTACTTTTCTAATATTACATTTTAAAGTCGTTGCAACTAACAAAAGGATATTATATACCAAGTATAGATATTACATTTTAAAGTCGTTACATTCGAAAGAATAATTTGTTTTATAAAATTATGATAACATATGCAATTTTATGATTTCAAAAAGTTACTCAAAAATGAAAAACCTATCACAATACAAAGCTGAAGCATTTCAAACATTTCAAGTTCTTTTTTATTAAAGTATTTAGTAAAACATTTTTAGCTAACATGTATATAAGTATATTAGTATTCTAAAGTATGAGATCATGCATACAAATTGTGGAGCATGTACAATAACTGCAATTAGTTGTACATAAAGAAAACCCAAAATCCATTACATATATTTAGAAAACAAACAGCAAGTCCAAAGATAGATATTAATAATATCATAAAAAAATCCATTACATTTAAGTTGGTATGTGAAACGGTGTATACTTCCTGATCACAATGTCCTTGATCCAACCTTATTAAGCAATTATTAAATGCATGTGTACTAACTGCAACACAAATCTGCATTTGATGCTAATCAAAAAAACTTGTCAGGTAAAAACCACATCGAACTTGGACAATAATGTCCTAGTCATGTTTTTTTTTAAGGGTAAGAAATATTATAAACAACCAACAAATTACATAAATACAAATGCAACTAAACTGCATGTGCAGGCTACATACAAACTAAAAACATAACATTATCCCTACACCCAATTTTAGAACTATACACTACAGAACTACATAGCTAAATTACAATTATTTCTTTTATACAACCACCTAAAGCCCCACTGGATTTAGAACACAAAAATGCAGCAGCCCTCCTTCCACAAACTTCACTGTCAGCATACACAGTGGTACAAATTACCCATTTGACTCTGCCATATTTTTTTCTCATGACCACGGTTCATTCATCCATCTATCCCACTCTATTTCCGCTCCTTTTACTCTTGATTTGATCCACTCGAAACTATGAATTTGGACTTCTTGAAACAGTCCCGCACTGTAACACCCCCAAATTTACGGTTCAGGGGAAGCAAGCTTTGGGGTGCTACTAATCCGGTAATCATCGCACAGAGGCACAGTGAGCATGTCAAGCTAGGATCCTGAAGGTCAACCCTAGTGTTGTTGTGTACCTGAAATGCATCACTAAAAAGCGTCAACCAAAAGGTTGGTGAATCTCACAGGTTTGTGACAAACAATAACAGGAATTTGTACACAAAACAATAAGTAATTTATTTTACGAATAAAAACAGTCAGTAGTAAAGAATTCACAATGTATGTATCAGTAAGTAAAGAATTTCCAAGTAAATAAGACAGTAAAGTATAATTGTACAAAGGTAGTAGGTTAGTAAGTAAAGATTTCACAAGTATAGTAAGGTCGGTGTAGTCTGCCATGAGCCATTATAGTCGAAGCTTAACAAGTCTATAATTTGCCCCCGTGAGTGCTAATCCAAAAACACTCATACGAAACGAGTAGAAAACGCCCGTTTATACGAGTACGGTTCGTGGTAGTGCATGCTACCCCGGGCGGGGATTGTCAGTCCCATATGGATCCATATACTAAAACTCGCTCTTATCCCATAACTAACAATTATGATTCAGAGGCCTTCATTGGATTAAACGTAACTCAAGCAGTTCAGTATATCGAGAAGTCTGTAAGTCTGTAGTCTGTAAGTCGGTCAAGTAGTATGTCTGTAAAGTCTGAAAGTCTGTAGTCTGTATGTCTGTAAGTTTGTATAGTAGTAAGTTTGTAAGACCATAAGTCTGTATGACGATAAGTCGGTAAGACTGTAAGTCTGTAATATTTTAAGTCCGTAAGACGATAAGTCCGTAAGACTGTAAATCTATAAAGTAGTAAGTCCGTAAGGTAATTAAGTCTGTAAAGTAGTGTGTTGTACGGTCTGAAAGTATAAGTTTGTAAAATAGTAAGTCAGTAAGTTTGTAAAATAGTAAGTCGGTAAGTTTGTAAAATAGTAAGTCTGTAAGTTTGTAAAATAGTAAGTCGGTAAGTTTGTAAAATAGTAAGTCGGTAAGTTTGTAAAACAGTGAGTTTGTAAGTCGGTAACAAAGTAAGTTTATGAGTCGGTCAAACAGTAACTTAATATGTCGGTAAAACTGTAAGTTTAATAGTCGGTGAAATAATAAGTACGTATAGTAAGTTTGTAAAGTAAACCAGTAAGGTCGGTAAAACAGTGAAGTTGGTGAGTCGGTATGACAGTAAAACAATAAGTAGATAAGTCGGCAAGGCAGTAAGTTTGTACACGTATTTCAGTAAACAAGTAATTTCAGTAAACAAGTAATGCATCTCCCCCAAAATAGTAAAACGGTCAAAAGGGGTCGTGAGACTCACCTTTGGGTGCTAGCGTTTCTAAACGCACGTGTTGTCCAGCAGTAACCTCCTAGTGTCCTAAACACGTGAGGTTATATGTATAAGTAAGTGACTAACAAATCGTTCTTAGTTCGTTGTTCAGTTAATTAGTATTTCTTGAGTCGTATCATTGGTTGCGTGTAAGTATATGTATATTCGTATATATATATAATTTGTCGTTGTCGTATATAAAATAATAGTCCAATAATCGTTATTAATTCAAAAGTTGTCGCGTCCAATGTTTTCGTATTAATTGAAGTAAATAATTGTGTACATAATTGTCTCGTGTCCGTGTACATTTTAGGTCCAATTTATGTGTCGTAAAGTTTTAAAGATTCATTATTTGTTTTTTTTTTGTATATAATTACTCGATCCGGAATATTAACCCAATTCATGTTTGTGTTTTAAAAATTATACGGCCCATTTATTAAAATAACACATCTGGCCCATTAAAGAAAATAAATAGCTTTGGCCCATTAATATTCACACATGTTCGGCCCGTTTACCAAACCCATTCCTTCGGCCCAGCAAACCCTGTTTCTGTTTTCAGTTCTTGGAATCGCAGCATGTTTTATTCCATGTTTAACAAAAAGACAGCTTACAAGTTTTATACTATGTGAAGCTTAACAAAAAAATGACTTAACACAATATTATATCATGTGAAGCTTTACCCAAAAATAGCTTAACACCATATTACACTGTGTGAAGTTTAACCAAAAATAGCTTAACACCATATTACACTGTGTGAAGTTTAACCAAAAATAGCTTAACACCATATTATACTGTGTGAAGCTTTTCATTGTGTTAACACAAAATTAGATGTGAAGTTTAAGAAAGAAAATAGCTTAACATGGTATTCTACCATGTGAAGCTTTTATAATAAATAGCTTAACATGGTTCATACCATATGAAGCTTTTAACAAATTAGATGCACATACTTATTTTGTATGTGAAGCTATTTCAAAATAAAGTTAACATGGAACTTTGTGTGTGAAGCTTCTAATAAATTAGATTCACATACATATTTTGTATGTGAAGCAATTTTAAAATAGAATAAAGTTAACATTCTGAAGATTTAAGTTCGCTAGGTGATCGGGTCAGTTAAAACCCAGTAAACCATTTACATCATCAAATTTTTAGCTATGATTTCGAGTTGTATTCTTTTACATATGTTTATGAACATCATCTCACAACAACTAAAAATATCATAACAAGTTTATATTCATCAAATTTTTGCATTCATGGTTTGTTTTCTTAAAAATTATTTTCAAGAAATTATTCCATCAATCATCAAATTGTTAAGTTTTACACATCATTTATGTTATATAAACACTATATAATACGAAATTTAAGCAAAGATTTAAGGATTGAAAAGTTTCCTCACTTTGGTTTTGATGATGATTAGGATGATGATGATGATGACCGACGGTGATGATGATGAAGATAAAATGATGATCGATAGATGAAGATGATGATGATTAATTGTTGTTTTCGCTTGATTGTTGTTGTTATTGTTGTTGTTGTTGATGATCTTGAAGAGAGCCGAGAGAGAGATCGAGGTAGATGAAGAAGAAAAATGAAATGAGGGAAGTGTTTGGTCGGCTTATTGTAGAAGAAACCAAGTCCAATAGTTGAAGCAAAATAATTGTGCCGACCTACTTTATTTTGTGACATTTTAGCCCGTGTTTGTTTACCCGATCGTATAAAATGTAATACTTTTAATTCTAAAAGTTAATAAAAGTATTTTCGAATTATTTTTGAGTTGAAGTATTTTTATAAAAATACTTATTGAAGTTATAAAATATAACTTGGTTTCGAGTGGTCTCAACTGAATAGAATCACATTTTTAAATGAAACAAAATGTGTTTAAATTGTATTCGAGTAAATAAATATTATTTTTTTTTAACAATAATACTTTACTTAGAAGTGTTTTGCATCGACGTCCATTTTGAGTTTTTGCGTTCAGTCAGATTGATTTATAATGATTATTAAATAATCATTTTTGGGTTATATATAATCATATATAAATAATACTTGAATACTTACGTATTACTTCGTACCGAGTACGAATAATTAAAGTTTAAATTAGGAGCTAATTTAGCCCCTTTTTGACCGGGTGTCACACGCACCTCTCAAAACTTTACCTCTAAAAACTTAAGCATTTCTATTGATCCAAATCACATAAGACGTGACCCAAATAACACTTTTCCAGAATTCTTTCTCTACTTTGTTACCCCTGTTTTGAGCCGCACCTTCCAACAACTCCTCAATATCTACTACACTTCACAATACCTTTTTACCTTCATAAAAGAAAGGTTCTAAATTTTCAGTTGACTTGCCAAAATATGTCTTACATATTTTTATCTTTCAGTGAATGCACCTACATAAATCACCATTTCATTGTAAATAATTGAGCTGAAAAATTAAATCCTTCAATTGATACCTGCAAAAATCAATCCATGCAAGGTGACCTTTATAACTATAACTACAATTGCAGTAGAAGAAAGTGATAAGAAATAAACTAATGGTAATAGTACATACACGTTTATAAAAAAAATATAACTAATAGTGTTAAAATAAGGGTATGTCAATGGAGATAAGTGAAAATATAAGTACTAAATCACTGTAACAGTTTCAATACCCCTGTTTTCGGCTCCAGAAACAGAGAATCTGCTTCTGAATAGAAGACTCCAAAAACACTGGGAAAGGTTTCTTTGAGGAAAGTATACAGTTCGTCTACAACTGCAAATAGATTGATATTTTTACCTGCAACAACAACAGAAAAAAAAAAAAAACTTACTGAATGCTTCACATGATGAGATGCTCTCAAATAGAAAAAATAATGGTTACCTTTAGCAGGATGTATAGTGTCCTATGAACTTACAAATTAAACAAAAGACATATAATCAAACAAACGGTTATATCTATGCTGAAACATACCAATTATCAAACATGGCCATAATCAGTTATATATACATCAGATTGACAACCTTGAAACTCATATCAGAAGCAAGTATAAACAATTGAAACCCAATATCAACCCATGAGAAATGGGTTGTTGGTTTTTGTCAAAGTAAGCTTAGATAGAAAATTAGAGGTTTAAAGAATACAGGAGGTACAAAATTAAGTTCACAACCTTAAAGAGTATCATATAACTAATACATGTAAAAAGTACCTTCGTATGCAATATCAACCACCAATGACCCGTGTAAAAAATCTTGTTGTTATTCTAACACATAATCCAGGTAAAAAATCCAAGATCTACATCCACCATTATAAGAAATCATGTGTACACACCCTTTTAAGGGGATAGATGCTTACCATTTAGCTGTTTACGCCATGGTGAGAACAACCTAAAATAAAAAATAATCAGTCAACAATTACAGACCTATTCAAAGATTTCTATTTCTTAGAAATTATTTCCATTCTATGTGGAATTTCATCGGTAAAAAATATCATACATACCTACAACTCTATTTGTCTTAGACATTTCATCGAACACCTTTCATGCACTTGCATAATCACCATTTAATTGTAACTTGATGCACCTACAGTTGAGCCAAATATAAATATCATGAAATTTGATCTTTGAAACTTGCAAGCAACGAATGTCAAACACAATCTCATTACTACATGAAATTAATACGTAGCATATTCATTAAATCGTAGCCATTAACGCTTGAAATAATCAAATACTCACCTCTTAATTCTGAGGCCGCATATGGTCCCACATGTTGCTGGACTTTAGATAAAATATACCATCCAACTTCAGTCCCCATTTCTATTCAATCAGCTACAACACTTCAAACAATAGATTTACACAATTAAACAACCTAAACACACACGTATATATAACTTAACATGACATGATAGATATAACTTAACAGGTCAATATAAAAAAATTTTCTTAATAAGCTTTCCTTCTTCTAAAGTCTGAAAATATTTTGTTGAATCGCCATGTAGAGAACGATCGAGAAAGAATATGAATGTAAAGAACTCATGTGAAAGAAGATGAAGTGAAAATCAAGCTGAAGAAGCAAGATTGGATAAATGAGAGGTTTAATTTTTGGGTGAAAAAAACATTCAAATTCGTCAAAAAATTCATAAACCTTGAGAATAAGTGGAAATGGCTTACCTGTGTGGATGCGGCGGTTGTACCTCGATTTTGATGAAAACCTTTGGGATACAACGATGGTTTCGGTCGTAGGGGGTGGTGGTGGTGGACACTTTCAGGCGAGGTTGGTAGTTGTGGATATGAATAGTTTCAGCACTTATGGTGTTTTGTGTGTTTTTTTGTTACTTATATGGGTGAAGTATGAGTGAGGAATGTGGGTGATTTAAATTCTCGATAGTAGATATTCAAGAATTGCAATAAACACATATTATTACATATCTAGGAACTCACAAAGTAAGCAAAAGATAAATTTATCAGTCCACATCCTTATTATTAAAATATTTTTTAATGTTATATTTTTAACCCACAATTATTACATAGGGATGACATCGGCCTTTTAACCATAGGATGACATCAACCTTATAACTTGACACATCAGCTTCATGACATCAGCCAAACTCCCCTTTATTAGTATAGATAGATACTCAAGAGTCAAGACCATGGGAGTTGATAAATACAACATGAAAATTGTTTCATGCACCACACAGTACAACAGTTTTAGCTTACTGTACAAATATGCAAAAACATGTTTTTGATGTATGAAACAATTTAAATGTTGTATTTATCCCGATTCCCAAAGACCAAACCTACGTCCAATCTTTTCAAATCTAGAATTGGGCTTATTGGCCCATAAGACACAAAACCGTATATAAAATGAACTGGCACTTGAGAGTTGAGAGTTGAGCTTATTAGCTCGTGCAAATCCAATAAGCCTGTAGAAGTCAAGACCGAACCAGAGCCCAACAAAGGTGATATGAAATTATGAATTACTCCCTGTAAGGCTGTAAGGGGTTAATACACGAATTAGTTTATGTACTTAATAAAAATGTTTAATTTTGTCATCAAATTTTATTTTATTTAATTGAATTACTTGACTTAAGAAATCGGGTTACAAGTGAGATATCCCCATTGTAACTAAATTGATGCAAAATTACTAAACTGATGGTATTAAGAAATGATGTATTATATCCATTTGTATTTGAAGAATGCTCAAGAGAAGATAATTTATATGATGAAATAAATAAAATAGGATATTATTTTACAAAAATGAAAATTACGTAATGAAATTGAACATTTCGAAAACTATAGTAACTAACATGTGTATTTACATATTATGTGGCATGACTTGAATGAGTGATTAGAAACTTAAGTAATAATTTAATCAACTATTGAAATGTTAACTAATTCAATTGAACAAAATGAAAATTTGATAACAAAATTCAACATTTTAATAAACCAATCTGTGTATTAACCCCGTATAAATCTCGTCTCTCTAGAGTTTAGACCATCTCTTATGTGGGTCCTATTTTTATTTAAAAAAGTTACATTCATTTATTTAAGAAAAACAAAAATAAAAACTATTTGCCATTTCTAAAAAAATGTCATATTAAGGCTAGAGATGTAAAACGATTTTTAATTCACTATTTCAATTTCATCATTATTTATTTATTTATATATATATTTTTTCTTCAAGTATTATTACCAACATTTCAAACTAGACACGTGTTAGGCAAGTCCTTCGTCTTAGGCATAGTCCTTCGTCTTAGGCAAGTCCTTGCAAGGATACTATACACGAGGTGAAATCCTTCTATCTGTTTTAGATGTCTTCATTTTTGGCAAGATGGACGGAATACGTGGTGTGGGGCAATATATATACATAATTTAAAATATATAATAAGGGTATTATTGATATATGTGGGGTATAAAAAGTTCAGTCTTTCAGTTTATTACTAGATCATAACCCGCAAATTTTGCGGGCTAATACATGATTTTACAATAAAAATGTTTTATTATTGTTTTACTACATTTGAAATCTTTATAGACACGTATCTTATTACATTGAAGTTTATGACTTGATTAAATTTAAGGATACACACAAGGGCGGATTCACATGGTTAGTACGTAGGTCAGTTGAACCACCTTGACTCTCATTTGTTTGTGGAAATTAAGTAGCAACTTTTGTTTGAACTACGTTATATTAATATAATGAACCACCAGAAATTAAAAGAAGTTAAGTTTTGCTTAGTGGTCAACTTATGTTTTGATTGGTGGTAGATGTCATAAGGTGTTATTAGATTAGTTATTATTTAGTTAAAAAGCCTTAGGCATTTGATGGTCTAGATTTGTTAATAACCGGCGAACTACAATGTAATATGGCTACCACATGATTTAAATACAAAGGTTAAATTATATTTGTATTTTGACGTAATTTTTAAGTTGACATAATCTTGTGGTAGATATTGCATAAATGTTTTGAATGAAAAAGATAGATGTACATGTGTTAAGTTTATCAAATATGATGAGTTCAAATTAATCGAAAATATGTAGTTTTTTTAATTTATAATTTTACTCTACATATCGTAGATTTTAACGATAGTAAAATAATTGATATGTGTTATGTATCTTAGCTATTTATTTGTAAATTGTGTGATAACTACATAGGTTTAGATCGTGTAATGGGTGTCGAATTATTCCTTCGTGGTACACATATTAAAAAAATATATATTGACGATGTCAACTTTTCCCTAGTCTTTCATAAAGGTGTTAATATTGATTTTTAGTTGTTTATAACTTCCATAATACATCATAATATAGAAATCAGTGAGTTCAAATGAAGAGAAAAGCCGTCGAGGTTGTACTCATTTTCGTGAACTGTTAATAGTAATACTGAATTGGTGGATGAATTTGATAATCTTTGTATCAAAGGGGTTGACTATTATGTAAAAGATGATTTTGTTCATATTACCACGTTTGTAATAGCATTAAGACTTATTAATGGCTAGCAGGCTAGGTACATGGTTTTGACTTGGTCCATTTGATGATGTTTAGTCGAACAAATTTTATGATAATCATAGTGTAGGTGAGAATATAGCAAAGTCTTAAAGCAAATTGTTCTGTAATACTATTTTTATAATTTTTCCCTGTTTAAAATCAATGAAACTTGACGCTGATAATGATATCCTCCATGATGAATAAAGAGATAGACAAGATAATTGCATCTCAAATTTATGACAACCATTTATCTTATTTAAGCACATAAATAGAGTCTATAGCCTTAAACTTGTATTATTATTTTTTTTATAAATGTCTTCTGTATATCAGTATATGTATGTTTATAAATGGTATAGTGGACATAAATAGAGTCTATAGCCTTAAACGGTTGAGGAAAGTGGTATACTGGACATGATCTGTTTGTAACAAGGTGGTATACATGACAATGACACTCCATTAATTAAGGATTTTAAGTACAACTATTGTAAATGATAATGTTGAGTGTAAGTATTAGAGGGTGTTTGGCCGAGCAGTCGAGAGAGGGCTTTTAGCTTTTTAGAGTTTAGCTACCACTAAAAAGCCTTTTTGTTAATTTACTTCATCCAAACACAAGTTGCTTTTTAGCTTTTTAAATTCTTAAAAAGCTATTTTGGAAAAGCCATAAAATCTTGGCTTTTTAGCTTTTAAGGTTAGGAAAGTCTTGCTTACAGCATAAGCTAATCCAAACACCATCTCCAGAATTGCGTTAGCTTACAACATAAGCTAAAAAGCCAAAAAGCTAAAAAGCCAAAAGCTGAAATTTAAAAGCTAGGCCAAACACCCCTTTACATAATGTAAATTATAAAAAATCAACCTATAGTATTTAAACCCAAAATATTTTACGAACCTTCAAAACTCACCCTCAAAACTATGTCATCCAACATTTCAACCTCTAGCAAAAGCATTCTTCGCCAATCTACCAGATTTAGTGTTCATGAAATACCAACATAAGCCTTGAAAAACTAAACATTTTGAGGAGCACTTGACATGAGCAGTGTAAGAGTTGACAAACTAACGTGTAAAACGTGTTTTATCTTATCTTCTTGGCAGACTATAAATCAAGTTACAGTAAGAACTTGTAGACTAATAAAATATGGTGACTTATAAGTGTGATTAAACTAATCTACCATGATAACCCAGATAAAACTACATCTAATAGGCAGTGTTACACGTCATACAACTGGATTTTTTTTCATCTATTGTGTCCATTACACCCCGCAACATGATAAGGATCTCTTCGTCCATTGCCGGGGCAACAAATAAGAAAATTAAAAAAAAATAGGTGGAACAAAATTATCTCAAATGTAACTTATTATTACAAACATAGATAAGAAGAATATACCTCAAATACATGTATAAATGGGTCGGGTAACACACACTTTTATGCCAAATCTTTTACATGTTTGACAAAACTTGCTTGGGTCAGAGTTGTACCAAATTGAACACGTACATAGATCATTTACAATGCTATCACCAAGATATCAGTTTGATCAGTGGTAGCCAAAAATTTATAACTACATTAACTCGAATGTGGAACAACCACCTGTTAAGACATGGCAAATTTAAACGAAATGCTAATCGGCCAATTCTAACTCTAATAATGAACATATCACACTAATGTTAAAGTATATGCTAACCTTTTACCCGCCAATAGCTTCTACATATGGATATCTGTACACCTCCAATCTGCAAAACTTTAAGAGCTAGTTAGCTTAATATAAGCCCAATACATTACCTAGGAGTTTAACACATAAGTCTGAGTAAGTGACGTTTTGGGATAAAATACTCTTGGAGGTTGTATACTTATATAGTTGTATGCGTTAAATATTCAGTTGAGGCAAAAAAAAAGTGTCCAATTTGAACGAACTTGGCGAGCTTTGATATGTAATTAAGAAGGTTGGCTAGGTAGCAGGTCAAACGCAAATTTTTCTATGCAAGCATGTCAAATCAATTAGAATCGACATGAAAATCAAGATTTTTACAAACTCACAGGTGGTGATATATACCCAAAGAGCTGACCTCCATCGACCTATTTAACTTCAAGAACATTAATGTCACACCCCGCCAAACGGTAATTACAATTACATAGAGTGGTTTGCGGAAGCTTAGTGACGTGGCGGGGGTGCGAGCAGTAAAAACAACCAACAGTTACATACATACTCAGAGCATATGATTATCGCAGAACGAATATAGATTAAGATGCCATTAGTTAAAGTTTTACAAAAGGTTACCACTTGAAAAGTGGTAACAGTAATAGTAGTAGTTGAAATCAGTATTTCATAAAATACATAATATCAAAAGTAGATTTCATAGGTATGACTGCAGTAGTTGCAGTTATACAGAGGAAATCCATGTGTCCCAAAAGTAGTGGCATCCTAACAAGTCCAGGGTAGTCCGTCCTGATATGCATGCAGATCTTACTTACGCTGCTAATTCCCTGAAAAACATAGAGTAAAACGTCAACAAAATTGTTGAGTGAATTCACAAGTTTGTTCGTTAAGTAGGAAACACAAGTTAAACATTTAAGAATAACATTTCCAATAAGTGTTGTTTATCAAGTAGGAAACACCAGTTATTAACAAATAACATTTCCCAAATCAGTTGTAGTTGTAATAGGAAACACAGGTTATTTCAATCAAGAGATAACATTTCCTAATTTAGTCATTAGTAGGAAACACAGGTTAACCTAGATAAAGATTAACATTTCCAAATCAGTGTACGTAGGAAATCACTTCCTAAACAATAGTTTTGTGGGAATATTTAGACGGTGATCCCTTGAAAGGTGAGCTAAACCTGTCAAGTAAGGTAACCCGATCTAACCCTATAACCAAACCACAACCCTAATCTGTTGTTGTTTGCCATGCTGGACAATTAAGTATACGCTCCCAAATCCGTAGGAGGGTCGTCACGGCGATAGTACTTTCCGTATACTCAGTGGCTAGAGTCACCTAGCTAATGGTTATAGTCTGTAGCCATAAGGTCTTTTATGCACTACATCGTTCAGCCTAGATCTGTACCAAGATTCGTTGTCTAAATTCCCAAAATAGTATGAAAACATTTCATAAATCATAGTTCAAGTAGTTGTGTGAAATACCCTTTCCCAAACAGTCACGTATGAAATACCCTTTCATAAACAATCAAGTAAATACATACAGTATTTAAAGCAGTTGTCGCATGCAGTTATACATACGATTTCTATGTTTTCCACCCCGAGTTTTAAAAGCATTAAAACAGTGAAAAGGGGTTTGTGAACTCACTGTGAGTGCTCGGATATGAATGCTAGCGAGATATGATAGCGTAGCCCAAACGTAATCAACCTATACACAATATTGTATTAACCATAAGTACATAGTTTACTTACGTTAATAATTCGTTTGTTTGAAGAGATTATCAATTTCTTAAGTTTGTGTACGTTGTTGATGATTGTTGTTGGAAATAAATAATATTTTTCCCAAGTTATATTTGTCTGTCGAATCGTCCGAAATGTGTAAGCATATATACATATATATACTTATATAGTTGGATATATATATATATTCTCGTATATATTAATTGTTCGTTGTTTAGGTTTCCAAAAACTCGCTTTCGTTCGTTTGTTTCCAAATTGTAATCTCGTTTTAGTCTCATCGTACATCCCATTCATTTGTCATAAGTCCGTGTGTATATATATATATATATATATATGTATAGAAGTGGGTTACTCGTAATCATTTTCGTTTAATAAATAACTTCACACTTCCAAATTCGTCGTATACGTTTAATTAAATCATCGTTAATGATTTTAATTCGAGTTTTGACGATACAAATAAACGTATAAAGTTTTGTCATCCATATATATATATATATATATATATATATATAAAAACGTTTGTAAACCATGTTAAACATATATATTTATCGTACTCGTTCCAATACTCATTGCGTTTTATGGTTAATCCGAAAGTGTCGTTTTTGTATATATATATGTAGATATATATATATATATATATATATATATATATATATATATATATATATATATATATATATATATATATATATATATATATAATGTTAATGTTTTCAGATTTAGCTATGTTGCACCGTTTTGGCCATAACTCTCTCATACGGACTCGGATTTGGGCGATCAAGCTGGCGAAACGACCGCGACTCAGAGGGCTACAAGACTACATAGCCGATCTGCTGTGTTTACTCAGCCGTTCGGCTGTATATGTTGAGCCGTTCGGCTTCTTCATCTAAGCCGATCGGCTGGGTGTTCCAGTCGAGTCCTGTTCCGTTTTTGAGTTCTGAAGTCCGAATTTGATGTATTTTTATGCTATGATTTGAATGTTTTTCATGTTTGTATGTTATCTATTATCATTATATATTATCATAACTCATTTTTTTTTTTTTTACAAGTCTCTACACATGAATTTGGTGATTTCAACTTTTGGTTTCTTAAAACCTTCTTCAAGAACAATCAATGTAATCATCAAATACATATGTTATATATACAGATTATGATGTAAAAGTATGTTATACTACGAAATATAACTATAGAAATCAAAAAGGAAGTGATTTCTTACAACAAGATTGTGGATATGATGATGATAAAAGACGATGATGATGATGATGTTAAGTTGGTTATGCTCCTGCTGCTTGTTCTAGCTTCTCCCAAAGATGAAGAACAATATATATTTATCGTACTCGTTCCAATACTCATTGCGTTTTATGGTTAATCCGAAAGTGTCGTTTTTGTATATATATATGTAGATATATATATATATATATATATATATATATATATATATATATATATAATGTTAATGTTTTCAGATTTAGCTATGTTGCACCGTTTTGGCCATAACTCTCTCATACGGACTCGGATTTGGGCGATCAAGCTGGCGAAACGACCGCGACTCAGAGGGCTACAAGACTACATAGCCGATCTGCTGTGTTTACTCAGCCGTTCGGCTGTATATGTTGAGCCGTTCGGCTTCTTCATCTAAGCCGATCGGCTGGGTGTTCCAGTCGAGTCCTGTTCCGTTTTTGAGTTCTGAAGTCCGAATTTGATGTATTTTTATGCTATGATTTGAATGTTTTTCATGTTTGTATGTTATCTATTATCATTATATATTATCATAACTCATTTTTTTTTTTTACAAGTCTCTACACATGAATTTGGTGATTTCAACTTTTGGTTTCTTAAAACCTTCTTCAAGAACAATCAATGTAATCATCAAATACATATGTTATATATACAGATTATGATGTAAAAGTATGTTATACTACGAAATATAACTATAGAAATCAAAAAGGAAGTGATTTCTTACAACAAGATTGTGGATATGATGATGATAAAAGACGATGATGATGATGATGTTAAGTTGGTTATGCTCCTGCTGCTTGTTCTAGCTTCTCCCAAAGATGAAGAACAAGATGAAGATTGAAGATGATGGTGAATATTGATTTGTGTGTGTGTTAAAATGATCGCAGGAGAAAAGAGAGGGAAAGAAAAATGGGATACGGAGCATGGTTTGGAAATGATATGGTCTCCTCAATTATTTGAGGTTGGTGCAAATTTTGGTACCTCAATCTCGAGTACGGGTATAATTTTAGCAATATAAAATATAACATTTTATATTTTTATTTTGTAGATGCTCTCCTGGTTCGTAATATATTTTCAAAATAATGAGGTTATCATTATTTTTGATAGTTGTACATTTTTGTACATTTTACTGCGCGCAGTTAATTGAGCGCCAATTTTCAGTAAATTTAGGATTTCATATTTTGAAGTAATGTTCTAACTTCTTCCAAACGAACGAGAAAATTTTCATTTTTATGATTCAACCTTTTATGTGCGTTTTAGAATTGTTTCTGTTCGTTATATAATACGTTTTATGTTAAACGTATAATTGAACTATTTTATCTATATGTTATAGATATATAAATACTCGAAATTAATAATCGAATTATTAATTATTTCATGTTACCAAATCTGGTTAATTATTTTTGTCGGCTTCGTTCCGATACGTTCGTACGTAATTTATAAATAACTACGTATCATGTAATACTTTTTGTATTATTGTTTAGGGCTCGCTAGACTCATATCACATCATAGGTTTAGTTTAAAACAATCGCAGGGAATTAGCGTAAGAAATGCATGTAATTAAGTATAATTATATACCTAATTTGGAGGAGTGTCACATTCTCCCCCCGTTAGTGAAATCTCGTCCCGAGATTTAAGTCGAGCCCTGAGTCTCAGTCACGCTCTCAAATAGGTTGGGGTATTTCTTTCGCATTTCATCCTCTCGTTCCCAGGTAAACTCTGGGCCATGTTTCGAGTTCCAACGAACTTTAACCAGTTTGATTCGTTTGTGTCGAAGTTTCTGCGTTTTAGAATCCATAACTTCAACAGGTTCCTCCACAAAGTTAAGTTTTGAGTCAATGAAGACTTCGTCAGGAGGAATGATAAGTGTTTCATCAGAAAGACACTTTTTGAGGTTGCTAACGTGGAAAGTATCGTGTATGCTACTAAGCTCTTGCGGTAGTTTGAGCTTGTAAGCGACAGGATCAATCCTAGCAAGGATTTCAAACGGTCCGATGTATCGTGGGTTCAGCTTTCCTCGTTTGCCAAATCGTGCTACTCCTTTCCAGGGAGATACTTTGAGTAGGACCTTGTCCCCTACTTGAAACTCAAGAGGTTTACGGCGGTTATCAGCGTAACTCTTTTGTCGATCTCGTGCCGCTTTCAGTCGGCTCAATACTTGAGTTATTTTGTCAGTGGTTTCCTGGACAAGTTCGGGTCCAGATAGTTGTCTGTCGTCCAACTCTGCCCAACAGAGTGGTGATCGGCACTTGCGTCCATATAACGCCTCAAATGGTGCCATCTGTATACTCGTGTGATAACTATTGTTGTAAGAGAATTCAGCTAGAGGTAGGTGAGTATCCCAGTTACCTCCAAAGTCTATCACACATGCTCGCAACAAGTCTTCGAGCGTCTGTATAGTTCGCTCACTTTGGCCGTCAGTCTGCGGGTGATAGGCAGTACTCATATCAAGTCGAGTACCCATTGCCTGTTGTAATGTTTGCCAAAAGCGAGAAGTGAATCGTGCATCTCTATCAGAGATGATGGATAGTGGCACACCATGCCGAGAAACAATCTCTTTAATATAGATTTTAGCTAGTTTCTCCATTCCATCCGTTTCCTTAATAGCGAGGAAGTGGGCTGATTTCGTCAATCGATCGACAATCACCCATATGGCATTTGCTCCCGATGCCGTTCTAGGTAACTTCGTAATGAAGTCCATTGTTATTTGCTCCCATTTCCATTTGGGCAACTCAGGCTGTTGCAAAAGCCCAGACGGCTTTTGGTATTCCACCTTTACCTTCGAGCAAGTTAAGCATTTACTAACGTAGGTGGCAATGTCACGTTTCATTCCAGGCCACCAGTAGAAGCCTTTCAAGTCCTGGTACATCTTGTCCGCACCAGGATGTATCGAGTAATTGGACTTGTGCGCCTCATCCAAAATCAGCTTGCGTAACTCATCTACGCATGGTACCCAAATTCGGTTCATGAAGTATAACACTCCGTTGTCCTTTTTCTCGAGTTGTTTTTCCATCCCTTTCAAGGATTCATCCTTAAGACGTTCGGGAGTGAAAGCAAGTTCTTGAGCTTCACGAATTTGAGTAATGAGATTCGAATGGATTGTCAATCCCAAAGCTCGAACTCTTCGAGGTTTGATTCGTTCCTTACGACTCAGGGCATCTGCTACTACGTTAGCTTTACCCGGGTGATACTTTATTTCACAGTCGTAATCGTTAAGTAATTCGACCCAACGTCTTTGTCTCATGTTAAGTTCCTTCTGGTCGAATATATGTTGTAGGCTTTTATGATCGGTGAAGATCGTACACTTTGTACTGTATAGGTAGTGTCTCCAGATCTTTAGTGCAAAAACAACGGCTCCCAATTCCAAATCATGAGTCGTATAGTTTTTCTCATGCACTTTTAGTTGTCGTGATGCATAAGCAATGACCTTTTCATTTTGCATCAGTACGCAACCCAATCCCTGATGCGAAGCATCACAGTAAACAACAAAGTTGTCCACTCCTTCAGGTAGGGATAGTATGGGTGCGCTGCTCAGTTTCTGTTTCAATATCTGGAATGCCTTCTCTTGTTTCTCATTCCACTCAAATTTCTTGTCTTTCTGAGTTAATGTGGTAAGTGGCTGAGCTATCTTTGAAAAGTTTGCGATGAATCGCCTGTAATAGCCAGCTAGACCCAGAAATTGTCGTACTTCCGTTGGGGTTTTCGGTGCTTCCCAGTTGTTGATTGCCTCAATTTTGGATGGGTCTACATGAATTCCCTTGTCATTTATCACATGACCAAGGAATTGAACCTCTCGTATCTAAAATTCGCACTTAGAGAACTTTGCATAAAGCTTCTCTTTTTGTAGTAGTTCGAGAACAAGCTTCAGATGTTGCTCATGATCCTCTTTCGATCGTGAGTATACCAAGATGTCGTCAATAAACACAATGACGAATTTATCTAGATAGGGTTTGCATACTCTATTCATCAAGTCCATGAATACTGCTGGTGCGTTGGTCAGCCCAAAAGGCATGACTAGAAACTCGTAGTGACCGTAACGAGTCCTAAAAGCAGTTTTCGGCACATCCTCTTCTCGTACCTTAAGTTGATGGTAACCAGATCGTAGGTCAATTTTTGAATAATAACTTGACCCTTGCAGTTGATCAAACAGATCGTCAATGCGTGGTAACGGGTATCGGTTCTTGATAGTTACCTTGTTCAGTTCTCGGTAATCGATGCACATCCGCATAGATCCATCCTTTTTCTTGACAAATAGGACCGGAGCTCCCCAAGGTGAAAAGCTCGGACGGATGAATCCCAAGTCTAGAAGTTCCTGTAGTTGTGTAGATAGCTCTTGCATTTCCGAGGGAGCTAGACGATAAGGTGCTCGTGCGATAGGTGCGGCTCCTGGCACCAGGTCAATGTGAAACTCAACTTGTCGTGGGGGTGGCAATCCCGGCAACTCATCAGGGAACACTCCTGGATAGTCGCGTACAATGGGCACATCGTCTATACGTCGCTCCTCGGTTTTCTTTTCTACAACGTGTGCCAGAAATGCTTGGTACCCCTTTCGAAGATACTTACTGGCCTTCAAGCACGAAATCATTTTTGTGGCACTCTTTCGTTTCTCACCTTGAACCACAAGTGTTCCTCCTGTTGACAGTGGTAAGCGAACCATCTTATCATGACATATGATCTCCGCGCGGTTCTTAGATAACCAATCCATACCGACTACAATGTCAAAACTTCCCAACTTAACCGGTAGTAAGTCTATTTCGAAGAGATGACCTTCTAACTCCAAGGTACATCCCGGTACTATTTCTCCTGATTCGATCAACTCACCATCGGCTAATTCTATGGTATACTTGTTGTCTAATTTATGGGATTCAAGTTCTAATAGTGGTCTAAACTCAGTAGACACAAAACTTAAATCAGCACCCGAATCAATTAACACAGAGGCATAATGGTTGTTTACGAGAAACGTACCAGTGACAGTGTTGGGGTCCTGGCGTGCCTCTTGTGCTCCGATCACGAATTCCCTTCCTTGAGCTGGTTGATTGTTGGTACCGCGGTTGTTGTTGTTGTTGCGGTTTTGGTTGTTGTTGAGCTTAGGGCATCGGTTGCGGTAGTGTCCTTGCTCACCACATTCAAAACATCCCTGGTTTTGACGCTCAGTGTTTGCCCGTGGGGGAGGGTTAGTTTTGCATTCTCGGGTTCTATGTCCCCATGCCTTACAGTTTCCACAATACCCACACCCGCCTTCGTGGTGTCGGTTGCACTTATCACATTTGGGTTTGTTACCCAGGTATGGTTTCGAGTCGGTAGTAGTGGCAACATATGCTTTCGCATTTCCAGAATGTTTCTTGTTTTGCTGACCTTGGCGATCAGCACCACTACCGTTCCACTTTCGCTTTGCACCACCAGAACTACTAACATCAGTACTGTTCGGTTCACTTTTTCCCGACACAGCTTTCTTAGTCAGATTTCCCATCCTGACTGCCTCATCAGTCAAACTTTGTGCTAGTGTAACAGCGCTCCTGAAAGTGTCCGGTTTAGATGATGTCACCAGACTGCGGATTTGTGGTACCAGACCGAATATGTAGCGTTCGATACGCTTATACTCGGGAGTCACCATATGTGGCACTAGACGTGCGAGTTCCTGAAACTTAGTGGTGTACCCAGTAATATCAGCACCAATCATGGTGATGTTCCACAACTCTGTTTCTATTTTCTGCATCTCACTGCGAGGGCAGAATTCCTCCAATATCAGATTCTTAAATGTTCCCCATGACATTGAATAAGCAGCTGGTCGACCAAGTGATTGGATCTGATTGTTCCACCAAGTGAGCACTTTGTCAGCCAAAGTGCAAGCAGCATACTTCACCATACAGTCAGGTGAACAATCACTAATATCCAATACCGACTCAGTTTTCTCTATCCAGTGAATCATACCAATTGCACCCTCGGTGCCACGAAAAGAAATCGGCTTACAAGCCTGAAATGTTTTGTATGAACACCCTCGGCCAGCATTCATGGTTGTCTCAGTATTAACAGGGGTAGATCCACTGTTGTTAACTACGGGTTCGCGATTACGGCTTGCCTCATATTCAGCAATACCTTCAGCTATTCTTCGTGCGATCATTTGTTCGGTGGTTTCAGTGGGTGGTGGTGGAGGCGTAGTCGTCTTTTGACTGTTTCTAGTAGCTCGTCGTTTGGGAGGCATGATTCAGCTCTGCGATGAATAAAATGCAGAGTGTTAATGTTGAGATATTGAATGTGAATAGATCAAAGATTCACATTTGATAGAAATGAATGACATGAAAAGATGAATGAATAGAATTTTACAACAAGTGCCTTACAACTTTGAAACGCCCACATGTATCTAGCATAATATAATCACGTTGGCCAGGCGTCATTATATAATGTCCAATACATATTTCTTTTCATTGTCGTTTAACACTGTAAATTTCAGAGGTTCTCAAGAATAATCAATCATCAAGCTGTAAAATGTTTCAGGGTTTACAAGAGTTGGTCACAAAGTGTCGATAAAGTATAGGTTTAATCACAAGTCGACAGTTGTAAGAGGAAATAACATGGTTGATAATAAGCATAATGAATACGAGACGTAAACCAAGCATACATTATATATTAAAGATCGTAACGCTGTTACATGAGTTTAGTACAAAATGAGATGGGATTTCTAATATACCCATCGATGGTTAGCGTTATACAAAAGATGATGGGTTTCCTATACATATACCCATTCTACTAACAAAGTTCCATCCAACATACAGCTCGTCCATAATTAATACATACATATATTTCCCCAAAAGTAATAGTCTAATATGGTGTAGGCACAACCGCCATACATAGTCCTAACGGAACCATGGGAAATACATCCTAACCGCAACCATCACTGCTGCAGTCATCACACACACACTAGCTACAATCTCTGACACCCTAGCACGCCTCTCTAAAGCTGCAACGCGTGCACGGGTGGATGCTAGACTCTGCCAGTCTGTCAGACGGTGAGTCTCCACAAAATCCATCCTCTGATGGAGCATAGCCATATCCATATCAGTACGGGAGGCATCGCTCAGTAACTCCATCACATCTCTGCTTCTGCTAGATGATATCCTAAACATGGTGTGGACCACAGCCACAAGAGTAGGCACAGTGAGCTCCAGAGGCTCACCAGTGAGATATGCAGATGGTGGTGAGTGGGAGGACTCTCCAAACTCAAAGGTCGAGGGAATACCCTCTAGTGATCTCCACTCTCTCAATACTCGAGGCATCCAGTCCAGATGAGAAGGTCGAAGCCTCTTCTGTGGCGGCTCGACAACTGGAACCTCAGGCTCAGTCACTGGCGACTTATCGCGCGGCGCGAGTGGTCCCCTGGGAAAATCCCGAACACAAATCCTAGCTACAGGCACACGAGAGGTACTCGCAACGGGTGGTGTAGGGGTAGGAGTGACCACAGGTGCGGTCGGAGGTGGTACTAAGTAAGCATCACTAGTGTCAACAGACATGGCTCTCACATGAACTGATGACTCATCCTCTACTGTGATCGCGGGACCCTCAAAAGTAGCCTCGGTCGGCTCTTCATCCGAAGCATAGACATGGTAAAGTGATTGACTAGACATACTGTGACAAAAGAAATTGGGTGCAGCGTGTCAGTCGTATGTTAGTTGTATGCATGAATGCACAAATGTTCTAGCCAAGGCTATAGTCTAGGTCTCTAAGGTTTTCAGTCACCTAAAGACTTCTAGTTCGCTATAACCAATGGCTCTGATACCAAGTCTGTCACACCCCGCCAAACGGTAATTACAATTACATAGAGTGGTTTGCGGAAGCTTAGTGACGTGGCGGGGGTGCGAGCAGTAAAAACAACCAACAGTTACATACATACTCAGAGCATATGATTATCGCAGAACGAATATAGATTAAGATGCCATTAGTTAAAGTTTTACAAAAGGTTACCACTTGAAAAGTGGTAACAGTAATAGTAGTAGTTGAAATCAGTATTTCATAAAATACATAATATCAAAAGTAGATTTCATAGGTATGACTGCAGTAGTTGCAGTTATACAGAGGAAATCCATGTGTCCCAAAAGTAGTGGCATCCTAACAAGTCCAGGGTAGTCCGTCCTGATATGCATGCAGATCTTACTTACGCTGCTAATTCCCTGAAAAACATAGAGTAAAACGTCAACAAAATTGTTGAGTGAATTCACAAGTTTGTTCGTTAAGTAGGAAACACAAGTTAAACATTTAAGAATAACATTTCCAATAAGTGTTGTTTATCAAGTAGGAAACACCAGTTATTAACAAATAACATTTCCCAAATCAGTTGTAGTTGTAATAGGAAACACAGGTTATTTCAATCAAGAGATAACATTTCCTAATTTAGTCATTAGTAGGAAACACAGGTTAACCTAGATAAAGATTAACATTTCCAAATCAGTGTACGTAGGAAATCACTTCCTAAACAATAGTTTTGTGGGAATATTTAGACGGTGATCCCTTGAAAGGTGAGCTAAACCTGTCAAGTAAGGTAACCCGATCTAACCCTATAACCAAACCACAACCCTAATCTGTTGTTGTTTGCCATGCTGGACAATTAAGTATACGCTCCCAAATCCGTAGGAGGGTCGTCACGGCGATAGTACTATCCGTATACTCAGTGGCTAGAGTCACCTAGCTAATGGTTATAGTCTGTAGCCATAAGGTCTTTTATGCACTACATCGTTCAGCCTAGATCTGTACCAAGATTCGTTGTCTAAATTCCCAAAATAGTATGAAAACATTTCATAAATCATAGTTCAAGTAGTTGTGTGAAATACCCTTTCCCAAACAGTCACGTATGAAATACCCTTTCATAAACAATCAAGTAAATACATACAGTATTTAAAGCAGTTGTCGCATGCAGTTATACATACGATTTCTATGTTTTCCACCCCGAGTTTTAAAAGCATTAAAACAGTGAAAAGGGGTTTGTGAACTCACTGTGAGTGCTCGGATATGAATGCTAGCGAGATATGATAGCGTAGCCCAAACGTAATCAACCTATACACAATATTGTATTAACCATAAGTACATAGTTTACTTACGTTAATAATTCGTTTGTTTGAAGAGATTATCAATTTCTTAAGTTTGTGTACGTTGTTGATGATTGTTGTTGGAAATAAATAATATTTTTCCCAAGTTATATTTGTCTGTCGAATCGTCCGAAATGTGTAAGCATATATACATATATATACTTATATAGTTGGATATATATATATATTCTCGTATATATTAATTGTTCGTTGTTTAGGTTTCCAAAAACTCGCTTTCGTTCGTTTGTTTCCAAATTGTAATCTCGTTTTAGTCTCATCGTACATCCCATTCATTTGTCATAAGTCCGTGTGTATATATATATATATATATATGTATGTATAGAAGTGGGTTACTCGTAATCATTTTCGTTTAATAAATAACTTCACACTTCCAAATTCGTCGTATACGTTTAATTAAATCATCGTTAATGATTTTAATTCGAGTTTTGACGATACAAATAAACGTATAAAGTTTTGTCATCCATATATATATATATATATATATATATATATATATATATATATAGATATATATATATATATAAACCTTTGTAAACCATGTTAAACATATATATTTATCGTACTCGTTCCAATACTCATTGCGTTTTATGGTTAATCCGAAAGTGTCGTTTTTGTATATATATATGTAGATATATATATATATATATATATATATAATGTTAATGTTTTCAGATTTAGCTATGTTGCACCGTTTTGGCCATAACTCTCTCATACGGACTCGGATTTGGGCGATCAAGCTGGCGAAACGACCGCGACTCAGAGGGCTACAAGACTACATAGCCGATCTGCTGTGTTTACTCAGCCGTTCGGCTGTATATGTTGAGCCGTTCGGCTTCTTCATCTAAGCCGATCGGCTGGGTGTTCCAGTCGAGTCCTGTTCCGTTTTTGAGTTCTGAAGTCCGAATTTGATGTATTTTTATGCTATGATTTGAATGTTTTTCATGTTTGTATGTTATCTATTATCATTATATATTATCATAACTCATTTTTTTTTTTTTTACAAGTCTCTACACATGAATTTGGTGATTTCAACTTTTGGTTTCTTAAAACCTTCTTCAAGAACAATCAATGTAATCATCAAATACATATGTTATATATACAGATTATGATGTAAAAGTATGTTATACTACGAAATATAACTATAGAAATCAAAAAGGAAGTGATTTCTTACAACAAGATTGTGGATATGATGATGATAAAAGACGATGATGATGATGATGTTAAGTTGGTTATGCTCCTGCTGCTTGTTCTAGCTTCTCCCAAAGATGAAGAACAAGATGAAGATTGAAGATGATGGTGAATATTGATTTGTGTGTGTGTTAAAATGATCGCAGGAGAAAAGAGAGGGAAAGAAAAATGGGATACGGAGCATGGTTTGGAAATGATATGGTCTCCTCAATTATTTGAGGTTGGTGCAAATTTTGGTACCTCAATCTCGAGTACGGGTATAATTTTAGCAATATAAAATATAACATTTTATATTTTTATTTTGTAGATGCTCTCCTGGTTCGTAATATATTTTCAAAATAATGAGGTTATCATTATTTTTGATAGTTGTACATTTTTGTACATTTTACTGCACGCAGTTAATTGAGCGCCAATTTTCAGTAAATTTAGGATTTCATATTTTGAAGTAATGTTCTAACTTCTTCCAAACGAACGAGAAAATTTTCATTTTTATGATTCAACCTTTTATGTGCGTTTTAGAATTGTTTCTGTTCGTTATATAATACGTTTTATGTTAAACGTATAATTGAACTATTTTATCTATATGTTATAGATATATAAATACTCGAAATTAATAATCGAATTATTAATTATTTCATGTTACCAAATCTGGTTAATTATTTTTGTCGGCTTCGTTCCGATACGTTCGTACGTAATTTATAATAACTACGTATCATGTAATACTTTTTGTATTATTGTTTAGGGCTCGCTAGACTCATATCACATCATAGGTTTAGTTTAAAACAATCGCAGGGAATTAGCGTAAGAAATGCATGTAATTAAGTATAATTATATACCTAATTTGGAGGAGTGTCACAATTAAGAACTTAACCACTATAAGAGAATGATGAAGACATTAATAGGCACAATATTAAAAGCAATATGCACATGAAGACCCTGAATTTCTATTTCTTTGTGCAGTAGTTAGAATGTGTTTGTTTTGGCCAATATCAGACTTCGTGCAGATTTAGATGGGCCACGGATATTAACTTTTGCATCACTATCATGACTCTCATGCCTTGTTCAAGCTAATTACACTAATAATTAACTTGCTATCTCAACAAATGAAGAAATGTAGAGAATTAAAGATAATTAAGCAATTAAGCAAGTCTGTAAACTTTTTATGTTAAATTACAGATAACATATGATTGAAAAATAATAATAATAATTGAAGCTTTGAAGACCAGAGATTGATTCAGCTTAAGGAATTTTTAGTTAAGTTTGTACCATTAGTGGTGGCATTATACTTGATACATCCATCAACAATACACCTTGTATCAAACTGAACATGTACTTCGAACCTTTTTAGTGCTATAATTGGTACCCATCACTACAATATTAGTTCGATTAGTGGTAAGATGTGGTGGTTATTATCTAACAAAAGTCTAATCAACCAATCAATAATGAATATATGACACTAATATTAAAGTACGTGCCAACATTTAACCTGCCAATGGCTTCTACATATGGATATCTGTACAACTTTAACCAAGTAGGTAAGCTCTTTAAAAATATAAATTTACTAAGTCCGTCTAACTAAGCAAATCATCCAAAAAGTACTTAATAGAACCCCTAAAACATGAATTGGATGAAATACCCGGTTTGAAGTTAAAGACAATGCTTCCCATAGATTAAACTAACCTACAAATATAAGATACTACATAAGATACTGGATAAAATAGTATGCATCTGGTCTCAATTGCTCATGTTTTTTAATGAAGGCGAGAGCTATCTAAAGCCTACCAAAATGGAAGTAGGATTTGAGAAACACTTCTTGCAATCATAGCCATTTGTATTCATGTAATTAACTAACCTGGACATTAGCACACATCATATGCGGGTTCACCTAACCTGGACATGAACCTCTATAATGGAAAGTGAATGAGTTCCAAGATGACATCCACATAGCCTGACCCAAATTTCCTTGAATATGGTCTGCCAGTAGTTGCCCACACAAATAGAGGAAAAAATGAAGCACTTAAGCCTTCAAGCACGGTTTAATCCATCCATTTCCGTATTACTTTGTTTGATTAGGCTTCAACTCTACATTACAAACAAAATCATATATTACAAAAAAGAAACTTACTTGGATATTTCAAGCGTACTATGGTGCCGCATGTATATGCAATAAAGCTCACAACTATGGTTTGAAATATCACAGACCATGTAGAAACGCTAAAATCTTGTAGTCCCAACTCAAACTTATAAGGAACGAATAGTAGCTAAAAAGGGGATGAGCTGGAAGTCTTGTAAGCATTTCATTTTTTTTTAGCATTAAAGATCCTAAATCATTTTAATAAAAGAAAAAAATACAAAATCAAAAAACTTAATATTAGTTTTGAACTGTAATAATGTGATCACAGAAAATATACCAACATTATGATTATAAAAAGTTATGTAAATGGGCTACAAAGTATTTAGGGTCAACCTATCCAACCTCTTTGAATCTGTTACACAACCGCCCATTTTCCCACCTTTAGACTATACCATAGAGCCAATTAAAGCCATTGGTTTCATTAGGCCAAGAAGAGTAGTAAGCTCAGCATTGGTTTATGAGGATTAGTGCCAGAATGGAAACACGAGAACCAGAACAATGCGGCCAAACAGGATGAGTTGGTTCAATTATTACTGACTTTGAAATGAATCATGACAATGAACTCACTAATCAACTACATCCAGCTGATTGAAAATGAACTCACTAATACAGTAATAGGAATGGACCATATACATATTATGTTTCGAGTGTTTGACAAATTCTGGTAAGTTAAAGGACAAAGACTAAAAAGACATGCGGCTTGAAAAAGAGAGAGGCATATCCAATACTTAGTATTGCAATAACTGGATATTCAATTTCACAAGGCATAATCTATATTCCACATTAAGTAGAATGAATGAAATACAATATAAGGGAAGGATTAAACATACCATTTTGGAAGGATTAAACATACCATTTTGGAATAAAAGCAAATATACCACCAAGCACAAAAGTGTATGGCATAAAAGCATCTGCGAAAAGGTAGGTTTTAACCAGCACATGAGCCTGGTTCTGGTAGGACTTGAAAGCCAAAGCTGTTTTCTTCTAAACAGCCATTCTTAACACTTATATGGTCAGACTTATTTACGTTAAGCAGGTACATCTTGTCTCCATCAATTTTGAACCTTCTATCCTGATTCCTGAGCACATATTAATATAATATGTTTAGACTGCCATTCGTATGTCCAATATAAAACGTTAATAGTAATACTATAAAGCACGTAAAATAGAAAATATATGAATAATAAATCACTTAGTCAAAAAGATGGGATATTCGAGGAACTTAAAGAACCTTGTATCTCCATTAAACAAGAGTATTTCCAAGCTTCGATTTCAACGGACACCTACATCAAACCAAACAACCTATGCACAACCTATGCCATCAGTTAAAACTACCAATAATTTAATAATGGTTGATAAGAAGCATAAAAACTATCATCCATATTAGATAGAAGAAAAACAGCATGGTCGGAATATACATGATTAGGCATGATGGGAACCAATATGTGTTCCAGTTCTACTCCCCTTTCTATTCCAACCTATATTTGAAAAGAATCGTGAACCTCAAAGCTGAACTTAAAAAAAATGTAATAGAACAAAAAAATCTAAGAACACAAATTTAGTTTGATCCTAACCATCTTGGTAGCATTGTGTGCAGAACACTCTTCTTCTTCTGCTCTTCGTTCAGCAATATCCATACAAACCTGTACAATCTAATAGTCAACAATGAGTGTCAAAAATACACCATATTTGCCTGGAAAAAGGTAACACTTTGACAATTAACTATATAAGCTTAAGATATTTGGCACTCATTGGTTGAAGACAACGTTTACACATGATATCATTTGATTATATCAGTTCTATTAACAAAAAATTATCCTTTATGACTGTGACACCCGACAATTTAGGTTAACTTTTAAACTTAAATGAAACCCTAATTACGTGTATTTAGTTTAGTATTAGGCTAAATGCTTGTAATTGCTTGAAACTACTTGTATATTTTGTGAATATACGCTTACGTAATTAGTTGTAATTACGCTTACGCAATTTGGTGAAATTGTGCAAAACAACCGGACGGAGTCCGACACAGTATAAATACGAACGTTGGTGAACAGAACTATTAAATAATATGAAATTATTTAATAAACTCAAAAACTTACAAATATTATGGTGATAACATTTAGCGAATTATTAATATCGTATAAAACGTCTCAAATGCAACCGAAATGCGCGGAACGCGCCCGACAATCGAACGAAAGTCAAAATATATTTTAATAATTTAAAATATATTATTTTGTATGAAATTATTATTGAAAACATCGTATAATAGTTGTCAAAGAAAAACGTCTATTTAAAACGCTACGCAATTAAACCTCCGTAAAACGTGCACGCAAATCGAGGCCGACAACTTAACGAAACATTTTTATAAATGTCTTTCAAGTATTTAGAATAAATACTTCAAGTGAAAATGACGAAATTTAAATCGTTGATTAAACACGTATAATTAACGTTTTACGTACGAATAAACGTCGAAACAATCGGGTAAACGACCGAAATACGTAACGTAAATTGGGGAAACTAATTTAAACATTTTCACCATCTTATGGGGCCCCCAATTCTGCAGCCCCATGTGGCCACCACCCCCCTTTCCCTCTCATTATTCATGCAAGAAAAGAATCGTCATTTCATTTCACCTCCTCACCATTTCCCATTTTCTCTCCATCCTCTCTCTATCTTTCTCTCTCTAGACTAAAAATCAGTCATTAAACCACCACTAAACCACCACCTTCATCACCATAAACCACCACAAACCACCAAGAACCACCACCACAAAAATCATCTCCTTGAAAAGCTCTTTGAAGATTTCAACACTACAAGAGTTCCTTACTTACAATCTGCCATTCTTTCCTTATAAACACCATTGTGAGGACTTTTCTTTCATTATTATGCTCTCATTTACATGTATTAATGTTCACTCAACAAGTATTATAACAAAATTTTGCTTAAAAACTCGTTTTCTTAACTTAAAACTCATAAGAATGCAAAAAAACTTTCTGTCCAGAAAGTTTTATCCACTTCCACGAATTTTATAAAATTCATTTCTTCATGAAAATGGACGTTTTTATAGTCAAAAATTAAGTTTAAGAAGTAATCTTTCCAAATCCGTAAGCCTCATATTTTTATGAGTTCGTTTAGTATTTTTAATAAATTGTATAAAAATACATAGACAATCTGTTCCAGAAATCCAGAAACTTTACTCTTAGTATTTTTGCCATATCTCGAGCTATACATCTCCAAATAACTTGAAACCACCGCCAAAAGTTCACAAATTTTGTTGTCTACAACTTTCGTGTTGACCACTTTTATCGATTCCTTGTAGATTTTGCCCAGAAATGATGATTGCATGCATGTGTCCAAATCTGAACTTAGAATAGAAATGTAATTTCTAAAAATACTTAAACTACTATAGAATTCATGGAAAAATTACAGAAAGTTGATAATTCATGGGGGAATAACTGGTAATTTTTTTGGATTTGTTTATGGACTGTGGATTTTTATAAAAATTCAAAAATGAGATGTATTTTCTGGAAAACATAAAGTGTGGACTGATTTTGTTATAACATAAAAACTGACACTTTCGGGCTTGCTAAAAATAGAAGGAATGACTTTTTGGGACTTTTGAACATATCTAAGGGTTTTGGGAAAGTTACGGGTCAAACCGAATATGTTTGACCAAGTCAACAAAAACGGCTCGGTTTCTAAAAACGACAAAACTTACTATTTTTGGAAAATGGTAACAAAAATGGGTTTGGGTGAATTAATTAATGACTTTGACCAACTTTGACCAACTTTGATCAGTTTGACCAACTTTGACCAGTTTGACCAACTTTGACCAGTTTGACCAACTTTGATCAGTTTGACCAACTTTGACCAGTTTGACCAACTTTGACCTACGGTTTAAGGTTTTTACGAACTAAATAATCTGTTTGCAACATACGATATGTACTAATATATAATATACAACAAAACAAACTTAATAATAATGTCTAAATGAATTATTATTACAAACTTTCACCAACGGGTCGTACACTTATTTAATAAACAAACTTGAACAACTTACTTGGACATACTAGTTGAGTGAACTAGCTTTAGGTGGACATAAACCCTCCACCTACACGATTGGCTTAAGTGGACATTAACCCCCACTTATACAATCGCTATAGATGGTCTTTTGAGACATCTACTTATACCCAACCTTATACGTTTTTAGGACGTTAGAAGGTTGCACACCGGCTTGCTTGCTTATTTGATACTTACTTGCTACTTGCTAATCTAAGGTGAGTTTCATAGCCCCACTTTTTACTGCTTTTTACTTTGGGGTGAGAATACATGCTCTGTTTTATAAACTGTTTTACATATGAACGCAAGTAACGAAAACTCTTATACTAATTGCATGAGTAACTAAACCAAACTACGATGGGCCCTAACAAATATCATAGTACGTTAATACTAAGCGCGAACATTATGGATAGATCTATCGGGACCTGACAATCCGCCATCCGGGTTAGTCGCTCTAACCACTATACGGATGCATAATATTTCGTACAGCCGAGTGTACTGGTTACACACTCACTGGGGGTAAACAACTACGGTTAAGCTTCGGACTATGAGCTCATGGCAATAGTATACTATGATTTACTTTGGCATTCGTGCAACTTTGACAACTATGAAATCTTGTGGTTCATACTATGATTTTAACTGCGTAAACCTATGAACTCACCAACTTTATGTTGACCTTTTAGCATGTATTTCTCAGGTTCACAGATAAAACACCCCACAATTTAAGACACAAATTTTTTTTTTTTTTTTTTATATATTCGGAAGCGCAAATCCCATATATAATATATACATAGATGTCACTATTTCACCAACCAAAACATTACATATGTTCTAAAATTTAGATATAATTACAAACGATAATTATCGACTGAGTGTTATTTAACAAAACAAAGTAATAACAAAACGATCAGAGTTCAATTTGGCAAACATTTCTTCAAACCATCAACACGTCCCAATAACCCAAAAGTTAACCTGCAAAAGTATTGTGGGGAATTAGCACGAAGCTAAGTGAGTATACTAAGTCTAACAATCTAACTTAGTATAACAATCAATTCACAACAATCATCTAATTAAACAATCAAACAGAGGATCGGTGGTTCTTGAGATACCCTCAGTCCGCGGTGGCACTCCAAGAACACTTAATAATCAACTGCAGGCCAATACAGAGATTTTTACCGATAGTTTATTGCTATCTTTAACCAATATGGATTAATTCACAACGAATGTTCATCCGACCCATAAGGATTAACCTATAGCAACTAAACCCAAAATTGACATCTATCATTCCAACCTATCATGGAATTATTTACTAGCAAACAATCAATCTATCAAACCACAAGTTTAATCAACAATCCTATCATTATCATAACGATAAATCAGTCAATACAAGCAACTTAAAAATTGATGCAACTAACTGTTAACACCAAGATTAAATTGTGAGAACCAGTCCACTCACCTGTCTCGTTTCAGACTCCAACTCAAAGATCTTATTTTATTGAGTCTTCGGTGCCTCTGTAAACACAATCAAAACACAAGTTAATAACTTGTTTCATAATTCAAATTACATCTATACGTAATTACTTACATCAATAATCAAGAAATATCAATGGATAAATGATATAAGTATTGAATTCTGACAATTTCACAAAACATCAAATTCGTCAAAATAACAAAGACAAACGCGATCCAGGTCAGGGGTTCGGGATCGCGTTCCCCTTCACAAAATTTTCTGTTACCGAAAACCATTGAGCAACGCGATCCGGTTAGTGGGTCAGGATCGCGTTCACAAGACAAAATGCGAAAAATTCAGTTTATAACTACGTAACGCGATCCAGCTCAAGGTGGTAGGATCGCGTTCTCATGCCCAAAATCACCTACAACAACCTGCACGAACCCTAACTCCATTTTTACCACAATATCATCATCAAACTCAGATTTGAGCTATTTCAAGGGTTACACAAACTTCCAATATCATCTAATAGTATCATACAACATGTATTCAAGCATCAAATCCATATAATTCAACTAAATTCACATATAACCTAATTCATTCATTTAGGTTAAACAAGAACTTACTTACATGATAATGAACAAGAAGATGATTATCAAGATGATGATGATGATGATGAGATTAAGACTTCAATCTTCAATCTTGATTTAACTTGATGAATTAATCACTAACTATGTGTGTGAGTGTTTGAGAGGATTTGATACAACAATGAAGAACAAGGAATTCGGATAAAATTTAGGTCGGTACCTACTTTATTAAACCGACTCATCCTTATTTTTCAGTATAAATATTATACCCCTTTTGACCTATTGTCTGGAACCTCAATTTCAAATGCGAGAAAATTATTTTATTTTACCGTTACCTAAAATTATCTAAAACAGCTAACATTTTAATAGTCACAATATTTCCTGAGGCTCATTTACCTATTAAATTTACAATCAAACTCAGGTAATAATTTAAATTGCATAAATAATTTAGAGAAAATACATTTTTCTCCTAGGCCCGATTTGGGGATGTTACAAATCACCCCTCCTTAGAAAGATTTCGTCCCGAAATCTAATTAGACACAAATAAGTTAGGATATCTAGTTCGCATATTCTCCTCCGTTTCCCAGGTGAGATCCGCTCCCAAACTATGTTTCCACTTAACCAAAACCATAGGAATTTCTTTTCTACGTAATTTGGTCACTTTCCTATCTAAAAGCTCGACAGGTTCTTCTACCAATTTCTTACTTGGGTCAACCCGAAGATCTTGCAAAGGAAGGATTTGGGATTGATCCTCCACTTTGCACTTTCTTAAATAGCAAACATTAAATGTATCGTGAATACCAGCTAATTCAGGCGGAAGATCTAAAGAAACCGATTGTTCATTAATCACCTGACGGATTTTAAATGGGCCGATAAATCGGGGAGCTAACTTCCCACGTTTACCAAATCTAATAACACCCTTCCACGGAGAAACCTTTAAATAAACTAATTCACCTTCAACAAATACAACAGGTCGCCTACGTGGGTCAGCATACTGTTTCTGTCTATCACGTGCCGCTTTCAGTTTCTCACGAGCAATCTTAACTTTGTCGGCTGTAATTTGAACTAAATCGGGACCCGCAAACTGTTTTTCTCCCGCTTCTAACCAACATGTAGGTGTTCGACAACGGCGCCCATACAACATCTCATATGGCGGCATACCAATGCTAGAATGATAAGAATTATTATAAGCAAACTCTATCAATGGTAAGTGTGAATCCCAAGAACCGCCATACTCAAGTACACAAGCTCTCAACATATCCTCTAGTGTCTGAATAGTACGCTCTGACTGCCCGTCTGTCTGAGGATGATACGCTGTGCTAAGATTAACTCTGGTACCTAATTCACGTTGCAAACTCTGCCAAAAACCAGAAACAAACCTAGAATCTCTATCGGAAACAATGGATAAAGGAATACCATGTCTAACAACAATCTCATGAATGTACAATTGAGCAAGTCGAGTCAATGATGCCGTCTCACTGGTGGCTAGAAAATGTGCACTCTTAGTTAATCTATCAACTATCACCCATATCATATCATTACCTTTCTGAGTGCGGGGAAACTTGGTAACGAAATCCATAGTAATGTGCTCCCATTTCCATTCCGGAATATCTAACTGTTTCAATGAACCATAGGGCTTCTGATGTTATGATTTAACCTGGGAACATATATGACAAGTCTCCACCATTCGAGCAACATCGGTTTTCATAGTTGGCCACCAATACAATGGTTTTAAATCATTGTACATTTTCGTACTCCCTGGATGAACAGATAACCTCGATCTGTGTGCCTCTGATAATATCAAATCCCGAAGTCCCCCAATCAATGGAACCCAAACCCGTGACTGGAAAGTTTTCAATCCTCGAAAATCATCAATCAATAAATCCTTCCGTTTCAACAAAATCTCAGATTTTAAATTTTGATCCATCAATGCTTCTAACTGTGCAGCTTTCAACTGAGAAATCAAATAAGAAGATATTTCTAAACGCATAAAATAAATTCGATCGGAAGGTACATTTCGGCTTAAAGCATCGGCAACCACATTAGCTTTTCCCGGGTGATATCGGATTTCACAGTCATAATCCTTAATCAATTCCAACCATCGGCGCTGTCTCATATTAAGTTCTTTCTGAGTAAACATATACTGGAGGCTTTTATGATCTGTACATACAACACAACTAGTACCGTATAAATAGTGTCTCCAGATTTTTAACGCAAATACCACAGCCGCAAGCTCTAAATCATGTGTAGGGTAATTTCTTTCATGAGTTTTAAGCTGACGAGAAGCGTAAGCAATAACACGATCATGTTGCATCAAAACAGCACCCAACCCAGCATGAGAAGCATCACAATAAACCACAAAACCCCCGGAACCATCAGGTAATGCTAACACTGGCGCCTGACATAACAACTGTTTAAGAGTCTGAAAAGATGTTTCTTGTTGATCTCCCCACTGAAATTTAATATCCTTCCTAGTTAGCTTGGTTAACGGGCCAGCAATTTTGGAGAAATCCTTGATAAATTTTCGATAATAACCCGCTAAACCAAGGAAACTTTTGATCTCAGAAGGTGATTTAGGAGCATTCCAATTCATAACAGCGTCCACCTTGGAAGGATCTACTTTGACACCATCCTTACAAATAATATGCCCGAGAAACTGTACCTCTCGGAGCCAAAATTCACATTTGGAAAATTTAGCAAAAAGATGCTCTCTTTTCAAAATCTCAAGAATCAATCTTAAATGATGTTCATGTTCGGCCTCAGACTTAGAATAAATCAAGATATCGTCAATAAATACAATCACAAACTTGTCTAGAAAAGGTCGACATACACGATTCATTAAGTCCATAAAAATTGCAGGAGCATTAGTCAATCCAAAAGGCATAACTAAAAACTCGTAATGACCATAACGGGTACGAAAAGCAGTCTTAGGAACATCTTCCTCACGAACTCGTACCTGATGATAACCGGATCTCAAATCGATTTTAGAAAAATAGGATGATCCCTGTAACTGATCAAATAACTCATCAATTCTGGGCAATGGATATTTGTTTTTCACTGTTCTTTTATTGAGCTCTCTATAATCAATACACATTCGAAGAGTACCATCCTTTTTCTTAACAAACAATACCGGAGCACCCCACGGGGAAGAACTTGGTCGAATAAACTCTTTATCTAACAGTTCCTGAATTTGACCCATCATCTCACGGATTTCAGAAGGAGCTAATCTATAAGGAGACTTAGCTACAGGAGTCGAACCAGGAATCAAATCGATCTGAAATTCTACATCTCTTACAGGGGGTAAACCAGGCAATTCATCCGGAAAAACTTCCGGGTATTCAGAAACCACCGGAAAATTTGTCAAAGATTTCTTTTCTAACTTGCTATCTATCACATATGCCAAATAAGAATCACATCCCTTAGATAGAGATTTTCTAGCTTTCAACAAGGAAAACAATGGTAGACTACCCTTTACTCGTTCTCCTCGAGCCATGACGTATGACCCATCAGAAATCGGAATTCTTATAATCTTTTTATGACAATCAATGTTGGCCTTATTCAAACTTAACCAATCCATACCAATAACTACATCGAAACTAGGAATTGGCATTAACAAAAAGGAGACTAAGAAATTATGACCCTCAATAAGTATACTAGCTCCAGCTACCGATGTGGTAACAGGAACTAATTTACCGTCAGCAATTTCAACTTCTAAAGGTTTAACAATCAAAGAGGGGATCAATTTCAGTCTATCACAAAAGTTCACAGATATAAACGAACAATTGGCACCAGAATCAAACAATACACGAGCTGGTATAGAATTTATGAGAAATGTACCAGTGATGACATCTTCAGTGGCGACAGCATCATCAACTGTCATTCGGAAAGCTCGGCTAGCAGCTACTGGTGGATTTTTCCTCTTTTGACCAGATGATGGCGAACCTTTACCCGTACCCATACTCTGTCTCTTCGCCTCAGGACAATCCCCTGCACGATGCCCTTCTTTATGGCAATTCCAACACACGCTATTTGGGTAGGTACAATCCTTTGCAGCGTGACCAAAAATTCCACACTTAACACATCTAGATGTCTGGGGAGTACAAGGACCATTATGTCTAGCTCGACATCTATTACAATAGTTACTATCCGTTGGAATACCAGAATTCGATCTCCTGTTTTGTTGACTACCTTGTCCTTTCTGTTTACTCGAAGAATCTCCTTTGTTTTTCTGTGAATACCTTTCTTTATTCAACACTCTTTTAGCCATAATATCCCCATCAACCGAACGAGCTAAATCATAAGCTTGAGGAAGTGAACCTGCTAGTCTCACTGTGGTACGGTAATCAGGAGGTAATGTTTTCACAAAGTGATCAATTTTGATCCGGTCAGTTGGAACCCACTGTTGCACAAACCGCAATTTATCTGAAAACTGCTTAATTAATTCATCAATCGTCATTTGATCAGTCTTTTGTAAGTCAAGAAACTCTTGCCTGATCCTGGAAAGATTATACTCCGAGCAAAATTGCTTGCAAATCTCAGCATGAAAATCTGACCATCTTATATCATTCAACTGTTGTGGAGATAATGGTGCAGTAATTGAATCCCACCATGACATGGCTTGACCCTTTAATAATTGAACCGCATAAGGTACCTTATCCTCCTCCTCACAATGACATACATTTAGTTTTCTCTCTACATCTCGAAGCCAGTCAAGAGTGACCGTAGGATCGGTACTTCCAGAATAAGTTGAAGGATTGCAAGACATAAAGGTTTTAAGAGAACAACCTTTCTTCAACTGTTGAAAAGGTGGAATAGGTATTTGATAAGTAGTATAACCAGACGAAGGAAAAGGACCCGAGGCCTGATAAGTATAACCCTGTTGCTGCTGTTGTGAAATAAAAGGATTAGATACCGGAATCCGTGTAGAAGATACAATAGGTGGTACATTAGTCACAATGTGGGGTCGAGTAGAAACTGGATGTTGAGAAGATCCAGCTCGTTGTCTCTGAAGTTCCAACACTCTATTCTCCAATCTCATAATATACTCCTGATCAGTTTCAGTTTCTCCACCGGCTAAATTAGATGTACCATTATGACCCTGGTTCTCTGGTGGCGCATCTGTCCGCGTAGTATCATTGAGAGTATGGGAAGGTGGCTCATTATCCGCCATACCTGTCATCACATCACATCTCAACATTCGTTAATTGTTAGTACTAGCAACTAACCAAATCAACTATCATAACTAATCCCCACCACAAGAAATGTTTGACCAACATGACTAAGTTTAGGATTGAACACTTTAAATATTCAATTCACCTAAACTTAGGCTCTGATACCAACTTAAAACACCTCACAATTTAAGACACAAATTTTTTTTTTTTTTATATATTCGGAAGCGCAAATCCCATATATAATATATACATAGATGTCACTATTTCACCAACCAAAACATTACATATGTTCTAAAATTTAGTTATAATTACAAACGATAATTATCGACTGAGTGTTATTTAACAAAACAAAGTAATAACAAAACGATCAGAGTTCAACTTGGCAAACATTTCTTCAAACCATCAACACGTCCCAACAACCCAAAAGTTAACCTGCAAAAGTATTGTGGGGAATTAGCACGAAGCTAAGTGAGTATACTAAGTCTAACAATCTAACTTAGTATAACAATCAATTCACAACAATCATCTAATTAAACAATCAAACAGAGGATCGGTGGTTCTTGAGATACCCTCAGTCCGCGGTGGCACTCCAAGAACACTTAATAATCAACTGCAGGCCAATACAGAGATTTTTACCGATAGTTTATTGCTATCTTTAACCAATATGGATTAATTCACAACGAATGTTCATCCGACCCATAAGGATTAACCTATAGCAACTAAACCCAAAATTGACCTCTATCATTCCAACCTATCATGGAATTATTTACTAGCAAACAATCAATCTATCAAACCACAAGTTTAATCAACAATCCTATCATTATCATAACGATAAATCAGTCAATACAAGCAACTTAAAAATTGATGCAACTAACTGTTAACACCAAGATTAAATTGTGAGAACCAGTCCACTCACCTGTCTCGTTTCAGACTCCAACTCAAAGATCTTATTTTATTGATTCTTCGGTGCCTCTGTAAACACAATCAAAACACAAGTTAATAACTTGTTTCATAATTCAAATTATATCTATACGTAATTACTTACATCAATAATCAAGAAATATCAATGGATAAATGATATAAGTATTGAATTCTGATAATTTCACAAAACATCAAATTCGTCAAAATAACAAAGACAAACGCGATCCGGGTCAGGGGTTCGGGATCGCGTTCCCCTTCACAAAATTTTCTGTTACTGAAAACCATTGAGCAACGCGATCCGGTTAGTGGGTCAGGATCGCGTTCACAAGACAAAATGCGAAAAATTCAGTTTATAACTACGTAACGCGATCCAGCTCAAGGTGGTAGGATCGCGTTCTCATGCCCAAAATCACATACAACAACCTGCACGAACCCTAACTCCATTTTTACCACAATATCATCATCAAACTCAGATTTGAGCTATTTCAAGGGTTACACAAACTTCCAATATCATCTAATAGTATCATACAACATGTATTCAAGCATCAAATCCATATAATTCAACTAAATTCACATATAACCTAATTCATTCATTTAGGTTAAACAAGAACTTACTTACATGATAATGAACAAGAAGATGATTATCAAGATGATGATGATGATGATGAGATTAAGACTTCAATCTTCAATCTTGATTTAACTTGATGAATTAATCACTAACTATGTGTGTGAGTGTTTGAGAGGATTTGATACAACAATGAAGAACAAGGAATTAGGATAAAATTTAGGTCGGTACCTACTTTATTAAACCGACTCATCCTTATTTTTCAGTATAAATATTATACCCCTTTTGACCTATTGTCTGGAACCTCAATTTCAAATGCGAGAAAATTATTTTATTTTACCGTTACCTAAAATTATCTAAAACAGCTAACATTTTAATAGTCACAATATTTCCTGAGGCTCATTTACCTATTAAATTTACAATCAAACTCAGGTAATAATTTAAATTGCATAAATAATTTAGAGAAAATACCTTTTTCTCCTAGGCCCGATTTGGGGATGTTACAACAGACACAGTAGGACTTCCCACAGGAAACAAGGCAGTAGGATGCTTTTGGAAAGCTTAGCTCGAGTCGCATTGTTTTCAAACATCAAGAGATTAGATTATATTTAGCTGTATTTTGTATAATCATTAATGTATTAGAAATCTCTTAACGGTTTATGCAAACTCCAGATATTTTGTAAACATTTGAATTATGGTAATGTAATATTTTCAAACGTCTCATATAGAGGTCGTTTGCTTTAATCTTTGTGTTGTGATATTTGATTTGGTCGGCGCCCCCGTGACACCTCATGTTTCCGCTGCCACGTGTTTCTGGGGGGTGCGACAATGACTTATCAAAAATCCAACTTGTTAAAAACACATTAACATGTGACACAACATAATCATTTAGATGTTTTATCTCCTATATCATTACACAAACAACTTACTGAATTAAGTTATAAATATACTACAAACACTAAATTCTAAGATCATAACCTTATAGATCACGAAATCAAAAAGCATCAAATGAAACAATATCATACATAACGCATGAATCAAATACCAAACCCTGATTTTTAAAATCATATTAACAGCATAAAAATTAGGGTTAAGGAAGTACAAGTAAAGGAATACACATAAAGGTAATCATCGAATCAGTGAAATTGATATCAAATGTGAATCAAAACCGACGATAGTGAATCGAAATCAATATTAATGGAGAAACTGATTCGAAGTTACCTATTATCTTAATTTTAGATTGAAATTGAAACTGTGAATATTCAATTGAACAAAGAATGTCGAATTTTGTCCTCTGACGGCCGTATTTTTTTGATTTCTTGAGGCGCAGATTTGTTTTGCCTCTGAGGAGTTTGAATTTGCAACATCACAGTGGCAACCCTACTCCGATTGGATTGGAGTAGGGTTTTCGATTGGATTGGATGAAGGAGATCAGATTATGTGCCGGGCAATGGGAGATTCCGTGTGTTTATATTAATCAGGGGTAATATTGTAATTAAATAATCAATCTAATGATTTATTGGCTAATCAAATGGAGGCTTAGTTATAATTTGACAAAACTAATACATAAGTGATTACATAATCAGCCTCTCTAATAATAATAATAAAGAGAGATAGGTAGTGTTCCGTTTTAGTTCAGTACTTCGGAGTAAGTGTTAACGTTGCACCGAGCTGACTGTTCACGCCTTCAATCTTAACTGTCACGATAGTGAATCGTCTACTAATGTACACAAAGTGTTTATTAAAACTTCTCAAATATATTTTGTTTCAAAGGTAGTCTCTGATGCACCGATTATTATATATATATATATAGTGCTAGTTAACATTTTTTTTTATTTTAAAATTGCTAAAAATTAAGGATGTATAAATTGTCATCGGTCTTGTGATATTCATCAAACAAAAAAACGTTACGATTAATTTTGACACGTATATATGTGCATTACAAATTATATTAGCCGTAATTAACTCCATAAATTTTTCTTTCCCTAACAAAGTATGAGAATAAACTTATACAAGTTAAGACTTTTAATGAAACCCTTGAGTAAAACATATTAATCCACCATAAATTAAGGGTGACAATTCAGGTTGAGTTGGGTTGCTACGTTTAGGTTGAAGGGTTGGTGGTTCAAAAATGGTCAACCTAAACCCAACGTAATTTTATAATGGGTTTGAGTATTTAAACTCAACCCAACACCCGATAATCTGGACCCAACCCGAGTAATCCGATATTCAGTCTAGCCAACAGATTATCGGGTATTTTTTTTTGAGTTTCGAATCATTCGGATCAGATGAGTTACATTGGTCAATTTTTTCAAAAAATAATAGATGATCTTTAATTAGCGTAAAAATGTGTAAAGAAAGTAATCATAATACATATTATATCTATTCGAATTTATTACCAAAACATCAATAATTTACAACTTCTACAAAAACATAAAGATATCAAATAAAAGGTCATAGACTCATAGATTAGTAAATGAAAAGGTCATAATTATGTGTCATATTTACCAAAAAATACATTTATAATGATATTTAAAAAATTTTGGGTTGTCAGGTTCAACTCGAACATTTACTAACCTGGCCCTAGCTTGAAAAAGTATCAAGTTGGCGGGTTTTGAGTTAACTAGTTAGCGCCTCAAAAATCCTGACCGAAACTTAAATATATTCGAGTAAGATTTGTGTCGGGTTTCGAGTATAGTAAAAATTACCGGGCCTTACTTGTGATGAAACATACATAAAATATTAAGTTACATTCTCTACAAAACGTAAAAATTAAAAAAAAAAAAGTATCCACATACTTTACCATCACATTTAATGCTAGTAACTAACAATTTGCCAATTTTATTAAGAAAGCAATCCAAAAAACAGGACATTTATTTTAGAAGGCAGAGAGAGTTTTTGTTTGTTCCACTCGATTGTTCTTGGGAATACACACGGGGTTTCTTTGCCTTTGGTGTTAGAATTGTAAATAAAATGGAAAGAAAGGGGTAAAGCTGATAATGCGCCGAAATTTCAGCCTTCTCAAACACTCAGCTCATCTCTGACCAAAAAACCCTTTCGCTCAAAACCCAATAACCCCTTCCTATTCAACTTTCAAATCCTTAGTTATAATACAAGACAATTAATTAGCTTCTTAATTAAGCTATTGAGGGTGTGTTTGGTAACAACGGGTTGGAGTTTGTGGCTGGAGCTGGAGCTGGGATTTGGACTTCTATTCAAAAGTCACTTCAAAAAGCTTCTTGTTTAAGAGCTTCTAGGGGTTTATTTTTTCAAGAAGCCCCATTTTTTTATGTTGCCAAACAAGGTTTATAACTAGGGCTTATAAAAAATAGAAGTTCAACCCCCCAAAAGCCCCTAGAATCCCCTCATCCAAACACACCCTGAACCAATTAATAAATCACGATTTTTTTAAAATACAGTATTATTATTAATCAATAGTTTTGTTTTTTTTTTTTTTTGGAAACGGCAAATAATATTAGAAAACCGCAACTTAGAAAGCAACTAAGAGCGGCGAAAATACAAAGTACAAAACAAGAAATACAAGATAACTTTTAGAATGGAGAGTAACTCCAATCTTCCCAATTACAAGATGATCTACTTCTATGTTTAAACCACAAGAATGATAGCGAAATGATATCCCCTGAAATATCCATTTGCGATTTTCGGATGTTGTTAAAAACCAAGTCGTTCCTAGCCCTCCAAATACACCAAAGCGAACACTGAATGATAGCAATTAAGATCTTCTTTTTCTTTAAGCAAGAGCCCCATTTTGCACCAAAATCCAACAAGTCAACCACCGAAGTAATATTAGGAAAGTTAATGCCGCACCAATTAAAAATGCACTTTAGCGAGTCAGAAGCCCTTGGACATGAAATTAACGCATGATTCGAGCATTCTTCAACCACCCTACAAACCCTGCACATAGAAGATCCGATATTAATGCCTCTGATTTCGAGACTTTTTGCCACCGGAGTTTTGTTTTTAAGTATAAGTTTTTACGGAGTAATATATAAAATTATATTTTAAGGATCCAAGAGAAAACTTTGTGGTGTTACGAAGAAAAATTAAAAATAGAAGGAGCAACATTATGTTCTTAAACTCATGCTGTTGTCGTTCCATACATTTCCCAATATTCAAAATTACTTCATTCTTCTAAAACCAATGTTAAGTGTATGTAATACCCCACTATATAATTTAGAAAACTAAAGTACAATTTTTGTCTTTGTGCTTTTAACATATTTTATTTTGTCAAAACTTATAAAAGAAAGTGCATAACCTTAGTCAAGAATATTTTAAATAACGTGAATTGATCTAACAATTTAATCAACCATTTTTGCATGTATTTCCAAGGGCATGTTTACTTTTCTTTTAATGGTCTGTTTCCATATACTTTTTAATCCAGACAGATAAATTGTTATTTCTTTTTCACTTAATTTGAAATGGATGTTTGTTTCTGAAATAGGTAGAAAAATGAAGCCCTTACCAAAAAGAGACACTTAATGATAAATATATATTTTTTTCACCATTTTTTTTTCCAATAGAAATTGAACAAGCCCTTTCTTGTTCAAACTTTATATCATTTAACTTCATCTTATTGGTAAAAAAAAATACATTTACTCAAACAGCACTTGTTATAAACAGATATGTTTATCCAAACAGACATCACATGCAAACAGCACTTAATGATAAAAAAAAATAAACAACCCCCAAGTGTTGTATTATGTTTCATATATACACATTTAAGAGGTACCTCTCCATATACGACTGTCTACATTTTACCTTCCTCGTATTATTCTTTTGAAGGAATCGGGTATTTGGTAATTGAAGTGTTGTATCATATAAAATAATGTGATAATTTGTTGTACAATTGTAAAAAATAATTTATTTTCAATGTGAAATCTACAATATATTTGAATTTAAACAACCATCCCAAAGTATTTACTCTAAATTTCCTAGGCTAAATCGATGTCAATATACGATTCGTGTGACAAAATAGTTAGAAACAACATTTGACTGTATAATTGCATCATTAGTTTGACAATTACACATATAAGTATTCACCAACTAACAATAGTTCAACATTTTTTACAATCAAATCAGTTTTACATTTTGTACAAATAATAAAATTCTTCAAAATGTATCAATTGTGCGGTTGTGCCTGTCATTAATACTTTGACTTTATGTAATTTAAATTGTTAAGACCATAAATAGTGTCAATAATAACCATTTGGTAATTTTTTTTTTTTTGAAAACGGCAAACAATATATTAATAAACACCCCATCCTTGGCAAATACTACGTAACTAAGAAAGGAGCAATAATAAGAGTACAAATTATAGGATTTGGTAATTTAATACTCTACTAATTCTACATTATCAAAGCTAAATAAATTGAATAGTTTTCAAAAAAGACTTTATTTTATTTCAAATTTTGTTAAAATTCTCGTCACTCACATTTCAAGAACAAGACACATTTCTCAAAATTGTGTTTATAAAACCCAAAAAAACCAAATATAAAATAAAAATAAAAAAATAAACCCGGTTCAAACAAACAAAACATAACCAAATAAGAAGGGGCAAATTCGTCATATTACAAAATACTAACGTTATCTTCCTTTTAGAACCCCACATGTATTCAAATTCCAAATCACTTTTCAATACCCCTCTTGTCTCTTCCTACAGTGAGTACAGTCCCCCAATCTATACATACACAATCCTGTATCTATATCCCCTATATATACACCTACACTTATTTCTATACCTACAGTAATCTGTATCTATACTGTATAGTTTTCCTTCTCTTCAACACAGTCCCCGAAATACTCAGCTTTTTACGAAACCTAACGCCGAAGTCACAGGTTTTGGATACTGAATTTTGAAAAAAATGGAGGTGGAAATGGAGGATGATACTAGCAGCGGTAACACTGCTGTTGAGTTTATGTTTACGGCGGTGGAAATTGATCTCGATTACGAGTTTGATACCCCTAGGTTTTTCGATTTTACGCGTGAAGAATCGGTTGATGAAGCTCGTGAAGCGGAAATGTGGTTTGATTCTGTTCAAAGCTGTCCGCCTTCTCGTAAGTTGTTGAAATATGTATGCATTGTTGATTTATGTGATTTTGTGTAGTTATTTTAGGTGATTTGTGTACTGATTGAGTTTATTATTTGCTGGAGATTGTTATTGTTATGAAATAGGGGAAAATAGTGATGCAATTAGGTTAAGTTAGATTTTATTTAACTTTTGTGTCGTTTGAAATGTATTTGGTATATAATTTTGACTTTTGAGGTCAAACTTGATTTTCATGCTGGAACTTTATTACTGATTTCCAGAATGATATTGGTGAGTGATGCAAATAGGTTAGATTAATTTTTATACATAATTTAATTTTAATTAGAAATGTATAAGATGTCTAATTTTGACTTTTGAGGTCAAACATAGATTTTAGGTTAGAAATTTATAAATTCCAAGAATGACATTGGTTGGTTAATGTAACGTTTACATACAGAAAATCTAGGTTTTTAAGTGTATGAATGTTAGTGTACTTGCAGAAACTATTAGAGGTTAAATATGGTAGCACATTGATGTCAATTTTGAATTTGAAATTCTAGGATTGACTTTAAAAGTATAAACGTATTCAGTTTTTTCTGCAAGTAAGTGGAGTTATGGTAGTACTTAGTACTGTTAGGTAATGATGGTTGTAAAGTAATATTACACGGTTACTGGATATATCTTGTGGATTTGTATATTCTAATAATGGAAATCTGTGTGTAGTATATGCTTATGTTAGGTGTGGGGTAAACTCTGGCTCCAATTCAGCTTATGCAGCTCAACGTTGATATATGTCTTAATGTCTTATATATTCGTGGTCCATGTTATGTTATGATTGCAGAAAATTTATATCATATCCATATATTTCGTGGTCCATGCTTATCAGTCATTATTTATGCAGTCCATCATTTGAGAAGTTACCATCCCATTGCAGTTTCGAGGTCTTCCTTGCTGTGGTTATTTCTTTGTTGTACTTACCATATCGTTTCAATCTTTGCATGTACCTTTTTAGATTGTATTCATGCTGATAGTAATTTGATGTTGGTATGGTCTAATAGCATAAGACCAAATGTGTTAAGCATCAATTTGTTTGGTTGGGTGACATAAAATTTGAAGCATATTTGCTGCATTTAATTTCATCCTTTCGATACGGACAATCTGACATCTTGTAAGGATATTTGGTGCATTATGAAACGTTACTTTCAAATTCCATGTACATACAATCTTATATATATCATGAAGAAAATGTGACTACTATAAATGAACAGGGTACAGTGTCAGATTTTAATGGCATTATGAGTTTAAATCTTAAGTTTTTTCTTTACTATGACTTGATCTAAAATATAAATTTAACTGACTTATTTATAGAACTAGCATTTGTAGCGGAACAGAATTTTGTTTACCTTTTATTATTATTATTTTAATAACAGCTTATGCAATTATAACATCAGATGTATCCGTGTGTGCTCACTTGTGGATGATATTTCAATTTCAGCTTTTGCAGTCAGATTGCTTTCACGAGAACAAAATGAAAATACCAACACTTCTACCTCATCAAACGGTTTTGGTCACACTAATCAGTTGGAAAGCGTCTCTAATGTTGTACAAGCTCCCGAAGATTCTGCAATGGATTTAAGCAAGACAGGTATAAATACTTCTGTAAATCCCATTTGTTCGCTATAAATATAATACAAGTTACATAGGAAATATGATTTGCATTGGATTAATGTACCCTTGTTATCTTAACGACCATCGAAATATAAGGCATCAAGGTCCTCAAATTCACAAGAATAAAGTCTTGGTCATTAGCTTTGAATCGGACCAAATAAAATTACATAAAAGTGACTCTTTTGTAGCTTATCTGTATTATATATGTATTTCGGTATTTATTTACTAGGTTATAGAATGCGTGTGTTACATCCGGTGAAAGTAAAACTTGATAAAAGATAAAAGATGTAGAAAGAACATGAAACAACATATTTCTTTTATAATGTATGCTCTTTAAAAACAAAACATGATAATTTAGGATATACTCCGTATCTTGTAATGTTCGAAATATATAAAAACAAAAAAGGAATAAAATCTAAAATGATAAAAGAAACAGATGTAAATGATAAGTTTGCTGCAATCAGTTTATAGTTGAAGGGATGTTAAGAGAAAAAAATGTAGAATAGATAGAAGAAATTTATGTATTTTCTCAACATTTTAGTCAGATTGAGATATGTAATTAGTTAAACTCTCTTACAGATGCTGATGGGGCGAATGAGGGAGTTCCGTTGGATGTGATGGGTTATCTACAGGCATTCCAAAAGCAACATTCTACCACTAGTATACCTAAAGATAGCACAAGAAATGGTAATTATAAATCTAAAACAAGGAAACCATCGTGCCCGAGGGCCTCAACTTTGATGAAACCCACAGCAAGTCAATTGGCTAAACAAAATCAGGAGCGTTTATTGGATCAATTCAGGTATTTACTGCCGAATAGTGTATTCTTAGCGATAGACGATATGGTATCTTTACCATTTCAAAGACATTGATATTGCTTAACATTTTCATAAAAATCTGATAGTAGATACTCCATTCATCATCTCTAGTGCTTATTTTGAAATAAATAAGAACTTTTATCATTGTGTGTTAGGCTCCAAAAAGTGGGGAACAGTTCTGGTGTTGAAAGTCAAGCTGCTAAAAGACAAAAGCTCGAGGGAGGTCATTTGTGTAAGGTTAGAAACACCAGATAGTCTTGTTGGTCCTTTGAATTGATAATCTTGTTATTCTTATGGATTGTTGTTCTCTTGCTTATCGTGCATAGGATATCTGAAATATTTTATACTGCATAGTATTAATCAAACATTCCTGCGATGTTTGCTTTAATGGTTAAACTGGAACTGCCTAGGAGTAATTTTCCGTTTCAGTTTTATGAGTTTTTTTTTTTTTATCATTTTGACATCACTATTTGTTTTTTGACGTGTTATGAATATCTGAAATGTTTCTTGACAGGTCACAGACACAAAGCAACAGGCTAATTTTATCCACAAGGCACCTAAAAGGGTATGTTGCATATGCTACTATTCAGTCGTTCGCAGGATTTCTGAAACTTATCTTAGAATTTTGTTTTTTGATTGTTTACAGGAAGTCCCTGTCGAAGGTAATTTAGGTCATGGTAGGCTGCGAATCACTGTTCCTAGACCACCTGATCTTGCAACAGCTCAAAGGGCACAAAGAATAAGGTTAGATCCACACATTACTATTTCATCTCTATTATATGCACATCAATATTGTATTTTTATATGAACAATTGACTTAGTGTACTTGAATGTTTTGGTTTCAGGAAAAAAGATATAAGCGATAACGAACATGTGGTATCAAGAGCTCCTGGGTTTCGAGCTCGTCCACTCAACAGAAAAGTTTGTACTTAAATATCATCTTATATTATATTTTCTCACGTTTTATTATTATTATTACTATTGATATTGATATATCTTGTTGGTCACATACAGATATTTGAAGCACCTTCATTGCTACCTCAAAAGAGCACTCCCCAGTTACCAGAATTTCAGGTAAGCTATTGTTTCATATTCTTATCTTGTTATTTTTTGTGGCAATGATCACTTCTAAAACCTTATGATTTACATTATGAAGTATGAATCATATTGATTTTTCTTACCAGGAATTTCACTTGATGACAACTGAGAGAGCTCTACAACATACTGCTCCAGTTCCATCAACTTCTCAATGTTCTAGTAAGGTTAGAAATCAAATCCAAGAAATGTACCAGATTTGAAACTTTTTATATTGTGAATTATGATGTCCCAAAAGATGATGATAATGTGATCTAAATATAGTGTATTCTTTTAAAGGTACCACATAAGCCGAGTTCTGCATTTACCGCAGAAAGTAGCTGTAGAGAATCCAAAGGGTATTGTTATAACTTTACTGATTTTGATTTTGTATAATTATATATAAATGATCTAACTCTCTCTCTCTCTCTTTCTCTCTCTCCTACAGACCACATGTTACCGATGCTCCAAAACAAGAAGATTGCGAAACAATTCACAAATTCAAAGCTCTACCATTGAACAAGAAGGTAATGGTTTAGTAGTGGCGTATATTATCAAATTATATAATTCATATATGATATGAACAACTAAAAAACCGAATACATGTTTTTACTAAATGCAGATATTTTCAAGTAAAGGAGATTTAGGAGTTTTTAGAAGTAGCAAGAGAGAGACTACAGTAGCTATGGTATGTGCATACCCTTTTTGCTTCTTTTTTCAATGGTGTCATAGATTTGATAATCTTTTGAATTTATCAAGGCATTTAACTTTCAAACCGAGAAACGAGGTCAGCATGCACCACCAGTTGATCTATTTAACAAGGTACATTAATCAAATTTATGGTAGTCCTCTATTGGTCTGCTATTAGTGTTTAGTGTATATCTTAAATGTTTGTTTCTTTTTTTTTTGGTAAAATATATCTAAAAATGTTTGTGATTTTTACCTACCCTTTGTGATTTGTAGCTCTCATTGGCATCAGAATCTGGTTCCCAGTTACATAGGCCTACATCTAGACCATCCTCTATATTTACGAAGGTTATTCCTATTTCTTTTCATGTTGTTAATTAAGCTAGATTCTTATTAACATGTTGATGGCATTATTTTAGCTTTTACTGAGTTGTCTATTATTTTGGTATAAGGGTTTAAAAGAAAACAGAGTATGCTCCGTTCTACAACAAAGTGAGGTAAGCATACCAAAATTCCGATCAAAACAGTTTAACAGCAGTAAGGTGATCACTGAAGGCCCTCCTTTGTCAACAATTAGCAGGTAAACGCTCTTCACGTAAGTTGTATTCAAAAGATAAATTCTCTTGTGTCGTTTTCTCATTTTATCTTTGCAACAGAAACTTGCGAATCCGTTAACGTGATCAAAACTCTTTGATTTGGAGCAATCGATGGAAGATTAAACCAAGACACCAAATACATTGGCATATCCCTTACATCAAGATAATGATCTTGAGTGATGTTGCAGCTAGATCAAACAAATCTTTGTTAACCAACGCCATACGGACAAACAGTAAACTTGTTGATAAAAATGCCACAAAAACTAAAGTTGTACAGCTGCCAGTGGTTTTTTATACTTTCTCTTACATCGATTCGGAGCATTAATGTCTCCAGAAAGAGAAAAAAAAAGTGTCAAGTAGAATGAGTTAAACGGTTAATCATATGGATCTGTTTGCAATAGTATATCTATACTATTATATAATACATTTGTGATGTTTTTTTAAGAGGAAAATTACTAATTTACCTCCAACACACTTTTTTATCATACATTACTAAAATATATTTTTAGACCTTTTTACCCTTTGCAACTTAAAATTCTTCAAACACTCCTTCACAACTTTAAGGGCAAAAATGTCCAAAACATGATTTTGTTGGTGTATGGCAAAAAAGTGGTGGTGTACAAATTACCATCCTAACATTATTTGAAAACCTATTTGAAATTACTAACATACCCCTGCATGTATTAAAATCTCATTAATAATATCATTATTAAACTTTAAAGTAATAAACACATGATATTAAATTCTAATTAATTAAAGTTTTTATATCTATACATTCCAATGTATTTTTAAGATATAATTTACTTATTTACCCCTAACATTATTATTATTTTGTGAAAAATCTATTTGGAATTACTAACATACCCCTACATATATAATAAACGTGTTATTTATACTATCATTATATATTATTAAACTTTTAAGTAATAAAAATGTGACATAACTTTGTAACCATAAAGAGTTATGAGACGTGCAAATTATGGACGGAAAGCTCGGAACGAGACGAACGTATTAACAACAGTATTTTGTATGGGTTTGGAGCAATTCAAACCATTTTCACTTTACTCGATTTGTCCCATTTATAATGTCTACAAAAAAACAAAAATACAGGATTTTAATTACGTTTACGTGATTCGAGTTTTAGCAAACACAACATTTTTTTCTTATCCTATTATATTTACATTCAAAAATTATGAACTTTCAATAACTTTATAAAGATAGATAAAAGAAATCCACATAAAAAATTAAAATAAGACTACTAATTCTATTTGTTTAGTTATATAATTAAAGAACCCAAATGTGAAATCAAATTATCTATACTATTATAAAATACATTTGTGATATTTTTTTAAGAGGAAAAATACTAATTTACCCTAGTATTTTGTGAAAAACCTACTTGAAATTACTAACATACCCCTACATATATAATAAAAGTCTTATTTATACTATCATTATACGGAGTATATTATTAAACTTTTAAGTAATAAAAATGTGACATAACTTTTTAACCGTAAGGAGTTACGAGACGTGCCAATTATGGACGGAAGTTGGGAACGAGACGAACGTATACTATTAGCAAACTGCCGTAGGCGGTTTGTCCATCGTTTATGGTCAAAATCAATCTTTAAAGGCTCCAAAATCAATTTTCCCACAATTTTTCACATTTTTAAAATGTTGTAAGATATTATAAACAATCTCTTGATTGTGTTTTTCTTGAAATTCTAAATTTAAGTGATTGTTTGTATTTTTAATTTCGTTTTTGTACAATGAGTTCCTATATTCGAAATTTTCAATTTTTTTGATCAAATTTTACGATTTCAATTTTGCGTACATGATATTAAGAGTAAATTCCATAAATGGTCCATGTGGTTTACATTGATTTATGAAAATAGTCCCTGTACTCTTTTTTCAACGTTTTCGGTCCAATAACTTTGGATTTGCTCGCAAATGGTCCCTTAACTTTGGATTTTTGCTCGCAAATGGTCCCTACATCTAACTTTGAATTTACTCGCAAATGGTCCCTTAAGGGACCATTTACGAGCAAATCCAAAGTTATTGAACCGAAAACGTTGAAAAAAAAGTACATGAACTGTTTTCGTAAATTAATGTAAACCACAAGGACCATTATGGAAGTTACTCTAATATTAAAGTCTCAACCTAACCCACGTTTTCGCACACCATAACTTGCACCTAAATTTTATGAACATTGAGTGTGACAACCACAACTCGCAATCCAAGCATCGAGTTCTTAAAGACATTTATATATATATATATATATATATATATATATATATATATATATACACACACAATAGCGGAGCTAGGGGGTGTTGGGCCACCCCCAACAGCCCAAATTTTAGTTGAGATTAGGTAGCCCAGGCCCGTAACAATTAAACTGAGGCCCCCCAATCCAATAGTGTTTACGTGAATGTTTGTGGCATTTAGGAGTTCGAAAACTTGAGGAGGTTAAATTGAAGAATAGAGATTTTACAATTTATATTTTATTAATTAGGCCATTGGATGTATTTCTATAATCATCATCATCATTTAATATAAGAACTCTTAATTTAGGAGAAGCTTTTGATTACATTCATATCATTATTAATTATATTTATTTATTATTAATTATTATTTGATAGTTATTATTTTTTAGTCTTTTATGTTTTTATAATTCTTCTTTAGTTTTAACCTTTTTTTGTTAAAGCTATACGTAATATTATTGGTAATATAATCTAACTTTATGATTTTTCAAGCCAACATAATGATGTGTTTGATGATCGACAATCACAAAGTGACGGAATAATGTTGTGAAAGATGTTGTCGAGGATACACAACCACACTACCATCATGGGTCCACATATAATTGTACGAGGTTTCACTCATATGTCTCATCTATTTAAAAACGTTATCGTTATTCATTTATTTTCTTAATAATAGTAGTTTGTTACGATGTGCAAGAAAACAATTTATTGTTGAAAATTTTTTAGAGTAAGCCCCCTGTACTCAAATTCTGGCTCCGCCCCTACATATATATGTGTGTTTGTGTGTGTGTGTGTGTGTTACAAATTCTAACTTTTTTAAAAATAAAAAAGGTAGTGAGTTGATATTTTTCCTTAAAAAAATATCATAGTGTATCGTAATATATGTTTTACGTATTACAAATCCAATGAACACGAAACTTTAATTTCTGTACCCGCTGCATCACGCGGGCATTCTGCCAGTGGTTTTTTTTTTTTTAACTTTCTCTTACATCGATTCGGAGCATTAATGTCTCCAGAAAGAGAAAAAAATGTTGTCAAGTAGAATGAGTTAAACTGTTAATCATATGCATCTGTTTGCAATATATATCTATACTATTATAAAATACATTTGTGAGGTTTTTTTAAGAGGAAAATTACTAATTTACCCCTAACATTATTATTAATATTTGAAGACATATTTGAAATTACTAACATACCCCTACATGTATTAAAATCTCATTAATAATATCATTATTAAACTTTAAAGTAATAAACATATGATATTAAATTCTAATTAATTAAAGTTTTTATATCTATACATTCCAATGTTTTTTTAAGATAGAATTTACTAATTTACCCATAACATTATTATTATTTTGTGAAAAACCTACTTGAAATTACTAACATACCCCTACATATATAATAAAAGTCCTATATATATACTATCATTATATATTATTAAACTTTTAAGTAATAAAAATGTGACATAACTTTTTAACCGTAAGGAGTTACGAAGCGTGCCAATTATGGACGGAAAGTTCGGAACGAGACGAACTTATTAGCAAACTGCCATAGGCGGTTTGTCCATTGTTTATGGTCAAAATCAATCTTTAAAGGCTCCAAAATCAATTTTCCCCTAATTTTTCACATTTTTAAAGTGTTGTAAGATATTATAAACAATCTCTTGATTGTGTTTTTCTTAAAATTTTAAATTTAAGCGATTGTTTGTATTTTTAATTTCGTTTTTGTACAATGAGTTCCTATATTCAAAATTTTCAATTTTTTTGATCAAATTTTACGATTTCAATTTTGCGTACATAATATTAAAGTCTCAACCTAACCCACGTTTTCGCACACCATAACTTGCACCTAACTTTTATGAACATTGAGTGTGACAACTACAACTCGCAATCCGAGCATTGAGGTCTTAAAGACGTTTATATATATATATATATATATATATATATATATAGGGTTGGGTTCTGGTGAGAACAAGGGGATTCCATGAGAACGGTGAGAACACATCTTAGTCATCCATTTTTTGATCAAAAATCCTGATTTTGGAGGTGACAATTTTGTAAATACTTTGAAGTTTGATTTTGGAAGGTTCACATCACATTTGCTCATGTGAAGCTTTTTTTTTTTAACTTCACATCATTTTGCTCATGTGAAGTTTTTTTTTTAAGCTTCACATCATTTTGCTCATGTGAATCTTTTTTTTTATTTAGCTTCACATCATTTTGCTCATGTGAAACTTTTTTTTTTTAGCTTCACATCATTTTGCTCACGTGAAGCTTCTTTTTTTTTTAGCTTCACATCATTTTGGTGATGTTAAGTTTAATATATATATATTTTTAACATAAGGTTACTATAACACCCCTCATTCGAAACAACAATATTATATTATTAACACGGAAGCGTATAATTTAAAACCTCTGAAAACACTGTACATTAAGATAATGTACATACGTAATTTACATACCAAACGCACACCAAATTAAAACTATTAAACAACTACATCAAACGGGGTATTATATTGTTTCAAACTTTAGTTTTAGTACAACATGTCAGAGTAGCACGGTAAGTCAAACTTTCCCTGCTCCACGAGCATCATCTTCCTGCTACCCACAACCCAAAACATAACCTGCATGAAGTAAATTGAGGGATTAGCACAAAGCTAAGTGAATGAATTCATCACACACAATTCAACTTAGCTTAACCATCTGTTTACATCAAACAAACGTAAACATATGATTCAACCAGTCAACAATATAGTAATGAGGATCGGTGGCTCTGGGAAATACCATAATACCCGGGTGGCTCTTCAAGAACACTTAATCAACCATATCCGTATGGCCATAACGGACGAGACCGATAGCTAATAGTTATTATAATAAAAAACAGGTACTACACACAACGAATGAATCAAGTTCCTGTGCAATTCATATAATAACCTACTCGCTCAACCAACCAGTTCAACTTGTTGACCTCATTAACAACTGATGCCCGAAGGCCACACATAGCACGTAGATTTATAATTAACAATGAATATTAAATGCAACAACAACATATCTACGTTTACTTGTTGTAACCAAACGGCCACAACAAAATCAAACGGTGAGTTCTGAATCCACTCACCAATAACTCTGTCGTCTCAGACTCAGATTCCAAGTATCACTTATCTTTTAGAGAATCTGAGAATCAACAATCAAATAGAAGTTAGTAACAACATTCTCAAAAGCATAACTTATATTCGAATATAACATATATGGATACATCTCACAACATGTATAATACGAACATTTATAGACACATTAGTTAAGTATATCAACATGGTTATCAAATAACCATAATACATTAGAGATTACATGAAGTTTATTTAAAAATTTCAAATCTCTGCAATGGACTAGAATCCGCCGGATTCCCATAGAATCCGCCAGATTCTAATGGGTTTCAAATGCAACATTTGGACCAGGCCTCCAAATATAAATCCGGTTGATGAATCCGCCGGATTTAACCCACATTGACCGGATTCCCAACCCGTTTGACCGGATGAATCCGCCGGATTCAATGGGAATCCGCTGGATTCCCACTGTTCATCAGACCAGCGCAGCTCGTGCAGAGCTCAGCCAGAAATGAAAACCATAAACCAACTAACAACAGATTCGATTACAGCATCATATCACAACTCATATATCATCATATTTGTATACTATAACATGTTTAGTACATCAATTTAACATCAATTCATATAGGGACTTCAATTGATTATGAATATGAATTTAAACATGATAGAACAACTTACAAATTAGAAATTTCAAGATGATAATGATGTTGCTAAGCTCATAATTTCAGTTCCAAAGTTTGCTTACGAATCTCTGTTTGAAATTTTTTTGTTTTAAGGTTTCTAGTTTTAGGTTTTTAGAAAGAAATGAAAGATCTTTCCATTTTAGGAAAGTTATAGGTCGGCCAACTTTTACCCCGACCTGTATCCACTTAAAACTAGTCCCCTTTTAATCTATTGCCTGGAACCTAAAAACCATTTGCGAGAAACTTATTTTATTTTACCGTCAACTATAGTAAATTACAACAAACAACAATTTACTATTCAGTGCAAGTTATGACGCACGTTATCACTGTTTGTTATGGTTAAGGCTGTTAGTTATGAGTTATGACTGCCTTTGTATGTTGCGATCTCAGTTATTACTCCCCTTTATAACTCGTTATTACTGCCCTTTATAACTTGTTATTACTCCTCTTTATAACCGTTATTACTGCTAGTTATAACTTGTTATTACTCCTAGTTATAACTCGTTATTACTCCTAGTTATAACTCGTTATTACTCCTAGTTATAACTCGTTATTACTCCTAGTTATAACTCATTATTACTCCTAGTTATAACTTGTTATTACTGCTAGTTATAACTCGTGATTACTCCTAGTTATAACTTGTTATTATTCCCAGTTATAACTTGTTATTACTCCCAGTTATAACTTGTTATTACTGCAAGTTATAACTTTGTTCCCACTGTTAGTTATAACTTAGTTGCCTCTGTTAGTTATAATCTTGTTGCCTCTGTTAGTTATAATCTTCAGATTTTTAACTCAACAACCCTCTCGTTTTCCACACTTTTTAGTCCAAACCAAGACCCACCAAAAATCACAGATGTTCCTCTATGGGTCTAGTGTAAATATGCACTTTATGGTAATTTTATAAGTTCATCTACTATTTTTAACAAAAATCAATATGAAAGGTCGTTGGATTTGGTTCGGAAACGAGTAACATTCAAATATCAGCTTCTATACTTAAATCCGTACAGATCTGGAAAAAGTGTAAAACACGAAAGTTGTAGCTCTTTTCAATACACAACTTTTAAAAAAAAATTGGTTGTCTAACTCATCTTAGAGCTCGAGATATTAACGATTTTGTGGGACTGTTTTTGAGAGACAGAATCTGTCATACATACATGCTTATGAAAAACGTTTTTAAGATTTAGATTTGGACATTAACAAGTTGTATGAACAATATATCATCTATATAAACATAATACAAGTATTTTACGAAAGTGTCGGGATTCTTACAATGATCGAATGAAGAATCCGAAAAGGTGGAAGCGTAGCTCGCGTTCTCGTGATCGTTTTTGCTTCAATCAACTTGATGATCCAAAGAGGTTTTGATGGTGAATTATGGTGGTGAAAGTGGATGATTTTAGAGAGAGAAAGATCAGAGATCAGAGAGAGAATGAGAGAGATTGAGTTGGTGATTGAATGAAGAGAGATGAGATGATGGTGGTGGTTAAAGTCAAGAACAAGATCCATGTTTCATGGATCTTGTTTGGCTGATTTTTCCAAGTCAAAAAGGAGGTGGATTTTTGTTATATTTTGTCTCAAATAATTGGTATTATATCCGTGTTCGTTTACCCAATCGTTTGAATGTATATTTAGACGTTATGTATTATATATACGTTTTTAAATAACGAATAAGCTTTCGATATTTTTGAGTTGAAGTATTTTATCAAAATACTTGTTAATGAGTTATAAAAATATAACTTTGGTTGGTTTTGATTATCGAACGCGTTTCACTCATTTTTGGTTGCGTATGATTGTTTTAGACGATACGAGTTTCTTTTGAAATATTATCGAAATAATATGTAATAAATAATGAGTTGTATTAAATAATAATTCTATATTACTTAATACTTGTTTTCACCAACGCCGTATAGATGAATCGGAATTCGGCCAATTTGAAAATGCACGATTTAAACAAATCGCGTACTGATATATATATATAACAATATACATATTGATACATACAATTAGCCTAAAACATAACACTAATTACATGTACTACTAGATGATTAGGAACTAATAACTAGTCCTAATTTGACGGGTGTCACATTTCAGTTCCAAAGTTTGCTTACGAATCTCTGTTTGAAATTTTTTTGTTTAAAGGTTTCTAGTTTTAGGTTTTTAGAAAGAAATGAAAGATCTTTCCATTTTAGGAAAGTTATAGGTCGGCCAACTTTTACCCCTACCCGTATCCACTTAAAACTAGTCCCCTTTTAATCTACTGCATGGAACCTAAAAACCATTTGCGAGAAACTTATTTTATTTTACCGTCAACTATAGTAAATTACAACAAACAACAATTTACTATTCACAATAAGTTCTGAAACTTATTTACCTAAGTTTCTCAAATAAACAATTAATATCAAAAAATTTCTAACACAATTAAATATAACAATTTAAAATTAGAAATTACCAGACCCGAAGAAAGGATGTTACAAATCTCCCCCCCTTAAGAAGATTTCGTCCCCGAAATCTCAACACGATCAAATAATCCAGGATATCTGGATTTCATACTGTCCTTGGTTTCCCAAGTTAGGTTTGAACCTAAACTATGCTTCCACTTCACTAGGACCATTGGTATCTGTTTTTTCCTAAGTTTAAAAACTTTTCGGTCTAGAAGTTCAATAGGTTTCTTCAACTAACTTCTGAGTCCGATCGACTTTCAAATCTTTCAAAGGAAGAATCTGAGACTGATCCTCCACGTTACATTTCCTCAAATAACAAATGTTAAACGTGTCATGAATACCAGCAAGTTCTGAAGGAAGATCAAGTGTAACTGACTGATCATTAACAACTTTACTGATTCTGAAGGGACCGATATACCGAGGAGCCAATTTACCACGTTTCCCAAACCGAATAACCCCTTTCCAAGGCGAAACTTTAAGATATACAAGTTCACCTTCAACAAATGATACCGGTCGTCTACGTGGATCTGCATACTGCTTCTGTCTGTCACGTGCAGCTTTCAACTTTTCACGGGCAATCGCCACTTTATCGGCTGTCATCTGAACAATGTCTGGCCCAACAAAACGTTTCTCACCAGCCTCTAACCAACACGTAGGCATTCTGCAACGTCTACCATATAGCATCTCATATGGAGGCATGCCAATGCTGGAATGATAAGAATTGTTATATGCAAATTCAACCAACGGTAAATGAGAATCCCAAGAACCGCCATACTCTAAAACACAAGCTCTTAACAGATCCTCAAGTGTCTGAATCGTGCGTTCTAACTGACCATCGGTCTGAGGATGATAAGCAGTGCTGAGATTAACTCTGGTACCCAACTCTTGCTGTAAACTCTGCCAAAAATGAGAAATAAACCGAGAATCCCTATCCGATACAATCGACAATGGAATACCATGCCGGGAAACAATCTCATTAACATACAACTGGGCAAGCTTACTCAACGAGGTCGTTTCACTACTAGCCAGAAAATGTGCACTCTTGGTTAACCTATCAACGATAACCCAAATCATATCATTTCCTCGAGATGTACGTGGAAGTTTAGTTACAAAATCCATAGTTAAATGTTCCCACTTCCATTCTGGAATCTCTAACTGTTTCAGTGACCCATACGGCTTCTGATGTTCAGCTTTAACTTGAGCACACACATGACACATGCCAACAAACTTTGCAATGTCAGTTTTCATCGTAGGCCACCAATACAAAGATTTCAAATCATTATACATTCGAGTACTGCCGGGATGAACAGATAATCTAGACTTATGGGCTTCAGTCAAAATCATATCCCGAATACCACCAATAAGAGGAATCCACACACGAGACTGAAAAGTTTTCAATCCTCTAGAATCATCAACTAACAAATCTTTCCGTTTCAACATGATTTATGATTTAAGATTATGATCTAATAGAGCTTCCAACTGTGCATCTTTAATTTTATCTACCAAATCAGAAGAAACATCAACTTTCAAGTAATAAACTCGGTCAGAGGTACTTTTTCGACTCAAAGCATCAGCAACCACATTAGCTTTACCTGGATGGTAACGAATTTCACAATCATAATCCTTGATTAACTCTAACCATCGTCTCTGACGCATATTTAACTCTTTCTGGGAAAACACATACTGAAGACTTTTGTGATCCGAACATATAACACATTTCGTACCATAAAGATAATGTCTCCAGATTTTCAATGAAAACACAACCGCTACTAATTCTAAATCATGAGTAGGGTAATTTCTTTCATGATGTTTCAACTGCTGAGAAGCATAAGCAATAACTCTGCCTCTTTGCATAAGAACACCACCCAACCCAGCATAAGATGAATCACAGTAAACAACAAAATCATCAGACCCATCAGGTAATGCCAACACAGGTGCCTGACACAATAACTGTTTGAAAGTCTGAAAAGCCATTTCCTGCTGTTCAGTCCACACAAATTTTTCATCCTTACGGGTCAATTTAGTCAACGAACTGGCAATTTTAGAAAAGTCTTTAATGAATTTCCGGTAATAACCAGCCAAACCAAGAAAACTTTTAATCTCTGACACAGATTTTGGAGCTTTCCAATTTATCACAGCCTCAATTTTAGAAGGATCAACTTTAACACCATCGTTACGGATAATATGACCCAAAAATTGTACCTCCCGAATCCAGAATTCACATTTAGAAAACTTTGCATATAAGTGTTCTCTTTTCAACGTTTCTAACACTAACCTCAAATGCATTTCATGTTCTGTTTCGGATTTAGAATATACCAAAATATCATCGATAAACACAATAACAAATTTATCGAGAAAAGGCCGACAAACACGATTCATCAAATCCATAAAAACTGCTGGAGCAATTGTTAAACCAAAAGGCATAACCAGGAATTCAAAATGACCATACCTTGTACGGAAAGCAGTTTTAGGAATATCCTGTTCACGAACACGAACTTGATGATAACCTGACCTCAAATCAATTTTAGAATAGAACGAAGATCCCTGCAACTGATCAAATAAATCATCTATTCGAGGCAAAGGGTATTTATTCTTCACTGTTCGTTTATTCAGTTCCCGATAATCAATACACATACGAAAAGACCCATCCTTCTTTTTCACAAATAAAACTGGTGCACCCCAAGGAGAAGAACTAGGTCTAATGAACCCTTTATCCAACAACTCCTGTATCTGATTCATCATTTCACGTATTTCAGAAGGAGCTAATCTATAGGGAGCTTTGGCTACAGGCGACGAGCCAGGAACAAGATCAATCTGATATTCCACTTCCCTAACCGGTGGTAAACCAGGCAATTCATCGGGAAACACTTCCGGATATTCAGAAACAACCGGAACATCAGAAATGGATTTCTTTTTTAATTTCACATCAATCACATAAGCCAGGTAAGACTCACAACCTTTAGACAACGACTTCCTAGCTTTCATCATGGAAATAAGAGGTATACAACCACTATCCCTTTCTCCTCGAGCCACAACGTATGACTCTTCAAATATTGGGATCCTAATCAACTTGTGGTGGCAATCTATACTTGCTTTACACTGACTCTACCAGTCCATGCCAATAATCACATCAAAACTAGGAATTGGCATCAACAGAAATGAAATTGGGAAAGTCTGACCATCTATCACAATACTAGCTCCAATCACCGAGGTGGTAACAGGAACTAACTTGCCACTAACAATTACTACTTCAACAGGCTTAGTAATCAAAGTAGGGTTCAATTTCAACTTATCACAAAAACACACAGATATAAAAGAGCAGTTAGCTCCAGAATCAAACAAAACACGCGCTGGTACAGAGTTTATAAGAAAAGTACCAGTGATAACATCCTCTGTGTGGACAGCCTCATCGACTATCATCTGAAATGCCCTACTAGCAGCTGGCGGAGGATTCTTCCGCTTTTGACCGGTAGATGACGAACTTTCGACCGAAACCGAACCCTGTTTCCCCGCCTCCGAACACTGACCAACCCGATGTCCTTCTTTCTTACACGTCCAACACACGAAATTTGGAAACCTGCAATTCTTGATTTCATGTCCTAATTCACCACATTTGAGACATTTATTCGTCTGTGGAGTACACGGACCAACATGTCGTGACTTACAAGAATTACACCAATTTGAACCTCCAGATGAACCACTCTTACTACCGGATCGTTGACCCTGTCGATTACTCTGCCACCTCTGTTTCCCTTTCCCTGAGGATTCACTTTTTGGCTTCTGAGATGAAGTATCTCTAGCTTGAATACCAATACCTCTTATGTCACTATCAAAAGAACGTGCAAGGTTAAAGGCTTGAGATAAATTACTTGTCAATCTTACAGTGGTACGATAATTAGAAGGTAACGCATCCACAAACTGTTCAATCCTAGTTTTCTCATCCGGAACCCACTGCTGAACAAACCGCATTTTTTCAGAAAACTGTGCTATCAACTCATCAATCGTCATCTTATCAGTCAACTGTAAGTTTACAAACTCTCGTCTGATTCTAGCCATATCAAAGTCCGAACAATACTGATTACAAACAGCTTGATGAAAATTGGGCCATCGAATAGCTCTCTTTTGATGTTGAGTCAAATGCCCTGTGATCGAATCCCACCAAACTATGGCTTCATCTTTCATACCTTGAACGGCATATGGAACTTTAAACTCTTCCTCACAATGAGTTACATCAAATTTTCTTTCCATATCCCTCAACCAGTTTAAAGTAACAGATGGATTTGTACTACCGCTAAACTCAGGTGGTTTACTTGCCATAAACGTTTTAAATGAACACGTTTTACTTGACTGAAAAGGAGAAACAGTACCAAACACAGGCATTTGTTGCTGAGATGAAGTAGCTTCAGTTCGTCTTTTAAATTCTCTGAGATTAATCACCTCATCTTCTAATTCGTGCATATAATCCTCTCTGTTTGATTCTCCAACAACAGGAACAGATGTACCATCATGACCAGGTTGTTCACCAGGAATTTGCAAAGGAGGAACATCGGTTCTTGAGGCATTGTTAGGGTTGGCGGTCGTTTGCTCGTTATCTGCCATATCTGTAATCATCACAACAACTCAACAATTGTTAATCGTTAGCACCTATCTCCTAAACGATTTACAACAAATGCTAAATCCCTTTCCCAAGAATGTTTGACTTATCACGCTCCAGAATTGGGATTGAACACTTTACAATGTTCAATTAGCCCAAAACTATGCTCTGATACCAACTTATAACACTCCTCATTCGAAACAACAATATTATATTATTAACACGGAAGCGTATAATTTAAAACCTCTGAAAACACTGTACACTAAGATAATGTACATACGTAATTTACATACCAAACGCACACCAAATTAAAACTATTAAACAACTACATCAAACGGGGTATTATATTGTTTCAAACTTTAGTTTTAGTACAACATGTCAGAGTAGCACGGTAAGTCAAACTTTCCCTGCTCCACGAGCATCATCTTCCTACTACCCACAACCCAAAACATAACCTGCATGAAGTAAATTGAGGGATTAGCACAAAGCTAAGTGAATGAATTCATCACACACAATTCAACTTAGCTTAACCATCTGTTTACATCAAACAAACGTAAACATATGATTCAACCAGTCAACAATATAGTAATGAGGATCGGTGGCTCTGGGAAATACCATAATACCCGGGTGGCTCTTCAAGAACACTTAATCAACCATATCCGTATGGCCATAACGGACGAGACCGATAGCTAACAGTTATTATAATCAAAAATAGGTACTACACACAACGAATGAATCAAGTTCCTGTGCAATTCATATAATAACCAACTCGCTCAACCAACCAGTTCAACTTGTTGACCTCATTAACAACTGATGCCCGAAGGCCACACATAGCACGTAGATTTATAATTAACAATGAATATTAAATGCAACAACAACATATCTACGTTTACTTGTTGTAACCAAACGGCCACAACAAAATCAAACGGTGAGTTCTGAATCCACTCACCAATAACTCTGTCGTCTCAGACTCAGATTCCAAGTATCACTTATCTTTTAGAGAATCTGAGAATCAACAATCAAATAGAAGTTAGTAACAACATTCTCAAAAGCATAACTTATATTCGAATATAACATATATGGATACATCTCACAACATGTATAATACGAACATTTATAGACACATTAGTTAAGTATATCAACATGGTTATCAAATAACCATAATACATTAGAGATTACATGAAGTTTATTTAAAAATTTCAAATCTCTGCAATGGACTAGAATCCGCCGGATTCCCATAGAATCCGCCAGATTCTAATGGGTTTCAAATGCAACATTTGGACCAGGCCTCCAAATATAAATCCGGTTGATGAATCCGCCGGATTTAACCCACATTGACCGGATTCCCAACCCGTTTGACCGGATGAATCCGCCGGATTCAATGGGAATCCGCTGGATTCCCACTGTTCATCAGACCAGCGCAGCTCGTGCAGAGCTCAGCCAGAAATGAAAACCATAAACCAACTAACAACAGATTCGATTACAGCATCATATCACAACTCATATATCATCATATTTGTATACTATAACATGTTTAGTACATCAATTTAACATCAATTCATATAGGGACTTCAATTGATTATGAATATGAATTTAAACATGATAGAACAACTTACAAATTAGAAATTTCAAGATGATAATGATGTTGCTAAGCTCATAATTTCAGTTCCAAAGTTTGCTTACGAATCTCTGTTTGAAATTTTTTTGTTTTAAGGTTTCTAGTTTTAGGTTTTTAGAAAGAAATGAAAGATCTTTCCATTTTAGGAAAGTTATAGGTCGGCCAACTTTTACCCCGACCCGTATCCACTTAAAACTAGTCCCCTTTTAATCTATTGCCTGGAACCTAAAAACCATTTGCGAGAAACTTATTTTATTTTACCGTCAACTATAGTAAATTACAACAAACAACAATTTACTATTCACAATAAGTTCTGAAACTTATTTACCTAAGTTTCTCAAATAAACAATTAATATCGAAAAATTTCTAACACAATTAAATATAACAATTTAAAATTAGAAATTACCAGACCCGAAGAGAGGATGTTACAAATCTCCCCCCTCCCCCCCCCCCCCCCCCCCTTAAGAAGATTACGTCCCCGAAATCTCAACACGATCAAATAATCCAGGATATCTGGATTTCATACTGTCCTCGGTTTCCCAAGTTAGGTTTGAACCTAAACTATGCTTCCACTTCACTAGGACCATTGGTATCTGTTTTTTCCTAAGTTTAACAACTTTTCGGTCTAGAAGTTCAATAGGTTTCTTCAACTAACTTCTGAGTCCGATCGACTTTCAAATCTTTCAAAGGAAGAATCTGAGACTGATCATCCACGTTACATTTCCTCAAATAACAAATGTTAAACGTGTCATGAATACCAGCAAGTTCTGAAGGAAGATCAAGTGTTACTGACTGATCATTAACAACTTTACTGATTCTGAAGGGACCGATATACCGAGGAGCCAATTTACCACGTTTCCCAAACCGAATAACCCCTTTCCAAGGCGAAACTTTAAGATATACAAGTTCACCTTCAACAAATGATACCGGTCATCTACGTGGATCTGCATACTGCTTCTGTCTGTCACGTGCAGCTTTCAACTTTTCACGGGCAATCGCCACTTTATCGGCTGTCATCTGAACAATGTCTGGCCCAGCAAACTGTTTCTCACCAGCCTCTAACCAACACTTTGGCGTTCTGCAACGTCTACCATATAGCATCTCATATGGAGGCATGCCAATGCTGGAATGATAAGAATTGTTATATGCAAATTCAACCAACGGTAAATGAGAATCCCAAGAACCGCCATACTCTAAAACACAAGCTCTTAACATATCCTCAATTGTCTGAATCGTGCGTTCTGACTGACCATCGGTCTGAGGATGATAAGCAGTGCTGAGATTAACTCTGGTACCCAACTCTTGCTGTAAACTCTGCCAAAAATGAGAAATAAACCGAGAATCCCTATCCGATACAATCGACAACGGAATACCATGCCGGGAAACAATCTCATTAACATACAACTGGGCAAGCTTACTCAACGAGGTCGTTTCACTACTAGCCAGAAAATGTGCACTCTTGGTTAACCTATCAACGATAACCCAAATCATATCATTTCCTCGAGATGTACGTGGAAGTTTAGTTACAAAATCCATAGTTAAATGTTCCCACTTCCATTTTGGAATCTCTAACTGTTTCAGTGACCCATACGGCTTCTGATGTTCAGCTTTAACTTGAGCACACACATGACACATGCCAACAAACTTTGCAATGTCAGTTTTCATCGTAGGCCACCAATACAAAGATTTCAAATCATTATACATTCGAGTACTGCCGGGATGAACATATAATCTAGACTTATGGGCTTCAGTCAAAATCATATCCCGAATACCACCAATAAGAGGAATCCACACACGAGACTGAAAAGTTTTCAATCCTCTAGAATCATCAACTAACAAATCTTTCCGTTTCAACATGATTTCTGATTTAAGATTATGATCTAATAGAGCTTCCAACTGTGCATCTTTAATTTTATCTACCAAATCAGAAGAAACATCAACTTTCAAGTAATAAACTCGGTCAGAGGTACTTTTTTGACTCAAAGCATCAGCAACCACATTAGCTTTACCTGGATGGTAACGAATTTCACAATCATAATCCTTGATTAACTCTAACCATCGTCTCTGACGCATATTTAACTCTTTCTGGGAAAACACATACTGAAGACTTTTGTGATCCGAACATATAACACATTTCGTACCATAAAGATAATGTCTCCAGATTTTCAATGCAAACACAACCACTACTAATTCTAAATCATGAGTAGGGTAATTTCTTTCATGTTGTTTCAACTGCCGAGAAGCATAAGCAATAACTCTGCCTCTTTGCATAAGAACACCACCCAACCCAGCATAAGATGCATCACAGTAAACAACAAAATCATCAGACCCATCAGGTAATGCCAACACAGGTGCCTGACACAATAACTGTTTCAAAGTCTGAAAAGCCATTTCCTGCTGTTCAGTCCACACAAATTTTTCATCCTTACGGGTCAATTTAGTCAACGAACTGGCAATTTTAGAAAAGTCTTTAATGAATTTCCGGTAATAACCAGCCAAACCAAGAAAACTTTTAATCTCTGACACAGATTTTGGAGCTTTCCAATTCATCACAGCCTCAATTTTAGAAGGATCAACTTTAACACCATCGTTACAGATAATATGACCCAAAAATTGTACCTCCCGAATCCAGAATTCACATTTAGAAAACTTTGCATATAAGTGTTTGATAAACGCTCAAAAGTACTATATTTCAGTAGTATTTTACCCCTATTTTTGAATGTTTTTATTGCATTTAGTTAAGATTATATATTGATTTCGTTCATATTTGCAATTAGATGTGGAAATGGAGCGTTTATGAAGAAATGAACGGAAAACAGTCAAATAACGAGTTAAAAGATGTATTTTTGAAGAATCGTGTGAAGCCGAAGAATTTAAGAGTAAAGATGTAACATCCTTGAAATGGACCTAGTTGTTTATATATTATTTCTTGATTTAAATTAGTATTTAAACGTGTTTGGAAATAATATTGTTTGAAATAGTTGAAATAATTGGAATAGGAGTCGAATATTCCAATGTGATAAGTAAATTATTAATTGTTGTAAATTAAAATAGCTGACGGTGCAATAAAATGTTTGGACTCGCAAATGGTTTTCGGGTTCCAGACAATAGATTGAGATGGGGTATTAAATTATACCCGTATATTGAAGGCGGTTTATGTGATGCCGACTATATATGTACTTTCCTATTTAGGAAAGTTATTCATTTTCATTTTAAAACTTACAGAAACTCTCAGAAAAATCTCCAAATCAAACTAGAAATCAAATTAGGAAGTGGTGATTCTCGTGAAACTTCACCATGGTCAGATTATCATCAGCTTATCACCTTCAGATTGTAAGTTAAATTTCTTGAATTAATGTTCTTGAAGTTTTAATTTTAATTGAGATGGGTTTTGAGTAGGATTATGCAAATTGTTGATATATATGTGAATTGAAGCTTGAATGAAGTGTTAGTGTATGTATATACTTATAATTGAGTTGTTTGAAACCTTAGAACTGAGTTACATGAGCTTGAATGATTAAAAATGGAAGTTGGGTCGTGCTGTGTAATTACAGGGATGAAGATGAGCTGAAAAAGGCTCAAACGCGATCCCAGAACCCTAGCCAGGATCGCGTTCGTTAGTTATAAAAGGAATCGGACGAGTTTTGTTCTTGGGAACGCGATCCCAAGAATTTGTCCGGATCGCGTTGGTTAGTTATAATTTGTCACAGAATAATTTTACAAAGAGGAACGCGATCCCACCACTGTTTTCTGGATCGCGTTTGTTAGTGCTTTTTGTAAAATTTCAAAAGTGGATTCATGTAATTACGTTATGATTGTGTAACGATATTAATACCTAAGTATTATCAGTTGAGACAAGTTATTAACTCATTGTTTATTGATTTTATTCTCAGATGTGTAGAAGGCTCAGTAATATTAGACTTCTGAGCTTGCAGCTGAGGTGTCGGTGAGTGGATCTGTAACCTTAGTGTGATTTAGTTGTAATGATTTGATTTACAACAAATAATTATAGTATTACTTTGATAGAATGTAATTGTTGAGATATCTTGCCATGATAGTTTGACTAGTTGCTTACTTGGCTGTTTGAGCTAGTATGTAAGATTCTGAGGTCAACTTGACTTGACAGTTGGACTTGGTTGTTATTGTAGACGACAGGAGATCTTGAAACTTGAAATGTTGGTTTGGAGATCTAGGTCGTGTGTGATTAACAACTGGTTATCGGTAATTCTGTATAGGCCAATACAGATGATTGATAAGAGTTCCTTGATTACCAAACCGGTATTAGGGTATCTCAGGAGCCACCGATCCTCATGACGATTGATAATGTTTGATTGGTGTAGCTTGACATTGATTGGTTGTCGAGTGAATGATTGATTTTCTGTTTATTGTTATTTGATGTAAACAGATTGTTATGCTAGGTTGTACTGTTGCTTATAGTTTCATTCACTTAGCTTTATGCTAACCCCACCACAGTTCTGCCTGCAGGTTGAAATAGATGGGACATATTGGGCAGGGCAGGAAGTTGTTGGACTGGATGGAATGTTTGACAGGCTTTTACTCTGATGTAAATTTTATAACTGTAAAAGTGTTTTGAAGCATTAACACCCAGTTGTTGAAATGTCATGTGATTGGCTTTGAAAAAGTTTATTGACATTTTGAGTACATTGATAGAAATGTTTTAATATATACGCTTCCGTGCCACCAATATTATATGATTGTTTATAATTAATAAGGGGTGTTATAAGTTGGTATCAGAGCAATAGTTTGGGTGAATTGGACTTGATAGAATGTTCAATCCTAAACTTTGATTGAGTTGAGTCAAACATTCCAATGGGTGCGGGTTTAGTTGATTAGTTGATGTGTGAAAAGTGATTAGTTGAATATGTACTAACCCTTAACAAGTTGTGAAGTTGTTGTTTGATTGCAGAGACGGAGGGACATGAGTATCTGATTGGTATATTTCATGTTTCCTCAACACTCATGGGTTTAAGATTTGTCAGGTAATCTTCGATAAGCCCGTGTTAATTTAAATTAACTTGAATTGTTTACTCTGTTATGTTGAGTAAGCTTTGTTGTGAAGCTAATTGAGTCAGACTGATATGATTCCCCAGTTTTGAGTCAACTAATGATTGTTATATGTTGACATGAGGAGAGAAATGTTAAATGAGATGTTTATTGTTGTTCATTGTTGTGAGTATTTCTGATTGAATTGAAAATGCAGAAATGTGGTTAAGTAAGCAGAAAAGAATTGATTAAGGTTTTAGCAAGATTGATGTTGGAACCTAAGGAGTGTCTTTATTAGTGAGACAAAATAATTGATAGCATTATGTTAATGGATTGATCACAAGGTGTGATCTAAATCCTTGTTAAGGAATGTTGTGTCATTTGATTTGAGGATGACTGCTAATTGAGAAAATATGTGGTTATGTGACTACATGATATGTTTTGATTGTAGTTAAACACTCGAGTTAAACCAAGATGAATAAGTTTATGAGGAAAATAACTTATGATAAAGCTAAATTGAATGAGAAAGTGATAGGTCTTTCTAGTCAATTGTGAATTAGTAAATGAAATGTTTATAGTAACATGATTGAGTAGGCTTGTTGTGACAGTGATGCTTGATAGTATAGTATATGTCAAAGTGATAATAGTTAATTAAGATGTGTCCTGAATTTGGAGGAAAATAAGGACATTGATTAGTGTTAAGTATTGAAACTATGATGATGAGTTATCATGTGTTTGAGGTTTCAAATAAGTGATATACTGAGTAATTCAGTTGTTGAAAATTAGAACATTGTGTGTATGTGAGATGACTTGCATATGTAAGGTTGAATATGTAAAGTAGTAAATTGATTTGGAGTATGTATCATCTGTTAGAAATTATTAAATAGATGTTGATTGATTTGAAATCATGAAGTATTTAATATATATGAGATGAGAATATATCACATTGATAATTATAATGTAGAGTAGCCTGAGAATGGATTGTGAATAACATAATCTTGCAACGCCTGATCACCGTTGTTATATTATGTTGTGTCACATGAACTTGTTGAGGCTACTTGGTATAAAAGAAGTGTAATGTGATTTTGTGTTTAAAAAAAATGGAGCATGATAGTATGCCAAGTTGTTTAATAATTGTTTTGATAAGAAAACAATCAGTTGATAGAACTGTGACCTTTAGATTGTAAAGGTGAGAGTGTAAATAATAATGGTAATTGATAGAGGTTTTGATGATACACCTAATGGACTAATTTGATTTTGTTGAATGAGTAATTGTGATTGATTGTGATAGATTACTTGTAGGTGAATTTGATAGTGTTTAAATGAGTCACTACTTAGTATCTGGCTTGTATGAAGCCAAAGTTGAGATAGATTGATATTGTCTTGCTTGAGGAATTCTAAGTATTATTGAATGTAATAATTTGAAATGTATGTTTGAAAGTAAACATACAATATGAAATGGTTTGTTGTAAGTTAATATTGATAGTATGTTAACTTTGGAAGTCAAACCATGAATAGAAAATGGTGTATAAAATTTATTGCTTGTGATTGGTTTGAGGTTGGGTCAAACTTGAGAAAAGCAATTAGAGAATTTTATTGATTAACTGATTGAAATTAAAGTTGACAAGTAGTCAACTGTGTGTTGAAATAGTCTAACATAGATTGAAATGTTATGATTGTGTGGAATGTGATTAAATTCCTAAATTGATTTAAGTTTGTGAAACTTGATAAATTACTTAAAGCTAGTATTAAGTAATTGAAATATTGTTAAGTGTAATTGAGTATTCAGTTATGTAATATTTGATATTTGAACTGAATATGTGTTAGGAATTATGCAGATGTAAAGTCATTGTTTGGTATGACAGTTATAATTTGTTGAAAGGTGAAAATTAAGTCACATTGATTAGAGTTGTGATAAGATAATCTTATCAGTGTGTGAGGCTTGCGATGATAGTCTAGATCTGGGTAAGAATGTGAGATGAGAATTAATTGAAAGTTATTATTAATAGTTGCATAGGTTGATTTGTACCTCATGATGAGTTATTTAAGTATTGAAAGAATTGAATGGATTCTTTAGTTATTTGTTGATTATATACAAATGAAGTAAGTGATAAAGTGGTAAAGTGGGATTAGATCCAAATAAGAAATGATATGAAAGTATATCAGGATGTAAATCGTGTTAAAGGTTTAGTTGATCCTGGTTTGATAAATTGAGGAATATGAATTGGAAAGTTGTTCATATTTTGAGAAATTAGGTATGTGTGTATAGTTGGATGTGTTGAAGTAAAGGAAACCTTGAAATCAATAGGTGATGATTGTTTTCAGTAAACTTTTCTTGTAAAGTTTAGATTGAACTGTTTAAGTTATATACGAGTTTATAAGGATATAGTGAAACATAGAGTTGTTGATTTGTAACTGTTCCATGTCCTGTGGTATGGATATGTGATGATTAGTAGTAATATGAAGGCTTGATAAAGACTTGAACAGTCTGAATGGCCTATTATATAGAATTAAATGGAATTGAGATGTACGTGTCCATTTTAGAAAGTTACTTGAAATTGTGCCATAAGTTATGTGGAAGTCAGTTAAATGTGATTAACTTGAAGTAGATTTTGTTAATAATGTGTTGGAAAGTAGCACATTGTGATATTGTGATGCTTGATCTGTAGTATCATAATATGTTAATTAAGGTTGACCTAGTTGCTATATTGATGGAATATAGTACTAAGTGATTGTGTGATTATAGTTGTATACTTCTAATTGCTTGTGATTAGGAAGTTGATATAATTAAGCAGTAGTTTAAGATTTAAGAATGTGAATTGAATTATCTGGTTGCTAAGATAAGATTCTGGATGTCTTACCAGTTTAAGTAATATATGAATTCTAACTTGATGGTTAATTAAATTTTGAAAATAAATAGTAAGTATTGATAGGTGTACTGAAATGTATAATCATCAGTGTTGTGATTATTGATTGGACAATTGTTGTTGTTGACAATTGATAGGTTGTAATGAAATGAATTGCAAATGGAAATAAGTCAATGTAGAGGTTGGTTAAATGTAGGTAATATTTGATTGTGGTACTTTTGTTGATTGAGCAACGTACTTGTTGATTGTAGTTTTACCTACTGAGTGTGACCTCTGCTTTGCTTATTAAGGTAATATGAATCTGGATTACTTTTAAGAAAAGGATTTCATATAGTTGTAGTGATATGTGAACATTATATGTTGTTCAAAAGAATAGGTATGAAACTTTTGGATGAAAAGTTGACCTAGTTTTGAATCTCTGACAGTAGAGGTGTGAGATTGTTATCTGTATATGAGACTGATTGTGAGTCATAGCTGAAATTAAATTTCAGTGTGGATATGTGTATGGTGGTTTTAGAACCACTGTAGTTGTGGTATTGTTGCTGCTGTTTTATTGTTAACAGTGATGAACAGTGAGAATAGGTTAAAGATTTTAGCATGTTGCTAATTTCTGGTTGCATAGACATATTAAGTGATGTTAGGTTTCACTTGTTGAAGTAAGTGTTTGTCTATAAGATATATCTGATTGATGATATTGATTAGATGCACTGTATGTGTGCATAGGAAAAGATAGAAGCATGTACATTTGGATATGTGCATGTGGAAAGAATTCAAATAGTCTAAGTGTAGTTGTAAGTTGCTATTGAGGATTAATGTACGATAAGATATATGTGATTATATCACATTAGTTAGATTGATGGAGGTTAGATTTCGGGGACGAAATCTCTTTAAGGGGGGGAGAGTTGTAACATCCTCGAAATGGACCTAGTTGTTTATATATTATTTCTTGATTTAAATTAGTATTTAAACGTGTTTGGAAATAATATTGTTTGAAATAGTTGAAATAATTGGAATAGGAGTCGAATATTCCAATGTGATAAGTAAATTATTAATTGTTGTAAATTAAAATAGCTGACGGTGCAATAAAATGTTTGGACTCGCAAATGGTTTTCGGGTTCCAGACAATAGATTGAGATGGGGTATTAAATTATACCCGTATATTGAAGGCGGTTTATGTGATGCCGACTATATATGTACTTTCCTATTTAGGAAAGTTATTCATTTTCATTTTAAAACTTACAGAAACTCTCAGAAAAATCTCCAAATCAAACTAGAAATCAAATTAGGAAGTGGTGATTCTCGTGAAACTTCACCATGGTCAGATTATCATCAGCTTATCACCTTCAGATTGTAAGTTAAATTTCTTGAATTAATGTTCTTGAAGTTTTAATTTTAATTGAGATGGGTTTTGAGTAGGATTATGCAAATTGTTGATATATATGTGAATTGAAGCTTGAATGAAGTGTTAGTGTATGTATATACTTATAATTGAGTTGTTTGAAACCTTAGAACTGAGTTACATGAGCTTGAATGATTAAAAATGGAAGTTGGGTCGTGCTGTGTAATTACAGGGATGAAGATGAGCTGAAAAAGGCTCAAACGCGATCCCAGAACCCTAGCCAGGATCGCGTTCGTTAGTTATAAAAGGAATCGGACGAGTTTTGTTCTTGGGAACGCGATCCCAAGAATTTGTCCGGATCGCGTTGGTTAGTTATAATTTGTCACAGAATAATTTTACAAAGAGGAACGCGATCCCACCACTGTTTTCTGGATCGCGTTTGTTAGTGCTTTTTGTAAAATTTCAAAAGTGGATTCATGTAATTACGTTATGATTGTGTAACGATATTAATACCTAAGTATTATCAGTTGAGACAAGTTATTAACTCATTGTTTATTGATTTTATTCTCAGATGTGTAGAAGGCTCAGTAATATTAGACTTCTGAGCTTGCAGCTGAGGTGTCGGTGAGTGGATCTGTAACCTTAGTGTGATTTAGTTGTAATGATTTGATTTACAACAAATAATTATAGTATTACTTTGATGGAATGTAATTGTTGAGATATCTTGCCATGATAGTTTGACTAGTTGCTTACTTGGCTGTTTGAGCTAGTATGTAAGATTCTGAGGTCAACTTGACTTGACAGTTGGACTTGGTTGTTATTGTAGACGACAGGAGATCTTGAAACTTGAAATGTTGGTTTGGAGATCTAGGTCGTGTGTGATTAACAACTGGTTATCGGTAATTCTGTATAGGCCAATACAGATGATTGATAAGAGTTCCTTGATTACCAAACCGGTATTAGGGTATCTCAGGAGCCACCGATCCTCATGACGATTGATAATGTTTGATTGGTGTAGCTTGACATTGATTGGTTGTCGAGTGAATGATTGATTTTCTGTTTATTGTTATTTGATGTAAACAGATTGTTATGCTAGGTTGTACTGTTGCTTATAGTTTCATTCACTTAGCTTTATGCTAACCCCACCACAGTTCTGCCTGCAGGTTGAAATAGATGGGACATATTGGGCAGGGCAGGAAGTTGTTGGACTGGATGGAATGTTTGACAGGCTTTTACTCTGATGTAAATTTTATAACTGTAAAAGTGTTTTGAAGCATTAACACCCAGTTGTTGAAATGTCATGTGATTGGCTTTGAAAAAGTTTATTGACATTTTGAGTACATTGATAGAAATGTTTTAATATATACGCTTCCGTGCCACCAATATTATATGATTGTTTATAATTAATAAGGGGTGTTATAAAAGAAAACGGAGAAATGAAAGAAAATGAAGAATTGGGCTATGAAGGAAGTATTAATTCGGATTGTGGGTTTAAAGAAGATAAAAGAAGCCCAAAAGAAAATTGAAGTGGCCCAAAGTTTAATCCAAGCCCGTTAGGTTAAAACTCTGGAAATCAAGTTTAGCCGGCGGCTAAACAAGCTGACCGACGGCTAAAGGATAATTAAGGAAGGCGGTGACCAACGCGTTTTGTAGCCGTGTGCGGATGAAGGTGACCGGCGGCTAAGGCATTTAGCCGGCGGTCAAATGGTCTGTTTTACAAGTATAAAAGGCAGCCTTGGGCAGACGTTTTTGAGACACATATTACATTTTTTTCAGTCCCAAAAATGTAGTTTGCGAATTTTATTTCGTTTTTAGGGTTAGGTTTTTATATTTTTGAGTCGTAGGTACATTTTGGAGGCACGAGAAGTGACGGTTGGATCCATTTCAACTAATCTTTGAGTGATTCGTCATTTGGTTTGAATCTTTTATTAAATATCATTGAAGTATTTGGTATTTAATATTATGATCCGTTCTTATTTGATGAATTGATACTTGTAGTATTTGTTTTAATAAATCTTAGATTATGATTATTGAATGATTTCATTTGCACGTTTGTTGAGTTATTTAGTTGAAGACTATTATGTTATCCGCGAATCCTTGTTTATTGGTGCTGTATTGATTGCTTGCTTAACGTGGTTATTAGGATCATTGAGATTGAGTTCCTTTGGTAATAGTAATCATTGATAATTATGAACTTAGGTTTATAGTTATTGCTAAATACGTTGAGTCTGATAGGTTAAGAATTAGTAATCAATATCCCTAAGATGAACAAGACTAATAAGTAATTATTAGTAGGTATTGTTGAGTCATACCACTGGATAATTATAATAGATCGTGAATCCTTAATGCATAATCTAGGGAGCACTTTAGATTATAGGAATTAGTTGGACCCGAAACGTTGGCTAGTTCACATTCGACTTAGTATTCATTGAAGAATTTGGTATTAAGTTGATATAAAAGAAATCACAACTAGATAATTAACGTGTGAATGTATCAGGATGTATGAATCTAAGGTGAATTATTACATGCTATATGTTCCTTCCATATTGTACATTAGTGTTTATTTTATTTTAAGTTTTGTTTAGTTTATTTATGTTAATTAGTATTTTATTGTATGTTCTAACGGAACTAAAGCGTTACCCCCTTGGTTCTGTAATTTACAAGATTATTATTGCTTTTAATCCCTTTCCTAGTGTTCGACCTGGACTTATCATGAGCTATACTATTTCTGATCGGGTATTCTTGCCTGGTTGTGTGATAGTAGTAATTGATATTTTCCGTACTTTATAAATAATAAAACTAGACGCTGTCACGTACACATCAGTGTTCTCTTTTCAACGTTTCTAACACTAACCTCAAATGCCTTTCATGTTCTGATTCGGATTTAGAATATACCAAAATATCATCGATAAACACAATAACAAATTTATCGAGAAAAGGCCGACAAACACGATTCATCAAATCCATAAAAACTGCTGGAGCATTTGTTAAACCAAAAGGCATAACCAGGAATTCAAAATGACCATACCTGGTAAGGAAAGCAGTTTTAGGAATATCCTGTTCACGAACACGAACTTGATGATAACCTGACCTCAAATCAATTTTAGAATAGAACGAAGATCCCTGCAACTGATCAAATAAATCATCTATTCGAGGCAAAGGGTATTTATTCTTCACTGTTCGTTTATTCAGTTCCCGATAATCAATACACATACGAAAAGACCCATCCTTCTTTTTCACAAATAAAACTGGTATGGGTGATGGTATGCAATCTCATTTTGCGGACCATAGAAAGTCAACCACCATTTCATTTTAAAGACCAGAGGGTGTGATTATGGGTGATGGTATGCAATCTCATTTTGCGGACCACCTTTTCAAGGTCCGCATTTCCGTTATGGGGTGACCCAGTTTTACAAGAGCCAAAGAGAATACACCATTTCTACAAGTCTTTGGAAAAAAAGCACTATTCTTAAAAAAAATTCTTCATGTTAACAACTATTAAAATCTATTTGTTTCGTCTAACCCCGTGTAATATACGGGTATAGAGGCTAGTATATATATATATATATATAGTAGCAGAGCTAGTAGGGTAGCTAGGGGGAGTTGGGCCACCCCCAACAGCCCAAATTTTAGTTGAGATTAGGTAGCCCAGGCCCGTAACAATTAAACTGAGGCCCCCCATTCCAATAGTGTTTACGTGAATGTTTGTGGCATTTAGGAGTTCGAAAACTTGAGGAGGTTAAATTGAAGAATAGAGATTTTACAATTTATATTTTATTAATTAGGCCATTGGATGTATTTCTATAATCATCATCATCATTTAATATAAGAACTCTTAATTTAGGAAAAGCTTTTGATTACATTCATATCATTATTAATTATATTTATTTATTATTAATTATTATTTGATGGTTATTATTTCTTAGTCTTTTATGTTTTTATAATTCTTCTTTAGTTTTAACCCTTTTTTGTTAAAGCTATACGTAATATTATTAGTAATATAATCTAACTTTATGATTTTCCAAGCCAACATAATGATAAGTTTGATGATCGACAATCACAAAGTGACGGAATAATGTTGTGAAAGATGTTGTCGAGGATACACAACCACACTACCATCATGGGTCCAAAAATAATTGTACAAGGTTTCACTCGTATGTCTCATCAATTTAAAACCGTTATCGTTATTCATTTATTTTCTTAATAATAATAGTTTGTTACGATGTGCAAGAAAACAATTTATTGTTGAAAATTTTTTAGGGTAAGCCCCCCTATACTCAATTTCTGGCTCCACCTCTGTGTGTGTATATATATATATATATATATATATATATATATATATATATATATATATATGTGTGTGTGTGTGTGTATGTGTGTGTGTGTGTGTGTGTGTGTGTGTGTTACAAATTCTAACTTTTTAAAAAAAAAAAAAAGGTAATGAGTTGATATTTTTCCTTAAAGAAAAATATCATAGTGTATCATAGTATATGTTTGACGTATTACAAATCCAATGAACATGAAACTTCAAATTTCTGTACCCGCTGCATCGCGCGGGCATTCTGCCAGACTGCCAGTGGTTTTTTTTACTTTCTCTTACATTGATTCGAAGTATTAATGTCTCCGGAAAGAGAAAAAAAAAAGGTGTCAAGTAGAATGAGTTAAACTGTTAATCATATGCATTTGTTTGCAATATATATGTATACTATTATAAAATACATTTGTGAGGTTTTTTTAAGAGGAAAATTACTAATTTACCCCTAACATTATTATTAATATTTGAAGACCTATTTGAAATTACTAACATACCCCTATATGTATTAAAATCTCATTAATAATATCATTATTAAACTTTAAAGTAATAAACATATGATATCAAATTCTAATTAATTAAAGTTATTATATATATACATTCCAATGTTTTTTTAAGATATAATTTACTAATTTACCCATAACATTAATATTATTTTGTAAAAAACCTACTTGAAATTACTAACATACCCCTACATATATAATAAAAGTCCTATATATACTATGATTATATATTATTAAACTTTTAAGTAATAAAAATGTGACATAACTTTTTAACCGTAAGGAGTTACGAGACGTGCCAATTATGGACGGAAAGCTCGGAACGAGACGAACGTATTAGCAAGCTGCCGTAGGCGGTTTGTCCATCGTTTATGGTCAAAATCAATCTTTAAAGGCTCCAAAATCAATTTTACCCCAATTTTTCACATTTTTAAAATGTTGTAAGATATTATAAACAATCTCTTGATTGTGTTTTTCTTGAAATGTTAAAGACCGGTTAGATAGATTATAAACATGATGTAAATTAATGTTTGAGAGATGCTAACCACAATCCCAATGGGTTTAAGTTTAGGGTTATAAATTACTATCATTTTTAAACACCTTTACGTGATTGCTAATAGGAGAAAATGAAATTAAGCGGTTAGTGATTACTAATAATAAATTAAGTATGACCATCATGTGTTAAACGGTTAGTGGTTATGAAACTATCTTTGGTCGTTAAGGCATGGTTAGATATCGTATTCTATTTATGCCTTTCTTAACTTTTTTTTTTTTTTTTTCTTTCATATTTTTGTATCCAATCCCAACTTTAATGCTACTTAGTAGGGGTGTACGTGTTCTAAAAATCGCACCGAACCGAACCATAACCGAACCGGACCGTGAACCACTAAATGGAAAATCAAGAACCATGAACCGCACCATGTAATTCAGTTCTGGTCCGGTCTGGTACTGGTTCGTTTCTTGCGGTTTTGGTTTAAAACCGCGAACCAAAAAATATACGCGCATATATGTTATAAATAAGATGTGTAAAAGCATGTAGTTATCAAATTAAATATAAGACTCAAGAAATCAGAAATAACTTAATATCGTCTGATAATCAAAAATTAAAACGTTGCTTCAATTTAAACATAAGATAGATGCATCTATATATTTTTTAAACAAAACATGCATGTATGTAGAACACAAAAGACTATCGTAGATTAAGTTTTCAAAAAGAATTATTAAATGGATAAGCGTTAATAATTGATCAAAAATCATGATTTGGGAAGTGTGCAAAAGTAAAAAAATTGTTACTTGTGTGTGGACGACGAATGAGATAAATAAACTATAAGTTGAATTTTTTAGGTGTATGGGTATTAAAGATAAAAATCTAAAATAACGTATGTACTTATAATAAATAAAACATTTTTTATAAATCAAATGATATATTTCAATTTTTATCGATATCCAAGGATACTAATATCAAGTATATATTTATTTCTTCCTACGGAATCGGTTCTGGCGGTCCTAACCGTTCTTACTGGTTTTAGAATCGAACCGCACCGCGAACCATTAAGGCTAAAAGATAGAACCGAGAACTAAACCGTTGGACTTCGGATTAATTCGGTTCAGGTCCGGTTCCAATTCGATTTACCGGTTTTAGTGGTTTTGGATCATTTATGTACACCCCTACTACTTAGTTTTTTTTTGAAAGGCAGTTTGGAATCACTGACGGGCCACTTAGGCCCACCCGATCATCTCACCATAATGCACCCTCGAGAAGAAAGCACAGCTTCGTCCCCGGCCCAAGTGCCGACAGATCCGGTTGCCGAAGTGGGTAAAACTCCTCACCCCGGAGCCCAAAGGCTCAAGGGATTTTCATGCACCGAGTAGGATTTGAACCCTGTACCTGTAGCATAAATGCCTGATAGCTCTTCCACGTGAGCCAGGTCTCAAGTGCACCCCTACTACTTAGTACTTAGTACTTAGTACTTGGAGCATCCGCAACGCTCCACCATGGAGCGTTGAATGAGAATTACACGGTTGCCATTTATTAAGTTTAATCCAATGTAGCTTGTACACGTATTAATGCGTTAAAACGACCGTCCAATTCTGTACCCACGGGTCTTAAGATGAGAAATGGTAGGCCCCTCCACCTTTTTGGTTGTTGAGCCATATTTTATATATCACAATTACCTTATACATTTAACCCCATATCTGCCCACATGAATAGATAAATATTTGATAGATTAATATATTATAAAATTATACTTTTACATTACACTGTAGTAATAATAATTATATTAACAGTATCGCTTTTTTCTAGAATCAATTGAAGCTTTAAAAGTTTAAAAGCTTAAGGAATTTAAGATTTTACCAAAGCAGTTAAGAAAAGAAAACATATAATTTTAATTCCGATTTATATATTTAAGAAAAGAAAACATATAGTACGATGATATGGCGGTCTAATGAATTTGTAAGGTTCAATGCACGGTAAGAATTTATCTGATAATAAATGATAATAAAAGATGCTGATGTGTCAATGATGTGACAATGCATTAAACTTTGAAGAGTCTAATGCATTGGAGATGGTCTTAGACGGTGTTGACGACACCTATTAATTTCCCTTTGTGATATAAGCCTTTCTCAATGAAAAATAATACATTAGGCGAGCGAGAGGTGTGTCACAAAGTCACATGTGTAGGGATGTTAACGAGCCACACAGTCGCATGTGTAGAGATGTTAACGAACCAAACTGATTTATTTAGACCGTGTTTGCTAAAATTAATTATGTAACTGGAGCTGAAAGCTTAAGCTGAAGTTTATATTTTAAGCTAGAAGCTTTAATTGTATGGTAAAACTAGCCGGAGTTTAAAAATGTAAATTGATATAAAAGAACAAAAAAATGATATAAAGAGTATTTATGTAATTTCTCATTTCACAAGTTTGGAGCTTATATTTATAAGTAACTTCAAGTAGCTTCTTTTTCAAAACATTTTTTTTCCTTTTCAATAAGCTCTTCAAGTTTTGTTCACCAAACAAACAAAATTAACTAGAAGATTGAGTTTATAGAAAAAACAACCTTAACTTCGTGCATGTTTTACACACACCCGTAATAGTAAATAGTATATTTCATAAATGGTGTTTATAGTTTACATGGATTTAAAAAAATTGTCCATATATTTTTAATTTTCACATTTTCAATTCAATTTATGTACATTTTCCTAAAAAATTGTCCATCCTCAATCTAAAATGATCAAACTACCATTTCTATTGTCATTTTTGATAGTCCAGACTAAAAAAGAGCCAATAGTATCTTACTCATTTCAAGTGGATGAGAAACCATTTGCAAGCAAATTGTAAATCTATTCGACGGAAAAACTAAAAATAAAAGTATAAGTATTTACTCTATATAGAATTTACTCTTCATCTAATGTCCAACAAAAGGTGTAAATTGGCGGAACACCCTGATCCCGTGTGCCTTTGGCATCAGTCGTTGTCCACCCCACAAGGATGACTCCGGGCAACTCCCCTGACACAGTGGGGGCGTCTGGAGTTGGAATGAACCATTTTCCAACAAGTTCCTCCAGAGCCCTATGTGTTTTACGTGGGTGGGTACCTAGCATGCTAAATGTTTACCCATGATAAGGTTTGAACCATTGACCTCTAGGAAGCCAATGACCTTCCTTACCAATGAGCCATCTAAACAAGTGGTACTCTTCATCTAATGTCGACTCGTCTAACAATAATTCACGCTCGAGTAAAATCATAAACTATCATGATTGAACCGACACCTTCACATGATAGACAACAGAAAACGGGCTCATAAGAATCGAGTGAAAAGGATTAAAAACGTGCTCAAATTGGATAACACTTGTATCCTGCCAATGGGGTCACACACTCGCACTCTCTCCATCATGAAATATTCAACCAGAAACCTCTACAAAAATCCGATGTCATTAATCAGCATTTTCCGCAGGTCTTATTTATTTGAGTTGTAAAATAATCATGGCTAAATAAAATACTCACAAAATCAACTAAACATTTATATACAAACAAAAAATTAGTGTGAAACGTGTTAGGCTTCACCAATAAGTTTGGACTTTAAAGCAACTAATATTGAGCCCAACACGCCACTCCCTTTTACTTTCAAGATTCAATTTCTCATATATTATTAGTATTTCTCACTGTGTGTTCTTGGTGTTGTGTGTGAGATTAGACCATCTAACTTTCTATTTTAGTCTCTCTAAAGACAAAGTTCTTGAAAAGAAAATATAGTTCCAAGGAAATGGCTTCTTTGATCCTACCCTCAAAACTAAACACTTCTTCATCTTCATTTCTTGATCAAAGTCATAGCTCTCTGTTCATCTTCAAGAAACCAACAAAGATCAAGAAGACTCACTCCCCTGTAAATAAAAATCCTTCCCTTTTTCGTATATTATTTCAGTTTTCATTAAAAGTTCATATTTTTATAATGGGTATTTGTTTTCTTGTAGTAATAAAGATCATTCCTTTATTTTATTTAATATTATGTTTTCTTGAAAAGTTTGGATTTTCTTAATGGGTATTCGTTTTCATGTATAATAATCAGGTTGCAAGATTGTTTGGGCCATCAATATTTGAAGCATCAAAGTTGAAGGTGTTGTTTTTGGGAGTTGATGAAAAGAAGCACCCTGGGAATCTTCCAAGAACATACACACTTACACATAGTGATATTACTTCTAAATTGACCCTTGCAATCTCTCAAAACATCAATAATTCTCAGGTATTATGATCTTCTTAGCTTTAATATGAAAAATCCAAGTTCACTGATTTTTGTATATGGATAGAATTTTGATCTATTGATTATGAAACATGAAATTAGTCAATTTGATCAACTAAATGACTAATCATACATTAGTATATTAATTAATTAATTAATCAGTAGCACGTGTTAATTAATATTATCATAAATTATACAGTAATTAATAATAATAATAATAATACACATCTGATTTCATTAAATCCAATTTTATTATTATCATTTAAATTAGGTGATAATTTTTTTGTATTAAATTAAGCTACCTAACTATTTTAAATGAAAAGAACCTAACAGAATTTTACATTATCTTTAAAATTATGTCTCATCTTGCAGGCTTGCAGCATTCCGGTTTTTAAAGTTCTGTTTTGATATTATCTATTTGTTTTAGTAACTCATCTTCTTTTCTATGTGGTCAACTTACTTGAAGAAATAGGAGACTTAAATTGTACAAACTACAAGTTAAGGGTCATAGAGATGCTTTAAGGAAACTTGCCTAGTAAACTGATTTTGTACGAGTCTGTTATTTTAGGTTTAAAAAACTTCAAGATATATTACATGAATATAATCATATGTCACAATGTCATGTTAGACTGAACTGATATTCAGAGATCTGAAGATTTCAAACCAAAATCATAAGCATTTAGTGTGATCTATTTTTTAACCATTTTTCGCATTCTCTTTGGATATTTATTTGTAACTTGTAGTCAACTGATTCACGACTTATGGGTCAAAGTGTAATTGTGGTATGTTGGGTAACTGCAGTTGCAAGGGTGGTCTAACAAAATATATAGGGATGAAGTGGTGGCAGAATGGAGAAAAGTGAAAGAAAACATGTCTCTTCATGTTCATTGCCACATAAGTGGTGGTCATTTTTTTCTAGACTTATTTGCTCGCCTCAGGTTCTTCATTTTCACCAAAGAGCTACCCCTGGTACGTACGCACAACAATCACTGCATAAGGGTTCAATTTTACATATCCTTTTCGTACAACTATCAATGCATAAGGAGTTTAACTTTTACAGGTGTTGAAGGCATTTGCACATGGAGATGGAAATTTGTTAAGAAATTATCCAGACTTGCAAGAAGCTTTGGTTTGGGTTTATTTTCACTCTAACATTCCAGAGTTTAATAGGGTGGAATGTTGGGGCCCGCTTCAAGAAGCTGGTGGGTCTTCGTCTAGACGTGGACCCACAACGCCACTCGACAAGATTCCAAGCCCATGCAAAGAGGTTTGCTCGTGCTGTTTCCCACCAATGACCTCGATCCATTGGTCAGAAGATCCGGCTAACGATCAACTGGATGATGCTCGAGGCATAAATCAGCAAATTTGATATGCAGAAAACAGGTCCCCTGAAATGTTAACAAGATTTTGGGTCTAAAGCTGATAAAATTGAGACCCAAACAAATGATGAACTCATAAAGGATGGTGAAGCTAAAGCTTGGTGTTCATAATATTTCGTCTGTGATGAATTTTAGATTTAGTATATGATATATTCATTTATGCATGAGCTGCAACTCATTGCAGCATGATTCAGTGCCCTCTACTTAAATTGTAGATAGATGTAAATATATTTGCTTTTTAAGTAGCATTACTTTTTGAATATATTATACTGTCTAGTTATTTTGCTTTTATCTATTTGGGAAATGGAACTTTGGTCAGATTTCTGTTTAGGAGATATTTGGGTTATCTTCTAACATAAACAGTTTTCAGGCGCCATGTTAGAGAAGAGGTCCAACTTGTTCAAGGTTAACGAGACGCCAAGTGTCAACTTGGTCAAGGTTAACGAGACACCATGTGTCAACTTGTCAATGTTAACGAGATGCGAAGTGCCATGTCACGATTTTTGCCGGATAACCGGGTCAATTACCTTAAATTTAGATTTTTGTAAGTTTGAGATATTTATCAAATTCTTTGGAAGTTGGTAGTCTTTTATGTTAATGAAGATGATGAAACCTAACCAAACACACACAAGACTATATAGTTCATACAGCTAAAGCCTGACAGCAAAAATAACTAGTAACAAGTCTTAGTTATATTCATCAACTCATTTCTCGTGACATGTTATGTACATAGCATCAATAAAGTTATTTACATAAAAGCGCACCCAAGTTTCTCAAGAGAGCACCAGACTGATTGATTATCATCTTTCATCAGATTAAAGCTCAGAATGCTCTTAGAGCCTGTTTTGCTTCTGAACTGCGAACTCACGGTGCTAGGTTGCTTGCACTTTATGGTCTAATTCATGTACTCCGTATATTTTAACAGATGAGTTCTCTTCCACGTGGCATAAACTGTCATCACAGTTTAACGTATATGCGTTCTTCCAAAAGATGACGCTCCGATTTCACTTTGGGTATTCTGCACAACAAGTTCCATTTTTAAACGACTGTTGTAGTTGTAATTACCAGTTATCTTCTGTATATAAATACTGGCTATATACTTAAATGGGCTTTCCGTAAGAGCTCAACAATTCGTGTAATTCCAAATTAAAGAATAAGTTTCTTTAACCACAAAAGTCAATAGTACAAACTATAAGTGACAGCTTACCTGAGATTTAGAAGGAGGAAATGCATTCCAGAATCTAAGCGTTTCATCTCCAGCTCCAGTAACAATCGACTGTGAAACAAGTCATAAATAGTTGATTTTTGTCATCATCGCAAAATGTCAACCATATTAAGAGAATTTTTTGATCATTAATAGCATGTAGACCATAATTTATCAGTGTTATCGTAAGGTTACCTGTCCATCTGGTGAGATTGCAAGGAAGAGAACTCTATATGTATGACCAGTAAGAGTTGCCAACTGCAATTGTTAGAAATTCACAACGAACGGAAGTCAAACTTTCAAGTTTGGATATTAACTTTTAATACATCAACATAGTCTGTAGTTATCCACACATTTTATTCTAGTAGTATTTATATAACCTTAATGTAAATTATCTGATTTTTACACAGAGAACATACTCCCTGTCAATTTTGATGATAAAAATCAACATATTTGATGCTAGAAAGTCGAAAGCACAAGCCAAGATAGTATACCTTTGACATTGTAGGATAATTCCAGATTATAATTTGGTTCTTAGAGAGTCCATGCGTGCTCACAAGTTCGTTAACATTCTTTGACCAAACAAGATTACAAACCTGATAAAGTAGCAACGGATATTAGTAGTGAAAATGGATTAGAAATTGTCACCTGTCAAAATGAGTAGGGTTGACCCGGAAAACTTTCTGTCAGCAATTTTTTAACAATATATATATATATATATATATATATATATATATATATATATATATATATATATATATAGGAGAGGGTTCAAGAGGGAAGCATTTTTTGAGGGAAGGAGGGAAGTGTAATATTCATCACGGAGCATCTTAACTTCGCCAATACAAATATCAAAAATAATATAATTTTACTCGTATATAGTAATCAAAATTGATGCTATAAAGAATATATTCACAAATGAAATTCAATTTTAAGTCATGACATGAGTTTATGAATATTTATTTGATAAAACGTTAATATTCATCGTGGTGAATGTTAACTTAACATTCATCACGATGAATGTTAAAAAATAACATTAATTTAATTTGAACATTCATCGTGATGAATGTTAAATTAACATTCACCACGATGAATATTAACAATTTTGGATATAAAATTCATAGCCTACAAAAAGAATTTATTAAGGAAGCTTAACATTCATAGCATCGATTCTAATCAACATTTATTAATTTTCACTTTGACTAATGTATTAACGAAGTTAAGATGCTTCGTGATGAATATTACACTTCCCCCCTTCCCCCCAAAAAAGAGCTTCCCCCTGGATCCTCCCACTATATATATATATATATTGCAAAAGAGATAATATAATTAAATATATTCTAATCTTTTGCTTAGAATGACTTGGGAGGTTATATGCAAGAAATTCATTTGGGGTGACTTTTATGCTAACCTTTTTGATATTTCCTGTTTCATCAATCATCAGTTAGATATAACATATAACCCGATTCAACCCATTCACATGTAGATGGGTTGAACCAGACACCTCTAGCAGACATTGTTAGGGTTTATGTCTACTCTTGAATATTCGTTAATCGTTACAAAAACTGAGAGAAAAGACCAAACTAGAATGTTATTTGACTCTTCAGAAAAAATATACAGTGCAACATTACAATACCTGACTACCAGTATCCATACAGCTCAAGCGAGAATTGGTGGTTGTGTTCCAAAATCGGATACAACGATCGGCTGTGCCGCCACCAGAAGCTAAGAGTCCGTAACTATGTGGGGACCATGCGATTGCTTTCACAGCAGCCGTGTGTTCACAATACTTTAAGACGGGTTGTGTTGAATGTTGATTCCAGACAAAAAGCTGCATCAGTTGGACCAACAGCAATAACTTTACAAATGTATCTTATTGTGATCCATTTAAAACCAAGAAACTTAAATAAATTGATCGCAGACCTTATTATCATTTCCGCCTGACGCTAACTCCCGGTTATCATAAGACCACTTGAGTCCGCACACCTAAAAGTTACAATAAGAAAAATATAATAAGATATAGAAAACTACATTTATGTAACGGGAAAGAAAAAAAATCCAAGTTTAGAAATTGCTTGCCTCTGATGTATGACTGGTTAGCTTGCTAACAAAATTTTCTTGTGCACGGGGATCACGTTGAATAACACTTTTATCACGACTCCCGGAAGATAATATATTTGAACTCCAAGCTAGGGCTCCAACACGTGCTCTATGTCCTTCCATGGTTCTTACTCTCTTACTACGAAATGCATCCCATATCTACATTGTAAAGCTTCTAAGTTTTGTATGAATTCTATTAGGTAAAGAAAGATAGAGTTGATCAAGTAACAAACCAATATTACCTGGACTTTTCCATCGTTACTACCAATAGCAAGACTTGTTCCCTGTTGCGACCACCCAACCGAACATACTGTTTCATCCAAATCACACAATTGTGTAACCTGCAGTTTGATATAATGTCAACATGAACGACAATCTATGTTAATTAATTTGCATTTAGATTAACCTTAACGTTGTTGAATTGTACCTTACTACTAGAGGCATTCCATAAATAAACACATTTACCCAATCCCACAGCCAACACATTGCTAGAAGACCAATCCACAAGATTCAGGTAAAAATCATCTTGCAGTGCTGGTGCATCCAAAATCTAAAACCAAAACATATATACCACACAAATTAACCACTTTTCCAGTCCTGGAACATAGTAAATATTCAAGATTTAATAAACAACAATTAACTTAATCGATATTTGAGCTTTTAGTACTAATACCCACAAAAGATTAAAACCCACAAATATTAGGGGGTGTTTGGGGTACTTACCGGATAAGTAATCCCAAACACAACTGCTTTATCAACTTATCTGCTTATTCTGCTAATAAGCATTTCCAAACACATGCTTATCTGTGTATTTCAGTAGGAATAAGCACTTAAAAATAAGCATCCTACCACCTACTTATCTTCTTAGAAGATAAGTACTTACAAATAAGCCCAAACACCCCCTTAAAAAAGGAGAACGCTTTTTCTTTAAGCAGGTTAAACATTTGAAAATAATCATCCCCCAAACACTCCCTTAGGCACTTTCCTAATCATATACAGTACATAGTAGTAGAAATATTCAAGTAAACCGAATAATTCATATGAATCAAGATTTAATTTTTAGTATACAGTACTAAAACTCCCAAAAGATTAAAACCCAATTCCCCAAATCATCAAACTATTGAAAACCCAATTCCAGAATTATAACTAAAAACTGTAGTAATTCGGGGAATCACTAACTAACCTTATAGAAAGTTTTGGGAATAATTCTTGGGGCTTTAGCAGGTCTATAAATAACATCTTCATTCAACTCATTATCAAATCCAAACGGATATAACGAATCTGACGATTTTTTAGTCTCACTTTTAAACCGGAATATATTTGGGTTAACCGGATTATTAGTATCAACCGGTGAAGAGTTCTTCTTATCAGGGGTACCCGGAGGAACAAAACCAAGATCCGACCCGAACAATGCGTTTCTTAAAAGGGCAGAGTAAGTGGCGGAATTTGATGATGACGGCGGCGACGGAGATAGACCGAATAGGGCGAAATTGGATGAGGATCGTGAGGGGATAAAACGGTCGCTGATGATTGTACGTGATGGAGATTGGTTGTAATGATTTGGGGTTTTGGGTTGTGATGATGATAATGATAATGGGGTTTCATTGTTTTTGCTGTTCATGCTTTTGATTTTGTGGAATTGTTAGATTTGGGGTTTGTTTTCCCGGGAATAGTAGACCGATATTGGGATTTTTGCCAGGAAATTTATATATTTATTTATACATACATACCTTTTTTGATATTACTATTTATTATTTATTTATTTATTTTAGTAAAGTAGTAATTTTTTGTTAATCTTATAAATATATAATAATAGGAAACATCTAATGATGTCATCAAAATTTATATTAACGAATAGAATTGTTCAATTTTGTAAAATTGGCTAATATTTAGGACTCGATGACATTGTCATTCATAATATAAAAAAACATTTAAACAAAAACTTTTACTTTATTCAACTTTCTTATATATTCTATATATTATTTAATTAATTTATGTGTCCATCGTATTTAATTGATAATGATAACATACATAAATCCTTATTAGATAAGAAGTATAACATAAACGTTTACGGTTTAATCGATTACCTATAGACAAAAAAAAGTATAAATAATAAATACTAATTAATTATGAAAAAAAAGACACACTAAGTGTTATAAAATTAATTATTTTTCCTTGCATAACCCATTGGTTAAAATTTATGACTCGATGTCATCGTAATTAATGATATAAAAAAATATTTAATCAAAACCTTTAATTTTATTAGATATACTTTTTAATAGATATAATAAATACAAATTCCTTATAAAAAAAGAAGAAGACAAACTAAGTATTATAAAATTAATTATTTTTCCTTGCATAGCCCGTGTGTATACACGGGTTTAAAGGCTAGTTAAATAAATAAATAATCTGATCCGTTTTTAGTGGGCTAATGATATTTTCACCTTCCAAATTGATAGATCCACCATAGTTATGCATTAACAGATTGTACAGTACAACCTGTTAATGCATAATTATGGTGGATTTATCAATTTGAATGGTGAAATTATCACCACCCTTTTTAGTGTTTGGTACGGTGAAATTGATTTTGACTTTTTAGTGTTTATAGATGTAATAATGTAACATCCTGTTTCTGGGCCTGGAAATAAATTGTATTTTAATAAGTTTGGTTGGTTTATTTGAAAATAAACAAGTGAAAGAGCCTCAGTTTTTATTGTGACTAATAAAATATCGGTTGTTTTAAATAAACGAAGTTGACGGTAAAATAAAAGTATATTAAATTACGGGTATTTTCGGGTTCCAGACAATAGGTTAAGAACGGGTATAATTTATACTAATAATAAAAGTGGGCGGTGGAATTCTCTGGATCATTTGTTACCTACCATTCTTCTTTGTTTCTTGAAAACTCTTGAACGCTCATTCTCTCAAACATTCAAAGAAATCAAAAGAAATTATCATAGAAATTGTGTGGATTCAAGTTTGTGAAAATCAGATCATCATCATTCATATCATTTTCTTCCATTGAATTGTAAGTTCCTTTTTGTGTTCTTGAGCTTATTTTGTAGAAATTGGTAAAATGATGAACACATGTGATTATGTGAAATTGATGCTAGAGATTAGTTACAATATGATTAGATGACGATTTTAACATGTTTACATAGTGATTATATTTTAGAAATTGCTAGTGTTCTTCATTATAGCTCATAGGTTAGGTTTTAGTAATTTTGATGATTTGATGATGATGCATGAGTAGGATTGTTGTTAGATGATGTTTGTTATTGTTGTTTTATGTTTATAGTTGAAGTTTGTGGTTATTTACTTGGTAATTTCGAGTTGTAAACTGATTTGGTGATAAATTTGGGTTAGAGTTCGAGTATGCAAGTTGCAGGTCTGGCTTTGCTGAAAATCGCTCGAACGCGATCCCGGTGGCCTCGGCCGGATCGCGTTCCACAGTTATAATTTGATGTCGAGTCGTTTTGTTCTGATGAACGCGATCCTGAACCTCTATTCCGGATCGCGTTGCTCTTTGTATTTTGAGTCAAATTGGTTTTGTTCTTGTGAACGCGATCCCGTCTCATCTCCTGGATCGCGTTTCCTAGTGTAATCTTGCAACAGAATATTTTTATAAGGAGGAACGCGATCCAGCCACATTTTCCCGGATCGCGTTCGCATGAATTATTTTGAAGGATTTTGTAAATTTTGAAAATGCATAAGTGTTTAGAAGATAGTGTATTTAGTGGCACTTTATGCTTAGAAATATATGTTTTGAATGATGATTATAATGTTGATAATATTATGATTTATATAAGGATTCGTGATAAGTGTTAAACCGTTACTGACTTGATGTTGTTGTTGTTTCCAGATAAGCGGACGGCCACTCAGTAAGATAAGACCTCTGAGTTGGCGATCAGACGTAAATATTTGGTGAGTGGAATTGTAGTCCTCGGTTCCACCCAGTTGTAACGGGTTCGGTTACAACGGGTAACCAGGATGGTTTATATTAGTAGGTTGTTGTTATTGGTCGTACCGGTACCAGTCTTGTCTGTTTTGTTTATGTTGCTGATTATATGAGTTGTTGTGCGATTGTCGTTGAATTGTTGATCAGTTGTGAACAGTTGTGAACTGTTGCTTGTGTTGTGTGTTTTTGCATTGTGAATGCAACGTGGTTGTTTTCAGAGGTCAACTGCTGTCTGGGTTGGGTTTGGGTACTACTGTGTAGTTGTCGAGGTTTCTTTGAGACACATAGTTGAGAACAAGCCTAGTCAGTGAAGGTAGTACTCAAGCTATCGGTTGATTACTGGGATTGGCTTGGCGCCCAGTAGTCGTGGTTTCTGGGTTGGATGGATACCAGGAACCGCCGGTCCTCTTGACGTTATGTGCTTATGTGTTTAATTGTTGTTGTTGCTTTGTTGTAAGACTTGTTATGAGTGGGTTGAACCGTCGGTTACGGTTCCATTCACTTAGCATTGACTAATCCCTCGTTGTTTAATGTTTTGCAGATTGTGGTTAGTTGATGTAGATGTAGATGTTCGGGTTGTAGAGGTTGACTGGAAGTTTGACTAAAGCTTGGCGCAACTCTGACCTTTTGTGAATGTCTTTTGGAAAACGTTTTATATAAGCCCGTTTGTGTTAATATGGTTGTAAATGTTTAACTAATGTTGTCATACTTTGTAGTCGTTAAACCTGGAAGCATAGTAAGTCGGTAAATGCTTTGTTTTGGGGACTTGCGCTTCCGATTTTCGAAATATAATATATAAATGATATGTTTTGGTTTGCGTAAGGACCGGGCCTTACAAATAAAATGTGACGTGAAGTGGTACGTTTTGAATCACATATTGATTCTCACTTCGCTAACATAGAGCTTAACAAATAATTACATGTAACAGTAATAATAATAATTACTATAGGTAACATAGAACTTAACAAATTGCTTGTATTTGATATTATGTAGACAAAATTACACGGATCGTCTATGTGATTTGCTCCAAATAACACTTTTACTTAGATCATCCCTGTAGTTGCAATTTATTGCGTAGATAGTCCTTTTGTCTAACGATCGTTAGTTTAATACATTAAAGGACCTTGAGTGTAATACTATTAATAATAGAGACTATTTGTATATTTTTTAATTTTAAAAATTTAAATTTATATAATATTCTTTTCTAATTGAATTAAATAATTTAACTTTTTACTAAACTTTTCAATTCAATTTAACTATTTTTATAAAAAAATTTATTTAAAATACTTTTTGTTTGACAATAAAAATGATGAACTTAATCATTCTAGTTTGTGCAAATGATTTTATCTACACTAATTCATCAAGAATATTATTAAAATCTTCAAACAATCACTACCAATAATTGTCACATCTGAAAATACGCATGAATGAACCGTTTCTTAAATTTATCAAATTTGAAAATTACAAAATAAAATTGAAAAAATATGATAAAGTTATCTCAAACTTTGAAAAAACAAAACCTAGATTGAACAATAACTTGTATGAACTTTGAGGTTGTGGCTTCAAGTCGTGAGGTGGACTATTGTGTAAATATTCATGGAAAATGTATTTATTCCTGATATGGATGTTTGAGTACTTGTTTTTCTTTAAAAAAAATAGATACTGAAAAGTGAAAACGAACACAAGATATGTGAAATCGAAACTAGAATTAACAAGTTGATTATTTCAATTGTCACAAAAAAATAAATATTAAAAAAATCAACTAAAATAGTTAAATTGAATTGAAAAGTTTATTAAAAACAACTTGCATAATTTCAATTAAAAAAGGCATTAAATTACTTTCATGTTTAAAAAATAAAAATTACACGAATAGCCCCTGCCATTAACATTGTTACATTCAAGGTCCATTAACGAACTAAACTAACAATCATTAGACATAAGGACTATCTACGCAACAAATTGCAACTACAGGGACGGGGAGTGTTATTTGAAGCAAACCACATGGATGATCGGTGTAATTTTATCTATTATGTATCAAGGTTAAAATGAAAATTGGGCTTATAGTAACCAATAACACCGATCAATCAATTATTGTGAATATAAAGCAAAGCTTAATATGATCATGATAAACAATTGAATTCCGAGTGTAGCAACACGTACGTCGTAAATGATGTGCGTGTTAATGAAAAGGCTAAGTACATTAATGAAAATTAACATTTGCTTGATAGGTCAATCCTAAGTTCCAGTTAGCCGGGGCGACATTGTTAGCCACGATGGTCTGTTTGGTTGTGTAGGAGGTTATCCTGAACGAAAGGGCTTGACCTTTAAGCGTCGCAAAGGCTTGGTACGAGGCTCCCCAATTGTGGCTCATTGTGATCCATGCGGTTTTCGTCCCTTTGACCGACATTTGGCTAATGTCACCAGCACCACCAACATTCATCACAAACACCAACAGCCAGTATCCATTTCCCTGAAAAGAGAACCTGATACCACCCTTCCGAACACAAGGTACCCTAAATACAAAAACAAAACAATCAAATAAACAAAGCTTCATTAATGCGTTGTACTTTCTGCATCAATAGGAGACCCATCAACCAGGAGGCTGTGAGTTTAAGTCTCATTAAAGATCGACAATGTGTTGTATATAATTTTTGGAATAAGATGTAGGTTTGTCAGTAAAAAAAATTAAACTAAAATAAATAAGTATTGTACTTGTATGACTCGTAAAGGGTATATATGGAAATCTACCTGCTGTACATGATGGGAACAATACCAGCTTTCCACTGTGCGATTTGTTCGAAGGCAGGCTTAGCCATGTCAAAATGGGTTCGTGGAGGATTGCACCATCCACCTTTGTTCGAGTCTTCAGACCAATTAGGTGGGCATAGATTTGTAGCTGTGATGGTGGCTATACCTTTGGAACACCATGGAGATTGGACACACCGAATCTGAAAACACTGACCGCATGCGAATCCCTTGCTATAGATAGACGAGCTCAGTGCTGCTGTGTTCGTTCCATACCCGTTAGTCACCACGTTACCATATCCACAAGAACCCCCTGCATAAAGTTTTAAGCACACTCAGTCACCATAATTTATTTACCATTCAAAGAAGGTACATGAGCTTAATTAGCCTGATTCGATTAGTATGAAACAGGAGACAGTTAGACCTAACAATATGATCATGAAATTAGCATGTACCCATGGTTGAAGTGGCTGAATCGTCACCATAAAATGTGGCATGAGCTAGAGTCCAAGGGCTCGGCCGATAAACAGCCGGTGCACGATATGCAGCTGCTGTTACACAACCCAAACGAGACGACATCATTGTGATGAATACACAGAGTCCCAATAGAGGATGAAATCGAGCCATTGTGTATCCTTAAGTTCGTTGCTGGGCCAAAATTAAC